>OY728148.1:1864254742-1864969742 GCA_963277665.1 Viscum album | reverse complement strand
TATATGCCTCCATGTTCTCATGTGACTTCTTATGTTCATCAGAAATAGAAGATAAAATCAAACATCATACATCTATCCATTAGTAGAAAAAGAGAAATATCTACGAGCATGGGGTATGCAGCTATAAACATCCACTACTATTGATTCGACCTTTAAATGCACTAGCTAAAATCACTAATAAAGAGGGAGTATTTATCAACGCGGAAAAATGCTAATAAAGGGGACACATTATCATCACTAACAAAAAATCACCGGTAAAGGGGGGGGTCTTTATCAGCATTAGAAAACAAAATCACTCATAAGGGGGGGGGGCGTTATCAGTGCTAGTACAAAAGCATCGATTAAGGGGGGCCTCTATCAGTTCTTTTCTACTAGCGTTGATAAAGGACCATCTTTATGAGTGATTTTTTAATTGCTGTAATAAATAATATATTTCATAAAAAATTAAATTTCATTAAAAATAATATATTAAAATATAAATATATTAATATTGATATAAATATAATATATTTTTTTAAACGATTTGGATAAAGCTAAATACTCATTTACACTTAATAAATGAGATATTTAGCAAAAATGGATAATAAAATATTTAAAAATAATAATATTATTTAATAATTATCTATTTATTATCTAGTATTAGTTATTTAATAACATTTGGATAAAAAAATTAAATGAATTAATAAACAAATTAAGATAAGTTAAAAATATGACATGAACTTCAAATGACAAATTTTTTTTATTCTAGTGTCCATTTGGGATCTACCACATATCTATTTAAAGCATGTGAAGATATCTACACTATATTAATTTGGGAAACCTCATTCACTTTTTTAGGACAAAAAAGTCCCAGATGGCCTCTAAAACTGAGTTTTTTATTGGGATACCCAATTTTTTAAATTTTTTATAGTATTTCTACAATGTTTAAGAGAGTATTTTTTCCATTTTTCAATAGTGACTAAATTTATTCTTAGTTATTATATTCAAATAGATATTATTTTTTAAAAAAATTATTGTTTTTCATAATGTAGTTTTATTTATAATCAAATATATTCATATTATTTTTATATTTACTGCTAATAAATCAATTGTATAAATACATATTTAAACATATTTAAATAAAAATGTATTTTTAAATTTATTAACCAAATAGAAATAAATATTTATTATTCATTTTATTTAAAGTAAAAAAGTTATCCATGTTATTTACCTTAAAAATGAATTAATATGTATATATATACCTATATAAGTTATGTTTATATATAAACTAGTACTCCGCCCGTGCATTCTCACGGCACTATAAAAAACATATTATCAATAACAGAATACCAGTTTTGAAACATAATAATTAATATTAATATTGGAAATGATTAAAACAAAAAATGAATGGTATATATAATGGAAAAAAGGTACAATAGGAAGTCATTTATTGAGATAGAAATCTTAGAGTAACAGACAACATGTGATAAAAAAAATCAAAAAATTAAGCTAGCAAAGAACACAAATTCACAGGAATGCTACATCAACTAACCCCATTCCAGGAATATGTATAGGATAGAATGTTTGTGTAGGATGACAGAAAATGCTCCTGTCACAGGATCTGTCACAGTTGTTCTGGAGTGACATGATCCCAAAACCCATTACCACCGTTTGTGTATCAGACCTAAAATATGTTAAAATTATAGCTTCAGTGATAGATAATAATGAAACAAAAAGAAATATAATACATATCATAAATTATAAATGAAAACGATTGAAAAGAAAAAAACCTGATGTAATAAGATACAGTAAAACATAATGTAATAGGGTACCAAAATATCTTTGTTGATGTTGTTGGAGATCCCAATAACCTCAACTTTGAGGCTGCTCCTAATTTCCTAAACATTAATAGTTGAAAAAAAATGAACTCAGAGAACAATATTACCTAAAACACCGACTGGTTACAGATATAAAATTGAAATACCTCAAAAATCACAAAAGCTCCTATGTGTGTCATATCACCTTCAATTATGTACAACTGGAATACAGCACACTTGTTAGCAATATAACATGCCCAAACTCTAAAATAATTCAACATAAACTTTCCTAAAAATAATAAATGTCCACTCTAATGATTTAATGAAAATAAGAGACAATGAAGAAAAATAATTAATACCTAAGCAGACTGAGTTGGTGTGCCCATACAGGTGGCAAAAAGAGAAAAACCTAAAATTTAGGAGTATTAGTAACATATTTTGAGGAAAAAAAGTAAAAAAAATGAGCAGCCTTGTATATGAAATACATAATGAAGAAAAATATGTAATAGAAATACTGACCAGCTGGGAAAAAAATCAAATTGAACCCACTATTCACAAGTTTGATACCCCATTCAAAAAAATAAAACAATTTACAAAATTACCTTACTTCCAAAGGTTATGAAAGAGTCATGAATTGTTTATATTAAAATTAATTCAATAATTAAGTATACCTTTTTAACTCATGAGAATTTAATAACCAGGCTCATATTTTTTTGGGTGTGGGCAATAAAAATTACCCTCAAGTGGGTGCATCGTTGAATTTTTTCCCCCACAAGATGAGGGGATTGTGTCATTTGTACACGCATATAAAACATTCACCCACACAAAGAGGAGGTGTCTTTATGTGCCTCCGCATATTTAAATTATACAATAAGGTGATAGGTTTGCAAGCCATTTGTATAGGAATCTGCATTAATGGACTCTCCATGCTTGTCTGATTGTCTCAAGTCAAGCGGTCTCCCCTTGATTAAATAATCTCAAGAAACTATCCAGCCGATAATTCAATTCAATATAAATTTGAAAAATAATAATATATTGTACCTGCATTAATGGACTCTCCATGCTGGTCTGATTGTATCAGGTCAAGCGGTCTCCCCTTGATTAAATAATCTCAAGAAACTATCCAGCCCACAATTCAATTCAATATACATTTGAAAAATAACAATATATTGTACCTGGAGAATGTGGAATGGGAAGTCTTGCTAAGGCCCATCATCTGGGGAATTAATAGACGAAGTAGTTCCTTGAAACAATGTCATTCTCGATGAATCATCCATCTCCATCATCATCATCACCTTCATTCATACCACCCAATATAGGAACAGTGGAGAATCCACTACCTCAACACCCACCACCATGAAATCTGAAATTGAGCACATACATTTCTCAAGAACACCAGTTAGGAAAATGACTTCAATCAAAATGATTTAGCTATAAACATCTGAGAATATTCCACAACTTTTCATTTCTTCAAAAACTACAGAATCATCGGATAGTTCACCACTGAGACACAGACCATAAATAACAACATTATAACAATAAAAGTTGACATGAAACCCTCTAATTCAAATCCCTAATAAGATCCAAAGCATGCTTAGTATGTCCAACACTTTGAAGCCTGTAGATGTATATACTATATGTTACTATAGTAGGTTTCATCCCACTAATTTCCAATTCTTTTAAAATATTGGAATCTTCTGCAAGATCAATTTCGCACTGCCCTGGATGCGGCTTATAATAAAAGTTCATCATAATGTTGTAGGTGTAAACATTTTTTGGCGGTCCACACATCTTTAATTCATCAAAAAAATATTTTATGAATAAATATAACACATCATATTCAATAACATAAAGAATAAATATAATCCAGTGTATTTAAGTGTAATTTTGTAGTTTGTTACTAAACATAAAGAGATGTGAAAAAATATGAATAAAATGAACCTATTTTAAGAAAACATCAACCTGTGTGATAAATTTTTTTTAAACATAAATGGGATAAAAAATAATAACAAATTGGAAAGAACTCACCTTTATATCATAACTTAAACACCTCCTCTATGGGATACGCCACAGGTGTTTTGAAGTCGATATAGACAATAGAAGCATGGTTAGAAATACATTCATACATTAGTAAAAATAAAATAGATCAGAATATAAATATAATAGAAGCTATAAATAAAAAATTTGAATATATAAAAAAACAAACTCACCATTCTAGCAACACTTATACTTCCACCATGGGATCCATGGGTGTTTTGAAGCCCAGAGAGTCAATAGAATCGTGGTTAGAAATACTTTAATACTTTTGTAACAATAAAATATATAGGAATTTAAATATAACAAAAGATATAGACCAAAAATTTGAATCTATAATAAAACCAAACTCACCATTCCAGTAGTACTTACATACCTCCACCATGGGATACGCCACGGGTGTTTTGAAGCCCAGAGAGGCAACGAAGGCACTGTTAGAAATACTTTTATACTTTTGTAACAATAAAGTAGATAAGAATATAAATATAACAGATTCAATAAATAAAATTAATGTTTGAATGTAATTTTAAATCTGATATTGCAAATATATTTGAAAATTTTAAGCTCATGTCGTTATATAGAAATCGCTAGGTGTGTTCTTATGTGCAATGAGTGATATGGTTACAAATGAAAATAGACTTAATTGTAAAATTCCTTACTTTTTTTCCTAAAATCCTCCATTATTTTCCTCGATTGAATATAATTATCCAAAACACTTCACAAATTCCATCATTTAAAAAATAATACCACAATGTTAGAACTCAAAATCATAGAATAATTAAGAAAAATATGAATTTATAAGCATTTATAGAACATTAAGTTCCAATGAAAATACCTGCATGCGTAGTATAATTAAATATGTTGTATGGTTGTCACTAAGAGAAGTAAAAGTGAATTTTAATAGTAATCCAAAGTATTAAAAGTGAAAAGTACCAGATATAGTGTTCATGTAGATATTGTGCATTTTCAAAGCTTCAAAACTCAACACTTGCACTTGTTTTCAGCATGAAAATGTGTCTAGAGAAACCACCAGGCTAAAATAGTCTACAATAATTATCCTATCTATCCATTTCTAGAGCTACATTTGTCAAATTCATGCCCCACTACATCTGGGAATAATCATTTCAAGTTATTTATGTCAATAAAACAGAACCATCGCATGTTTCAATAATGAAACATAGGGGGGAAATGATGTTTAAAAACTATATATGCAGGTTAAGACATTGTAAAAGCTTGGTTACCTTAGATACATGCGACAAAAGTCATGATATGAATCTATTTCCAAGGAAATTAATGGAATTAAATTGTTTGAAATGGATGGATGCATACACACCCATGACCTTACTCATAACTGGAGTTGCTGGAATCATTGATCATCATGTCGCAAACAGGATGGTCCAGAGCTACCTTAACTAAAAGATTGTTGTGCTAGATAAGATCAATTACTTTTCCCTGTTGAAGGGGGCCATTAGCAAGCTTAATTTTCTACTCATTTATGCTATAAGAGAAAATATGCTTGGTTTGGTTTATGGAAAGTCATAAGGGATACCCATTATAGTAACATAGGGAAATATTATTTATTGAGCCGTGTGTCAATATATAATATGGAAATATTATAGATATATTCATAAAATCTAAATATGAAATGCATATTTTATGAATGATGATTATTTTGATAATTTATAAACTGCATAATATAGAAATCAATACTATGCAATGAAATACAGTAATAAAAGAAGGGATTATCATCTTAAGACTAACTTAATGAATAAGCAGCAATATCTATTTTCAATGCATTCAAATACAATGCAGATGGGTTGACCCAAAACTGAACATTAATTTTCCTCATAATTGAAATTAAGGAGACAAAAATTATTAAACATCAATATATATTATAACATATACATTGTTCATCAACAACGAAAGATATATTATTTTGTTTCAAAAACTAAAATGCATGTCTTTTTTATTACATAATATTATATCTATTCCAAAATAAAAACATACATAACACATATATTGTTGAGAAAAAATTCATCAACACCATAAAAAACAAATCATTATATGTATAAAAAACAAATTCCATATTCATTTAAAAATTGCACGCCTAATATTTATTTTTTAAAACCCTGAAACAGAAAACATATTCTCTATAATATAAGCATATAAATCTATTATAGAAAATAAAAAAATCAATGTAACACAAAGGTAAACTTCATTAAACAAAAAAACATACCAATTTGACTATTAATAAAAAATTAAAATGGAATATTCAGTTGAAAATTAACCAACTCAGATGTAAACAACATCATTATCAAATATAATTAACTAATGATCAAAAATTACAAGGGATTTTCAGTTCGAAGAAAAACAAAACAGAATATCTGTTTTTTATATCAACTAAACAAACTGCAATAAACGCGTGTTCCCTTATCTATAAAGAACGTAATTAATATAGAAAAATGGAACTACTGATAAAAAATACAATGATATTGTCAATTGAAAAGACAAACTAAAAATAGAATTCTTGTTCTTTTTTAATTAATTCAACTTCAACAATCAAAAATCACACCCAATCAAACAAAAACTAACAATGTATGGATAAAAATAGAAAATTAACCTCTGTGGTAGAATAAAAATGATCAGCATCATCCAATGAACAGAACTCAGGTGGGTGCGATCAATCATAGAACATCTCATATGCAATAAGTAATGATCAACATCATCCAGTGAATAGTTATTATTGGAATTCATTTGAAAAAATTGTAACAGCAACGTTCTACATTATTTTCATACCATCATTCTACTCGACATTATAATCAATCATCTTCGTCATCATCAAAATCAATATTCTGCAGGAAAACAATCAGAAACCAAATCAAAGGTTTTGCCCCATACCAATTCTTGGTGAAATCATGATTGGTATTAAGTGAGAACCTGATTGTAATCATCATCCTCATTGTTCTATTCATTCTCATACTGGATGTCATCGTCTCCATATTCATTTGCACCTTGACTATTTTCCTTTAGTCCTTCACCACCGTTCCCCTACCCAATTTGAATTAGTAACTTGAACCAAGAAAAATACGATAATAGTTAAAAAAAATCTCAATGAATATCTGGTAATTATATGAGTAAGCATATTGATATGGCATAGTTTTACATTATAAAAAACAATGACATCATCACTTCCTAGATAATTTATGGCACCATAATGATCCAGGGTGAGTAAATACATAGTTTGTCAACTTAATTTTTCATATTTTTCTGCTCCAGCTTCTCAAACATATCAAACATTATCAAATTTATAACAAAAGAACTCCAGATGGTAAATTTAAATACAATCTACAAATTTAATCCCAAAATATATTTTCAATGTATCCAAAACATACACAAATATACAACCACATATTAAAATTAAAAATTTGGAGTAAAACCTAAATCAGGATTCCACTAAACTTGTTTGTTCATTTGTGTTTGGAGTCTGACTTAAATTTCAAAACCACATCCAAATAGAGCATTGAAAAAATAGAGAAAAGAATGATGCAAACGACAGACAACATATGAAACATCTAAATCAGTTAGTTAACTACCGATATTCATAAACAAACTGTAATAAACATGTGTTATCTTATCTATAAAGAACTTCATTAATATAGAAAAATGGAACTGCTGATAAAAAATACAATGATATTGTCAATTGAAAAGACAAACTAAAAATAGAAAGCTTTTCCTGTTTTAATTAATTCAACTTAAACAATAAAAAATCACACCCAATCAAACGAAAACTAACAATGTTTGGATAAAAAGAGAAAATAATCCTATGTGGTAGAATAAAAAACGATATGCATCATCCAATGAACAGAACTCTAGTGGGTGCGATCAATCATAGAACATCTCATCTCCAATAAATAATGATCAAAATCATCTAGTGAACAGTTGTTATTGGATTTTTTTACAAAAAATATAACAGTAAGAGTCTACATTTTTTTCATACTATAATTCTCCTCGACATTATTATCAATCATCTTCATCATCATCAAAATCAATATTCTACAGGAAAACAATCAGAAACCAAATCAAAGGGTTTTCCCTATACCAATGCTTGGTGGAATCATGATTGGTATTAAGGGAGAACCTGATTGTAATCATCGTCCTCACCATGCTCTTCATTCTCATACTGGATGTCATCGTCTCCATCCTCATTTTCACCTTGCTTATTTTCCTTCAGTCCTTCACCACCGTTCCCCTACCCAATTTGAATTAGTAACTTGAACCAATAAAAATAAGATAATAGTTAAAGAATATCAATGAATTTATGGTAATTATATGAGCAAGCATATTGATATGGAACAGTTTTACATTATAAAAAACAATTACATCATCACTTCTTAGATAATTTATGGTACCATAATGATCCAGGGTGACTAAATACATTGTTTGTCAACATAATTTTCCAGATGCTTCTGTTCCAGCTTCTCAAACATATCAAACATTATCAAATTTATAACAAAAGAACTCCAAATGGTAAATTTAAATAAAATCTACATATTTAATCCCAAAATATATTTTCAATGTATCCAAAACATACAAAAATATATAGCCACATATTAAAATTAAAAAATTGGATTAAAACCAGAATCAGGATTCCACTAAACATCTTTTTTCTTTTGTGTTTGGAGTCTGACTTAAATTTCAAAACCACATCCAAAAAGAGCATTGAAAAATTGGAGAAAATAAAGATGCAAACTACAAACAACATATGTAACATCTAAATTAGTTAGTCAACTCCCAATATTTATAAAAAAACTGCAATAAACGTGTGTTCTCTTATCTATAAAGAGCTTCATTAAGTTGAAAATATGACATGAACTTCAAATGACAAATTTTTTTGATTCTAGTGTCAATTTGGGCTCTACCACGTATCTATTTAAAGCATGTGAATATATCTACACTATATTAATTTGGGAAACCTCATTCACTTTTTTAGGTCAAAAAATTCCCAGATGGCCTCTAAAACTGAGTTTTTTGTTGGGATACCCAATTTTTTAAAATTTTTATAGTATTTCAAAAATGTTTAAGAGAGTATTTTTTCCATTTTTCAA
The DNA here is from genome assembly GCA_963277665.1 of Viscum album. Classification (NCBI taxonomy): domain Eukaryota; kingdom Viridiplantae; phylum Streptophyta; class Magnoliopsida; order Santalales; family Viscaceae; genus Viscum; species Viscum album. The sequence goes on along the minus strand of OY728148.1, from coordinate 1,864,960,807 downwards.
TGGTGACTAAATTTATTCTTAGTTCTTATATTCCAATAGATATGATTTTTTTAAAATTTTATTGTTTTTCATAATGTAGTTTTATTTATAATCAAATATATTCATATTATTTTTATATTTACTGCTAATAAATCAGTTGTATAAATACATATTTAAACATATTTAAATAAAAATGTATTTTTTAATTTATAAACCAAATGGAAATAAATATTTATTATTCATTTTATTTAAATTAAAAACTTATCCATGTTATTTACCTTAAAAATGAATTAATATGTATATATATACCTATATAAGTTATGTTTATATATAAATATGTGTGTGTCAATAAAAAATATATATTTATATGTTTATTATAATATATATAAATAAATACATATATATATAAATATTTTTACTTTTATGTGATAAATATAAATGTTTTTTTATGTCTGTAAATATGTTTTTGTGTGTATGTGTATCAATATTGTGTATATACATCATATATAAATTTATTTTTATAGATAAATCATTATAATTAAATATTGTATATAAATATATTTAGAGTAAATATTTATAAATACATTATAAAAATTATATCAAGATACACAATTATATTAAAATATTTATAAATATATATGAAAATATGTATACATATAAATATATATTTTAGGTATAAAATTTATATCTCAATATATAGAAAAAATCAAGCAGTTGGGCATTAACCTTGCCTCTAAATTCTACTATTGCACTTGTCATCAAGAGGAGAATATGAATCACCACTTCTATGAGAGTGAATGGTCATAAGAAGTATGGATTTTCCTTAGGATTATTTTGTTGCCTAACTATCTAAACATCTTTGATGTCACCTTTCTGGATCAGTGGTTTTACGGCACAAACATTACTACTGTGGAAAGAATGGTTAGATCAGTCATTTTAAACGTAAAATGTTGGTGTATCTGACAGGCTAGAAAAAAGGCCATGTATGAATTAATTCTCACCTTTGGAAGTTCTATCATTGTTAGGATCAATTCATTGCTCATTGGTGTGGTTAGTGTTATCAGGCACTATTATGAGGTACTATCCTTGAGATTTTTAAAGGGCAGTGCATCACAGAATATTTATAGTAATGGACGAAGTAGTGGATAGTGGGTGTGGTAGATTCCCCCAGTTTCTAGTTTCAAGCATAACATGGATAGTTCGTGTAAGGAGGGTCTCATCTGTGGGGGGGTAGTGGTTCGGGATTATAGGGGCAGCGTCCTTCTGGCATTTTCTGCATATTATGGCCAAGGGACATCAATCCAAGTAGAAGATAAACTGATGCTCACATGCTTGCAATAATGTGAACAAGAGAATATATCTCTTTCCCAGGTTGAGACTTACTCCAAGATCATCAGCGACTCCCTGAATGATAATGGTACCACTCCATGGTTAATTATATACACCATCAGAAAATGAAAACGCATCCTCAACGGTAATACTATGGTAACTCATACATTGCGGGAGGGAAATAAGGTAGCTGGCCTTCTTGCAACTATGGCGGTGGTGGATCATGGCATCAGTGTCACCTACTTTCCCAGATCTCTCTTTTTGAAACCTAAAGGGGTGAACTTGGTTAGAGTTGATGAACTTGGCCTCTTTTACATTAGGTCACCCAAGGTTTTGAGTTTTGATTTTTGCATCAGTCCTTGTATGGTGGTACCCTTTCTTGATTAATAAAAATTTACCTTTGATGGTGAATATATAGACATATTTAAAAACTTCATTTAGAAATAATTATATAAATCATATAAACTTAAGTATTATCAATTTTATTTAAATCAATATCTAACCATTCTTTATACATTATAAAAATATAAGAATATATATATACTTATAAATATGTATATATAATGTTTATATATACAAATGTGTGTGTATTAATAAACAAATATATATATATATATATATATATATATATATATTCTAATATATATAAGTGAGTATTAATATATCATATATCTAAATAAATTTAAGTGTTTATATATATATATATATCACACAATCCTAAATATATACGAATAAATAGAAATATTGAAAAATATAAAACAAAATGTGAATGGTAGAGTGGTAAAGGGAATTGAAATGTAGAGTGGTGTTCACAGGATCAATTCCCAGAATGAGCTATTATTTAGGGGAGCCATTCTAGCACTGAGGTAGGGTGGGTGGGTGTTCACATGTATTGAGAAGGGGTTGGGGTGGGTTATGGTAGTTTGGGGAGTGGGACTTGCTAAGAAATAGTGTCATGAGTGTTGAGAAATGGGGGTGTTGTGGTGCGTAAAAAATAATTTTTTTCAACATTTTCATCAGTGATAAAAAACTTATAAATGGTATCTTTTTCAGTGCTTTTTTTAGCACTGTTAAATACATCCTTTACTAGAGATAAAAAAATTACTAAAAATGCATCCTTTATCAATGATAAAAATCTCTGATAAAGGTACCCTTTATCTGTGCTTTTCGAAATGATGATAAAGGGTTCCTTTTTCAGAGTGTTTCACTAGCACTGACAAAGGATGTATTTTAATATCGCTTGGGTAGTTTGTGATTTCTTGGCATTGATATAGCCTATTTTTAGTGTTGTTAAAGGAAAAATCTATAGTAGTGGTTGTGGATACAATATTTTGGATATAGGTCATTCAGTGTGGAACCTGGTCCATAATCAACCTATAGCTATGAGAATTAAGATCATGGCTATAATCTAGTCCATGTGGGTAACCTATAACTATAAGAATATAGACCATGGCTATTGGTCCATTTTTAAAAAATGTTATCACCGTGTTTAGATCTCTAGTCTCCCATATATAAACAAATATATACTGCCATTAAGATAACATACTTATATCTATATACACATAAATATAAATATAAATATATATATATAATTTTATGAACATATTTAATTATTATTATTAAATACATTATAATTTCAATCTAGCTATACAAATCTATATCCATGTTCACAAATGATCATAACTATAGGTTCTGGATGTTTGGGTTGTAGTCATGGTCTACAGGACCCCATATCAACAGCCCTCTATCTCACCATCCAATATCCATAAGCCTATATTCCCATGGTTTTATTCCTTATATTTCTAAAGGCTCTAGTAGTGCGTGTCTATAGACTCTCACCATGCCACCCTGTAGCCATGGGTATGAGAACCCGTGGCTATATGCCATCAATTACCACGGGCTCATTCCACCAGTTTCTATTGCCCCAACCCAACACCCTATAACCATAGGGATGATCCACTAATGGATATAAGGTGTTTCAAATTCACTTTTCATGGGAAATATTTTTCCTCGTGTTAGCATGGGTAATGATATATCCACAGGCAACCACTACCCATGGATATATGTCACCTATATCCATGGGAATTTTTTCTCTTGTCTATAGGTGACCTATAACCATGTACCAACTCGACTGTGGCTATATGTCCATTGCTACTAATCTTTTTTCTAGTAGTGAGTGTATAATCCAAGTGTTTTATGTAAGGAGTGGCCTCTTCTTCACTCACCACCATAAAAATAAGATCATGAAATAGGGATTATAACACAAAAATCATTCATTCTTATCATAATATAATGCACAATAATATGTACCACACTTGGAAGTTAGTTCCCTGATGATGATTTCTTTCTCCAGTATAGATAATAGGGATATCAAGGTCAAAAACGTTCCATTTTTATTCAAAATATTAAGATTGGTCTTTAATTAAATTACTATAATTATAAAAATATACGAGATGAAGTAAATTTAATTATATTATTAACCACAAAGTACATTATTCAGCCCAATAATCTTCATGATTATAGCTAGAATGTCATGGATCATAGACATTTTTATGATAATGATCCATATTTTCTTCCCCAAAACATATAGTTTATCCTAAAAAACTATTCTTAGATATTTAGATCGACGATCTTTCCAACTGATAACTCACTGCTCCTCGATCCATTGAGTGAGATCCCAAATCTATAATTACTAATTCATATTTCCAAAACAATTTCCTCTAATTTTCATCAAGTCCTACTTTGATATTCAACCTGTAAAAACCCTTACACAAATATCCTAGAGACAATGGTTATTTAAAATGGCATAAGACACTAGGAATCACATGCCAAAGGACCAAATAGTTTAGTAATATTATTAAACAATATACATTCTTTAAATACGCATTACAACTGAAAACAAATAATACACAAAGTGTTTTCTTTCATAATATTATTATTATTCATAGCATATCCGTGCATATAAATCAAAAATCCCTTCTTGTTATCATGGGGAAAATAAAAAATAATAACGGAAGAGTTCAGATGCTTTGCATGGGTAAGCATACAATGGAATACATCATGTAAAAATATTCATAATCAATGTTTTAAAATAAATAATTGAAACACATAAACTTTAATCAATTAATTGATAATAATATGGATAAAATAAATGATGACAAAAAAATCAATATAAATAATCCAATAATATTGAAATTTAACCATATTTATTATAACTAATCTAATAATCATATGGAAATAAATAAATTTCTTTATAATGTGGTAATAAGAATTTATGATCATCTGAAACATACTTACAAGTCCTTTTACAATATAGTTTAAATCTATGGGTATAAACCTGTCTAATTTGGAAAATTGATTTTTCTAATGAGTCATGTCAACACATAGAGGGGCTATCTATAACCAGAACCCACCCATCACATACTAATTATAATGCATTCCTCATATGAAAAGGTTGAAACATAATTATAAAACATTCATATTTAAAAACTAACATAGTAAATGTTAATACTTTCCCCAATCAAATAAACAAAATCATAAACCATCCAGAGTAATGTGCTTAATGTTAATAAAATTACACATACACAGTCAAAATCATCATAAACCATCCAAATAAAGAATTGGTATGATATGAATACAATATATCCTCATTTGATTATAATTAAAAAATGTTTTATGTTATTTATAAATAGAAATACCATAAAAATGTCATTAAAATGATTTTGAGGAAAATTAGCTTTTCATTTTTAAAATAATTTTTTAAAAAAGTATCACAAAAAATTATAATTTTTTTTTTAGAAGTTAAAATTTTAAAACATATAAAATAATATTTAAAATATTTATTGGTCCTGAATGCTTAAAATTATATTCATTCCATACATGTTAAAATAAATACTCCTTTCACATTTCCAGTAAATTCCAAACAGGCCTTGTTTTGAAAATGTCATCGAGATTTTTTTCGAATATTTTTAGAATGTCAAAATGGATAAAATTTTCTTTAAAAGTAATTTATAAAATCTTAAAAATATTTTTAAATAGTTTTTAGGAAATGAGGATTTTGATGAAAATGGATTTTCAGCCAAAGATAAAAAAAGTTGGGTTTTCATAAAAACATTTTCCCAATCATTTTCAGTACCAAATAGTTGAAATCTAGTGATATAACAAGAAAATATTCATGAATAACTAGATAACTAGAGAATATATTGAGTTTAAGTTAGAAATTTTAAAAATATCCCTTAAGGGAGACATAAATAAAAACGATCATGAATAATGATTGATTATGAAATAAACCCTTACCACTTTGGAGACTTCTGAATCACAAGCCTCATAAAAGAAATAATAATCAAATGAAACATTGAATACCATTAAGAAAAATAAAACATGATATAAGATATAAAAGGGGTCATATATAAACCACACAAATAAATATGTGGTGAATTTGGAGTATGTCTCGCGGAAGTAAAAGTGAGACAATAACCCCTTACCTTATGATCGACTTCATTTGTGTGTGTCTGAACCACCTATAAAAAAATATGGGTTTATTATAAATATATTATATAACCATTATAATATATCTATTATTATATATTATTTCAATTTTTTATTTTATCACCCGTTTATTATTAATTCTTTATTAAAAGAACTGTTTTTGGAGATAACTGCTTCATTTTTCTCGTATGGTTTAGTTTGGTAATTTTGGTACATTTAATTTGATCATGGTAAAATCATATGAAGAATGTTTTACATGATATAAATATCTCATATATTCAATATAAATGTAATTAGAGTAATCCATTAATGTTATAGATAGAAAATAGATTACACGGATCATGGAGATGATAGGTCATCCATACACATGAATCTTGTTTCCATTTTTTGACCGATGGAATGAAATAAAAATAAATAATAATTAAATTTTTTTATAATAATAATTATTATATATATATATTATATTAATAAAAAACATCCTTATTTCTATCTATGTAAAAATAAAATAAAAAGTAATTCACATTGCTACGTGTTAGCGGTATTCCACACATGCGTACAAGCAACATTATTGTTTTCTAATAGATCTAAAGATAAAAAGTTATATGAGATATTATATTTATTTAATTATTTTAACACCCTTAATATTACATTTATTCATTAAAATTAACCTTACTACCATTCTTTTAAAGCATAAATGAAAAATTAATCACATCATTTCGTGAGGCAGTAGTCTGTTGTACACACGAGTGACATTATCATATATCTTAAATAATGGAAAGTAAGAAGGTATATTTGATATTGTAAATATAGAAGTATAATAATGAATTATATTACTTTTGAATCTATTAAATCTATCATTATATTCATCTGTTGATGGTGGTTATGGAAAATGAATTACATCAGTTCGTGAAGTGGTAGTCTATCGTACACATGATCAATGATTTTATTTTATATTTGATGGATGTGGATATGGATTTGGGTTATTAAATTAACATTATAACATATATGTATATTAGAGATATTGTGGTGGTATATTTCACACCCATTAGGGTATCGTTAAGGTATTGTTATTTCACATCATTGGGAATGGATATGCAGTTGAAGATGAGTTATGGTCTATGATTAAGGTGATCAGGTATGTTGTCCATTATGGTTGGCATACTCTATGGTTGGAAAAAAAATTCATCTGTTGTTCTGAAAATTATCAAAGGCTGCTCCAGGAATGTACCATGGAGAATGCTCACATATTGGATTGATTGTCTTTATCATATGGATATGACTTCTCTTAATGTTATTCGTGTCTACATCAAGGAAAATAAGGTTGATTATTCTCTTTTAAAGAGGTAAATTTTGGATTATAGTTCAAGATAGTCCTTTGTGTTACTAGATTATTGTTCTGGTTTTGTTGAGGCTCACTATCATGGAGATTTTCATACCTATCTTTGTAAAACCTCCTTTAAATATCTTGTTTGGCCCTATAATTTTTAAATAAAATTTATTAGCATAAGGTCCACCTGATTCCAGAAAATTATAGATATTATTATTGTTTAATAATTTATTAAGGACGTTGAATAAGAAATAAAACATATACATACATTAAATAAAATTACCTCTTCTTTGAAGAGCCACTTTAGGTTTATACCTAAACCCTCTTGTGAGGGATTCATAATCAAAATAAGGACTCTAAGGCATGTAAATGGAATTAAATAAGGGATTTTGGTAGGTTTTGGCTAACTAAAAGGGTTTTGGTAATGTGAATATGATATGAGAGGGGTATACTTTTATAAATGAGGTGAGCAACACACTTGTATTTTTTGAAAAGAAAAAGAAATACATACATTTTTCACATGACATAACGCTCTAAAATAGGCCATTATTGAAACTTAGAGGTGATGATGTTGACATATGTCCATAAAATGTGTATTGGAAAATTTTATAGGTTATTTTACACTTTAACCTTTTAGTTTAACCCATGGAAAACCAACTTTTATCATAATCACAGTAAATAAGTTTTATTATTTTCACTATTCATTATGTTAAAAATTTCTGTTAACATTATTAGATAATATAAATTATGATGATTACAAATATTTAATCTATATTTACAAATTAAAATCATATGTGTGGCATAATTCAATTTAAAATTAAATAGTAGAAGTGATGATAGAGCAGTTTTCCAAAGAAAAAATTCTTATATACATAGAATATTTTAATATCAAATTTCAATATCAAATTGATATCAATGGAATAAATAAGTTAAATTATAATATAATTGAACTAATTTTACATTAAAAAAATTAATATATAATTTAAATAAAAATTTATTTTCTCATGAAAATCATTATTTTTCACTATTTATCAAAAAATGAATCTTTTAAAAGATTTCTCAAAAATTCACTCAAAAATAATTTTGGAATGTATATTTAAAAAATAAAGTTTATTTTCCTAAATAATTGTTCTAAAATTGGTAAAATAAATAATTTAAAATATATGTACCAAGCCTAACTAATCCGACTTTTAGAAATAATAAATTTTTTCAAAAAATATTTTCTTTAAAATGGTTATTAATTTATTTCTAATTAGTAAATAACTAGTGAATTTATTTTATACATTTTTAACCATAAAAATATCATAATTTAGTTATTTTTCACACCCTCCAACTTTGTGGCTAGGTTATAATGGTCATCTTTAAATAGTATTATTTTAATGGAGTATCATGTCTCATTTAAACTTGTTGTTGTATGAATCACAAGCTAAGAATAGTGTTGCATGTAACATAATATAAACTCAGAGTTTCATGAATTTGAAGATATAAAAGAGATTTATTAAATTTTGAAAGAAATATATCATAAATTCTTGGGTTGTTATTATTAAGAATCGACCCATATACCCACTAAAAATGGTACCCAAGCAAACTCGTTACATACCCAAAGGACGTTCTTTATCCCCACATGTCGGTGACTAGAACCTGGGAATCAAAAAAACAAGATCTAATGATTTTACAAAACTTAAAGAAACACCATGGAATATGTGTGTGTGTGTTTGTCTGATAGAGTGAAACATTAGAAGAGATAAAAGAATCCATAATTGAAAGATGATAGAGGGAATGATACAACTCAAAAAACTGTCACAACATTCAAAAGTACAAGTCCAAACATCAAAGTATATGTATAATAGGATACTGAATACTCCATGTGATGTCATGGGAAAATCCCAACATCTCATCACCATCTACCCAAACATAGCTAACAGGAACCTCACAATGTCACTATGGTGTCATACCTTTCCTGGGATTAAAATAAAGACAAAGGTATACACAACGTCGAAGGGGTGCATATGGTGTGAGATAATAGACTTGGTAGAATCCCAAAAAAGTATTCCATAACATGTCCTTGTAAAATAATCTTATTGACACTCTATTTATTTAAGAGATGTGAACTTATTAATAAGATAATTATAACCATGTTAATGTGTTAAAAAGTCCCAAGGAGAATCAATATAATTACCCAACCCAGGTTGTGCGCACACACTTGTGTATCAGAAGGCCGGTGCAACCCTCCTTCGTGGATCGAATGGGCGGGACACACCTATACTTGGTATTTATATCAGGTACCTATTTCGTAGACCTACATTGGGTAACTTCTTTAACCAAGGTCCCCTAGTTTCAAATAAGTAGGACCCTTGGGATCGTCATTTGCACAACTGGAAAAATTGGAAGAAGCGCCAAGCTCGTGCCACACATCCCCTTCGCCCATGTCTCTAAAAATTTTCCAGGTAGCTATCTGAAACTCAAGAGAAGAGTTAATTAAGGATGAAAAGTGAGATCAAAGTCCCTTTGGAGTCCCAAACACAAGACACCTACACGAGGACCCATTCTCCCTTAGTGAGAAACCACCTACTCGAGGCTCCATTACTTAATAAGGGACCTACGTGACACCCCTCCAAGGAAACCTAAAAGACTAATAGTGCCTAGGATAAAGCATCTCCTATGTTTTTTCCAGTTTTATCCATTTACCAAGGTATAACCAACTCATATAGGCATATAACCCCAACATAAACCACTTCCAGTTCCTCCCATGACCTACGTGTGGCTCCTCTTCCCTCTGAGCCAGTATCTGCATGATCCCTCAGCTACAATACTGCATAGTTCTTAATATAGTACTATTATAGTAACCTAGAAATTCATCTCCACCTAGATTTGATCCTTGGTCTTTTGGATGCTAAGCAGGAGCCTTTACCACTCAGGGTATTGGATCATTGGAGAACATTTCATAAGACTTCATAAGTCCAAAATAAAAAACAGAATGTTTATTTGAAATCATGAAAACTTCATAACAATATTTTCACAAAATTTATACATTTCACACTTAAAATGTATAATATAATTTCCATTAAACATAATATCTTTATCTTTCCTTGATAGATTCAAAGATTTATATAAACCCCCAAATAAATAATAGATAAATCCTATAGGTAACTTGAGGAATCATTTTTATATCACTCTTAAAAATAGAATAACCTTCACAGTTACACATAGAATAGCCATCGAATTTATTTATAAAATAACCATCATGGTTACAATTGAAATAAAAATCAAAATATTTTATCAAAATATCTTATAGAAAATGTAATCGGTTAACATTGTTCATTTACCCAATGCATTAGAGAGTTATAACAGGATCATATATCCTTGTTTTATAAATAAACCACCAATCCTCATAAACAATTCCCAAGAAACATAACTGAATACATAAATTCTTTCATCATAATATGATTTATTTTCACTTAGAAGAAAATAATTTCAGATATTGATATATCCATTGCATTTTAAAACCCTTTTTGAAAACAATTAGAACATTGTGAAGGCGGATTTTTTCATTTTAATTTAAAAAGGATTATTATTAAAGAAGAAACAAATAAAATAATAGTTATGGGGGATTCAGAGGACATTGTCACCATATTTGTTAAAATAGAAGATTCATGTTGTGTTTTTGTAAAGAATGAGAACACATTTCGTAAACAGATTCCTTTTGAAACCTTTTAAATAAAGTCAAATGAAACCTAATGTGTCCCTCTTAATTCACTTATGTCCCTATTAATATAGACATAATATAATAATAAAAAAATCATTATATAATAAAACATATGTTTTAAATGAAACCTTAGAAGAGGTTTTTTTAAATAAACTCCCTTACCTTGAGTCTGGCTCATCACATACATTCTTTATCTTCCTCTTCTTTGGAAAATATTCCTTTACACAATTTTTTTAACATCTATAATATTTTAATTATTCTGAAAATGTTGTGTCAATAACATGGGGATAGATGTTAGTTAGGGATTTGGGTAGATCTTTTCTAAACTAAAGGGGTATTGAAGTGTAATGAAATGAGATGAATTGGTTCCCTTTCATAAGAGAGGAGAGGGGTACTCTTGGAATTTATTAAAATATTAATTTAATAAAAATTAATTTGTTGTCCAAATGGATATAAATTGATAATATTAAAAGATAATATAAGGATGGGTTAAAATACTCTCATCCAATAATTTTTAGATAGGTTTAGATTACATTTTTCCATAATCTTTTGGTTTTAATCCCCTATTAACCCTTTACAAATTTATCATGACAACATGGTTTTTTACTCTTTGAGCATCAAGATAGTTACCATAAATAGACATATTACCTATAAATGTAACATGTTTGATATTATAAACAATATAATATTCATTTTCCTAATGATATTATTTTTTTAATTTTATATCTTCTAAAAAGATATTATTTCCATAAAATATCAATAATGCCTATTTTAGAACTATTCATTTACATTGACATTTATAAAAGCAATAAAATATATGAAATTTGAATAAAATATTGTAATAAATTTCCCAAATATTATATTTATGTAAAAAAAAATTGTCCATATTAATTATTTTAAATTATAATACTTTTAATATTTTTAATATCATTTATTTTATTTCTTCCTTAATTAAATAATTATTGTGCCATGGTTGTGTAAGAATTTAAGATAATTATTTACTAACTAAAAAGTAAAAAAATATCATGGAGAAGATATATCATTTATATTTCAAAAACAATATTTATAATAGAACACATACTCTAGTTATCTCTAAGTTGAAAATATTACAGTTATTAAAAATAATAGTGTGACATTTTTCAATTTTCGATAAATAAAATATTATAAAATTCATAATCAAAAGAAAATGGAAAAAAAAGTCTATATAAGAAAATATTTGATAATAATGGATTAAATGAACTCATATAATAAATTTATGCAAGTTTTATTTTCATTTTATACTCATTATCATTTAATTTTTATCTTTAATTACATTATTTACCCTTTAACGTGGTAACAAAATAACTAAAGTTGCAATTTTTATTGAGAAAAAATAAAAGGGAAATATTTAAAAAATTTATACACAATAATTCAAAATATGGAATCAATTTTTTAAGATTCAAAATATTTAATTTTCATAATTTAATTTAAAAATTAAACTGGTAAAACATGAAGAAAAATAGGTTTTCAAATAAATGCCTTCTATGTATAATATTGTTTGTATAATAAATTTTAGTTTAAAATTATTTCCAAATGCTAAAATTGGATTATTAATTTTAATCAAAAGGAATCAATCTCATTTTAAAAATAATCAAAAAGAGAATTTCACATTTTATATAATTTAAAAGAAAATACAATTTTCAATAAAAATCAATATTTTTCATTCTACATTGAAAAATAAATTTTTTCAAAAAATTCTCACAAATTCATCCTAAGATAATTTTGTAATGCTAAATAAAAAAATGAAATTTATTTTTTCAAATGGAAATTTTATTATTTGGAAACCAATATTTTATATAAAACAATAGAATTTCTGAAAATCCAATTTGGTTATAAATAAAGATTTTTCCTTTTAACTAAAAAATTGTCCAATATTTTTTAATTAACTAAAAAAATTTATATCAACATTAAATGGGTTGAATCATCCTTCCCACTTTTTTTAAATTATATACTAATAATTTTATGTACTTATTATAAAAAGTGGGGATATCATTCCCTCGTAGCATTTTTAGTTTCTTATGTTGCCTCTTTAACCATATGGTTTCACAACAAAACCATAACCCGGTGAATTGCATTGTTCCACTCTACCTGATCTCTATAGTCAATAATTTGAATATTTTTTTCCCCATAATAAAATTTATCATCTAATAAAACTACCAAATGTAACAAAACATTAGATGAATCATTCGCATACTTTCTTGAAATCAAAACATGAAAAACATTGTGTACATAGGATAAACTTGTAAGAAAGGCTACTTGGTAAGAAAGTAATAAAAGTTTCTAAAGGATTTAGTACGGTCTAATGAGCCATGGACTTAGATTACCCTTTATACTAAAACACATAATACTTTTCCCTAGATATACTTTATAAAAAACATGATCACCTACCTTGAAATAAATATATTTCCTCTTTTTATTCACATAGATTTTTCCCTACTCTGATATATCATCATTTTCTACTGAATTTTAACCACATTATCAACCATTTACTCTACCAATTATAGTCCCATCAACATCCTTTCACCTAATTCATCAAAAAATTCATGATTCAGACATCATTTTCTATATATTTCCCTAATAGGTGTCATCTATATACTAGAATGAAAACTGTTTTTATAAGAAAACTAAACAAAAGAAGTATGGTGATCCAAATTCCTTAATAATCCATTGAATAAGAAAAAAGTACGTCATCTAAGGTTTGATTAATTTTTTTAGGTTACCCATCAGATTGAGAATGAAAAGTAGTTCTAAATTTGAAACCAATACTCAATTACATCTAAAGTCCTTTCCAAAAAAATTAAGTGAACCTGGGATCGTGGTTAGATACAATCGAAGGAGGAACTCTATGTAACTTGAATATATCCTTAAAATACTATCCAAAATGTTTATCTAAATACATATTATCTCTAATTGGAAGGAAATGTGTAGAATTATTTAATCAATGAATAATTACACAAATCATATTATTACCTCATGAAGTCTTTAGTAATAACACCATGAAATCCGTAGATATATTCTACCATTTACAATATGAAACTGGAAATGGATTAATCAACCCCTTTGGTAATTTAAATTCTTTTTTAACATGTTTATAAGTCAAACATTTCATGGTAAAGTTGGCAATATTTCTTTTCATTCCATCCCATAAAGAATACTATTGAAGGTCTCTATACATCTTAGTGTTGTTAAGATGAATAGAAAATAGGGGACTATGTGCTTTACTCACCAATTCTTTCTACAAGTGGGAGTCACATGAAAAACATGAATTATTTTAAAATATCAAAATGTAATCTTTATCAATGTTAAATTCATAAAACATACCCTTCTTAACCAATTCTATATTTGATTATTAATATCGGTCTTCCTTATAATCTTTCTTAATTTTGTTGATAGAGACTAGTATACTGAATCCTAAAAAAATAGATGATGTTACTTTATCCACAAATTCTATGTCAAAATTCATCAAATCAATAACCAAAGGGTCATGTTCTAGTCCGTGAATAATTATTTTTCCAACTCAAAGCATCAACTACTATATTTTATTTTCTAGGATGATAATGAATTATGAATTTATAATCCTTTATAAATTCCATCCATATCATCTCTCTCATGTTAAACTCTTTATGAGTGAATATATTATTCTAAATTCTATTATTAGTATACATTTCACACATTGATCAATAAAAATACTATCTCCATATATCTAAATAAAACACTACTTCATTTAGTTCAAGGTCACGTGTGGGATAATTTTTCTCATGTGGCTTCAATTGATATAAAGAATAAAAAATTATTTGACCATTCTACATCTTGAATGGCCCAAAGGCCTTTGATTTTTATTATTTTGATCATCCACCTTTCAAGGGGTGAGGTGGAAACCTTACAAGGCCCGAAGCCTTGGAGACAATTACATGACTCATAGGTCTTAGAGGAAATCACCAAGAAAAGACAACTTGAAACTGCTCCTCCCTAGCATATTCCATGATATGTCAGCACTCCACCATCATGGGGATGATCGGCTAGCTTTCTTTCATGCAGAGCTGCACAAGCATGGACCCGATGGAAAAGTCATACCCTCTCATTATTCCAATTACAGTTAGCTCTGTTCTGGGGAATGGGCCTCCTCTAATCCTCATCTAGAGCCTTGTCTCAAGTATTCTTACTGGTATATCTGTATATTCAAGTGGCCTGAAGGCCTCGGGGTGGCCTGAAGGCCTTAAGGTGGCCGAAAGGCCTTGAGAGACAACTGGACCGAAGGCCTTGGGTGGCCCGAAAGCCTTACAGAACCTGAGGACCAAAATGGTGGCCCAAAGGCCCAGATGGATGAATAGATTCGGCTGATACAGTATCGAATAGTACCTGCTACAGTATATCTACAGTACCCACTATAGTACTGCTACGGTAACTCAGAAATATTTCTCCACCCGGATTTGATCCAGGGTATCTTGGATGCACTTGTTGAGTCCTCACAAACCGGGTTGAGGCTCATGTGCACGTTACCATTCTATATTACAATATAACCAACTTATTTTAATGAAGAATCAATGTATATGAAAAGTCACCATTTTTGGAGGGAATATCCAAAACTAAGTCACTAACCAATCTTATTTTCTATTCCTGGAAACAGTCATCACATTATTTTTTCCAAATAAACGTAACTCCCTTTCGTGTTAACTTATGTAGTGGGATTGATGATCATGAATTTTTTTCCACAAACCACCAACAATATCCTGATAATATAATAGAACTATAATTATTAGAAACTTTTGTATGCCTTGGCATTTCATCAACCAGTTTAGTTTTATCAAGATCAATTATTATGCCATCGTTATTTAAAATGTGTTGAATTAATGAAATCTTCTACAACCAAATATCACATTTGATAAATTTTCAATAAAATTTTTTTTCTTTAAAGGTTTATAGAACAATCCTTAGATATTATTCATGATTATTATAACTTTTTAAATAAATCAACATATAATCAATAAAACAACTACAATATTATAAAAATATTCAAGGAAATATATATTCATATGATCCATAAATGCAGTTGGGGTATTTTTTCCACCAAAATGAAATAACCACAAACTCATAATTCTTGTATCTAGTCTAATTTTTTTTAGAATTTCATCCTCCATCATGTTTAGCGGATATTACCCAAACATAGGTAAACCTTTGATAAATACTGATCTCCCAGGAGATGATCAAACATATCATCAATATGAGGTAATGAATACTTATTCATAAAACTATTTTTATTCAAATACCAATAATAAATGAAAATCCTCATAGAACCATTTTTATTTTTCAAAAATAAGACAAGATAATCTGATGGTGATATTTTGGGATGAATAAATCCTTTATCAATAAAAAATGTAGCTATTTTTTCAATTATAGAAGTTAAACATGGTTTATTCAATAAGTGTTTTTTGAAATTGGCTTAGCATTTGGAAATAAGTTAATAATAAATGCAAATTTTCGATCATGTATAACACTGGAAAACTCATCAGAAAAAACATCTAGGTATTCTTTTACTATTAGAATATCATTAATCTAAATAGTTCCCTTATTTTCAACAATATATTTCTGATAACTTTCTTTTTCATCTTTAAAAATTTTATCAGCTTCTTGATATGTTATCAAAGGTATTGTTTCTTTATTTTTTTTTAAATGAAAATCTTTTTGAAGAAAACATTATTTAGATCTAAAATCTATCTTAACATGGTAAACATAGAGCCAATCCATACTTAGAATAACATAAAAATCTATTAGATTAAATACAATATGTTTTTATGTAATGTCTTTCCCCAAGCCTTGAAAGGAATATTCTTATAATTTATTTTTGGACTAATACAACCCCAAGATGTTTTTACCAAAAGATCTAGATTCATTTCTTGAGGATGAATTTAAAATTTAAAAGAAAAATCTCAACAATTAATGAATGTGTAGACCCCAAATCATATAATACATTAGAATAATATGAATAAATAAGCAATATACCTGATAAAAACTTTCTTGATTTACCAACATTTTCTAAAGTTGTTGTAAAGGATTTCACCACACCTTTATCCATATAGTTAGGCCACTTACCATCATTTAGATATTAATTTAAACACAAATGTGTATATTGATCCTTTTTATTACATGTAATGTCCCAGAATTCGATGGAAATTTTATTCAAATTTAAATGGGAATTTTACAAGACTAGGCTTTAAGACGGCACGTAATTTCGAGACCCAGAGTGGCCAGAATGGATTTTCAAACATTTTTAAATTTTATTAAATAAAAATGCAAGTGGGTTTTTCTATATTTTTTACAAGTGCTCAGATCAAATATTTTATGGCACTATTGAACATAGAATGGTGGGATTCTCCTATAAAGGGCCTAACATTGGCTAGTGTGGGCCAATAGTGGAAGTTAGTTTTTGGTCGTAAATAAAATAATTAATTAAAAAATATTTTATTTTAAAATAAATATAAATCCTAAATTTTAAATCATATTGGAAATCCAAGAGTATTATTGAGCTGATGAGGGCTTGTTTCCCTTAGGCGGAGCTTAATCTCGACTGGCATGGGTCGAGGGTGAAAGTTAGTTTTTGAGTTTTTCTTTAAGCGAATTAAAATGGCCTAGGTGTGCGGTTTTCAAAACTTCTAAATGCATGGCCGTATTGATAATATGAGGGCCCCTGTCACATCTTGAATGGAGACATTACCTAATAATGGACTTAAAAATGACCAGAACGGGTCGACCGGAAAAGTTATTTTTCATACCTTTTAAAGAAAAAGTTAAAAATAAAATAAACTTGTATTATTTTATTTTTATGAATATACAAAGCATTGCATCAAAATAGTTTTCAGACCAAGAAAGACTGAATATGATATTTCATTAAATTAAACCATGTAACAACTTTTTAACATAGTGTAATAGAAAACACTAAATCAAGATTCACTATTTAATGGCATAGAAAGGATCCAAGCTCAGAAAAAGGATGCTGGATTCTACTAAGAAGCCTTGATGAATTCTTTGGAGAACGACCAATTATGGTGATAAATCCTCTCCAATGATGAATGTCAGTGGACTGAGAAGGACAATGACACCATTGGAAATCAGAACCGACACTGTAGATCGACGATCGCAAAACGATGATGACGTAGAGAGGTTCTTCGTAAATGAAAGAACCTTTTAAGGTAGGAGATGTTATTTAAATTAAATCCCCCCCCCCCCATTCTAGGTTTTAAATGGAAAATGTGGATGACCCACTAATAGGTTGAACTGCTATTTGATTGTTCTTGTGGTGTGATTTTTGTTTCATTTTCTTGATCCTTCTAATGGATCTTATTGAGGCTGGAATGTACAAACAATCGAGGTTCTATCCTTGGGTTGATTATTATGCTCCCCCCTCACATTCTTTTCATTCTTCATGGGTTGGTGAATGTTCAATCATTGTGCAACCATACTTGGTGCAATGTTCTGAAATCATGGATTGGGGACAAACATGGCATGACGAAGCATCGATGATAACTGAGGGTGGGTGGCCTGGAGCATTGTGTTAAATTCCAGCAATCATGCACTTTCCGGCAGAAGGGATCGCAAGGGAGTAGTGAGCCCCTAGAAGTAAATAACATGACTCAAGGGTTCTGTAACATCCAAAGGATCAAATAAAGGACCACCGGAGCATGTTTGCTGGTCCATGGAAGATTCTGTCAGACAACCGGAACCAGGGCTGGAGGCGGCAGCCACTCGCTTGTCGCATTGAGGAAGTTTCGACCCCTGACCGGGGCATGAAATGGACATTGTATCCTTTTTGTGGGTCTCTCCGGGATAACCAATCTATGTTTTAGATCGGTTAGAGTATTTTCACCAGCTGTCACCACCTGAGGATAAATGGACATGTCATTTTCGGCGTTTGAGTCGAGGATTTGTCCCACTCAAATAGTGGGTTGGGTTGCTACTGGAGGGTCGCACCCGGCCAGGAGGGCCTGACCCGTGGCCCAACGGGCTGAGCCTAGTGGGTCAAGCCATGCCCCTCCAGTCTAGGCCATCCCCATTAGGCCATGATGGGTCTATGGGCCCCACACCAGGTCTGGTCGGCCCGACATGGTCGGTCCGGACCTGGGCCCAACCAGCCCCCATTTCACAAAAATGCCCCTAACTTTCAAACAGAGTGTCTCTTTAATGATATATATTTAACATTGGGACCCTTGTGAAGAGAAAGTGGTTTTTAGATAATCTAAGTGAGTTATTTAGAATGTTTTGGGACAACCTATTTGTATTGAAGAGTAGGCTCTCCCGGTACGTGCAGAGTCTAGGTAGAATTAGGGTGATTTTTATGTTGAGATGTTAGGATGGTTACTCCCTTGATTAATCAAGGAACAGGTACTCCTTTTGCCTCTAATTTGGTAGAGATGGTACTCCCCACATTTTTGGGTGTGGGTTCTCTGAGAAGTTTGTATAAAAAGTGTCAGTACTCCCCTATCATGCCAAAGAGTAGGTCCTCTATCTTGGGAGTCATTACTCCCCTATAGGATTAGGGCACAGGTCCTCCATACCTAGAACATATAGAGTCATTACTCCTCTATCGGGTAGGTATCATGTCCTCTATTATAGGATTATGTACTCCCCTACCCTTCAAGGGTGTGGGTTCTCCTTACACAGGGCTATGGTTAAGTCGTTACACCCATGTCATGCTAGAGAACGGGTCCTCTAGCCCGGGGTTAGTACTTCCCTAACATACTAGGGTGTAGGTCCCACTTAGTTAACAAACTAATGGATTTGATACTCCACTGCAGTTTCAGGGTGCGGTTCCTCCACACATGATCGAATAGAGTCAGTACTCCCCTATCGGGTAGGGTGCGGGTCTTCTATTAAAGGAGTCGGTACTACCCTAACATACCAGGGTGCGGGTCCTCTACACATGAACTGACAGAGTCAGTACTCCCCTATAGCACATGGGTGTGGGTCCTCTAGTCATCGATTAGTACTCCTCTATAGCACCAGGGCATCTGTCCTCTAGTTATTGATTAGTACTCCCCTACTGGGTAGGGTGCAGGTCATTGATTAGAGATGGACCTCCCTCTGTTATTGGACCTAGTAGCGAGGAGCGGGCCTATCCACTTGATGAAAACAATACCTATATAAGAGTTAGTGATCCCTCAACAAACTGAGGAGTGGTAATATCATTATAAGAGTGATAGAGGTTTCACAAGATGGTTAGGAGCATGGATCCCTATCATGTGTATAGTGGTGAGGGTGGGCCTCTTCACTTGGGCTTCCTTAGTATTGCATGTAGTGCCTGAGTGTGACGACTAAACCTCTAGTGTCAGACACTAGAGTCATAACTAGTAGAATGTTCCCGATGGGGAACATTCTCTTGGATGTACAATTAATTATGGTAGGATTTTAGTTGATGGACTACATCTCTCAGATGGGTGCTGTCATGGATGGTTGAGCTTGTGGAGTCTAATCTTCTAGTTTGTGTTTTATGACTTGAGCCTTTGATGAAGATCCTAAAACGGGTTGTGTGGTTGGGACCACTCCAATGTCCCAAAGGCCTTCATTTTTTATTTATTTTTGATAATCCACATTTCAAGGGGTGAGGTGGAACCCTTAAAATACTCATATGCATAAGTATTACATGTCCTGTAGGCCTTAGAAGAATTCATTGCCCGTATACTTCAAACATTACATGCAACCCAAACTAACTAATTTGGAGCTGCTCCTCCCTAGCATCTTCATCGTGAAATTAGTTCTCCACCTTCGCATGGATTTTCATCTAGGATTCACTATGCATGCACAGTCTTTTCTCGATGGCTGGTGTCATACCCCCTCATTCTTGCAATCCGTTTAGCTTCTGATATGGTTAAAGCTCATTGTGAATCCTTCTTCTATAGATTTTTTCGTTTAGGTTGTCTAGTTTGCAACAACACTGAAGGTGGCCCGAAGGCCTTGAGGTGCCCTGAAGGCCTTACTGACCTAAAGGAATGGGTGTCCCGAAGGCCTTAAAGTACTAGGGGACAAAATCGGTGGCCTGATGGCCCAAACATGGGAATAGTCCTGGTTATTACAGTTCCGAACTGTACCTGCTATAGTTCCTGCTATAGTACCTTCTATAGTACTTATAAATTACTGATAAAGTAACCCAGAAATATGCCTCTACCTGGATTATATCTTGGGTCACTTGGATGCTCTTAAGGATTCCTCACCATCTGGGATAAGGCTCGTGTGCTGGTTGGGACCACATGTTTTCTTAGTGGTTGAGACATTTATATATAAATGTCCATGGTATATGTATGGGAATATACCCGAGTAGAGATGACTATGAATTCCTTTGTGTTTTTTCTCTTGTGCTTTACCTTTGTGGTTTCGGGGTCCCCAACTGAGTATTAATTTACTCTCCTCCCGCATGTGCCATGTCTTGTGTAGACAACTGATGCTTCGACAAAGTCCAAGGAGGCCTAGAACTCGGTAGTGTTCTGTGAGATCATATAGACGAGGTGTATTATCGTGTCTTGTGTAGACGACAATCGTGTCTTTGTGGTGTAGACGCAGGATGAGGCAACCCTCACTTGGGTTTACTTTGAGCACCTCTTCAGGGAGGAGTTCTTTCATGATAATTTATGCTCTATACATATGCAGAAGTTGTTACACCAATGGGAGGGCAGCATGATGGTAAAAATGTACTCAGTAATATTTACAGATCATTCTCACTACTCTATATATATGGTGTGGGACCCTTACTTTAGGGCCCAGAACATCGAGTAGGGACTAATTCGGGAGATCAGGGCATCGGTGATACCCATTAGTATTTTGACGTTTGATTGGGTGCTGGAGAGATCCCTGGTGGTTGAGAGCTACCTGGAGGAGGAGAAGATGGATGTGACCTACTATAGAGGTCACGAGGTAGAGGCATATGATGGATCTAACAGACGACAGGTGATAGGAACATGTTGCAAGAGGCATAACCATGCCCCAACACAGACATGTGGGTCTTTGGAATAGGAGGAGCGCCAAGGAGCAGATCCGTAATAGGAGAGGCACTATTACATTTGCAACGGCTAGAGGCATCATGATAGATATTGTCCGACCTACTGTGACGCTGAGAGGGAGTCAGCAAACGAGCCTCCTTGGAAGAGACATCACTTGGGGATAGGAGTTCTGCAAGATGGAAGATGAGGTAGAGTAGCTGGACAAGCAGTAGGAGGGAATCCATGCTTGGCTCAGGGAGTTGGAGGATGTGGACAAGAAAAACTACATGCGATCTTGGATTATAACCAAGAATCACTAGGATAAATTCAAGGTTTGATTTGTGTTGTTTCTTTTGGATGCCCTTTTAAATAGATTCAGGTGTTGGGAGTCCAACTACTACAAAAACGGGCAAGATAAGTGTTACACTTTTATCAGTGCTAAAAAAGCACTGATAAATGGGGCATTTATCAGTGCTAAAAAAAGCACTCCTAAATAGGTGCTTCTATCAGTGCTAAAAAAAGCACTGATAAAGGACCCCTTTATCAGCACTTTTTTTAGCATGGATAAAGGCCCCCCCTTTATCAGGGATTTTTTTAGCACTGTTAAAGGGGACCCCTTTATTAGTGCTTCTTTTAGTAGCGCTGATAAATGGGGGATTTATCAGCGCTTTTACCTAGCGCTGAAAAAAAAATTGTTTGAAAAAAAAATTCATGAAATATAATATATTTTTATATAAGTATATTTATATTGATATAAATATAATATATATTTTTTAAATATACGTATAAATAGATTATTACATTTAATGTTTATGAAATTTTGTGAAAATGGAATTAAAATATTTTAAAAAATATAATGAATTAATAATTTTCTAATTATTATCGATTAAAAATCATTTAATAACAATTTGAGGATACAAAAAATCAAAACAATTAATTAAAGATCTAAAATAAGTTGAAAATGTAACTCAAACTTCAAACGGCCATAACTTTTGATCCGGGTGTTCGTTTGAGATCTACAACATATCAAATCGAAGCCTGCGACGAGCTCTATGTGATAGAGACATAAGAGAATCCTCTGTCACATTTTTCAAGTCCAAAAAAGGCCCATAAGGCCTCCAAAACTAAGTTTTTAGTCAGGATACCCCGATTTGTTAACATTTAACAAGTATAACTTCTGATCTGGATGTCCGTTTGGCTTGTACCACATATCATATCGAAGATTGTTTCATTTTATTTGATCTGACAAGTTGTGGAGTTGATACAAGCTTCTAGATTATATGTTATGGTCATTTTAACATTCTATGGCTTTTCAAATACACATATAAATGTATTTATTCATAAATATATATGTTTCTATTTGTGTGTGTGTGTGTGTGTCTGTTTATGTGTGTTGTATATATGTATATATTTATATATTTATTTATTTACTTATAAAAACACATAAAAACATATTTTTCATAAATGTATTTAAAACTAATCTTATATGTTACGGTCGTTTTAACATTCTATGGTTTTTCAAATACACATATATATGTATTTATTCGTAAATATACATGTGTCTGTGTCTCTGTGTGTCTGTGTGTGTGTCTGTGTGTTGTATATATATATATGTGTATTTATTTATTTATTTATAAACACACATAAAAAACATATTTTTTCATAAATGTATTTAAAACTAATCTTATAAGTATATATTAATATACAAATAAATATACGTATAAAATATTATAACTAAATATATATATATAAATAAATTAACATAAAAATTAATATATATAAATATATACACTAATATTTGAATAAATATATTTATATTAATATGAATCTATATCAATATATGAATAAATATAACTATATATATAGATATGTCATTAAATAAGTAACAAAACGAAATGGCTTAGTGTTAAAGGTGAAGCCGTGAATGGGGGGAGGTCACGGGTTCGAGTTCAGGTGGAAGCGAAGGGGGTGCGCGCGTATGCAGATGCGCAGGAAGGGCAGCGCGTGGGAGACCTCCAAGCACTGATAAAGGGGGTGTCAAGTGCTGATAAAAGCACTCCCTGCATTATTTAATTATTTTTTATTATTTTTTATTTTTTTGACGTTTATCAGTGCTTTTCGAAGCGCTGATAAAAGGGACCCCCCTATATAAGCGCTGAGCTTTTGAGCGCTTTTTTAACACTGTAAAAGCCCATTTTGAGCATAGATATATGCCATTTTTGTAGTAGTGTCCTCCTTTTTCCATGATTTCTGTTTGAGACTTCGAGATTCCGGTTGGACCATAGGCTTGACCCCCATGCTTAGAGACTCCAGATAGATGAGACATGTTGATCACACATTGGTGTTGATAGTGTGACCTAACACTGGAATCTGAGAGTTGCGGTTGGGATCGCTTAGTCGTGGCGTTGAGGCCTTACGAAGTCATTCTTGGTATGAACTACTACCGTTCATACACGGATTAACAGTATTAAGCAAAGTATATGTGTATCCCCAATGGTGAAAAACATGTTTTCCTTCAAGTGAAAGGAAAAATCAAGAAGCATAGGGTGGAATATCGAGGAGAGTCATGTTTAGAGACATTCCATGGTGGCAAAGTTAGACCCCATGATGTTTCTGCATTATGGAATGGTTGTTACAATCCATACTCAGTTGAGATTCCACTAGTGAATGTGGTAGTGCTTTAGTTTTGGCGGGATGTGTAGCTTCTGGAGGTTATAGATAGAGGGACCTATAAGTCCCAATTTCCACTTGTGGGCAGCCCAATTTTGTTCGTAATTACCCCTATGTGTTTAGCGTCAACCTTTAATGCATAACGTTTTTGGCGGATTTAGCACAGTTCATCTAGGGGTGGATGTGAACTGTGGGTTTCTATTGGTATCTCCATTATGGTAGCATAAAGGTGAGGCTCTAGACCCCGTGACTAAAAATGGATCGGGGTGCTTAGTGCTTTGCCCACTTTTCGCATCTAATGAGACGTGTCCCAGTTGTTACACGATGTCGACCTAGCAGAAGCTGGACATGAAAGTGGTCAATCTCAGTGGCTCCTTGAGGTGCGTGGTTTTAAGTAGCACATGGACCCTTGATGAACATAGCTTTCTTCCCTTAAGTATGGGCCTTTGATTTTATGAGACAAAAATCCATAAGGTGGGGAGAATTTAATGTCCCCAAATTCATTGGAATTGTTTTTCAAATTTAAATGGTATTTTTACAAGACTAACCTCCGAGACGGTGCGTATTCTGAGACCTGAAGTGGCCGGAATAGATTTTAGAACTTTTTAAAGATTATTAATTAAATGTACAAGTGGGTTTTTCAATATTTTGAACCTTCTCTCAGATCAAAAATTTTAGGGCATCGTTGAAATCATAACAGTGGGATTTTCCTAGAAAGGGCCTAATGTTGGCTGGTGCAGGCCAAGAGTGGAAGTTAGTTTTTGGCCTTAAATAAAATAATTGAGTAATAATTATTTTATTTTCAAATTCTTATAACTCCTAAATGGTAACTCAATTTGGAAATCTGAGAGTATAGTTGAGCTTGTGAGGGCATGTTTCTGTTAGGCAGAGTGTAACCTCGGTTGGCACTGTTAGGTCGGAAAAACACGGGGAATGATGGCAAGAGGGGGGTGAATTGCCTTTCAAAAAAAAATGATTAACAAATTAAAAAATCAAAGTAAGGTGCAGCGGAAATAAAGGAGGCAATCACACAAGAAATTGATAACGGAGTTCGGCCAAAACCCGGCCTACGTCTCCGCTCCCAACTCAACCGTTGAGAGATTCCTACCGCTTGCTTTTCAATGGTTTTAGCAAGAAACCCACTAGGCTTTGAGGTAGCACTAGGACCTATTACAGCTTGCTTTTTGTGGTTTAGCAAGAACCCACTTGCTTTTGATGGTATAGCAAGAACCCACTAGCCTTTTTAACGGGTGAAGGCTAGCTCACCGAAACACAAGCCTTTTAAAAGGAAAGGCTTGAAGAAACCTCTTCACACCTTAATGGTGGTGTGAGAACCCAAGAGAAAGAGGGGATGAGAAAAGTGGGAGTTTGTAGGCACAAACTCAATTTTAAAGCTCAAAATAAAATAAACAAGAAAAACCGTATAGTTGAGAAGCCTTGGGCGCCAAAGGTTGAATGGAGTTGAAGACGTGCACTCCCAAGCTTCTATGGTGGTACTCCTTGGATGTGGAATTGGATTGGAGCAGTTGTGGTTCCCTTGGAGGAAGTCGCCGGAGGTTGGCCAATTGATCCAAAATATGTCTGTTGGCTTCGTATATGTTCCGGTAGGTGTCCGGGGCTTCCTTGGCCTTTATTTATAGAGGGGGAACCCTCATATGGCCGTTGGAGGTCTTCGGAGCCGTTGTAAAGGCTTTCGGAGCCGTTGGGAGGCAAGTGGGGCAGCCTGGTCAAAGCCCCAACGGCTAGTTTGACTGGCTCCACCGGCTGGCCGGTACAATCCCACCGGCTGGCCGGTGCCTTGGAAAAGGGAGACTTGTTCTGTCCAGGCTCCACCGGCTGACCGGTGGTGGAGCCACCGGCTGGCCGGTGGTGAGGCAGTAGCAAACCCTGTTCAGTCTGGGTGCCACCGGCTGGCCGGTGTTTGGCCACCGGTTGGCCGGTGGTGAGGCAGTAGCCTCCTCTGCTGTGCAGGTGCCACCGGCTGGCCGGTGGTCAAGCCACCGGCTGACCGGTGCTGAAGCAGTGGCTCAGCATCCTTCCCAGGGTCCACCGGCCGGCCGGTGGTGAAGCCACCGGTTGGCCGGTGGACTGAATTTCAGTCCACTTTGCCTTCTTTCTTTCTTGGCCCAATTCCTTGGCCACCTGATTTGATTCCTATTAACCAAAAACACTTGAAAGAGGATTAGATAAATATGAGGGTGATTGTGATCATGAAAATAAAACCTTGAGGGGTTCGAGAGGTACAACAATCTCCCCCTATTTTGATGATCACAATCACCGAAACAAACAATGTAAAATACTGAGATTAAAGGCAATGCAAAGCATGATGAAAAAGGATTCTCCCCCAATCAATCAAGAAATTTCTCCCCCTTTGTGATTATCAAAATAGAACGGGGCATAAAACTTGATTGAGGGATATGTTTGAAAAACAAGATTTTAAATCAATTGAAAATGATATCAATTGTTGAAAATTTTGAAATGAAAATTGAATAACAGTTTGAATTGAAAGTTTTGAATCAAAAACCAATTGAATTTTGAAATTTGAAACCAAATGAAATTTTTGAAATTGAGAGTTTTGAATCAAAAAAGAATTGAGAGATTTGAATGAAAAATTCGAATTGAATATTTTGAAATGAAAATTTTGATACCAAGAGTTGAAAATTTTAATACCAATTGTTGAAATTGAAAGTTTGAGTCTAAAATTTTGAAATTACAAAAAAAAGCTTAAAAGATCCTAACTCCCCCTAAATAAAAACAAAAAGTCACCGGGGAGAGGGATTTTGAAAAGAGATGATTTTAGGCCCGGAGAGACTCGCAAGAAGGGATTTTTCAATCCAAACTTGTCTCATGGCGGGTCTTCTCCTATAGAACTCATCGGAAAAGAAAAAAGACTTGGGTTGGCCGTACCGGGCATTTTTGCAATTACACTCATAAATAAGGTGCCCGGGATTTTTGCAATAGTTACAGAATTTAAAACAAGAGCTCCCCCTTACAAAAACAGTTGGTGCATGGGAGGAGGAAGCTTGGTTGGTGTAGCCAAGTCCATTGGTGGTTCTAGATATTCGTTGGGAACCTAAGAGTTTGGACAAATTTTGTTCACCTTGGGTGAACTTGGCTAAGGTTTCTCTAAGGTCTTTGATGGTTGATTCCATGGAATCAACATTTGGAAAATTTTGGATTTTAAGGGAGAGTTCCTCCTTCTCTTTGAGAAGTTGGTCTTTTTCGGAGGAAAGTTTTTTGAAAGACTTTTTTAAAGCAACAAATTTTGAAGATAGTTCATGAAAACCATTTTCTAATTGGTCTCTAGCATGTGAGAGTTCCTCATAAGATAAATGATTTAAGGAATTTGAATTTGAAGAACATGAGGAAGAGGAATCGGAAGATGTTACCTCATGTTTTGCCATTAGGCATTTTTTACCGTTGTCGCTCGAGGAGGAGGAGGAGAATGAAGAGGTGGAGCTATCACTCCATGTTGCCTTTGAAGCCTTCTTCTTTTTCTTCTTGGCCCTTATCTTGTGAGGTGGGCAAATGGGCACGGATTTTTCATCGGGTTCTTGCTTGATGTCGGGTTCTTGCTTTTGAGCCTTCTTAGTACCTTCATGGGTTAGCTCTAAACATTTCCAAATATCATGTGAAGTAGAGCAAGAAGAGATATGATCAAAAACATTTCGGTCAAGACCACAATGAAGAGCGTTCATGGCTTTGCCATCAAGCTCAAAATTTGCAATGTCTACGGGGGTCCATTTAGACTCATCGGGAGAGGAGAGGGAAAATCCTTGCATAACAATTTTAAAAATTGGATAGCTAATGCTTTTAAGAAAAGTTGACATGCGTGTTTTCCAAAAAGAATAATCGGCTCCATCAAAGAATGGAGCACGATCCAAAGAATAGCCTTCAAGAGTTTGAGAAGAAGAAGCGGTAGAAGCCATCAAAAAATTAGGATCTTTAATTTGAAACCGGTTAGGGAATTATTCAAATACGCCCTCTGATACCAAATGTTAGGTCGGAAAAACACGGGGAATGATGGCAAGAGGGGGGTGAATTGCCTTTCAAAAAAAATGATTAACAAATTAAAAAATCAAAGTAAGGTGCAGCGGAAATAAAGGAGGCAATCACACAAGAAATTGATAACGGAGTTCGGCCAAAACCCGGCCTACGTCTCCGCTCCCAACTCAACCGTTGAGAGATTCCTACCGCTTGCTTTTCAATGGTTTTAGCAAGAAACCCACTAGGCTTTGAGGTAGCACTAGGACCTATTACAGCTTGCTTTTTGTGGTTTAGCAAGAACCCACTTGCTTTTGATGGTATAGCAAGAACCCACTAGCCTTTTTAACGGGTGAAGGCTAGCTCACCGAAACACAAGCCTTTTAAAAGGAAAGGCTTAAAGAAACCTCTTCACACCTTAATGGTGGTGTGAGAACCCAAGAGAAAGAGGGGATGAGAAAAGTGGGAGTTTGTAGGCACAAACTCAATTTTAAAGCTCAAAATAAAATAAACAAGAAAACCCGTATAGTTGAGAAGCCTTGGGCGCCAAAGGTTGAATGGAGTTGAAGACGTGCACTCCCAAGCTTCTATGGTGGTACTCCTTGGATGTGGAATTGGATTGGAGCAGTTGTGGTTCCCTTGGAGGAAGTCGCCGGAGGTTGGCCAATTGATCCAAAATATGTCCGTTGGCTTCGTATATGTTCCGGTAGGTGTCCGGGGCTTCCTTGGCCTTTATTTATAGAGGGGGAACCCTCATATGGCCGTTGGAGGTCTTCGGAGCCGTTGTAAAGGCTTTCGGAGCCGTTGGGAGGCAAGTGGAGCAGCCTGGTCAAAGCCCCAACGGCTAGTTTGACTGGCTCCACCGGCTGGCCGGTACAATCCCACCGGCTGGCCGGTGCCTTGGAAAAGGGAGACTTGTTCTGTCCAGGCTCCACCGGCTGACCGGTGGTGGAGCCACCGGCTGGCCGGTGGTGAGGCAGTAGCAAACCCTGTTCAGTCTGGGTGCCACCGGCTGGCCGGTGTTTGGCCACCGGTTGGCCGGTGGTGAGGCAGTAGCCTCCTCTGCTGTGCAGGTGCCACCGGCTGGCCGGTGGTCAAGCCACCGGCTGACCGGTGCTGAAGCAGTGGCTCAGCATCCTTCCCAGGGTCCACCGGCCGGCCGGTGGTGAAGCCACCGGTTGGCCGGTGGACTGAATTTCAGTCCACTTTGCCTTCTTTCTTTCTTGGCCCAATTCCTTGGCCACCTGATTTGATTCCTATTAACCAAAAACACTTGAAAGAGGATTAGATAAATATGAGGGTGATTGTGATCATTAAAATAAAACCTTGAGGGGTTCGAGAGGTACAACAGGCACTAGCTGAGGGTGAATGTTAGTTTTTGAGTTTTTCTTTAAGCGAATTAAAATGGAACGGGTTAGCAGTTTTGGAAACCTCTAAAAAGGTTCCTAGATTTAAAATATGAGGGAACTATTGTGTCTAGAATATATACACTGCCTAAGAATGGACTTAACATCAACTGGAATGGGTTGACCGGAAAAGTTATTTTGAAGACCTTTTTTTATTAGCAATAGAAATCATTAATGATGAAGATCAAGAGAAGTACATTTGCAATTCCATGAAGGGAAATTGTCCATCCAGAGATTTTTGGTATCAAATGGGCCTAAGGCCGCAAGCTGATGGGCTACGTTGTTTCCTTCCCTTTTGGTAAAGGAGAAGGTGTATAATGAGAAGCATTGGAAAAGTGTGAGAATTCTCGTGATGATGATGCCCAATGATTGGAGCCCTCCATCATTGTGGTTAATAGCATTGATTACGATAAGGCAGTCAGACTCAATAATGATTTCACCCCATCCACATTCCAAGGTGAGCATCATATCGGAAAGGATGGTTGTGGCCTCAGCAACCGCAGGTTCCCAGAATGCCAGATGTGGTTCATATTTTGTAGCAAAGATTTTCCCCAGATGATTTCGTGCAAGGCGGCCAAGGGAAACAAGCCCATTCTTTGGAAGAGACGCGTCCACGTTAATATTAAGAATCCATTCTATTGGGGGATTCCAATGAGAGGGATAGGAGGGGGTAACACCTAGCATATAATGTCCATTGTGGTCTTTCCAGCCCTCAATCCAAGAAGTAGCCCGTTTAATCCAGTATTCGGGGGGTTTGTGAGCATGATGAAAAACAGAATCATTACGCTAGACCCAAATAATACAGGCCGAAGTGAAAAGTGAACCTGAAAAATCCAAGAAAATAGAGGAGCACAAATGCGTTAGAAGATTGGGACAGTCAGAGGCCAAAGCTAGTGAAGCGGCAGATGTCGGTCCCTATTTATTCCAAATTTCCTTAGCTCTCGAGAAGTGAATTATTGCATGCAAAGGAGTTTCTGGAATGTTCGAGCAGAATGGGATAAAAGGAGTACTGGACATATGTCATTAAGCGAGAAGGATCATGGTTGGGAGAGTACCCGTGAAAACCTACGACCAAAAATGGTGTATTTTAGTGGGAGTGTTGAGTGTCCAAATCGATTTCCATGGTCCCTCATCCCGACCGAGTGAGTGGTTTCCAAGAGCAAGTATGTAGCTGGATCTCACAGTGTATTCACCAAAGATGTCATTGATCCATAAAAGAGGGTTGAGGCCTGTGTTAGGGACCCAGGGAATGCTTAGGATAATTCGTTGATCCCTTTCGCTAAACCATTCAAGGATCTTTTCTAAACACCACCCCTGTCCCTGGTCGGAAAGGAGGCAACTAACAGTGGCGTCTTCATGATTTGGTTGGATGGGGGATGTAGCCCGCATACTTTCCTTATCGATCAGCCTGGGATCAGTCCCGATATTGACAGATGATCCAGACCCAATCCTCTTGCCCAGTCCTTTTTCTAGGAGTGTATGACCACCTCAAATGCTTCTCCAGAGGAAGCTAGGATGGGGACCAAGAGAGGAAGCCTGGAAGTCCGTGTGGGGAAAGTACTTAGATTGGAGAACCCGTGCACATAGAGATGATGGATGATTAATAAGGAACCATCCTTGCTTGGCCATCAGTGCATCATTGAAGAGAGGAAGATTCTGGAATCCCATCCCTCCCTCTTATTTGGGATTGCAGAGTTTCTCCTAGGCCATCTAGTGGGGTCGATTCCTTCTATCATTATTCCTCCACCAGAAATTGGTAGTGCGTGTGTGGATTTGGTCAATGATGATTGTTGGGAGCTTAAACAGGGACATAAAGTAGCAGAGGATAGACTGGATGATAGCTTTGATGAGGATCTCTTTTCCAGCTTTAGAAATTCTTTTTGGGGACCAGCCTAAATTTTTTTTCTCGATCCTATCCACTAGAGATGCAAAGATTTATTTTTTGGATCAGCCAATCACCGTGGGTAGCCCGAGATACTTCTGTTGTTTTACAAAAATATGGATTCCAGCTGATGCGCAGAGTCCATCCCTCTTAGAAAGAGGAACCCCTGCACTGAATTATATTTTAGATTTTCCAAGATTGATTGACTGGCCAGATGTCCTCTCATACTGATGGATCGCTTGGCTGATCACTCTGAATTCATTAATTGTTTCTATGAAAAAAAGGAGGCAGTCTTCGGTGAAGAAAAGATGCGACACTGGTGGGCTAGCACAACAGACCTTTGCCCCATGAATAGATTTAGAGGATGTAGCCTTGGAAATGAGATTAGAAAACACGTCACCCACCAGTATGAAGAGAAAAGGGGAGAGGGGATCTCCCTGGCGAAGGCCTCGGGATGGGTCGAATCCTCTGGTGATCTCCCCATTAAACTAGATTTTTAAGGATACGGTCGAGATGCAGTCCATGACCATATCTATCCATTTAGTGGAAAAAACCCATTTTCAACATAACAACTCTAAGGAAGTTCCATTCCACTCTATCATAGGCCTTGTCCATATCCAATTTATAGGCCATGGTTCCTCTTTTCACGGTGGAGTGTGATTTCATAGAATGGAACACTTCATGGGACACAATATCATTATCAGTGATCAGTCTCTTGGCCATGAAAGCGCTCTGATTTTCAGAGATAATATCAGGAAGACAAGGTCCCAGCTGATTGACAAGGATCTTTGAGAAGATCTTGTAGGATACATTTCAAAGGTTGAGGTCTTAAATCAGGGATCACCATAGGATTCTTAATTTTGGGGATGAGGATGAGGACAACTTCATTGATAGCAGCAATGCTAGTATTCCCAGCCCAGATATTTTTTATCATGTTGCAGATGTCGGGACCGATTATGTGCCAGTATTGTTTAAAAAATAGGGTGTGGAACCCATTCGGTCCCGGGGCCTTAGTGGGATGAAGATGTTTTAGAGTCAGGCGTATCTTGTCATCTGTCATATCTTTGGTGAGCTGCCTATTGATATTGTTGGTGATCACAGGTCTGATATAATCTTCCACCTCAGCGAACATGAAAGGGGTTCATGCAGTGAAGATGTCCTGGAAATAGTATGTCAAGGCCTCTTGGATACCATTGGTGTCAGAAACATTGCTTCCATCGAGTTGTGAGATGTAAGTAATAGAGTTTTTCCGACACCTTGTTGTTGCTTTCTGGTGAAGAAACCAGGTATTAGCGTCCCCTTCTTAAATGTGGTTATCCCGTGCCCACATAGCCCAAACACTTTCCTTGACATGCAGGGATATGTCCATCTCTGTTTGTGTGGATCCAATCTTCGACATATTTCAATTGGATGTGGGTTGTTTGAGGAGGTTGTTTAGTCTCTTTTCAAGGACACCACAGTTCCAGTCGGGGTGGCAGAATTTCTTATTGCTCCAAGACCTTAGATCGGATGTGACCTATTGGAGATTGAGGCTAACATACACGTGAGTGATTTTCCAGCTTGATTTGATCAACTCTTCGCATTCCAGGTCTTTTGATTAGAAGCTCTAAAATTTGAAGGGTCTACTAAGTTGTCTATTTCGTTCTCCTTTCGTACAATCAATGAGAATTGGACAGTGATCCGAATAGTTAAGGGCCATGTGGCCGATATGAAACATGCTGAACAGATTAATCAAATCAGTAGAACCCATAAATTTATCAAGATGCTTAGTAATGCGGGTGCCTTCAGTATTGCCATGGAACCATGTAAATGGATTACCTGTGTGCCCCAGATTGACCAGGTCCGCCCTAGAGACTGCGTCCTTGATGTTTCAAATCGAAGCTGATGGTCGGATGATTCCGCCCCTCTTTTCCTTATGGAACATAATCTCTTTGAAATATCCTACAAAGAGAATAGGACTCGATAGGTCATGTCTAAGCTTGCATAAAATATCCCATGACTTCACCTTATCATTATGGGATGGTCATCCATAGGATCCCACAAAAGTCCAGGGTGGGTGAAAGTCTGTTTGAATAGTTGCTGCAACATGGTGCGAGGAGAAGGAAAAAAATTTGACGTTGATATTGTCCTTTCAAAGGAGATAGAGGCCCCCAGAATGGCCTTTTCTGGACACCGGGAAGCAGCCTTGGATGCCGTACTTCAGAGCAATACCATTGGTGTCCTTGTTTTCCAGTATGGTTTTAGACAGGAAAACCATATCGGGGTGACATTGAGCACAATTTCTTTGTAGCATGCGAACTGTTCGTGGGTTTCCAAGCCCACGACAGTTCCAGCATAAACCAATCATTGCTCTAGGTAGGGCTGGGTCTCGCCCACCGCCGCCTTTGGTTCCTCCAGACATATTTCTCCACTTTTCGTCTTCCATCTTTTGGTGGGATTCCTCCCTTATTGGAATGTTTCATTTGGAATGTTTCATTTTGTCTTTTCTTGACACCAGGTTTAGAGTCTTCCGTGTGACCATCACTTTCTCCTCAATGCACCCTTTTCCACATTCGATGGGTAATTGGGCCCAGTATTGGAATTCACATCATTCCATGGGCCTCCTTTGTTAGAATGCCTGCTGCGGTCGATTGTGGGTCAGGGTCCGAATCTGGTGGTTCTATGTGCATCAGCATTATCTTTGAGAAATGTCTTGGTGGTTCCCTTTACTTTGTCACCATCCTTTTGGATGTTTTAGTATTGTCTTTCAGGGGGTTAGGATGAACTTCATCTTCTCTCTGAGTGTGAGATCTAGCATTAGGGAAATTCAATGGTCCAAGCATTAGGGATTTTCCAGGTATGGGTTCCACCTGACTTGTATGTGCTAATGTGAGACGGGCACGGTCCTTTTATTTTTCCATCTCAGGGATGAAATCATATTTATTCATTTTGGCATGGAGTGAAGGGCCATATTGGAGGATGATGTTACCTGATCCACTCATATGTTTTGTGTTGCACGTTCTTTCCAGATGGCCATGGAAACCACACAAAAAAAGATGAAGATTGGGAGTTTCTCGAACTCGAATGATATCCAAGTGTTGGTGTCTTTGATTTTCAGGAACATTCACCTCATCAGGGGCTCTAACACTTCAATATCCGCCTTGAACCGAACCTCGGGGCCCCATTGTATTTGTTCTGAGCAATCCCAGTCACGAAAGTGTCCTAAACTGTCCCCAATTTCTCTCATGATTCATTCCGTGCATATATGGAATGAGATTCCTTTAATTCATATCCAGAAGGGGGAGCAGGTTAAATTCACTCACTGGATATCGTCCCCCCCTTTGTATTCTTCCATGAGGAGGAGTTGATTATCGAAAGACCACGGTCGACCAAACAAGATTTTGTCTCTATCTCTCTCATTAAAGAACTCTAAGACGAAGTGATTGATCCTCGCTTCCCAAATAGCCACTCCTGCATCAAGTTTCTAGATGTTTTGTAGAGTGTTTTTGAGAGCCCTCTGATTTACCGATATGTTTTCCATGAATTTTACCACAACGAGCAGAGACATGCGTTTTTCCATGAGTCTGTCTTCATTTCTCCGTACCTCGATCGCCGCCTTTTCTTAGTCCGTCCGGGAAAACCTCTTCCATTGATTTACTATGTCCGCATCCATAGAGCAAAACCTAAAGATGAATTCACTATCCTCCTTAAAGACCAGTGCCCCCGCAATCCCCAAGGCCCTGGAACACCTTACTTAGGAACTGGCTTAAAGCTCCCGAAACACCCTGTGCACTAGGCCGACCCAGTCCAACTTCACTTGAGTCAAGGCCCAGTCCAACTAGGAAGTCCCTGGACCGGATACCTTTTTGCTTCCCCCTTATCCGGTCCACTCAACTGAGATAGGCACCACGACCTTCGCCATATTTACTGCCCCTTAAGTGGTCACGCCCAAGAAACCCGCATCGCGGCGCACACCAGCCTTCGCGGAGAAACACCCCACGATAGAACCTTCACGACATCACAACACGACTGATTCTTCGGGAAGGCACATCACGAATCAGACACATCGCGATGACCACTTCGCGATCTATCAATGCGTCAAATCTTCGCGGAAGGTGCTTTGCGAATCAAACAACTTCGCGGAGGAAACATTGCGAAATCGTGGATACGGCTTACCGCCCACAGGTCACCGCCGGTCTTCACAGCGCACACCGAGTCTTCGCGGAGCAACACCCCACGGCAGAAGCTTCGCGACTAATCAACACGGCTAAGGCTTTGTGAAGGCACTTCGCGGATCAGACACGTCGCGGCGGCCACTTCGCGATCTCTCAACGCAGTGAATCTTCGCGGAAGGTGCTTCGCGAACCAAAGCACTTCGCGGTGGAAACTTCACAAAAACGTGGAATTAGCATACCGCCCACAGGTCACCTCCTGTCTTCACGGAGCAGCTAAGAAAGGCCATTAGAGTAAAGATTTCCTCGAACTCAGGTGTTTGACTCGAGACTATGAACGGTTGGATCTAAATGCTTAATGGGGATTTGCTATTAGGGTTATGTTTTCGTCAAAATCTGGTGTATGTCTCGAGACTAAGAATGCTCGGATCTGTATTACTGATGGAGATTTTTGAGATTTGGAACTGCCCTCCCTATCACAGATCTAGCACCGACGTAGGGTGACTGCGACGGAAAGGACTTCAAGACCCCGGGGGAGGCTGGAACTGCCCTTGAAGGTGAATTCGAGTAAAAGATGAAGCCTGACTCCCTCCGAAACACAAAAAACGGTGTCCGGGAACAGGCGAAGAAGAACAGGAGGTAAAAGGAACAAAGTTTCCTCACCACGGAGGGGTTGGGGAGTGGCACAGAAATGGGGAAAATGAACCACTGACACCGAATCTAAAGAATGAACGATGAAACGCAGAACTGAAGCGGGGTGCACGGAGGGAGATGGAGCCGCCGTGAACCGATCGGACAAGAAAACTCAAAGCCAAGGAAGCCCTAGGAGAGAACTCTCTCAAGCAGGAGAGACCTTTTTTGAAGTGGATTAAGACCTTTTATAGAAAAATTTAAAAATATAATAAACTTGTATTATTTTATTTTTATGAAATTTCAAATCATTGCATCCCAATGGTTTTCCAACCAAGCGATGCTGAATATGTTGTTTCATTAAATAAAAAAGCGTAAAAACTTTGTATCGTAGCATAACAGAAAACACAGAATCACAATTCGTCGTTAAAGGGCTTAGCAAGGATCCAAGGTCAGAAAATGGATGATGGATTCTGTTAAGACGCCTTTAAGAATTCATTGTCGAATGACCAACGATGGAATGTAATCCTCTCCAATGAAGAATGTCGGCAGAACGAGAAGCAGTGATGGTGCCTTAGGAAATTGGAACTGAGACCAGAGATCGACGATCGCAAAAAGGATACAACACGAAGACGTTCTTCATCAGTGAAAGAACATTTTGAGGTTGGGGATTTTATTTGAATTAAATCCTCCCATGTTCGTGGTTTTAAATGAAAAAACCGGATTAAACAATGAATAAGTTGACCCATGTTTTGATCATTATTGTGGAATGATTTTTGTTTCATTTTCTTGAACATTCTAACGGATTGTGTTAAGTCCAGAATGAACAAACGACCGAGATTCGACCATCAGGATCATTATTTCCACCCCCCCCCCACATTCTTCTTGGGTTGTAAAATGGTCGATCATTGTGAAATCATCCTTGGTGCAATGATCCAACATCATGGATCCGGGATGGACATGGCACAACGAAGGAGTGATGACGACCAACAGTCGGATGGAACAAGCGATGTGTGAAATGTTGGTAATCGATCACTATCTACTAGAAGGAATCACAAGGGATTACTAAGCCCCAGGAAGTGAAGGATGTGACCTAAGGGTTTTGAAACACTCTATGAATCAATGAACAGACCACCAAAGCACGTCTGGTGGTCTGTGGAAAATTCAGCAGGACCGCCGCCGGTGGTAGCCGCTCGGTTGCCATGTGGAGGAAGCCGCAACCCCCAGTCACAGCCCGAGATCGACCCTACATCTTTTTCGTGGGTCTCATTGGGAGAATAGGTCCACGTAGTGGACCGGTTGGAGTGGTGGCCCCTACCGACGCTGCTTGAGGTGAAATGGATGTGTCCTTTGTCGCATCCGAGCCGAGGAGCTGGCCCGATCAAACAGCAGACCGATTTTCTACTGGCAGGCCGGGCCAGGCCCATGGCCCAGCATGTCAATCACTATGGGTCGAATCGGGCCCAGCTAGTTCGAGTCGGGTTGGGTTGGTCCGACTGGGTCGGGCTGGACCCGGACCCAACTAGCCTCCATTTCACAAAAATGCATGTAACATTCAAACGGAGTGTCCATTTGATGTTTTGTCTACAGCATTAGGACCCTTGAAATGATACATTCCTTTTCAGATACTCTAAGTGACTTTATGCGAAAGTTTGGGGATGACCTCTTTGGTTTGAAGAGTAGGCTTTCCCGGTAAAGGCAGACTCTAGGTAGAATCGAGGTGTTTTTTTATGTTGAGATGTTAGGATGGTTACTCTCATAATTACTCAAGGCACGGGTACTTCTTATCCCTCTACTTTGGTTAAGATGGGATTCTCCACATTTTAGGGAACGGTTTCTTAGAGAAGTTTATAAAGTAAGAGTCAGTAGCCCCATGTCGTGCCAGGGAGAAGGTCCTCTATCCTTGGAGTCGGTACTCCCCTATTGGACTAGGGTGCAGGTCTTCCATACCTAATGCATATAGAGTCGGTAATCCCATACCGGGTAGGGATATGGTCCTATATTGTAGGAGTCAATACTCTCTTGTCATTCCATGTGGTGGGTTCTCCTTACGTAGTGCTACGACAAAGTCATTACTCCCCTACCGTGCCAGGGAGTGGGTCCTCTAGCCCAAGGTCGGTACACCCCTAAAATACTAGGGTGTGGGCCCCCCATAGCGAACAAACTAATAGATTCGGTACTCCCCTGCAGTTTTGGGGTGAAGGTCCTCCACACATGATATAATAGAGTCAGTAATCCCCTACCGGGTAGGGGGCGAGTCCTCTATTATATGAGTCAGTACTCCCTAAAATATACCAGGGCACATATCCTCCACACATGAACTAGCAGAGTTGGTACTCCCGTATCGCACCTGGTCATGGGTCTTCTAGTCACTGAATAGTACTCCACTACCGAGTAAGGTGCATATCCTCGATTAGAGATGTAGCTCCATCGATTTTCAGACATAGTAGTGAGGATCAGGCCAATAAACATGATGAAAAAGATACCTATATAGGAGTTAGTGCTCCCTCGATGGACTGGGGTGTGGGACACTCCATATAGGAGTGAAATAGGTTTCACGAGATGGTTAGGAACATGGCTCCCTCTCATGTGTACAGTAGTGGGGGAAGACCTCTTCACTTGGGTTTCCTTAGTCTTATATGGGGTGTATGACTGTGATGACTAAACCTCTATTGTCGAGCACTATATTCGGACCTAGTAGAATTTTCATGATGGATCACATTCTCTCGGACATACCATTCAAGAAGGTAGGATTCTACCCATGAGATTCCATCTCTCGGATATGTGCCATTAGGGATGGATAAGCTCGTGGAGTGTGATCTCCTGGTTTTTGTGTTATGACTTGAGCCTTCGATGAGAATCCTGAAAATGGTTGTGTGGATGGGACCACATGTTTTCTTAGTGGCTGAGATGATTATATCTAGATGTTCATGGTATATGTATGGGTATATAGCTGAGTAGAGATGATTATTCATTCCTTTGTGATTTTTCTATTGTGCTTTACCATTGTGGTTTCGGGTCCCCTACTGAGTATTGTTTTACTCACCCCTACATGGGCTTTCCCCACACGTGTCAGGTCTTTTGCAGATGGCCTTCGATGAGAATCCTGAAAATGGTTGTGTGGATGGGACCACATGTTTTCTTAGTGGCTGAGATGATTATATCTGGATGTTCATGGTATATGTATGGGTATATAGCTGAGTAGAGATGATTATTCATTCCTTTGTGATTTTTCTATTGTGCTTTACCATTGTGGTTTCGGGTCCCCTACTGAGTATTGTTTTACTCACCCCTACATGGGCTTTCCCCACACGTGTCAGGTCTTTTGCAGATGACCAACGGTTCGACGGCGTCCAAGGAGGACTAGGACCCGATATTGTTCATTGAGATCAGAAAGACAAGGTGTACTTCTACAGCTTTAGGTATCTACCTTTCACCTACCCTCCAGGTAGGCTTCCCAGTGGATGAGCATCAGGGACTTGGAGTTTTACTTTTGTTCTATTTTTCTTTTGGTGGGCTTGTATACTAGCCTGAGTTTCCACCTTGTACTTTACTTTCCATTGTACTTTGGTTATGGTATACTTATTGGATTTCATGCACGGTTTCCTTGTCTTTTACATTCTAGTACCTTTGGCTGGGAGTAGTGTGTGTGTGTATAGGTACTCTGGAGAATTCCTCCCACTTGTGGGATAATTCCTCCGGCGCTAGTCACTAGCCCCCAGCTTTTGGGAGGCAGGCTTGGGGTAGTCAAGGCACTCGCCCTAGGGACAGGTCATGACATTACATTTATAACATTTATTGAATATTTATCAAAATTGTTCTTACACCTCCCAAGATCATTTTCTTCCCAATTATGATCCATATAATGATACTTTCCACATCCTAATCACTTACCAGACTTCATAAGGAATTCCTCTAAGTTCTTTTTACCATAACTCTCATAAATAAAAAACATAATTTTCTTACCATCAGGTTTCTTTGATCCATTTGTCCCTTTTTTCTATGACTTATACTCTTTTTATACTAGTTTTCAAAATACACACGATCCTCAAACAAATCTATTTCCACCTTCTGCACACATGTAACAATTTTATCATAACTTGTTAAATAATTAAGAAGTTTTTTCCCTTCGATATTTTGGATTCAATCATGAGTAAAAATTATTAACCTTATTATCATGATCATTGAAAACAATTATTGTGTACCATGCTAATTGGGTGAATTTTTCTTCGTATGTGATCACTAAAACTTACTCCCTTTGCATCATTCAAAGAATGAATTTTCTACTCTAATTATAATAGGTTTGGAAAAATATTTCTCAATAAATATATTCTTAAATTTTTCTTAATCCAAGGAATCAATATACTCTCTTTCATTGATATTATTTTTCATTGGACACTATTGGTCAGATTCACCATCAATACTTTAAATAGTAATCCTTCCATTTTAAAGATCTATGAATCCCATGAAATCAAATATATTTTCTAGGGGTATAATCCAACCATCATTTACCAAAGGGTTAGATGATGCAATGAATGTTATAGTATGATTTCTCACAAAATGATCCGCTGCATTAATGTTATTTTATAGTAGATCATGATGATCTCTAGCGTGGATACCATCACCATTTATAACCTATGTCAACTGATCCATCATTATATAAAACTGATCAATTCCAATTCCAACCATTCTGGGATGTCAATTTGGAAGGATATCATCCCCTTGGCGCCATACTACTTCAGTTTCACTGTTTATTCTTTGGAAAACCATTCTGAATAGACATAGTTCAGTTAAAAAAACATGGTAATATTCAAATTCTATATCAATTCAACTTAACCATAAATTAAAATCATTTTGAGTTTATTCTATTTATATTATCATAACCCCTAAAGTTATCTAACCCCTTTTATGGAAAAAAATTATAAGGGCTTAATCTTAAACATTACATATTCTAGTGATTTTAAACTATAATTCAAATTTTTGTATTTCCAAATATAATTTCGGTTTACAGTTTTAAAGAGATAAGTTATAAATCATACATAAGAAAACATATATTATAAAGTAAACACTTATAATCAGTATCCATTTCCCCATTTTATATGTCTTTTAAAACGACACATAATTTCTTTTCATGAAAAATATTCATGACTTTCAACTTGACATCTTCTTTTACCTTACCCTTCCATAATCCCTATGAACAACATTTTAAAACCTGGTATGAGAATAAATATTTTAGTGAGAGACTGAAAAAAAGATAGAAACAATTATTAAATTAATACATTCAAAAAAAATTATTTTTTAAATAAAATTTTGGATCAAAAAAATTTCAAACACAAGAAATCTCATTCTCTACCCAAATATTTTCACAAAACATTTCAAAAGGATTCATAATGGAAAAAAATAAACCTATTAATGTTTCTTTCAAATCATAAAAATATCATAATAAATTTTTTCAAAAATATATACTTTTAACCCTAAAAAATTAGCATATACATTCCATTAAACATAAGATCATTACCTTATCTTGAAAAATCAAAATATTCCTATAAAAAACATAGCATGCATAGATAAATCATATAGGTAACTTGGGGCATCATTTTCATATCACTCTTATATATGGGATAACCATCACGGTTACACATTGAATGAACATTATGGTTACAAATAAAATAAATATCATGGTTGTAACTAGAATAACTACAATATTATATTCCAATGGATTATTAGAAGAAACCTAATCAATTAACTCCTTCCCTTTTCCTAAATCATTAGAGAGCTATAACAGGATCACCTGCACTCAGTTTATAATGGAACCACCCATCCTCATAAAAAATTACCAAGAACCTTAAAAATATACATAATATATTTCATCATGAAAAATGTTATTTTCACCCATAAGAATACGTTTTTATATATTGATATATATTATACATTTTAAAACCCTTTTTAAATTTATCCAAAAAAGTAGGTAATGAGTGTTATTTTTATTTTGAGAAAACATGACATCATATAAAGGAATCTAATAATAAAATAACAGTTACAGTGGTGGGAAAGTTCATTGTCACCATATACAATAATGTAGAACATTTCGTTTTTCCATTTGGTAATTAATGTTAAAACATTCCGTAAAAAGATTCCTTTCAAAAAACATTTAAAGAAAGTTAAAAGAAATATAAAGTGTCCTTTTTAATTCACTTATGTCCATATAAATACATGAATAAAATAATTATAAAAATATGGATATGTAAGAAAAATATATTTTTAAGGGAAACATTAAAATATTATTTTTAAAAATAACTTCTCTTACCTTGAGTCTAAATCATTATGTGCTTTCTTTATCTTCCTCTTCTTTTGAAAATCTCCTTTTCTTAACAGCTTAAAATCTCTAGGATTGGTATTCTGCCTAAATTAAGGACTTTAAACATGATAAGAGATGTTAGTAATGGATTTTTGTAGAGATTGGGTGAATTAAATAGGTTCTTAAGTGTGAAGAAGTGAGAGGAAGTGGTGCCCTTTTATAAGAGAGAGGATAGGTACTCATTGAATTTAATAAAATATTATTTTTAATATAAATTAATTGGACATCCAAATCACAAAAAATTGATAATATTAAAATATAATATGAATATGATTCTAAATAATCATTTCTAATAATATTTGGACATGTTTAGATAACATTTTTACCTTTATCTTTTAGGGTTAACACCCCACATCCAACCCTTTTCAAACTTTCCATGACAACAATGTTTTTTACTCTTTGAGGGTCAAGACAGTTACTATAAATGGAAAAATGATCCATAAATTTACCATGGAAGATATTTCCAACCATAAACTAACCAATTTTCTAAATATATGATTTTTAGGAACTTTAAAGAATCTAATAAAATGTTATTTCCATAAAATATCAATAATATAATTTTTTTAACAATTCAATTACTTTGACTTTTATAAAATAAAGACAACAATTGAATATGAATAAAAAATTTAATAAATCCTTGAAATGTTATATTTATCTAGAAAATTAGTGGGTCACATTAATTATTTCAATTTATATTACTCTAAATATTTTTAATATCATTTATTTTTTATTTTCATTAATTGAATAATTACTTCATCAATATTGTGTAAGATTTTAAGGTAATTATTTACTCACGAAAATTTAAAATAAATTACCAAGATGAAGATAAATAATTAATATTTAAAAATAATATTTATAATCGAATATAGCCTCTGGTTATCTCTATGTTAAAAATATTATATTCATTAAAAACAAGAGTATGTCA
The DNA here is from genome assembly GCA_963277665.1 of Viscum album. NCBI lineage: Eukaryota > Viridiplantae > Streptophyta > Magnoliopsida > Santalales > Viscaceae > Viscum > Viscum album. Next base: position 1,864,916,969 of record OY728148.1, on the reverse strand, counting down.
TTTTTTCATTTCATTAAATAAAATATTTTAAAGGCCATGGTGACATCCAAATGGAAATAAAATGACATATAACTGAATCATGGATGATAATTGATAAAATTAAATTATAAAATTAAACTAAATCAACTGTTAGGTTTATTTTATAGTTTTTATCATTTTTTTTTATTTTTAATTACATTATTTACCCTTTACATTGTTAACAAAATTACTAAGGTTATTATTCGAATTGATACAAAATAAGAGGGACCAATTTACCAAATTTAAACCCAATGATTCCAAATAGAGAATTAAATTTTCAATATTCTAAACATATAAGTGTCATAATTTCATTTTAAATTAATCCAAAAAAATGTGATGAAAAGTTCTTTTTCAGACAAATAACGTTTTTAAGTATACAACTTTTTTATAATGAATTCAGGTTTCAAATTCATTCTAAAGACTATAATTGGATTTTTTTAGTCAAAATAAAGTAATTTAATTTTAAAACTACTCTATAATAAAATTTTAAATTTTAAATACTTGAAAATAAAATGTAGTTTTTATAAAAAATATTAAATTTTCATTATTCATTAAAATAATTTTTTTCAGAAAATTATTTAAAATCCATCCAATGATTATTTTGAAATGATAAATACAAAAATGAAATTCATTTTTTCGAATTAAAATTCTATATTTGGAAACCCATATTTGAAATAAAACAATATAATGCAAGAAAATCCAATTTGGTTAGAAATAGTGAATTTTTTCTTTTGAATGAAAAATTATGTAATATTTTATAATTAACTAATGAAAATGTTTTATATCAACATTACTCGGGTGATTACATTTTCACCTAATTGTTTCTCCTTATTCACTTAGCCTACCACATTTTTGGTTTTGGTCTCATTCTATTGGTGAAACCCTGCATTCTCCAACATACCCTTATTTCATGGGAGATATGAAATTTGTGTTTGACATCCTCCTTGTTCACCATTTGTGCGTTATTTGTGGTGGAGTTAGATGATGATCTTCTGTGTTAAGGATGTGCAGGCATTTCCATGATCGAGAGGAATTGGTAGAGATCTAGATGAAGTGCATTACCATGCACATGTACATGTCAAGAATGGTCCACTTTTGGGAGGTTGGATAGAGCGAAAATGATCATCAGATAGATCCAAATTGTTCGGCCTTGTAACCATCCTCCTCTTCATTTATTTATTTTGAAGATGTATATTTTAGTGATTTTTCCATCTGTTGTTCATATTTCAAGACTGTATCTTGCTTTCTGTTTGTTTTGAGCTTAATAAAACATGTGTATGGGGGTGGTGTCATTTTGGGTTTCAAACAATTAATTGAACTTAATTTTTTAAAATAGATTATATACACAAGAACCCAAATTTTCATGTGTTTAAAAAAATTATTTAATTAAATATTAAAAAAACATGTAAAAACTCAACTGTAGTAAAAAAAAAACTAGCGAATATATGTATGTTACGTAATAACTGTAAAATTTATATTGGAAACTAGATATTCAATTTTTCAACCAAATAACATACATTCATTATTACTAAAAGATTAAATATTTTACACTACATATATATATACACACACAACCACTTGATGCAATCTTATGGCCTTTAAATTAAATTTATCTTGTTAAGTTTGGTGAATTTTTATTTGATCATTGAATTTTCTTAAAATCTATGATTTTCATTTCTTTGGGAAAAAAATTATTTTCTAATATATTTTTTTTAAAAATAAAAAATGTTTATTCGTTAGGATTTTTTAATTTATAATTCTATTTCCGAGTCAATGTGTAGAAATTCATTATTTGTAATTAGTAATTAGTATTCTAAAAAGAGTTGCAATATTTCAATTAATTAATTGATCATTGTGTAAAATTTATAGAAAACGCAATGGAAAGGACTTGAACTTGTCAGTGAAGGAAAAATTAAGGGAGAGGTTTTTTTATTTAAAGGGTTGTTTTTTTTATTTTGAGAAATTGGTGTGTCGAGCGCCAATTCATTTGGCACCCTAGGGTTTTTTTTCTCCCCACACCACTGCTCCCCAACCCTTCATATATTTATACATATTATGTATATTTATATAATTATAATTATAATTATAATAAATATAATGATTCAAATAAATAAAATAAATTTATAATTATATTTATTATAATTCTAACAATTATATAACTATAATATATATATAATTATAATAAATATACAAATATAATAATTATATATTTACAATAATGAAAATAATTCTATAATGAAAATAATTATATAATTATAATAATTCTATAATTATAATAATTATACAATTATAATAATTATAAAATTATAATAATTATATAATTACAATAGTTATATAATTACAATAATTATAATAATTATATAATTATAAATATAATAATTATATAAACATAATAAAAATACAATTATAATTACAATAATTATATAATTATAACAATTATATAATTATAAAAAATATATAATTATGAATATAATAATTATATAATCATAATAAATATACAATTATAATTAAAGTATAAATATATTAATTATATAATTATAAATATAAAAAATATAGAACTATAATAACTATATAATTATCATAAATAATTATATTTTTTATAATTACATAATTATATTTATTATAATAATTATATAATTATTGTAATTGTTTATATTTATAATAACTATAATTGTATATTTATTATGATAATTTTTATAATAAATATACATTTATTATATTGTAATAATTATACTAAATATAAAATTAGAAATATAATAAATATATACAATAATAATAATTATATAATTATTATAATAAATATACAATTATAATTATAATAAATATACAATTATAATTGTATATTTATTATAATTATTATAATTATTACAATTATAAATATAATAAATATATAACTATAACAATTATATAATTATAATAATTATATAGTTTTAAATATAATAATTATATAATTATAACAATTATATAATTACAATAAATATATATTTATAAATATAATAATTATATTATCAAAAATATAATAAATATACAATTATAACAATTATAATTACAATAATTATATAATTATAAATACAATAAAGATATAATTTTAATTATTATATAATTATAATAAATATATTATTATAAATTTAATAATTATATGATCATAATAAATATACAATTATAATTAATATATAACTACAATAATTATATAATTATAAATATAATAAATATATAACTATAATAAATATACAATTATAATAATTATATAATTATAATAATTAAATAATTATAAATATAATTAATATACAATTATAATTAATACATAATTATAATAAATATGTAATTATAGTAATTATATAATTATTATAAATATAAAATTATTGTAATTTTATAATTATTTTAATTATATAATTATTGTAAATATATAATTACTGTAAATATACAATTATTGTAAATATATAATTATTATAAATATATAATTATTGTATTTAAATAATTATTATAATAAATATATTTATGATAATTATATAATTTTTATATTTATAAATATATAATTATTGTAATTATAATTGAATATTTTTTATGATTATATAATTATAATATTTATAATTATATAATTTTTATAATTATAATAAATATATATTTTTTGTAATTATATGATTATTATAATAAATATAATTATTATAATTATATAATTTTTATATTGTATAATAATTATTATAATAATTATTATAATATTTATTATAATAAATATAATAATTGCAATAATTATATATTTATTATATTGATATTTATTATAATTATATAATATTCATATTTATATTGTAATTATAATTTTATATTTATTATAATTATATAATTATTATTGTTATAAATATAATTATATTTATTATAATAAATATAATAATTAAAATAATTATATAATTATTATAATAAATATAATTATAATATTTATATAATTATTATAGTTATATATTTATTATATTTATAATTTTAATAATTATAATAATTATAATAAATATACAATTATAATTATAATTATTATAATTATTTATTATAATTATAATTGTATATTTATTGTAATAATTATATAATTATTGTAATTGTATATATTTATTATTTTTAAAGTTGTATATTTATTATAATTATTATAAAATAATAATTGTGTTTTTATTATAAAAATTATTATAATATATATAAAATTCTAATTATAATAAATATATAAAATTAAAATAATTATTTAATTATTATAATAAATATAAATATATAAATATAATAAATATAATAATTTAATATAATTATAAAAATTACATAATTCTGATTGTACATTTATTATAATTACATAATTATTAATGTTATATATTTAATATATTTATAATTATTATATTATTATATTTATAATTATATATTTATTATAATTATATAATTGTTATAATTATATCTTAATTATATTTATAATTATATAATTTTGTAATTATTTTAATTATATAATTGCTATAATTTTATAATTATTATAATTATTGAATTATTATAGTTATTGAAGTTATAGAATTATTATAATTATATATTTATTAAAAATATATATTTATTATAATTATATAATTGTTAGAATTATAATAAATATAATTATAAATTTATTGTATTTATTTAAGTCATTATAATTATTATAAATAAATTTATTATATTTGTAATTATAATTATAGAAATATACGTAATATATATATATATAAAGGGGGTTGGGGAAGGGCGGCATGGGGTTAAAAAATAGAAGACTGCCAAATGAATTGGCACTTTAGGGTAATTATGTCGGGCGCCAATTCATTTGGCGCTCGACACACCCACTTCTCAAAATAAAAAAAACCCTTTAAATTAAATTAAAAAATAAAAAAAACCACTCCCCTAATTTTGCATCTCTGTGTGTGTCATTATTATTAATATTATTTTCAATATTAATTAGATGGATGATTTATTTTGGGTTGAAATATCATTTAATCAGACAATAATGATGCATTTAAAAATAAATAAGCTTACTATTAAATATTTTCAAGATTTTGAATTATGAATTAATGACATAGACCATTCTGTTTTCATTTCATACCACATTTGATAGTTTTTCTAAATCCCATATTTTTTCTTGGGTCCATGATCCTCAACATTTATTTCCATGACCAAATAAAATTCCCTCTATATAATGATATTCCACCCCCCCAACTGCACATGGAACCTCCCTCTTCTGGGCCATACCTTCTCCGGAGTGCACTCCGCTCCTCCTCCTTTTCGGACATACTTTCTCTCTTGCCACTGTTACCTACAATGGCAATGTCGGTCCACCACCAATTCGACACTCCCATGAATAGAATAGAATTCTCGTACCCTGTATACCCCCTTCCCTTGCCACCCCAGCGCACCTACTCTTCTTACGTGGCGGTGGGGGGCATCAACTTGAGGGGGCAACCAACCGACTCTCGAAGATCTTCCATTCGGGAAAAGGCTGGATTTTGGGGGTGCGGTGGTGGAATGTTTTCCACTCGGCTGGTGCAAAACATGGATGGTAGGACCAAAGGAAAGGCGGTGAAAGTGTTCCATGAGTTGAAAAAGGCAACTCGTTCTTTCGTCTTGGGCTCCAGCGATGCCAAAAAATCTACCACACCACAGCAGCCGCCGACAACAGAAGGGTACAACGTTGATGATGATGATCACCCATCCTCATTTTCCTTTTCAACTCCACCCCAACCAACACCATGGATTCCAACATCCTGGTTTCCATCCCCATAACAACACCCAAACATTGTTCATATGAAAAAGCGAGGGCTCTGACGGTTCAATGTCTAGGGATGATGACGGAAGGGGCGGAGGATTGACACGGGGTGATGCTTGGCACGACGATGCAGGGGAGATGATGGAACAGGGGGCTGCTGCCCGGGATGACGATGTCCATGGATCAGTAGGGGCGACAGATGGTGATTAACACTAGTTGCAGGGGTTTTCCGTGTGAGATACGGGTTTGGCTAAAGGTCGAAGACCAACTTGTTGTGTCGCTCGACAAATGATGGTGCAGCCTGGGGACAACTGAGGGCAACAACAGTGCTCTGTCTGGGGATGATGAAGGCAGGGGTGGCGAATCGACACGAGAGGTGATGCCTGGGACGATGATGCAGCAGTGGATGACAACGTGCGAGACGAAGAAGCGATGGATAAGGATCCATTGGCGCACGAGCAGGGTTGCCCGAATGACGCATGGGAGAGACGGTTTATGATGGGCTTGTGATGGGATTTAATGTACGCACCCTTTGACATTTATATTCTAAAATATGATTTATATAACAATAATATATATTAATATATATATATTAAAATAAAATGATATGAACTATGTAAATAAGTATATAAAAACATTAAAAATAGTCCATATTTAAAATTTTATTTTTATATTTGTTTTTATATTTATATTATAATAAATACATATATTATAAATATATATATATATACATATATATTTATAATTATATAAAAAAATTTATAAAAAAATTTATTTATATTTATAATTACATCTTTAAATAAATATATATATGTAGATAATTATAAAATTATAATAAATATATTTATTATACTACTTATAAAGTTATAATATAATTCAATAAATATATTTATAAATATATAATAAAATTTATAAATAGATACAAATATTTATAATTATAATTTCTAAACGAATATAGATATACTTGAATAATTAAAAAATTATAATAATTATAATAATTATATATATTTGTATACACATTTTTATAAATAAGTACAAATAGTTATAAATATAATTTTAAATACATGTAGATATATTTAAATAAATAAAAAAATATATTTATATTCATTTATAAATTTATAAATATTTTTTTATATTTATACAGTTATTTAAATATAAATATAAATATATTTATATTTATAATTACAAATATAAATAAATATTTATTTATTATAATTTTTAATTACAAATAAATATATATTTATTTTTTTAAAATGTAAATAATAATTTATTTATTTAAATAAGTATTAATTTATAAAAAATATATTTATTACTTTCATATATAATGTTATTTATAATTAAATAAATATACTTATAAACTTATATAAATATTGATAAATAAATACAAATATTTATATTTATAGTTATAAATAAATACAGATATTATTAAATAATTTTAAAATAATAATAAATATATTAAAAATATATATTTAAAAATTTTAAAAAATTAGAAATATTAATTTGTTATAATTTTATAATTATTTAACTATATATATATATATATATTCATTTATAATTATAATTATAAATAAATATCTATTCATATAATTATAAATAAATATATATTCGTATAAATAATTATAAAAATAGAAAAAATATGGTTATATATATATATATAATATTATAAATATATATAATTATTGTATTTATTATATATATATTCTAAGATTACAAATATAATAAGTATATTTCTTATAATTTTATAATTATTTAAATTATAATTTTATAATTATAAATAAATAAATATTTATTTATCATATATATAATTTTATAAATATATATATTAATATAAATAAATTATCAACATAATATCTTTATCATCATAAAAAAACATTGATAAATGTATTTTTTATCACCGCTTAATATTTTAGAAGTGATAAATAATATCTTTATCTGTGCTTTTTAGCTAGAGATGGTAAAAGGATTAATGGGTTTTATAAAAAAAATCCTAACAGTCTTCTTCATTCTCGCACCCCTCATGCTCTTGTGGAACCTAACCCACGCGGTGCCGACCTTTCTTGTTCCCCGACCCCACCTCTTCCACCACCGACCCCTCCTCCACTGCCTCTTCCCCCACCATGAACTCCTTCTCCACTGCGAACCCACCTCTTCCACGAACCCTCATTTTCCGCTCCTCTGCCGCAAACCCACCTCTGCCTCGAAACCCCATTTGTCGCTCCTCTACCGCAAACCTGACTTCTACTGTGAATCCCTCCACTGCCATAAGTTTATTTGTGTTTATATGATGCATGATAATAATTGACGTTGTATGATCATAAGTTTATTTGTGTACATTATTGTGTGATGCTAAATGTTAATATTACCTATACTTTGATGATGCCTGCATATGTTATGTATTCATCAGGAATGTCTATTTAAACATATTGACACCCTTATTATTCATGTTGTCCATATATTTTGTTTTTTATGATTTATACTCTACTAGGAATAAATTATTTGTTTCTCCCCACGATCCGTTGGGGTGGTAAGGGTAGGGGTGTCCATGGGTCGGGTTGGGTTGGGTTGGGGTATTTGTTGTACCCGACCCAATTAAAATAGGATGGGTTGGGTCAGGTCGGGTCAGACATTATTTTAAGTTTGGACTCGACCCGACCCAACCCATCTCAGATAGGGTCAGGTTGGGTCGGGTTATGGGAAACAAATCCGCCGATTCCAATATCTCATGTGACGTCTCTCTCTCCCAATCCAATTCTCTTCCTCACCATAGTTGAGAACACCCCCAGCCCCCATCCCATTGATGAATCATCAACAAGCTTCATAGGAAATATCATGTAATTATCTTATTAAAAAATCTTCAACCAGTGTCACGACTCTTCTTAGATGGCAGACAAAGACAAAATCATTGAAACTGTGTATTGAATCTGGTTCATTATGGAGGATCGAATTTGGTCGGCTTTGGAGGATCGAATTTGGTTAGGTTCAGAGGATCGATTGAATCATATATAATCTGTTCAACTTTGGCATCAAGATCAAATCTGATCAGCTTCAACTTTGATCATTCCAATGCTTTAAATTCATTTATTTGCAATGGGTCAGTTGTGATGGGTAGATGGCACGTCTCAAATATAGTCTTTTTCTACTATTATTTGCAACCGATTATTAATTGCATCGCAAAAAAACATTATTTGTGATAGAATTAATAATCTGTCGCATATAGTTTTGGGAGACATTCCCAATGTCCAACATGAAAAGAAATCATGATGAATATTTGTGATGGATAACATTATCTGTTGCAAATGCTCGTGAGCTCAGGAAGATTTGAAACTTAAATTAGTGTTTGTCGCAAATAATTTTGTCAAAAAACTATTTGCGATGAAATTAATTCCGTCACCAAAAAACCAGGTGTTTTAACACTCGTTCAACTCCCCTTTCTTCATCCACTCCTTTATTCTCCCTACCCCAAACAGCACACCGAACCCTACCCGACCGGTCGATCCGCTAAAAATTCGTGCATCTCGATTCTTCCCAATTGTTTGGTGATTTCAGCTCAAATCGTCAAGGTAAAAAATCCACTTGTGTTCTCTATCATTTTTTGGGTATATTGGGTCAATGTTAAATATACTAGTTTGGTAAAACCCTATGTTTAGAAGTTAATCTAATTTTCATGGTTTATTTGATATTTAGGATTGATTCAATTATATTAATCTATTTTTTGGTTTTAATCTGGTTCATTTTTTACATATTTTTTTGAATGTTAAACATACTAATTTGGTCAAACCCTAGGTTTAAAAATTTATCAAATTTGCATGCTTTATTTGGTATTTAGGATTAACACAATTGTATTAATCTCTATTTTTATTGTAATCTGGTTTGGGTAATTTATATTAATTTATTTTTAGGTATTCTAGTTTTTAATTTTGATATTTATATGTGTTTTATATTTATATTTGTGTATATATATAAGTATGTTTGTTTAACAATATATTTTGATATACGTTTCTTTATATATATATATATATTTACATGTGTTTCCTTAATTTTGATATTTTTATGTGTTTATATATATATATATGTGATTTTACAAATATGTTTATTGTTATATATATATATATATGTATTTCTATCTGTATGTATATTTTTATATATGTATATATAAATTTGATATGTATATCTCTTTAAAAAAATTCCAAAATATATTTGACATATTTATATTAATTAATAAATCTTTTAATATAAATACATATAAACATATTTTTAATAATTAAGAATTTCTTTATAAATATATATAAACAATACATTCTGTGTATACATCTATAAACATTTTAAAAAATGTGTAATTTTTTAATATATATATATATATATTTATTTATTTACATAAAAAACATGTAATGTTTTTAAAATATATAAACACACACACACATACATGTATGTATATTAAAATGTGAATATATATATATATATGTTTTAAAAAAATGTGTAATGTTTACGATATATATATAGGAATAAATATTAAATTGCTTTAAAAAATGTGCAAGGTTTCTAATATACACACACACACATATATATATATATACACACATTTATGTATATTAACATGTGAATATATATATATATATAAGTTGTTTAAAAACGTGTAATTTTTTTGATATATATATATACAGACATAAACATAAATAAACATTAAAAAATAATAAAACATTTTTGATATGTGTGTGTGTGTGTGTGTATTTTGATATATATATATATATATCTGTTTAAAAACACATGTAAAAAATATTTGATTATTAAATCATGTAATATATATTTATATATTTATATATATATCAACATCTGAATATGTATATATATACATTTTAAAAATACATATAATGTTTCGTATATATATATATATTTGATTTGTATATTTATTTAAAAAATAGCCAGAAAATATTTTATGTATTTATATTAATTATGAAATTATGATATACATATATATAATAATTATTTAAAATTTAATAATAATTTAATTAATTAATAATAATCATGACATGATTTATAATAATTACTAATTAATTAGTCAATATTATCAATAAATATTATATATTTATGTACCTTTATATCTATGTATATATAAATTTAACATGCATATTAGTTTAAAAAAATTTATATTTTTTTGATATATTTATATTAATTAAGAAATAATTTAATATAAATATATATAAATAATTATTCACTTATTATTTATGACAAATAGTAAATAATAATGTTAATTACAAAGTATTATTAATAATTTGAGACTTTGGTGAAATATATGAAAACTTATGTGTATGTGCGTGTATGCATGAATATATATTTGATATGTTAATTTGTTTGAAAAAACATTTAAAAATTAATTTAATGTAAATAGATGTAATTACACGTTATATATATGTATAATGTATGATATAAATAGAAATGAGTGTTTTTAAGTATGATGAGAAAATTAATTTAAAGAGAACATTTTAACTAAAATCTATTTATAGTAATTTTTTATATTAAAAAACATTAAAAAATTGGATTAAGGAAAAAATAATAAAATTTTTATATTTGTAATATTAAAAACATAGTTAATAATAATTTTCATAATTTTCTGTAATACTTTTTAAAAAATATAACAATTATAAGACTTGTTAAAAATTCGTAAAAAATATTAATTATAAAAATATAGTATTAATTTATATAATTTATAATGTTTAACAATTAATGATTCATTATTATTAGTAAATAATTAATATTATCGATGATTATAAAATCATAACAATAATTGGTAAAAAATATATATTAAATTATATATAGCTAATAAAATCTATAAATACATAAAAAATTACATTAATAATTATAATTACATAATTTATAATAACTAATAATTAATTTTTCAATATTATTAATACATAGAATATATTCGTATAAATTAAAAAATATTACTAATAATTTGAAAATATGATGAAATTGTGATTTTTTCAAAATTTGTAAAAGAAAAAATATTAGTAATTGATAAATATTACTAATATTTATTATAAAGATAGATGTTATGTCACGCCTAAGGTACACCCCACATCCCCACATCATGGACCCAACAATGGTTTTCAATTTTTCAAATGATACATAGTTTGAAAGATATTTTAAATTTTTATAAGAAATTATAATAAAAAATTTAAATGAATTACTCTTGCATGCAATGTAATTAAACACCTCACACACACATATGCAATGTCACTTCTAGGATAAACCACACATCTCAAACATAACAATAGTCTCATATATCTCATATGAGACAATGTTCGAGATATATTCTATTATTTTCAAAAAATATAATGTGACTTATATAATATATTTAATATTATTATTTTATCTATGTCGAACCTCTATGGGACCCGTAATCCAGTGCTAACCGAGTTCCTTATTCTAATCATATTCCATAGAATATTTCAAGGTGGTAAAATATAATAATAATATGTAATTAGTCAAAATTATCTGTAATAATTGTTTTTATTTTGTTGTTTTTAGATAACTATGTACTCGGGAAGTGGACTAGTATCTGTTAGAAGGTCATGATTGGATAAATAATCTCAAAAAACCAAATGGTCCGGGTTTAAATACTATCTTTATTAAAGGGGTTGAAGACTTTATATCATTTTCAATATCAAATTTAAATTTTTTTTATGAATGAATAATTAAATTCCCATGTTATAAATGTGATATTATGATATTCAAAACATTTGACAATGCTGGACTTCATCTATTGCATTCTTATTTTCAGAAAGATTATATTTTTTTGTATCAACATAGTGAAAAGAGTTCAGTAGAAATTACAATTTTTTTGGGATCCATCATTTTAGAATTTAATACACGAGCTAGCTGGTCCAACTATTCCCGAAACAACAACTCAGAATGATATTCCAAATCCTGAATCAGAACCTTCTCAATTTTACAACTTGTTAAAACCCACTGAGGAGGCCTCATATCCAAGAAGCTAGAAGAGAAAACATGATTCTATTAAAACTTTTATGGCTATTAAATCATATTTTGAATTGTTAAATAGTTATTTCAATCATATTTTATCCTCGATTAATTCATTTTTTCTTGACAGAAATACATTACTTGTAGGTTTCTATGAAAGTAAAAGGTTTGTTCATAATTTGGGTATAAGTTATTAGAAGATCCATGCATGTTCATGTTAATTAATCTTATATTATGGTGATTATGAATCTTTAGTTAGTTGTACAACATATGGAGAATCGAGGTATAAAGATGCACAACAAGTAATGTCCAAAGTTCTCATGAAAAAGTTGAGATATTTTTCAATTACACCTCATTTACAATGTTTATTTATGTCCTGCATCACAAATGAATTGATGAAATGGAATAAATAAAATACTTACATTGCATAAAGTAGAAATCGTTCATGTGATGTAGATTCATGGAAACATTTTGAATAGACATGTCCTTCTTTTTCTTCATAACCTCATAACATACGGTTGGGCCTTTTTACGGATGGTTTTGTCCACTTGGTGCTTACATTAGTCAATATTCTAGTTGCTCTATTTTCATAACTCCTTACAACTCACCTCCTTGGATGTTGATGAAGGAACTATATATATATATTTGATGCAGTTAATTCCAGGAAATCCAAAGAAAAATATTGATGTTTCTCTAAAACCACTAATTGATGATTTATTTTCATTATGGAAAAATGGTGTGACTACATTTGATATCACTAAAAATAATAATTTTATATTGAAGGTAGTGTTAATATAGAAGATTAGTGACTTTATGTCCACTAATATAAAAAGCCTTATTAACATTAGTTTTTTTTTAATTTTTAAGTCACTTTTTAGCCACTGTTAATAATAGTGACATTATAAATATTGTATTTAATGTCGGTTAAAAAAAATTATGTTGTAAATCAATAATGGAACATATTTTTCTTGTCGGTTATTAAATAACCGACATAAAAAACCTTCATCGTGAAGACATTTCATGTTGGTTATTAAATAACCGATGTAATATATTGTATATTACATCATTTATTAAATAACCGACATGAAACTCCCTTCAGTATGATTTTTTTACATTGGTTATTTAATAACTGACATTAAATATATTCACGATGAAGATTTTTTACGTTGGTTATTTTATAATGGATGTAAAAAACCCTATAACACATCGGTTATAAAATAATCAATGTAAAAAACCCACAAAATATATTTTTAACATCGGTTATAAAATGACCGATGCAAAAAACTTTTTTTCTTTTTTTTAAATAATTCATGTTACCCTTTATCTCTACTACTGGACAAACCAAAATCAAGTAGAACCAGTAGTTGAAAAATTAAAGAAGAAAAAACAAGGAGAACCAACAGAAAAATAACACATTCACTTTGTAATTTCCTAGAATATCCATATATTTTTTAATTATATGGGATTATTATGAGACTGTGAAAATTGACGGCATGTGATTCCGATGCCCAGAGTGCCCAGAATGATATGTTGAAAAAAAATTAAGCTCTAAATAGCGCGCATGAGCAGTTTTCATGAAAAAGTGGAATTAATCTTAAACGGGTTCCCTGATAAAAAATACAAGGGTGTTGTTGCATTCAGGATGACAGTTTTACCCTAAGTATGATTTTAAATTTAGTCAGTACAGGCCTCCAGTGAGAAAACCCAAAATTGGCATAACCTTAAATAAAATTATTAAATAAAATTATTTTATTTTTTAAATTCGTATAACTCACAAATGGTGATTTTGATTAAAAATATAATACCACCACTGAACTCGTGAGGGTATGCTTTTCGTAGGTAGATACTAACATTTTCCAGTGCGGGCCATCAGTGAAAGTTAGTTTTTTTCTATAAATAAAACAATTAAGTAAAAATTATTTAATTATAAATCCTTAACTTCTAAATGGTAACTCGAATAAAAAATCCAAGAGTATCATTGATTTCATGGGGGCATGTTCTTCTTAGGCATATCCTAACCTTAACCAGCGTGGGTTGAGGGTGACAGTTAATAATTTCTTGAATTTTTTTTAATGAATATTCAATAAACGTGTGGGCGGAAAATTCTATATTTTGAACCAGTGCTCAGATTAAAAATCAGAGGGCATTATTGAATCCGCAGTGTCGAGATACACTTAAGGAAAGATTAACATCGACTAGAAAGGGTTGAATGAAAAAGTAAATTTTTGGAATTACAAGAAAACAATAAAATAACATTTGGTTATTTTATTTTTCTTTGTGAAACCATTGGAAAAATGTTGGTGGGACCATAGTGCAACGTCAAACCATTTAATGGATTGACTCATAATTTTTGTAACCACACCATTAAGAGTTTTAAATGAATGTGTAACCACACTATTTGGAGAATTAAAGAGGTTCATTTATTACACTCATTAATGAACCTCGTTAATTGTGCAGTGCGTTGATCCTATCCTAACCTCTAATTAAATGAAGCTCAGGCATGAGTTTTTGGGTACCCAAGAGAATAATCTCTAACAAAGTGATGTGATGACTTCCAACAACCTAGAATGAAGTTTAGAGTGACGAACGATGGAGGAATCGACAAGCGATAGCAAGTGCCAATGAACACCATCAGACATGGGCACTTCTTCCTCATCCGCAACGCCTTCCAACGATTATGAGGTAGGGGATTTTTTTAAATGTTATTTATTCATTCCAGAAATGCTTCCTTGTTTTTGTACTAACGCAGAGGGCGTGGGAGAAATGAACAAGGCCCATACCCTTCGCTAAACCTGTTATGGTTGCGTTCTACGTGGGCGACCGAAAGATGTAGAGGAATGATGGAGGCACGCGGTGGGACTAGAGACCGAGGGTGGAAACAACTGGAACCCGCCAACTGCAATGGAACGATGGTGCCTGAAGGTGACACAAAAGATAAGGAGCATCCAGACAACACCAGCCATGTTAAAGCGGGGCGGCGCACTGCGGCAGTAGGCCATGGTGGAAGGTCGTGGAATCGAGCCTTGGTGGTAGGCAGACCCATTCCCACGGGTCCATAGCGGGATGGTCCACACAGACCAACCAGAAGAATTAATTCCACCTGGTACCAAATCATTGAAAACTTGAATTTCTTCGGCCATTCGGGAGGGGAGCAGTACCCCGCGCTTGGTCAGCAGGCCAAGTGACTCTGCGGCCTAGTGGGTCGTGCCCCGCCGGGTGGGCTAGGACAAACCCACGACTAGAGGGCCGAGTCCACGACCAACATTCTAGATCTAGACCCATTTAAACTGGGCCAATACTAGCCCCTTTGGGCCGATCCCAGCAGACCGGGTCGGACCGGACCCAGGCTCACTTACGGCCAGTTACGCTTAGATCGACATATCTCTTAGACTGGACGTCCGTTTGACGAATCGTAAAGGGAACCATAACCTGTAGGATGAGACAAACCTTTTTTTGTGAAACTCCAAGTGTGTTTCGGAGAAACATAGAGTTTGTTTGGGTTGGATCATACCCTAATCCAACTGGTCCCTCGTCCCTAAAGTGACCATAACTTACAGATTGGGCATCCGATTGACACGCCGTTTGTTGTGGCAGAAGCCTTAGGATGATGTGTTCCGTTTGAGATACCCCATGAGAGATTTAGAGAAAGTTTTTTTGGCCATGTTGGATCAAAGCTGAATCCAACTGGTCCCTCAACACTAAAATTCTTATAACAAACAGAACGGGCGTCCGATTGATGTGTCGTCTGTTGTGATTGAACCCTTATGACATGATGGTCCTTTGAGTTACTTGTTCATGGAACTCCGTGGTAGTTAAGGTATGGCCGATATCTTGAGGATCAGTCTCTGTGGAACTCAAGCGCCCTGAGTGTGGGGAATACTGAGGATAGATGTCAATTGAAGAAAGACCCAGTGTGGATCAAAATCATAGAAACCCTGTGTGGATTATCATCATAGCGACCCTGTGTTGATCAGTATCATATAGACCCTATGTGGATCAACATTATAGAGAACCTATGCGGATTAGCAGTGCGTGACCTGATGAGGACTAGCATTAGAGCAGCCCATCATGGATCAGTGACATATGACTCTGTGTGGATCAGCATTCTAGAGATCCTGTTTGGATCAGCAATGCGTGACTCGATGAGGACCAGCATTTGAGAATCCCGTCGTGGATCAATGACATACGACCCTGTGTGGATCAGAATTCTAGGGACCCTATTTGGATCAGTAGTGCAATACCTAATGAGAAACATCCATAGAGTGGCTTGTCATGGATCAATGACAAACAAACATGTGTGGATCGAAAATGGAACAACTCCTTCATGGTTCAATTGTGAAAACTTCTTAACGAAGTACAATAATATAGGTTAAAACTAATAATCTTTATTTCTGATCTCTAAGTTGTATACCCGGTTTAAACTGAGTCTATTTCTTGGTGCTTGTGATTGTGATCTTGTTTTGTGGGTTTTGTTTGTGGAATTATGAGATACCATCAGGGGTCTCGGGGTCCCTACTGGGTATTGTTACACTAACCCCTGCACGGGCTTCACCCGCGCCCTGTTGTATCTTGTGAAGATGATAAGCGGCCTTGATTGAGACTCGGGGATCTAGGACCTGACGATGGATGGTGGTGACGGTTGACGTGAATATCTATAAGGATGAGCTATACCTACCCTTAAAGTAGGATCCTTGGTGGGAAATCCCAGGAGATGTTTTCTGTTGTAGTTTTTTTTCATTCATTTGGGCTTGTATTCTGGCCATTTACTTCCTACTGTACTTGTAATCAGTTTTTCAGTGGTATGATGTTTCCCTTTTTTGAGTTGGGACTTGGTTGGGAATGTGTGTGCATACAGGTATACAGGAAAATGACTCCCACTTGCAGGTTGACACCTTCAGCGCTAGTCGCCAGCCCCTAGCCTTCAGGATGCGGGCTTAGGGTAGTCATGTCATTGTCCCCGGGGGATGGGTCGTGACAAAGTGTTATCAGATGGGTCAATTATACCATAAGATCTCTGATTCTATGTTTTCAATGGAGTAGTGGAGTTATGTGTCCTGAGTTCAAGTTTTAGTTTAGGGAGTCCAGTGTTGGTGTGGTGGATGACGTATCCAAAAACCAGGACCCTGAATTCTGATTTCTGACTCGGTACATGAAAACACTAGTTTTGTAAATTATGAAAAAGTTGTTTCCTTTTTTGTCTCTTTGAGCCAGCTCACTAGGTAAAACATATTCACCGTGGTTCAACCTGATTCTCTCTCAAGATTCCTCCACACAGACAGCCAGCTAGGATTTCAATGTGTTACCATGAGGACAGTACACAAAGTGATGAGGTTGCAGTACAAGGACTGTTTCCCGAGATGGTACCTTCAGCCGTTGTCCCAGTGATACCACTACCCTTTGGTCTGCAGTTACTATCGACGCTACCGGTAGAGGACTCATGTAAGATCAGTTCCTTATAAGAGTTTCAGTGATATATACCCCTCAGGATTCGAGGCTAGCCCGACTCACATGAGGCTAAGAACTGACCTGAGGTGGTGACCAAGTTTCCATCTAGCCAGTACACCATTAGATCAGATGGTGTTCCTGGCAGGGAGAATTCTACATGGATCAGCAGGGCGATGGAAGGGTTTAGATTACCCATATCTTAAGATAAAGTGACTCTTTCGTGGACATAGCTTGATAACCATCCTCATAGAAGGGGGTTTCTTGCCATAAAAAGATAAGGGGTTGTGTTCCCAAGAGATTTTATTGTTTTGACAGGATAACATGTCGGTAACTGAGTATTCTTCATGGCGTCCTGACCATTCAAGGTACTCGATGAATGTGATATGACCAGTTCTTCTAGGCCCAGACCTCATAGGGAGATGTGTTTAGGGACATCCAAGCTAGAATAGTTCCTCTCTCAATTCTTACTTATGTTAGGGTGCTAGAGAGAACCTTTGTGTTTGAAAATTATTTGGCTCAGCAGATACAACCCGTGAATGTCAGTAGTGGGAAATTAGGAAACCGACATCATTATCTATGAATTGAATGTGTAAAATGTTTCGGGAAGAGGAAGTAATAGGGATAGATGAATTTGTTGGGTAGAAAATGTCAAAGAGGATCTAGGAGGGAAGTAGGGGTGTTATACATTTCGACATGTTACAACCACCACCCCAATGTGGCCCCCACCAGGCTCAAGGAGCTAGAGGAAATGGGAAAGGAGTAGCTGTATGCGGTCAAGGAGTGTGACCCAAGGTCTCTAGTAATAATTCAATGTACAGTCTGTGTCTACTACTAGTAGTAATATTAATATACATAGGTACTACACTTTCCTTCTTTTCACAAATAATGTTCAAGACCTATAGTTTCTGGTTAAACCGTTGACTTGACCCTTACATATGGAGATACCTATGGGAGGAGATTAGATAATCACACTTATGCCGATGGTGTGATCTAACCCTTGAGGTGAGAGTTCTAGTTGTAACATCTTGGTGGCACCGTCGAGACCTTACGACGTTAGTTTGGGTATGGATTATTCATCCATGGTTCATGTTCATATTGACTATTTTAGGAAAAAATGATGTGGTATATATACAATGTTGGAATGGGGATTTCATTGGTTGGTGAAAATAGAAACCCAGGAAACACAGTATAAACTCATGCAGAGGAGAGTGCAATCGATCACTCTTGAGTCGACCAACCTTACCCTTTTGAAAGCAGGTGTTTTGAGTTTTTTGTTCCCAACAGTAATGGCTGAGTGCGAGAACATCCTTTCAAAAGATATTTCCAATATTTACTCCTTGTAATGAGAGGGGCTTATACTTAGGCATGTACCCAAGTAAGACACCAATATCTATAACAGTATATCTGATGGCTCCCGTAAGGCTCCAAGAGATGAGAGTATAGTTGGGAGAACATTTTACTATTTAATCTGATCCCAAGAGTTTCAGGTATATCTTCCCTCAGAAGGACCTGAACCTAAGACAATGACGATGGTTGCAGATCCTCTAGGGCTCTAACTTTGAGATAGTCTATACTCCTGCGAAGGGAAAAATATTAGCAGATGCACTCAGCAAGAGGTCTGGTCTACAGTTGTTGAGTGAAGTGACAAAGTAGCTAGTAGTGTTGCCGATATCCTTCGTGGATAGAGATAGAGTAGCATACCCCTAGTCCATGACTATCACTCCCCCACTACTTTAGTGAGTTAGAAATGAACCACTTGGTAATGTTGACTTTGAGTCCTGATGTTCTCAGATATCCATAAGACAGTCTCGTGAAGGATTTTCTAAAGGTGGGGTGCATGTCGTTCTTTTTAGAGGACGCACCATGGTACCATTGATGATAGGAGGGGAGGTACTAAGGGAGTTCCACACATTCCCTTTAGGGGTACATCTCATTGTGGAAACAATGTACCAGGACCTCCAGTATCAGTAATGGTGACCTGGGATGAAGAAAGTAGTGGCAGATTTTTTATCCTGATGCCTCACATGTCAGCAAGTGAAAGCTGGGCATCAGGTTCCGTCACACTTGAGTACAACTTTTTTCCCCCAGACAGATGGTCAGGTGGAGCAGACCATATATACTGTGGAGGGCATGATTTGTGCTTATGTCCTAGATTTTGGCTGTAGTTGGGAGAACCACTGTCCCTTGGTGGAGTTCACGTACAACAATAGATATCACTCCACCGTTGGCATGACACTGTTTGAGGCCTTGTACAGGCGATGGTGTAGATCACCTCTATGCTGGAAAGACCCAGGGTAGTCACCACTTATGGGTCCATTGTTGGTACGAGGTACCATTGAGATGGAGCAGATCATCCAGGAGCAGATGAAGACTACAAAGAGCCGACAAAAGTTTTATTCTGACAGAAGATGAAGACCCATGGAGTTATAGGAGGGAGATCATGTCTTCCCATGGGTCTCACCCCGATGAGGATTGCAGAGTTTTGGCCAGAGCGATAATCCATCTCCAAGGTTCATTAGACCTTTTCTATTTCTGAGTGGAGTTAGTGAGGTGGCATTCCACCTAGCTCTTCACCCACATATGCATCTGGTGCATGATGTTTTTTTTCACATGTCGCGGTAGGGGAGGTACATGCACGATATATCGCACATCATAAACTATGTTAAGATGGGAATTGTTGATGGGGAAACGTTTATAGAGTTCCTAGTGAATATAGAGGATCAAAAAGTGAATGTTTTTCATGGATGGTCAATTACTATAGTGAACGTTCGATGGAAACACAATAATCTCCAGTAGAGAAGAAGGGAGAGAGAGGCTTAGATTAAGGCTTTGTACCCCCATTTGTTCGTTTTACCTCTGTTTTCACTTTTGGGGATGTAAAGACCTAAAGTGGAAATAATGTATTGTTGCAATATTTCTGTATAATGTTTTTAATTATATGGTATTATTAAGAGACTGTGAAAATTGACGGCATGTGATTCCGAGGCCCGGAGTTATCAGAATGATCTCTCAAAAAAATGTTAAGCTTTAAATAGCGCACATAATCATATTTACTAAGAAATTGGAATAACTATTAAATGGGTTCCCATATTAAAAATCCAAGGGCACTGTTGCATTCAGGATATTTGGTTTACCCTAGGTGCAACTTAAATATAGTCAGTTCATGCCTCCAATAAGAAAACCAAAAAATGACATAAAAATAAATAATATTATTTTATTTTTAAAATGCTTATAACTCTTAAATGGTGACTCAGATTAAAAATATGAGACCACTAATGAACTCGTGAGGGTATTCTTTCCATAGGAAGATACTAACATAGGTCAGTGCGAGATGCCAGTGGAAATTAGTTTTTGGACGTAAATAAAATAATTAAGTAACAATTATTTTATCGTAAAATCCTTTACTTATAAATGGTAAATCATATTGAAAATATGAGAGTAATTTAGAGATAATGAAGGCATTTTCCCCTAAGGAATAACCTAACCTCAACCCGCATAGGATGAGGGTGACTATTAATAATTTTTTGATCTTTTTTTATGGTACGTTCAGTAAATGTGGGAGCGACTAATTCTATCTTTTGAACCGGTGCTCAGATTAAAAATATGAGGGCGCCATTGAATCCTTAGTTCCAAGATTCACTTAAAGAAAGCATAACTTCGACCAGCAAGGGTTATATGAAAAAGTTAATTTTGGGAATTTACAAAAATATAACAAAATAACATTTGGTTATATTATTTTTCTTTGTGAAACCATTGGAAAAAAAGTTGCGGGACCTTCGTGAAATGTCAAAACATTTAATGGATTGACTCTTAATTTTTTTAACCACTCCATTGACAGTTTTCAATGAATGTGTAACAACACCATTGAGAGAATTTAAGAGGTTTATTAATTATACTCATTAATGAACCTCATAAATTGTGCGGTGCATTGATCCTATACTCCCCTTTATTTAAACGAAACTTGGGCATAGGTTTTTCGTACCCAAGAGAGGAACCTCTTACGAAGTTCTGTGAAGACCTCACTAACCTAGAATGAAGATTCGAGCGATGAACGTTGGAGGAATCGATAGACGAAGGCAAGCGCCGATGAACACCTTCAGATGTGAACACTTCTTCCTCATTCGCAGTGCCTTCCAACAAATATGAGGTAGGGGAATTTTTGTTTTTTAACAGTGAGTTATTCATTCAGGAAATACTTCCTTGTTCATATACTAACACAGAGGGTGTGGGCCAAACGAACAAGGCCCAGACCCTCCACTGAATCCGTTATGGTTGTGTTCTACATGGGTGACCAAAAGATGCGACGACGTGACGAAGGCACGCGTTGGGACCGATGACCAAGGGATGCGGAGAACCAAACCCACTAACCACAAAGGAATGGCGATGCCTGAAGAAGTTGTGGAAAACAAGGAGTAGTCGGCCAATATTGGCCATGTTGAAGCAGTTCCGCACACTACGGCGGTGCGCCACGGTGGAAGGCCGTAGCATCGAGCCACAATGGAAGGTGGACCCTTACCAACAATTCCGTAGTGGGCTGGTCCACACGGACCAAAGAGGAGAAGCGGATCCACCTAGCACCGTGACTTTGATGACCTGAATGGATTTGTACATTTCAGAGGGGATCGGTCCCCCGCGCTCTACTAGCTAGTCGAACGACTCTGTGGCCTGGCAGGACAAGCCCAGCCGGGTGGGCCGGGCCGAACTTGCGGCCAGCGGGCCAAGAAAATGTGAGGGCCACTACACCTATTATATAAATTATTAAAAAATTTACTTGTAATGTATAGAGTATATGAAATTTCTTCTTAATATGCTTAAAATTTTAATTATCTGTTTAATACATTTATTTAATAGACATTTAAATTTTAATCATTGTGATATGATCATATTTTTTATTTTTTAAGATTTTATTATTGAGTAAAATAATGAGTTTGTGTATGGAAAGACTTTCTATTGAAACTTTATACATACACAATTTTATTTAAAAATTATTTAATTTATTAATTTTATAATTCATTATATATATTTTTTCCATCATTTTTAATGTCATGATACATGTGAAAATTATTCAGAAGCAAAAAATCAATCAAAAATAAATTGAATCGATGATGAAAATGAATCTCCATGACATGGTATTGGTCAAGGATGAATATCAAGGATATAAATTGAATAATGAAATTGAAATAAAGATAAAAAATAGAAAATATCAATTCACATTGTGAACACATAACTCATTACCTGAAAGCATCTTGGATGTACGATGCAAAAAATGAGTAAAGTGATAATTGTGATCTAACCATGATTTTTCATGAAAAAACTATGATTGAAACCCTGACACATGACAATTATATCCATAAACATTCTTCTTTTTGTAAAAAATTCCTGATCCCCTTTTATAAATTACTTGTGACACACATGGTTGATTTGGGAGACTAAAATTGATAAATTTATGATGTTAATGATTCATGAGGGCCACTACACTTATAAATACATGGATAAGGGTGTTCTTAAAATAATTAATTATAAGATAGAATCTAATATTGGATATGAATTACTTCACCAAAAATTATTCTTCAGTAATAATTCATTACACATTCCCTCTCTTTCATCTACTCACGACTAATATGATTGGATAATTATCATATTATGTTAGGTATTTTAAATTTATTAGGAAGTGTTCATGTGGAATATTTATATTTTCATCACTAATGTTTACTTTTGTTTTATCATTATTTTAATTCTATATATATTTCAAATTTTGTTATTTCATAACTATTTATAATATGAATAATAAATAACAAATAAAATTTAAAAACAATTCATAATGAAGTTTTCCCGACCATTATGAAGTTTAAGAGGATCGAGATTAAAAATATTGTTGAAAAAATTAATTCATTAATAACACTATATAAATTTACATATCAAAATGGAATTTATAAGTTAATGAGAGGATAAAAGACCAAGGATATCTCATCATCCCAACTCAGACATCAATGATGGAAAAATAATTTAATTTCTAATAATCAGTCAAACACGAGCCTGGTTTTAAAAAATCACACAAATTTTATGATATTGATAAAAAAATTTATTTTGTTATTATAATTTCTAATAAGTATATATTAAATCTATTATATAATATTAAAAAAAATAAATTTTCACTACCTCATAGGTTCGACCCTGAACTCAAATCTTAGATTTTCAAATTAGTTAATCCCCAATTATTTGATCATTAATAAATGAATAAATTTTTTAATCTCAAATAACATAATCGTTTCCCACTAAAATATAACTCTATGAATGTATTTTTGTGTTTCAATATTCCTGTAATATTTAAAAAAATTAGTGGATGATATAAATTACTAAACTCAACTCTATTTCCAAATACTACTAATTAATTCTCTAAAACATCAAGGTAAACATCATTTAAAAATATGATATAATTTAGAGCTGTAATCTATGAAATCTCACCAATAAATTTATTATCGATTAGTTTTAACAATAGATTGATATTTTGTAATAAAAATATAAACTTATTTTTTAATAAGTATATTGACAATAATTAAAATATAATTATGGAAATATGATGTTTTGGGAAGTCTAATGAAAATAACCATGGTTATGCTTCCACATTTCAATTAATTTATGGGAAATAATTATGACAATCACAATGAATTATATCCCTCATCCTAAAACATATGATATACTATTCATTATGATATATAATATGTAGTATCCATTTTCATGTAATCCCACAAAAAATAAATTTTCATATATATATATACACTTTAAATTATACCTTTGAGACAAATATATAACAATGAATTAAGATATTCATCAAATAGATCATTCAACATTGGTATTATTGGGACATATAAATGAATTTTAAAGATAATAAGTCTATAATGATCATGGTTTAACTTAATATCATTTCTCAACATCTTCCATAATTCCACATCTTCCACCGAATACTTCTTAATACTCTCAAGGATGTATTTTTGATCCTTCAACTATGAAATTTAATATCAATATCATTTCATCATTATTTAAAGAACCATATTATATAAATCCATAATTTTTTGATCTTTTTCAATCCTAAAATGGGAAAATAACATGTTTTTCTAGTTCAATTCATTATACTCCATATTTTCCTACCAAGATTATTAGTTTAATGAAAAATCACTATCAATGATCAATTCCTACCATAATCACTCGAACATATTCTACACTTTTAAAATGTATAATTTAATATATTATGATTATTATTTATGAAAAAACATTCATCATATATATATATATCATCCATATATTCAAGAAGAAATAAAATATGACATCTTGAAAACATGATTTCAATAATATTGATCATAAATTTTCAATTGGGGAGAGGTATAAGATATTACCATATTAGTTTTCATGAGAAAACATCCTTGTACACTAATAGATTCATCACCATACTTCATATATATATATATATATATATATATTTGTCTTGTGTCATGCTTTCCACAGTCCCAAAAATTTCAAATCACACATTTCCACACGTAGAAATCAAATGAATGTATTTATATCACCTTACCGGGGGATATCATGTAGTATTTGAATTCAAAATAGCTACCAGGGATATAATTTATTGTGTTTTCATTACACTCGTTGCTTTGGAAGATGATATAGGTCGGGCATCACCTACCCATGATCTTTGAACACACAACTCAATAACCTTATGTTTAATTCCTTACACTATATAGAATAAGAGGTAACATTATCAGAGAATGTTGAGTCCTAAAGAACGTGATATGTCTCTTTCTAAGATAAATTATCCTTGATTGTCCCATATAGGGATAGATGATCCACTACAAGTCTAGAAGGATTATCGGCCCTCGATGTCCCCCTATATTTTTATGTACTAGTGAATGTGGCCTCACTAATTTAAACAGATTGGGTAGGTTTTTTATGTTCCTCATAAGTATTATACTCAAAAAAACTGACAGTCGAGCCATGAATTTGACTTAAGGCAATGTCTCATACTCCCACACATGCACTCTACTATCGGATAACACACTATTTTAAGAAAGAAAAGAAATCACACCATGATTCAAAGATAACATCCTATTTGTAATAGAACTCAATCCAATGGTTATTCAAATGTACTTTTTTCTGGTTTAGATAGATTGAACTCCATGTAAATTCTTGGAGTTAATGGGTGAAACACTCTTGTGGTTATACTATCTGAACATAAATAGTGTCCAAAAAGGTTCCCTAACATCTTCATAATCGAGGGGTTCTTAAAAGGAAATGTTATTTCAGGAGACCTAACACAAATTTCCATTATTGTGGTATCATGATTCATATGTAAATCATATGTCCACTGTAGCATGAATAAATGAGACTTATTAAAAATGTAGGGGCTATATCCCAGGCCTGAATCATGTCATACTCTAAAGTGAAGCAGATCATAGTATGTTTTGTGTCATGGAGACCCACCTTTGAACGTTCCTAAAATCCCCATGAGTTAAAGAAAAATATGATGAAAGAGTCCACCGATGGCCATTTCTGTTTTAAGAGTGTAATCAATGTAATATTCACAGGAGAAGAGGAACTTGAGAACTCCAAAAATGAGATTGTGAGCCATGGGAAACCCTTGATAAAAACTGGAACATTATTGAAAAGGTAGATCCGAGGGTAGAAAGGGATGAATTTATGGTTAGATAATGGAATGGCGGGTGAGATCAAGAGTTGGAATCAGATGGCGAGGGTCCCTTTCCCTCCGTAGTGGAAGAGACCACCATAGAGGCCATCACCTTTAGTCTTGTAGAGTAAGAACTAATATAATGTGAAATATAGTTATCATTAATTAATTTTATCATAAATGAAAAGTTTCATCAAAATAAGACATAATTATTTCATCAAGAAAATCCCCTTTTAATTTTAAATTAAATTATATAAAATCCAAAAATGGAAAAAATATCAAATCAATAATATTATTTGAAAAGTAACATAGTATTGTGTAATGGAACGTTAAATGTAAAGAGTTTTCATGAAGGATATAATATTATTTAATGTAGGATTTGTTAAAAAAAATATTTTATTCATATCATATGTGGAAGGGGTATGATTCATAAAAGGATAATAATATTAATTTCTAAACTTTTTCTATAATGTACGATATTTGTAAAAAATACATCATTAATTCATTAAATAATAATAAAAACATTCCTAAAATCATTTTTATGAAAACATGATTAATGAAGAAAACAAATTTCATCAAAAAAAGAAATAAAGATAGATTTTATCAAATGAATTCTTTATATCCTTTTAATTACCAATATATGATGTTACACCCCATTAAATTATATGGTTCTCCTTTAAAGAAACTTAAAGTTACTGAAATCTTTTCATACACCCATCTCCAAATATATTTTAAGCATGATATAATAAACTGCCATATTCTTTCCATTAAACCGGTAGGTATGATTAATAATAAAAAAATTCATTAAAAATGTAAATAATTATTTTTAAAAATGAACATGTATAGATTGGAGGATAATAAATGAGTAATAAAGATTCTATAGAGTCATTTTATGATTCAAAAATATTATTTTTATTACATTTCTGAACATGAACAAAAAAATTAATTTCTAACATTATAGGAAATTTTATTTCAGGAAATGAAAGTAATTTTTTAAGTCAAAGTGATAGTATTAGCTTAAGGTAAAAGTTTATGTTTATTGATAATATATATTTCTTATTATATAATTCAAAATATTGCATTATTGAAAAAAATAAATTCCTTTCAAATAAAAATACATTTTTATATTGTATTTTACCTAATTTTTTTTAATTAATTAGAAACAATATAATTGATTAAATATGAGTCATAACTATACATTAATTTATATAAGTTCATTTTTTTCATAAAAACACATTTATCTTAAAATAGTTTTTATGGAAAAATGTTATTTTTATCCTAATAAGATAAATTAATCTATATTCATTAGTTGTATTAATATTATTCATATATTATATAAAAAATAATATATTTTCATTTTCATTTTATTGTTTTTAAATGGAATTGATTCTTTGAAATTTATGTTTTAATTTTAACGAGTCATTATTCTAAAATATGTTTTCATTTGTGGTTGCAAGTTTATTAATATTAAAAAAATATAATTTTAGAAATAAACTAATTAAAAATTAAATTAATATTTGTAATTTTCATAATTATTATAATTTTAAATGGTCAACATAGTTTTGGATATATAAAACATTAAGAAATATGAAATTTTACTTTCGTGTTTAAGGATAAAACATATTTAATATGGAGTTTAAGAAGGGTTGGATTGCAACCCACTCTGGTAAAATTATTATTTTTTGAATATATCTTAAACAAATATTCTCTTACCTTATAATACCTCTCCATTTCTATCCTATTTCCAATGAAATTAACTTATATCAATGAAATATTTTATGAAAATCTATGTAGGTCCCTCCCAACACCTATAAAAGGTTACCACTTATCCCCTATTATTTAAACCATTTGAGACATCTACATTTGAAAATTACTACTCTAAATAATTTATATAATCATTAACCTCATGATATATCTTATTTTCATTGATTAATTCAATTATTTCATGGATTAACCATTAATCTCAAAGAGGATTCTCAAAGAATATGTTTTGATCATAACCGTGATATTCAAATTTAATTTCTTCTAATAATTTCACTAAAAAAGTTTTATAAATTAATGCATAATTATAATATTATCCAAAATTT
This sequence comes from Viscum album, assembly GCA_963277665.1. Classification (NCBI taxonomy): domain Eukaryota; kingdom Viridiplantae; phylum Streptophyta; class Magnoliopsida; order Santalales; family Viscaceae; genus Viscum; species Viscum album. Next base: position 1,864,888,021 of record OY728148.1, on the reverse strand, counting down.
ATTAACATGTTATTATAGTGATTTAAAAACATTTTATAACCTCTTATAGATCAAATCGTTGATGATATCATCCCTCAAGAGTACTTGTGTACTATAGCCTCTACATGGTGATTTAATTAAATTTATATCCCTATCATTCATGTTACATTATAATGTAATATTTAATGTATATTTATATTATTTATGATATTATTATGATATTATAATGATTAATTAATAATTAAATTTATTTCATTCCATCCACAAAAAATAGAAACCTAACATGTACATACATACAAACTACCATCTACACATACTGATGTAATTCATTTTTAATGAATGATTTATATTAATGGTTATAAAATTAGTTTATAAGGAATATATATATATATATATATATATGATTAATTATTAATGAAATATGAATAAACCAACAATAGTGTTTTTTTTAACTTTTGAACAAAAACATACATGTCAACCAAAGAAGTAAACACCAAAAATGATGGTGATAATGAATGATTCTTAAGAAATGAGTTATAAAATGTCATTATAAAAAAATGTATGATACTATATGTATTATTATTGTTGTTTTATATTAGTATAATAAAATTTAATTTTATAATAGAATATTTTAGAGATCTTATAATGAAAATGGTCTTGGGGTAATGGTTTTATGTTACAGTATCATTTTTACTAGGATTCTTATGAGTAAATTTCGATTGATGAAATTAAATGATATATATCTATAGAATGTTATATATTATTTATCTAATTTATATTTCTATATATTATATGTTTTACTTTATTTTTCTCTCTTAATGTACTTTAGATACCAAAATTATTATTTTTTAGGAAAACCAACATTTTTTTCTTATCAATTATGAATCTTTTCTCACATTTCCATATTTTGTTTGAAATTATTTAAATATATTTTTCAATACAATACAATGATAACTTAAATTATTATATTAATATATTTGACTCTCCATACCAAATTTAAAATGAATCTTCCTATACTATTCCAAATGTGGTAATTTTTACTTTTTATTGAAATATGAATGCATTTCTTATTTTGAAATACACCTCATGGTGAGTTTTCACCACCATTATAAATAAAAATTTCTTTACGAATAAATTAAATATTTCATTTTTAATTTTAATGAAACAGTTTCCCGTAATATTATTTAAATTTCATGAATTTAATAATTATTTTTGAATTAAAAGTGAATTTTCCTCATGAAATGTTCTAGGGATTATTATATGGAATTTTATCTATAATGACATCATTTTATGTATAATGTGATTTATTAGGGATATTATACAATATTTACAACATTATTATTTATCTATATAATTAATAATAATGATTAATAAATTTTTATGAATATTTTATTCTTTAAATAGTTTATTATTTGATGGTACGACAGATGTTTTGTGATCATTGGGTACACATATGTATAGTTATCAATATGTTATTTACGGGCTATGATGTTTATCACTGTACACATCATTTGGTAAAGAAGGGTATATCCTGAGATAATATGGACTAGAATGTGGAGTGTATCTATTTTAATATTGTAAATCTTCAAATAATATAGTATTTTTTGTAAACATGAACTCTATAAATGATTTAATGTGGAGTAAACCCAGTAAACTTTGACTGTATGAGAAGAGATCTTTGTCTAAGGAAAATATTTTTTATTTTTATTTGTATGCCACAATATTTAACCGTACTTAAAATCTGATCTCACACATTATTATTGTACCATTCTAGAGGTTATATATAATGATTTTAATAATTTTATGTCTATGAATAATGATATTTTTAAATAAGTTAATAGGAAATAATTTTGATCATTTATATGCCAATTTTTTTCTATTGATGTCTACAAAGACACTAAAATATTATAGTTCTATAGGGGATATTTTAGACATGTAATTTATTTTTTCTATTAATAAGATATATTATTTTTTAATGAATAGTTTGGGTTTCAATATTTAGAATCATAGATTATTTTAGTAACTTTTGAAAACATTTATATGGAAATGTTAGCGAGAACCCCTCAAATATTCCTATGTGAGGAATAAATTCTTGTATTATTTTAATGAAATGTGTGTGGGTTTCTGAATAAAATACAGATTTACTAAGATAAAAATTGTTGGTGTGTATTTCCAAATATAGTAGTATGAAATATAACCCAAATAAGAGTATATATATTATAATTCTTTCACTATTCTAGTGCATGATGAATGATGCCTTAAAATACACAATGTTTGAAACTCCCTAGTTAAATGATTAAATTACTCCATATTTTAATTAAGATGAATTATAAGGTATTTTAATAAAAAAAGACCACATAGAATCTTGGTTCAACATAATGATTCATAGATGGAAAATAATTTATCATTATTAATACATAAAATAAATGACTTTAATTATTATTTGACTTCCAATTATGATTATTATTGATAATAAAAAGTTTTTTGGATTTTGTAAATGGTTATAACTAATCAAACATTGTTAATGGTAAATGAAATAGACAATGCATTGATTGTCTCCATAAGAAACTGAATGGTATGGGAAAGGGACTGAAAAATATTATTTTTATGTCTATGGGACATTCTCAAGTCATGAGTCAAGGATAGCTTCCAAATTATAAAAGAAAATAAAAAATGTACTATGAAGTTTGTCATGAGTAAATTTACACTATCATTTAGTGGGAACTCTGATCAATTAATTGATAATCAACTAATTACTATAACTGGAAATATATTTTCTATTCTCTAGTTTTCATAATTGGAAAATGTTATCATTTATTGTAATCATTTGGTAGGTGAAATTCATCAATGATATAAATTTATAAATAATATGAGGGAACATGAATAAATGTATTCCTTGGAGTGAGATGAGATGAAGAACTTGTTTTTAATAAAAAGTTTCTCTATATTCATTTAAGTAAGACATAGAAGGAATTCATTAGGATTTCACCAATTTATTTTGAAAATACTTATATTTTACAAGACATGTGATATTTTCTTCAGGTATTATTATCAAAATAGAAGGATAGATTGAATGATTATTTAATTCCATAAAATAATTTCTTTATAGGGTAGAAGCAATATGAGACAACAATAGCTATGAAAAAAATAATTCAAAACGCTATTTAGGAATAAATAGATATTTAAATCACCCATAAATCAAATAATTTTGATAAAAAAATAAAGGTTGATTTAAAATTAAATTCTAAAAAGAAAATAAATATAGGGATGATGATGTGTTTTCCATTATTCTAGAATTGTGGAAATATGAATTGATAAAATTTTTATAAGGATTCTAGTACATGTTTTATTTGTTGAATATAAAGACATCATGAATTTCTATGTAAATTTAATGGGATGATGTTACATAATGAAAATAATGGAGTGACATATAACTAGAATTAGACACCTACAATACAATGATAAAATTAGAAGAAAACATTACTAATTTTTTTATAGAGGGTTCCCCACTAGAATAGACAACCAAAATCATCTTACATCAGTACCTAAACATGTAAAGTAAAACATTCAACCCCCTTAATTGCCTTCCCTTTATCCATAAGCCTTATTACCCAATTCACTAAACACAACCACTCATATCACTATAGGAATTAAATTTACACATCTTCTTCAAAATGTCCTCCAAATTATTACCCATCAATAACAAAATATTTTCATCATTTTATGACAAGACATATAAGATAGAGACCACACCCAAATAGTATAGACAAGTTAACTTCCTTTTTCACAAAAATATTATTATTATCTCAATATATGTTACTAATGCTTGATAGATGAAATTATATATATAATATTAAACTGTCCTCTTGAAAATTTATATCCAAAAAATGACACATGGTAAACTTAATAATATAATTGACATCTCTATTCCTAAAATTTTCAATGAACATTTTATTAATAACAATCCTTCATGAACCACATTTATTTTTATATTTCAATTTTTTCTCTTTATTTTCAGTATAATTCCCAATACAAATAGAAATACATATTATAAAGAAACAAAAAGTTTCTCATTATTGTCATAAACCGATAAGAAAAATAAGTATTTAGAAACTATGTTTAGCATTTATATTCAGACCATAGTCATAGTCAAAACGTTTTTATAAAAGATTACATACAAGATTCAATGTAATAAAATAATAATGACATACTTATTCAGACATTAATGTATGAAATAATAGAAATAAAAAAGATATATAATGAAAATTATTAATCATGCTATAAGGTTTTTTCATAGAATATCTCTTTCCACTATACATAAACTCACAACATCAGTCCCAAAAGATGAATTTAATGAAAGAAAAATTTTATAAAATAATACCTCTATATAGAAAAAAACTATTTGTCAAAATTTATGTTTAATGAAAATAAAATTTCCCCCTTATCGAAAAAAATATTTCCATTAAGATTGAGTGTATGGTATAATCTTATCTAATCAAAATTTTTCAAATGACATTAGTAAATCATAGGTAATCGATGGATGGAGTGGTACAATATGAGTGTTACAAATTATGGAATTAAAAAACAGAATTCAAGTATCATGGTATAAGGGAATAAAAGTAACACATAAAAACAATAAGGATGGTGGTAGAATATCAGATACGAAAATATATCAATAAATAATTCTGTATGTATTTTTTTTATTTCATTAGATGATAACACATCTATTGAGCCGAAGAGATTAATTAATTGTTTTTTTTTTTAATTTTTTTGATTAATTTTTCGAGAATATGATATGATTAAGTATGTTTTTTTGGAAACACATAAATCATATTCTGTGTGTTAGAATTGGTTGATTCAATATTAAATGTCCATACTGTTGATATTTTATGAAATAAGTTTCTAATGAAATAATAATTTAAGGAGTCATTGTGATTATATTGTTTAGGTTTCCATGGACAAGAAACATGGATAACACCATATAATAATAGACAACATTTAAAAAATAGTGTCCACAATACAGTTGAGACTTCAACTAAATATATCAATTCCAAATAGCTCATATAGATGAATTTTAGAGCTTCTAAAATACTGAGGACCTCCACAAAAAAACCATACACTATGTTGTGATAAATAATATAGAATATGTACTATGATGAAGTGAAAATATCACACCATAGAGTGGGGTTTATTTTATTTCAATGGAACTATATTTTTGGCATCATCGACACCATAATAAACAATCCATGTCATAGATCTCATCATTATTGACTCTTAGGGTTTTGGAATTCTTGGGGCCTCTACATCATTGTATTTTTTTACATCGTGGTCAAGTTAATGGATAAAGGACAATGCTATATTGATTATTCAATTCTATAGGGGTTATTTGGATGGGTTTGGTTAGTTCTCAATATTTTTTATCCTATACACCATTTACCATTGTCAACTTGAATGAAAATCATTATAGTAATGTAGAAAAAATAGAAAAAATAAATTTATGTACCATAATTCCCTATACCACACAATCAAAATTTCATCTTGGTAGTTTTTAGGGATCATGATGACATAGACCGATCCGATGACTTTTTTGAATATTTTAGTCCATAGTAACTACCCATTAGAAATTTATGGACCAGGAACATTTAATTTAATTTCCCAAGGTTGTGTTTTAAATAGGAGTAAAAATAATATAATGAATTTATTTTATTTTGAAATTAAAATAAAAACATGATGTGATACTATGAACTAAAGGTGATTTTTTGGAGAGGAAATTGCTTAGTTTGGTAAATAGTGAGAAAAAATGTTAAATGATTATTAAGAGAAGTAAATTAAAAAGTGTTTTCACTTATTGAAATAGAGTAAGGATATCCATTATTTATTTCATCAGGTTGATGATGAATAGGAGAATTATTACACCATCAATTCATGGGTATAGTTGGAAGTATTTTTTATTGATTATATCAAAATCTACTTTATTATTCTAGTTCAGGATGAACTAAAATAGTATAGAGTCTTGATATAATATTTTTCTATTGATAAAACATTTTTTTGTACCTACTTGTTGAAACATTCTTTCTTATGATCTTTGTAGAATCTCAATAATTTTGGGGACTTTTCCACTCCCTTAGAGAAGTAGACCATTTAAATATATTATTCTATTCATTTTTTCTTGTTTTTGATAAATAGTGATCAAGATTCACTTTAACCATTCATGAGTGTGGATTCAACAAGGAATTATAAAAGATGTTGAACCACATATTCACCTAACTCTCAACAGTTCCTCACTAAACCAAGAGTATAATTTTCAAGTGATATCAGCACATAGGATCCCCTCATTAGTGATTCATTTTTTAATGTTTGAGAATAATTATCTCTCATTTTGAAGTAAGTGTTACTGAATCCCTAGTTTATATCACCTAAAACCATAATTTAGTACCTATAAAGGGGATTATAAATTTTTATTGAAAACAATAATATAAGGATGGAAAGGATGTTTGCATAACATTTATGAATTAGTTTGGATATTCTTTAGGAATAAACTTATGGTTATTCTCTATGAAGGATATTATAAATTTTTGAGTAATTAAAAAAAACATTGACATTTTTTATAAAACTACAAATATCAATGAATGGAATAATAAGGTGAATCATGAAATGGTATCGATATTGATATATAACTGTAACAGTCATAAATTTAAATTACTTGAAATTTATTATGAATTATTCAAAGGATCTAATAATATTGAGAGTACAATTATACTTTAATATGATAAATTAGACGATACCAAAACTTTTTAAAAATTAATTTATATATTCTTTGGATTGTTTGGGAAAAATTTATCTTATTTTGAAGGAAGTGGTTTTGAATATATTCCATTATATGATTTACAATTTATTCTCATAACTAGTGATATAATGAAATATTTTACAATCAAGATGAATTGGAAGGATTGAAAAGAAATATCTTTGATGGACTTAAATAAAGCGATGTATTAAGAGTAATATGTTGAAAACAATAATGAGTATACCGATTCTCATTCTGATTTAGGTCATAATTTTGACCAGATGATATCTATAATCTCTAAAAATGTGGTAAGTGGAAAGGTATATTCTAATTAAAAAACTATACTACAATTATTTTGTTATGGGGTATTTGAGAATTTTGTAATAAATTATCCCTTGTTGAATGGAAATATTGCCAATAAAGAAGAAAGTGAAGCTTCAAGAAAATTATTTATAAAGCTATAACTTTAGATTGAAAAATAATGGGTTTATTTTAATTATAATAATGGAAATTTCTCATAATTATATAATTAGTTTTTAATATCTAACTGAAGAAGATTTTATAGTAGTGATTTGTAAGAATAAATTGGTACATCAATGGATGTTGATGAAATAAATCTCATTGTAAATGTGGATAATAAATAATTAAATAGTGATTATTGTTATAAAGATAATGAAATTAATGAAAATAATAATGAATTATTTATAAAAGGATAACTAAATCAGTTTCAGGTAATGATATTAATGATTTCAATAGAGATAAAATGCATTAAGAAGTAAAATCAATCTTCTAGATAATATGAAACATTTTTTATTAAATAAAAATTAATAATAGAGAATCAAGTTGATGAATGGAATAAGTTTTTGTTGAATTTAATAGACCAATAGTAATTATATTTGAATCAACGAAATATATAGAATATGAGTAAATCTTCTACAGAACAAATATATGATATGGAAAAATATATTAAAAAATGTAGTCTTAATTTATAATTCTATATTTTTTATGTAAGGGAAATGTTATGTAATTACAATTTTAAAAGACATAAACAGTTTTTTTTTCACAAATAATGTTAAAAATATTAATGAATCATGTGTTATTTAGGATAAGATAGATCAAATCAATAATACAAATTTGGTTTTAAAATCAATTTATTCACCAGATTTAGTATATTTTGATTGCATCAAAATTAATGAAAAAATTGCTACAAATGGTGATAGAAAATAAGGTATAAAAAATAAATATTCATAAGAATAAGAATGAGATCGAAGTCTATAAAAATTTTATTGTATAAAAAAATAATCATGGGATGAATATTCAAAGACCTTATTATAGTTATGTAAAAAATATGATTATAAATGAAGGTATGTTTGATTATGGTTATTGTTTCAATATGTATATTTTGGGAGTATGGAAAGAATTTTTTGTTTTAATTTCTAATAAAATAATGAGTTTAGATATTTTACAAGGAATAAATTTTGGGGGATTCATCTCTCTAAAAATATAATAATTTATAGGAAACCTGTGAAATCTAAAATGCAAATATAATATAGATTTCATCAGTTGTAATATATTTTTGATTCATGTGAGAAACATGATAATATTTAAAATGGGTGTCTTGTTTTTATAATAGTACAAATGTGGTCAAATGATAGTATTTACAATTCTCATAATAAGAAGAATAATGGAAAAGAAAAATATCGGTTGTATGTTGTTACCTAAAAAGCATCTCAATGATAATTTCTAGAGATTTTGGATATTGATTATTCCTCTCATATATCCCAAAATATAAACCTCATCATGGATACTGAAAAATGTAAATATTTAATGGTGATCTTTTAAACTTATGGTTCACTTAAAATAAAATGTTTTTGGTGAAAATTAATTGACATAGATCAATTAAAATCTCAAAACCTATTTTTTGTCTATGGAGAGAAATTATATATTATTTGTGTGTCTCAGTTATGTTTCAAAGGGATGGAAGTGATTTATTAAGAAAAATGGGGTCTTGATGATATTTAATGGTGGATATATCAAAATAAAAGTACAATTAATAATATTTAATATGTTTCAGATTGTTGATCCTATACATTTTTATTGTATAAGCATGAATGAATAAATTAGATTATGGAATTTAAGACATAGTCATAATAGCCAAAGAAATATATAATAATATATTTATATAAACAATTTTTCTGATTTTATATATGTTTAAAATATAAGGGAATTTTATACATTCTACTATTAAAAATATCACATTTGTTAATACTCCATAGAAGAAGCTTAAAATGAAGACTACTCATACATTAGAGTTGATTCAATATGACAATTTCTAGCCTATGAGGAGGAATTCAAAAATGGATATAATGATTATATTTTCATTATTGATTAAATTAATAATATTTCATGTGTTATATTATTTAAATACAAAATGGATTATATAAATCATTTTAATAGAATCAAGATAAGTGTAGAGAAAGTTTGTGGTTACTCATTAAAGAAGAATTGAACTAATAATTTTTCTATGTATACTTGTGGAATATGTTATGCCTATCATGAAAATCATGGTATTGATCCGGAACATATTATTCAAAAAATTCCAAAAAAATATTTTGGCTGAACTAAAAAATATAATTTTTATTGATATTGCTTAAAAAATGTTCCTAGAGAAAGATACAACATAGTTTTTAGAGACATGTCGTTGGAGAAGTGGTTCATTTTAAAATTAATTATCATTATCAAAAAAACTATAAAATTTTATGTTAAGAGATGCATTAAATGAAATATACATGTTTTACAGTTTATGAATATTTGGTTATTCATGCATTTTAAATGTTAAATGTGGAAATGTTTTATATTTTGAAAAAATAGATTTTTTGGAAACATTCTTTTTTATCCACAAAATGGAAGAGTATAATATTTCTATATAAAATAGGAATAAAATATTTTTGATTTTGTTGATGTAAAACTAGTGGTAAAAGAAATAAATTAATCTATCATTATAAATTCATGTTCTATAAGTAATTATGTTGAATTTATTTTTGTTAAAAATATTGGTGAAGCTTAAAAAAATAGATATAATGATGATGAAGTTCCATTTTATGAATTTTATTTAATTAAAATGATGGTGAAAAATAATTTTCAAATTAGCATGTGAAGAGAATAATTTTTTGGATTCAAAATATCATTGGAAATCTAGGAAAACATATTCAAATAAGAAAAAAATTGATGAAAAAATATCATACCTCATTGCTCTCTTTTGTTGAAGAAAATTTATGGAAAGAAATAATAAAATATATAGAATGTATTGATGAAATTTATGTTGAGTCTAATCAAATTGAAAATAACATGTCATGGGAATTTGAATTTTATCTTTATGGAAGGAACATTTTTAGGGAGAAGTGGGTGTTCTGAAAAAAATTAATAAAAAGGGAGAAGTAGTTAGGAATAAATAAAGTTGGATGTATAAAGTCTATTCATTGTTTGAAAAAAATGATGCTGATGAAAAAATGTCAACTATCAAAATATATGAAATAATTAGTATTTTTTCCATTATAGTAAAAAGGCCTTGTTATACCATTCAAATGGATGTTAAGATATCCTTCATCAATTCTAAATTAAAAGAGGAAGTTTATATTGACCAATCATATTTTTTGTTCCACATATTGAAAATGATAAGATTTTTATAGATTAAAAAAGGATTTATATGTTCTAATTAAATTCCAAAGATATCTGTATTCAATGCAGGAAACCAACAGGAAGAATTTGAATTTCAAAATAGGTGATGAGTTAAATTATGGGATTGAAGATTTATCAATATAAGGAGTATATTTTTCTAAATGAATAATGTTATTCTAATTAAATGATGAATAATTTTGGAATAGTGGATTTAATTCCTATTTATACCACATTTTTTAGGAATGATGTTCATAAAAAATAAATAAGTAAATGAAGAGGATCAAATAAACTTTTGAAATCTAGTCTGAAGATTAATTTTTATAACAACAATATGAACAAATATTATGTATGTTGATACTATTATTTATAAGTATCAATGCACAAAAAAGTGTCTCATTTTATTTATAAAAATTTAATACAAAGATACATCATTCTAAAAGATATTTTTTTGTTGAAATGTGATAACAAATAGATGTTTGATATGTTTAGTTTTTAAAATGTTGATTGGGAAGGATATATTGATGATAAAAGATCAATATTTGGTGGGTAATTCATGATAGAAACATTATGTGTTTATTTACATTTAGGAAGGTCAAATTTAGATACCTTTTAAATTGTTGAGGCTGAATATTTTCTATCTACTCATGAATTAATGTAAAATATATGGATGAAGACTCAACTAGAAGATCTATATATTAAATTGAAGATTTCATTACATTTTGGATGTGATCATTACTATTGAAGTAAGATTTTATAAAATATTGTCTATAATTAAAGTTATAAAAAACTTCAGTAAAATATAACATCAGAAAATATGTACAGGGGAAGATTTAGGATAAATTTGAATTTCATTCCAAAAAATGTGAAAATTTAAAATATGTTTTCCAATCTACTATCAATTGAATACTTCTATAATTTGAGGTTAAATTTAGGTATTAAAGCTCATTCTTCATATAGTTATGGTAGGATTTGGATTTACCTACTAATATTAGTGTATAATTTTGTTTAAAGGGTTCAAAAATTGATAAAATAAATTTTTCCATTAATTTTATGTGCCTATTTTATTCATTGGTGTTGTATACAATGTAGGTGGAGTAACCATTGATATGTGTTACCATTAGGGAATAATACATTTAGATAATGTTTTTAAAATGGTTATGATATGATTTAATCTTGTATAAATTGTTTTAACAGTTTATTAAATGTGTTTCCAGTAATCATTTAGGTCTGAAATAATTTTTTATGTGATGATAATGTTCAGTTTGATGAATTTTATTTTCATGCTTGAGAAAGATTAATATTAAACCCTACCTTGTCAAAAATATAGCATTATTTATTCAATGTTATTTTTCTTACATTTAATGAACTCAATAATTTATATATTTTTTCAATGATAATACATTGATACTTTTTTACATTATTATTGATTTATGTTCCTTGGTTTTCAATGAAATCAAGAAAGGAGATTGGGAAGCCCAATATTTATTTTATGGTTGTGGTGATTTGTAATAGTGTTTTTTGGAGAAGTGGATAAGATTATAATGTATTTGATTTTCTGTGTACAATTTTTAGATATTATATGGATTTATTTCAAGACCATTCGCTCAAAGAATGTGTGATTCTGATGCCCAATGTGCCCGAAACATAAGTTTGAAAAATATAAAAATATTTAATATGAAGTGTGTGGTTTTCCTGAAAAAGTGGAATAACTCTTAAATTGTTTCTTGAATCATAAATCTAAGGGCATGGTTATGTTCATAATAGTAGCTTTACCCTAGGTGTGTACTGACTTTAGTCAGCATGGGAAATTTTTGAAAACCTTGTCGAAGACATACATGAAATAAAATAATTCATTAAAATTTATTTTTGACATAGGGACTTATCATATTCCTTAAATGTGTCTTTTTGATATAATTCCATGGTTATCTACATTACCTTATAAATTCTTGACGATCATTTTCTAATGCTCTGAAAATACATTCTAATGAATGATGATGGAACCTTATATTGGAGATTTACATACACCTATCTTGGATGATCTCACCAATGAAAACGACACATCGATCATTCTTCATCAGTGATCGATCCAAATTGAGGTAGGGATATAGATTCAATTTTTTCTTCCCCATTATTAATTCCCATGATGAACACTGACTAATTTATGAACTGATTAGCCCACTGATCGATCATGTTTGTGGGATTATCATGAGTTTATTCTTGAGTGTTGTTTGGATTTTATTTACCATTATAAAAGAAATGAACCAACATCGGAAAAAACAACAATTTAGGTTCATCCCTCATGATTTTATTGTTCTTTCCTCCCACTTTTCATCGCGTTATTCTCCTTTGGAACCCCGAGGATTAATTCTCAACATTTTAGGGTGGTTCTGAACTGGATCAGACCCCCAAAATTTAATTACAATCAATAATTCAAGCTAGATCATTGTAGATTGAGACCAAAGGATCTCAAATGTATGACTATATCAATTTTCAGGCATGAAAGGTGGTGTGGTGGTCCATGAAAGAGTCCACCATCATGGATTCAGTGACCAGTGGATATTGTTGGTGTGTGCAGGTAGAGTCGGTTGGGCCAGGCAGAGTGGGATGAGCGGCGGCCCATGCCAGGTGGTCTGGGTAAGGAAGATGGGCAGGGTCAGAAATCTAGGTTGGGTCGGGCCAGCGGTTAAGTCCAGACCCTGGTCATATCTGGGGAAACTAGGGTAATGCTTGGTCATGGATGACTGTGATAGTGGACTATAGGTTCAGTGACCACATGGTAGGTGGAACCACCAAAAAGATAGGTGGACCTACCATGGAAGTAGATGTGGAGGTATTGGAAGGTATGCAGGCTGCTTCCCCTAAGTTTTCAGTGTGCCATTACATCCATATCACTATATTATAATACCATCTAGAGTTAGAGTCTTAGATAGAGTTATGACATTCCTCTGTGAGACTGGAGTGCGATACTCTATCACCCCTATTGGATTTTTTAGTAGTTACCAAATCTAAAAGATAATAGATTCAATTCTCAATGTAGTGGGCCACATTAGAAGGGTTTGTGGAATCAATGGAATGTGATCCCCAATGTAGTAGGATTATCTAGATTGGGTTCATGGTATCCCCTAATGATTTTGGGCATGATCCCCTCTCTATGTATCATAGTCTTCCTTAAAACAATTTCTATTTGGGCCGGGCACAAATGATCTGTACCACTTCGTTGGGTGTATCTGATGTTATGATGGCTCAAAGAGTGGGTTCACATGGAATGTTCATGCTTATAGTGGAATTATGTGGCAGGCGGTTGGTTATTACCGCATGATGGTGTGGTGTATCTCTTGAGTATATCTATAAATCCTTGTTTTCTATGCTATAGATATATACTTATATAGAGATAACAGTACATTCCTTTGTTGTATTTCTTTGTGGTTTTAGATTGTCCTACTGAGTATTGTTATACTCTCCCATGTACGGGCCTTGCCCGCATATGTCATCTCTTATGTAGATGATCGACATTTTGATAGAGTCCTAGGAAGACCAGGACACGATAATTCTTAATGAGACCAGAAAATCTTAGATGTGTTCCAATGGTTTTTAGACAACAGTCCCGTTACACTTTACTTTCATATTGTACTTGTGGTTACAGAATCTTTATGTATGATTGTTTTCTGCCCTATTTACATTCCAGTAATTTCACTATCGTAGTGTATTGTGGTATCTTAGATGTATGCATATATACATTATGTTCATTTACATTTCATCATTTTCTGGCTTGGTGATAAGTGCCTATATATATGTACTTTAGGCTAATGCCTCCTATTTTTGGGATATACATACTCAGTGATAGTCACCAGCCCATGGACTTTTATAGGAAGGCTTCGGGTAATCATAGAATGGGACCCTCTGGGATGTGTCGGGACATAGTGGTAACAAAGTCAGGTCAAGTCTATATTAGGAATGGAAATCTGTGAGGTTGGTTTGGTTCAACCATGTTAAGTGATTTGAGTTCATCTATCCGGCCTGGGATACCGGTGATTGTGTGGTAGTCGACATATCCATACACTAATAATTTTATTTCTTTATTTTCGAATCAGTAAATGAAAACACTAGTTGTAGGAAAAAACATTGTTATATGAATCATATAGGACTGGTTGTGTCTTCTATGTCCTTCTTGAGTCAAATCACAAGATTTTCTCAATTGATTGTGGAACATCTAATTTTATTTCAGGATGCCTCCATGTAGATAGATAGCTAGGATTTCACCACATAATCACGAGGATGATATTCTTAGAAACGAGGCATCGGTACTAGGGCCTATACCCAATATATAACCTTTGGTTTGGTTACCAACCATACTACCACCCATCAAGAAACAGCTATTACCAACACTACCAGCTGAGGATTCACTCAAGAAAAGTGTTTTGTACAATTTTTAGAGTATGTAAACTACTAGGTTTTGTGGAATGAAACACCACTAGATGGCTGAGGATTGGATAGATGCAGTCACCCTTATTTTCCACCCTGTGAGGATGCTTGTTGACCAAGTGACAGTCCTTGTCACGAGTCTTATCTAGGGTTTTTTGGGCGATGGTGGAGCTTGGTGACTCATTCAAATGACGATACATCTCTATCCTATAAATATATCAAGTATCACTTCATATAAGAGTCCCATATGGTCATGTTGAGATTAGAATGTAGACAATATCTCCTTTATCTAAGCATGGAAATATGACCATGGGAGAGTATTCAGAAAAGATTTCTGATCATTATCACCACTCCATTGATATGGTAAGAGACCAGTTCTTTAGGGATTTAACCTTCATGCAGAGCTTACAAATAGACATCAGGTAATTAGTGTTCTCCATTGTCATTTATACTTATGCTGGAGTACTTGATCTGATCATGATAGTAGAGATTTTTCTAGGAGAGAAGACACTGGTAGTGGGGGAGAGTAGTGGGAACCTGATAAATGAGACCTCGGTAGTAGGTATCCATTGATATTAACAGGGATCCAAGTTGTTTGGGTGCTTCAAGGGGTAATCCTAGGACTCAGGTTCAGCAGTGTATGGATCCTAGGGTTGCATGAATCCGTCAAGTGAAAGATGGTGTTACTCATTTGGCGTTTGGGGACATCTGACAGGAGATGGCCCGACCTATTTTACAGTTAATCTGGATAAGGTTGAGGGACTGCCAAGGCAGAGCCAGAGATAAAATCAGGATTTCCTATAGGTTATCAGACTTAGAAAAGGAGAATGTATTGAAGAAGGAGGTGGTTGGAGGATCGACTTATTACCACCACCACCCCTAGGCTGTCTATGCCAAGATTAGGGAGCCCGTGGACATGGATGAGGATAACCACATGTAATGGTGTCTTATGGCCCTGAGGCTCCCAGGATGATACAAGATAAGATTTTTTTATTTTCTACCTTAGTTATAGTTTTTATAGACATAGTTTCTAGTCATTCCTTCCTTTCAATGAATCTAGTTAGAGACTCAGAGATTCCGGTTGAATAGTATACTCAACCCTTATACTTGGAGACTCCTAATATAGGAGACTCGATGATCACACACCAATAATGATAGTGTGACCTGACTCTTGGAGGTTAGAGTATTAGTTGGGACCTTTTGGAAGTGGCATCGAGGCCTTATTAAGTTATTCTTGGTATGGACTAGCTATACAAAATTCATGCCCATATTGCCTATATTAGGCAAAGAGTTTTGTGTTTTAGTAGTGATAGAATCTGTTTTTTCTTTGTTAGTGAGAGGGAAACATAGTCAGATTATGTTGGACTCACACATTGGAGTTTGAAACCGATTACCCATCAGTTGGATGGCCTCACCCGCAGCATAGTGGATGATATGAGTCCCCATTTTCCTATAGTGGTAGTGGAGTATAAGGATGCCTTTCCTAAAGATGTTATAGGTTTACCTCCCCGTAGATACATGTAAATTTGCATTGATCTACACCTCAGGACGACACTGATATCTACACCTACATACAGGATGGTTCTCGCAGATCTTCATGAGAAGAGGATACAATTAGGGGACTTATAGAGGATAGGGTTCATGGGACCTAGGGTATCACCATGAGTAGCCCCTGTTCTGTTTGCTAAGAATTTAGACGGGATCTTGAGGTTATTTTTGGATTACTCGTGTTTAAAAAAAATGACCATGACAAGGAAGTATCCACTATCAAGTATTGATGACCTATTTGATCAATTTAAATAGGCATGATGGTTCTTAGAGATTAACATCGGATTTGGGTATCACCAACTACGAGTAAAGGATTAGGATATACCAAAGATGGCCTTAATATGTCATTAAGGTAAGTATGAGTACTTGGTGATTCTTTTTGGAATGGATAACTCCCCAACAATGTTCATGGGACTCATGAATATGATATTTTATCCTTACATTGACCAGTTCATAATTTTCTTCATTAAATACATCCCTGTGTACTCAGAATCTGAGGAGGAGCATGTGAGACACTTGAGGATGGTCTTGGACAGACTCATAGAGCACCAACTATGATGAAAGATCTCTAAGAGTCAGTTTTATATTCAAGAGGTCTATTTTATTGGACATGTAATTTTAGAGGCTGGAGTTGCAGTGGATATAGAAAAGGATGATGTAGTTCTTTCTTAGGAGCCATATAATAGTGTTACTGAGGTGTAGAGTTTCCTTGGATTGTATGGATACTATCAGAGGTTCGTACCTGAATTCACCAGATCAAAGGAACCCATGACAACTTTGGCATGAAAGGGTGTCATTTTTTGAGGACAAAAAATTTCTAGATATTCTTTCAGGAGCTAAGGCAGAGGTTGAGGAACACTCCCATATTGTGGTTACTGGAGGAAGATTTCGAGTATGTGGTGTTTTTTGATTCATCAATGGTCAAGATTGATTGTGTCTTGATGTAGAGTAATGTTTTGATTGTCTACGTTTCACACTAGTTGAGACCATATAAGAATAATTATGTGACCCGCGATCTTCAGTTATTACCGGTAGTCATCGCATTTAAGATATGGAAACACTACCTGATGGGAGATTAGATTATCATCTACTCTGATCACAAGATTATCAATTATATATTCTCTCAGAAGGATCTAAACATCGGGAAGAGAATATGGCTAGGGTTCCTCCTCGACTATGACTTATAGATTTTCTATACTCATGGCAAGCGAAAGGTGGTGACGGATGCTCTGACAAGGAGATCTAGTTCACAGTTGTTTAATAAGGAATTAGATTAGTTAGCCTCATTGCGAATATCCATTATTGTAGAATATGGAGGATCTTACCTGAATTTTATGGTTTTCTCCCCTCCACTCTTATAGTGAGTTTGGGAGGCACAACTTGGGGATACTGATTGTGAGTCATCACATGCTTAGTTGTCTATAGGGCATGCACCCGATGGATATTCGAAAGGTGAGGATGGCATTTTTTTAGAGGGCACAGAGTAGTAACAGTGGAATTATGGGAGGACTTTCTAAGGTAGTTTCACACATCCCCTCTAGTGGTACATCTTGGTGTGGTGAAGACATACAAAAAATACTAACATCAGTTTTGGAGGCCAAGAATGAAGAAAGTTGTGGCATAGTTTTTCTCTTGATGAGTTACTTTTCAGCAAGTAAAGGCTGAGCGCCAGGTTCTAGAGAGTCTATCTCAACTATTTAAGGGGCCAAAATTGAATCTGGATGGTATATATATATAATTATAAATGGTTTACCACATAGGTCCAGGTACACAATTCCATCTGGGTGATCATTTGAGATGCTCCTAATTACGAATTCCCATGACGAACATAGACTAATCCATGAATAGATTAGCCTAAGGATTGATCATGTTTGTAGTATGGGATATTTTGTGGGATTTTCAAGAGTTTATTCTTGAGGTTTTTTTATTTCATTTAACATTTCTAATGGCGATGAACCAAGATCAACATTAAAATTGTTCTAGGATCATCCATTTCAATTTGATTGTGATTTACTCTCTCCATTCTTCACGTTCATCCCAATTAGAACCCCATGATTCCCAGATTGATGTTACTTGGTGGTTTTGAACTTTATTGGACACCCAGATTCGTGTTGAATTGAAAACAAGGACTAGATCTATGGATATCAGTAAAAAATGAGCTTAGATCAAGAACTCTTTTGATTTTCCGGCATCAGAGGAGGCACGGTGGTCTGTGAATGTGAGCATTGGTGTGACAACGATGACTGGAAGCCAAAGGTGGAACACAGTGGAATATTGTATGTGGGTGGTGGAGCCACTTACTGTTGGGAATGAAGGAGGTAGACATGTCATTGGTGGAGGATGTGACAGTGGAAGAAGTGGATGTGGAGCGGTGTCAACTGTGGGCGTGGAGAGGCGGTGGTGACATGGAGTGGGCCATGCCGGAGGCCTGAGTCAGGTAGACAGGCCAATCCAGGTCAGTGGGTCAGGCAAGTCTTGCGAGTAAGATCAATCCTAGATCGTACACAAGTTAGATCTAGGGAAACTGGGGTGGATCTTAGTTGTGGATGGCCTCTATGGTCGACTACAATGGTCGATCGTGGGGCCACTATAGCTTGAGCTACGATGGGTTCCCTAACAACAATAGTCGAACCTAATGTTAGACCATGGGTTCATCACCCGAGTGGTTGGGGGACGGACCATAGTGGCCAATCACAATGAGTGGGGGACCTACTGTAGTGGTATGTCCGTCGACGCAATCAGGTGTGTGGGACGCTTCGTTCAAAAGAGCATAACTCCTAAACTGATTTTCTAAACAACAAGACGCATGCGGCGATACGACCCTAATGTTGAGATAGACATTTTGAGACCAATGGGAGGTTTTTAGTTTATACCAATATATTATGAGATAATTCCTTCGGTCCTTTCCTCGATGGTTCAGTATTTCATTACATTTATATCACATGATTATAATCCCCTCAAGAGGTCGAGTTTTGGATAGAGTTGTTGTATCCCTTCGTGATACTAAAGTGTGATCCTCTATCACCCATAGTTTAGTTTGGGGGATCAGAATAATATATATGAGTAGGGAATTTATCCTCCATCTAGGGGGAGAATCATTAGGGTTTGTGGAATCATTAGCTTGTGATCACCTACATAGTGGGTTGATCCAGATTCAGTTCGTGGTATCCCCCAATGGTTTTGGGTGTGATCCCCTATCAATGTATCATTATATTCCTTGAATAATGTGTTATCTTTTTGAAAATAAAAAAAGATATATACCTATTCATTGAGTGTATCCTATGATATAATTTATCATGGAGTGAGTTATAATGAAATGATCACGCGTCATATGAAATCTTATCGTTGGCAGTTGGTTATGAATGCCTGATGGTGTGGTGTCTCTATTGAATATATCTAGATATCCTTATCATATGTTACATAGACATAACTATGTAGGGTTGGCTTTAAATTTCATTTTGTATTTATTTTTGGTTTTGGGTTTACTATTGAGTATTTTCATACTCAACCCCACACGGGTCTTGTCACATGTTTCAAGTCATGTGAAGACGATTGAGCTTTTGACGGAGTCCTTGTTAGACCAGGACCGGATGGTTCTCAGAGATGTGTGTGTGTGTTCATGTAAGTTTGGATAATGCCTCACATTTTTGGGATATTCCTACTCAGTTCTAGTAATCATCCCCTAACATATTAGAGTAAAGATTGGGGTAGTCATGGAATGGGCCCCACTAGGATGGGTCGGGACAAAGATTATATTTTCTAGATTTTTTCTATTACATAAATAATCTTAATAGTATTAAAATAATATGATTCCATGTGAACTGTTTTTTGTGTCTATATATCATGAATGGATTTAATGATGAAAAAATAATTGAAGGATACATAGAGATGATGTAGAATAGGCTTCCAATCCATAAGATCCTGGATTACACCACATTATAATAGAATAAAACACATCACAAGTTCAAATTCTATAGAAGATAATTCAACTAATGTTTTCCATGGTGTATTTAAGGTCCTCACCAAAGAGTTCAGATTGAATAATTTTTCTAGTTCTATAATTTTGGTGACCTACACACAACAACCCCTTATGATATGTCGTATTCATGAGTATATAACATGGAAAAATAGTAATAATAATACCACTACAATTATAGGATTCAAGAGTATTTATATTTCTCTATAGATTTTGTAACCCCCATGTCGCAGTATCTTATCCACACCAAAAGGATTGTGTCGAAGGATTTCGATGGAGTTGGAAATTTTTGGACAACTGGACCATTGTTGTTTTTCCACGTTAGAGTCAATTGAATGGGTAAAGGAATATTATACAGTGATATATCAATTTAGTAGGGTTGATATTGCTAGATTTTAGTGACTCTAGATATTTCATAACCTCCACGATGTTTCTCCTTGACCACATCACAATTTAGCATGATAGTTTTTTGGAAACATTTAAAAATGAGATTTTTATTTAATAATGACCTAGAACAAGCAATATAAATTAAATTTCAGATATTTTAAGGGAGAATGTTAACAATTATTCATCAAATGAGTATGGTGTCTATTTCATTTCATAATAAAAACCAATTTCAAATTGGATGATCATGATCTTTTTATTTAAGATCCAAAGTATGAATTTAAAAGAGGAGTAGAAATAAGTTAGTGAAGTAATTTGAATTTTAAATTTCTAATTAAAACATGAAATATTACTATGGAAAAGGTTTTTGGTAGAGAATAAATTATTTAGTAAAAAAAATATAGATAAAAATGATAGAAGATGATGGAGATAATATTAAGAATAAGTGGTTGTTTATATTTTCACTGAGTCAAGGGATCCTTATTGTATTTATTGATATTAAAGGAAAAGAGTATAATAAATGTATCACTAATTGGATGTAATGGTTGGAATCCATTTTTATTTGGAATATCTAAATTTTCATTATTATTTTAGAACAGGATTAAAAATTAAATAAAAATAGAAGATTCCCCCTACCAGGTGTTTATTCCATTCATTTTAATAAATGATTTTTTTATTTATCATTGAGGGGTACCATAAATTTTAATAATTACATGATCCCTAGTAAATGAATTGTTAGTTTTACTATTCCTCATTTCCTAAATAGAATCACATCAAAATTATTATTCTGTAATGCTTACAAAAATAGAAATGATCAAGGTATAGTTAGATCATGAAATAGAATTTAATTATGAAGACCCAATATTAAGAAACATCAATTATAATGACAAATTAGATACTCTCATGTTGAATTAAATAAAAACTATCTATAATCCCTTGAGATTTTTTAATATATATATTTTAAATAATACTATGATTGACAGTTTTCTCTGTGAATAATGCAAAACCAAAATGATCTATTAAATGTTTGATGAAAACTATTAAGGAATTTTATGAAGAATAAATTATATAGTAATTAAATATCTAGAAATTAATTAACATTTCAAAAAACAATGGGTTTATTAATTAATATGGATTAATTTTTTTATCTTACATAAACATCTAAATTGTTAATAAATTCAATAAACAACATTTAAATGATTATAATGAAAATATATGATATAAAAATAAAAGAACTATTGTACATAAAGTATTTAAATAAAAAATAATTTTAAATAATATTAAGAACACATAATTAATAAAAACATTAATTCTTAATAAAATCAATTTTTCATTATATTTTGGATATTAATATTAAACATATATTTTGAATTTTTTAAATTTTAAATTTCGAAAATTTATTCATTGTTAATCAAACAAATAAATATTTAGCTAAAGTGAATGATTGAAATTTTTCTAAAACAATTTATTTTAATTTGAATATTGAAAAATAAATTCTTTATTAAAAGCCTAGAATTTTTCCTATATTAAGAATTACGTGTCACTTAAAGTCTTTTAAAAAAATGTCTTTATAAAAAATTATTAATGGGTAAATATATAAATTTTTAAATACTATTATGAATTTAGAAAATAATTTTTTATTAATATAAAATAAATTATAATAAAATATAATATCTACAGTAGTTTATTTTAATATTACTTTGTGAAAAATAATATTTTTACAGTTATTTATTTAAAAATAAATTTTGTTTTTAATTAAGTAAAAAAAATTGTCTCATGTAAATCAATTAAAATGATTATTCTATCATAAAGATATCTTTTGATCCTAAAAATTCACATCTTCTAGGAATGGGGGTTTTATGTAATATATACTATAATTGTGAAATAAAATTTTCATATGAATAGAAATTAGATCATATAAAATGGTTTTTAGATTTTTAATCAGTATTATAAAATTATTTAATAAGGGACATATCACTTTTAGAAATTTAAAGTAAATTACTTAGGTAAAAATTTCATACCACAGTAAAACCAAAAAAATTATAGAAGAGAAAATCATAAGACAAATAGGCTTAAAACATGTTTAAAATTTTTTAAAATTAAATTTTGAGGAATTAAAATCCATATGCAATTCCTCTATCTATTATTGTTCATTTTAATAACAATACGACACGTTTTTCATGCAACCCTATTACATTATAATTGATTATAAATTCAAAAATGTAATTCACACAACTTATAAAAGGGACCTCTCAGAACCAACTGAAGACCAATCAATGAATAAAGATACAATATAAACACTAATCATTTTATTTCATTCATAATCTTATTAAATTTTATTGTGCCTAAAATATTAATAGTTTTTCTTGAGACCTCAATTTTTATGTTCCCTTCTAAGGGAAATCCAAAAGAGCTCAATAGTAGTAACTTTTTCATAACATATTTATTTTTCATCTTTTATTTATAAAAACTATTTTTCTAATTAATAGATTATGAAATAAATATTTTTCATACATTAATTATATATTATATTTGAAAAATTATAAATCTCCATTCCTATTTTCTTTTTAGAAAAAACCGTCATTCGTTCATGTATGGACTACCGTATCTATGAAGCGATGATGTGAGTTTTTCATAATTGTATCCCTTCACTGATTATAATGGTTAAATTAAATAAAAAATAAAAGTCATATTATATAGTTATTATATTTAAGGTATAAATCATAATTCAACTTCATTCCCTCTCATTGATTGAGAAATGAAAACCTAAACTATCTACTATGCTGACAACATCCTCCACAAAGTGTCATATAATATTTATTATATAGTTTCATTATTATTAATTTAAAAACTATATAAATATAATTAAAAATAATATTATTATATAAAAAATAAAATTATGCATATATAATAATTATGTAATTACAAATAAAACCACTTTCACAATCATAAAAATCCATTAATTATGGTATGTTCATATTTGGCTCAGTGTAACTACAAATATAAACAATGAAATTAGATAATTCCATGGATGAATAGGTGAATATATTTAAAAATATGATAATTTATAAATAATTCAATATTTATAATATTTTTTATAGAAATGTATCAATAATATTTGACTCATTAAACATGATACCATTTTTAGTTAATTAAAAATCTCTCAAACATGTTATTCACTGATTTAATCATTATAGATCATAAAAAAATCATTATATAGAAATATTACATTATAGATAATTATGAATAATGAATTCAAGAAACATTTATAGTATGGTAATAATAAATAATGGGAGAATAATGAAGAAAAACACTATTATTATAATGTTATTTCATAAGAAAAACAATTATTGGAAATTGATATCAAAAATAGAAAAATAAAAACTAATATAAATTTATAGAACAATTATAAATAACAATTTACAAAATTTTTTATATGTAAATTATAATTTCATGTTTGATATTATGATATTTATCTATTTTATTATAGATATATAATGATATAGTGGGAGTCATGATTATGGTATGGGGTTCTTTATCTCAAATTTAATTTCATGTGTATTATTGCTTATTTTGAACCATTAAATCCATGATAAGGTTTCATTACATCATAATGATTTTTTTAAACCATTTATGTAATTCATTGAGTTAGAGGAGCCATTAATGTTCTTTCCTTAAATGGATTTTAATTCAATGGATTCTATTGTCATGAAGTTTTTTGTAATATTAATTCCATAAATTGAGTTTGAATCCTTAATCATGATATAATTTCATCTAATATTAGTTGTTTCTTCACTAGGATTTTATTTCATGGTACATATCTTCTTCTTTAGGTAAATGGACAATTTTGATGAAAATAATCCTCAATGATGAATTTATTGACCATAAAAATAATGTGATTAATGAGAATATTTCACATTATCCATTAAAATTGAATCCCCACCAAGTAAATATTTTTACCACTAACATACTTCTCTATATTTTGATACCAATTTATAATTTATCTCATCTGAACATCATATTTTATTTCTCCAAATTTCAAAATGATTTTCTGTAAATATTTTTTTGGTATGGATTTTCAATAGTAGTATTTTAAAATAATTTCATATTGTTTAAAAAAAATAATGTATCATCATCTCAACATTTATTTTGATATAATTTTTTATCATTTTATGGATATATTATTGATGTTAAATTTTTACAAGTATGCTATTTCTAATTATAAAAATTTTCATTTTACAATATGGTTGTGTCTTTAAGATATCCTTCTTAGAATATTATATTTTAAAAGTAAAAGTAATCAAACATCCTTCACATCACCATTTTGTTACCTATATATCTTTTTAAGGATTTTTTCTTTATATTTAATTAAGATTATGGATTTTTAAAATTATATCCTTTCATTTTTTTAGAATTGATAATACCAATAATAGACTTTCAAGGTTACCGTAACTTCCCATTTTCTTGGAAATTATAATGGGTTGTTTAAAAAACACTATTACGATTTCTCAATCATTTCATATTTAATCATAAAGTATTTTTTCAATTAAATATTTTTTTACCAATAACCTTCTACATGTCCTTATAAAATAATATTGCGGGATAAATGATTTTTGGTTATAATCCACTTATATTCTTGAGATAAACATTATTTACTATCTAGAAATGATGTGAAACACATTCCTCATTCCATGGGTTCATAATAATGGAATAAATGAAACAAATTTTATACCATGGGTATTATTTATATAATTAACGATTAATATCATATATAACACAAATGCAGGGTATTTTATTAAGTAATTTTTTTGAAATATATAAAATTACAATTCATTGGGTAAAACTTTATATATAATGACATAATTCAAATCATTTTGTAATGAATTTTCTACCAGGGTGATAGGTTATTGATTATTGATCAATCACTGTAAATAGGTTACTGAATCCAGATAAACTATGGAAAATAAATTATTATTCATGATAAAATATGTTATGATTAATATGGTAATTTTTTTCTATATTTATGTCCATTGAAACATATTTATGTTAAAATTTTACATATATTTTTCTCCATGTTATATATGGGTATGTCTTTCTAATGTTAAATTCATGGATCTTTACTATCATTTCATACCCATATACTTATAATTCTCTCACATTTCATCCTCATTGGTTATATATTATGTTTCCCATTCAAGGAATATTTTCCCACCCCTTTATTATATCCACTTTCCCTTAGATAAATGGTGGGTATTACTTGTGAGTTATTTATAAGGGGTTTATATTTAAGTGGTTATGAGTAAATGTTGCTGACTATTGTAAAATATATTTTTTATTTAGGTATTCATCCATGACACTAAATAATAGTATCATTAGTATGTAAAATTATTTCTATTATGAAATTTATATTTATTTAAAATAAGTAAAAAAAATTATTCATCTATGATATCTTCAGATGGGTTCGATTGAGGGTTTAGTTTTGTTTCAAAATAAATTATAAATCATTAGTAAAATAAAATGGGATATGTATAGAGTATATATTTATGCATTGGATACCTTCATGATATTTTTGTAGAGTATATTTTTTTGGTTTTTCTAGAAAAAATCATTTAATGGATTATACATGTTGATATTTCATCTAGAATAGATATACTTAGGGGTTGTAAAATAGAATAGGGAATATTTTTTAATATCTCAATTTTATCTCAGTGCATGAAAAATAAGCCTAGTATTAATCCTTATTTGAAACCAAAAAATTATATATATCGTATGATTTTCATCATCATTATAGACCACTGTGAATCATTTTAAAATGTAAAAATTAAATTATAAAACTAACCATTTATAATGTAGATTGAATCATATAGATACATAGGATAACATATTCATGTCATATATAGAATCACCCTTATATGAATACATTTACCTTATATGAAATTTCACTAACTATAGTATACACATTTCGAATTATATTTTTATAATGGTAATGGTTGGAACTTGGATGAAATGATTTAAAAATTTGTGTGATAGATAAGGGGAAATTAATCAAATGAAAAACCTAATGTGTATATGGATAGGATAAAAAAATTCTTTGTAATATTTATCCAGTCATTTCAATATATATTTAAAAACATTAATTTTGATGAGTTATTGAGAACAAAAAGGATGGAGTATCATAATATTAAGACATTCATGAGGAATCCTACACCCTCTTTTAGTTAAAATTTTAATCCATTAAATATTGAGTAGGGGTAAATTTGACTAAAATGATATTTTTTATTCTCTATTTCCCATAAAATTAGATAGTTTTTCTTCAAATTTATTATTTTTGTGGATTTTATAACTAGTGGTAGGATCTCATTATGGATTCCATGGTAAAATAAGTGTATAATATATTGAATAAGATAATTTTATGAATATATTTTTCATTAACTATTTTTTATAAATTCATTAGATGAAAATGGATAAAACATTTATACTTTTGTAAAAAAAGGGGGAATAATCCATTTTCATTTAATAGGTTAACATCACAATACTATCTATGAATGAATCATTTTTTATTATAGAAATGAAAAGTATGATTGAATTATTATTTAGTATCCTGTAAAAATATGTAAAATGGAATTAGTTATACGTTTATTTAATATATTTCAAGAGGTATATCTTTGTACACATGATGTTTAAATTGACGTAGAAGACTCCCATTATTCTACCAATAAAAAAAGATACACTATTTTATTAGATACACAATTGAAAAGCCACATAGAGTGAATAGAAACACGCTACCTTCAAGCCAAAATTAATGGAGGTTACATAAAGAAAATTTCATTAAAGATATTGAAAGGGATTAAAATGTATAAATGGTATCAATGAATTTGATAATATCCATATGGGTATGAAAGGGATAGTAAGAAAATAATTGGAAATGGGATTACATGTAATGATCTGCCCATACTCTAGTACTTAATTTGTGAGGAGTATGGTAATTTTTTCAGTTATTTCTCCAATGAAAGTGCTTAAAGAAATAATACATGTTATAAAACTCTTATGAAAAGATAACAAGATATATACTATTTAATCAAAACATGAAATATGGATCCAAAAAATAAAATAGAATATGTCAAATGATCATCCACTAAATAAACCTGAGAGAAATATTTGATACATCTTTAACCAACTACATTGTAACAAAAATTCTTATTAAAAACATCAAATGTCCACCCTGATTATTTAATTATAAAATATAACTTATTTATGTGTTTTATACCATATTTAATAATTTTTCAAAATTAAAATTTAAAAACATATTATCCAACCATAAATGTATTTAATGTGTTTCAATTATCCTCATTAATTAAAGGAATAATTATATGTAAAATCGGAATAACATATCTTATCAACCTACGATATCCTATCAATGTTATGGCAATTTTAATAAATTTTTTGAATAATATTATATAATTTTGGTCATAATAAAAAATACCTATAGACTCCTAAAACAAATGGTTAATGAAAACCCCAATATTGGGGATAAACCTATTCTATGGAAAATGACATGTTATCCTATGATTGTGATGATGATATTTATCAAGAAATTTTATCTTTAGTTAGGTATAATTTAGATACCCATAAATATTTTCAAAATTAGGTTATAATTAAAACTGTGGGGTTGAAATTTATTTAAGGGTGAAGAATTTAAAACCCTTAGGTTTTAGAATATATATATTTATTATACTATGTTAAATAAAATTCTTCACATGAAACACCAAACTGAAACATGTTGGGATATATTACACAATCATTATTAATAAATTTATGGGGAATAAAAACTCTAGTAGAATAACAACAATAATAAATTCAAATTTCAAATGTTTAGAGAATACAAAATTCATATGGTTAAATTATTTTATCTCTAATTATTGTTTTAAATAATAATAAATTGAATATACCACCTTTATTTGATTATTTTTATTTCCTATTCTATTAAAATATATGAAATAATAGATTAAAACTATTTTAATTATAAATTTATGTAAAATAATATTATGAACAGATAACATTTAAACACATCAATTTTCAAAAAAAAAAATATTAATTAATATTTTTATTTTTCATGAAAAATAAAAAAATTATAAAATTAAGTTCATTATGAACATTAAATATAAATATTTTTTTATGGTGAATTTTTATATATTTCTAAAATATATTATTTTTAATTTTATAATTAAAATATAAATTCTATAAAAAACATATCATTTATGAATAAAAGTACGTGAAACATTAGAAAATATTAAACATTTATCATGATCAAATATTTGTTATGATGTAAATATATATCATCGAAGATGCATTTTTGAATCTAAAAAATATATTTTTAATAATATAATAAATAGTTTCCAATAAGAAAATATTTTTATTTAATTATTTTTATATTAGTTTACTCAAAGAAATGGGTTAATTTTAATGAAATAAAATTTTTATTATTATATTAATCAACCAACATAAATTTGTGAAATAAAATACTGTGATAATTTTATCCTTCCAGTATATTTTATTCTAAGAAACACACTTTATCAATAAATTGGTTTTCGTATATTTCATGTTATCTTGTCTAAATTAATTTTTAATAAAACTACTGATCTTATAAAATACATAAATTTGTTATTTTGAAATAGTCCATAACATGTATTTTATTAGGGATATTTTTTATTTTCTAAAAATAAATTACTTATGTAGAAATTATTTAGATTTGTAAAACCAAAAATTTAAAAGTGAAATATATATTACTAAAAGACAAAAAACATGATTAAAAAGAAATTTTTGAGATATGAGGGGCCTTATGGCATCCCCAAATCTATTATTTTAAATACTTGGTTCTAGATTAGATTTTGGGTCATTGGACCCTTTATAATAACAGTTTAAATCTACATAATATTCATTCCCACTATTCATAAATATGGCACTCATCACCCATTGGGACATCTCAACGAATTTGATTTCCAAAGAGAAATAATTTTATTTTATTTCCCTTTAAATTTTATTTAAATGCCTTGATACTTATATCAAAATATATTTATTTATGCCTCATATTTCCATGGACTCGTCTAAAGGAACTCCCATGTTATCAACATGAGTACTTTTTATTCCCAACGACATTTATTTTTGGTTTTTCATTCAAAAAAATATTTTTTAAATTCATATAAATTCAAATTAATATTTTTTTATAAAAAATATTATTATTATAAAGGATTTAGAATTAAATAACCTTCCCATTCAGTATTATGAAAAACATAATAGTCATTTGTGAATTTTTTATAATACTGTATCAACAAAGAAGAATTGATTTCACCACTGTCAATATTCACTTATTATAATGTAAAAATTGAGGAATAAATGTAATTTATATATATATATATATAATAATATTGATGATAAAAATTATAATCCACTGTCTTTTACATTCATTACCCATTAAATGTAAATGTAAACTATTGATTGTATGAACTACCACCTCCATGAAGCAATGTGTCTATTTTTTCATCTAATTTAGTTATTAATGTAAAATATATATACATATTATACACCTCATTATCCATATGAAATTTATATAAATATTATTTTTTATGAATGATATTATCCATAAATAAATCAATTTCAATGTTATAATCATCAATTATTTAGGAGTATTTTTATATTTGGTTCGTTCTAGATAGATACATGAATAATATTATATGATATTATCAGGGATTACATTGAGAACTCAATTAGTGATACTATATTATATAAATAATAAAATAAACATATTATTTTTGTTCTATAATGGTACAAATTTTATTAAAATCATTATTTATGTTACAACCAATGATTTGTTAAAAATATTTTAAACATGATATTCATCAAATTGATTTTTATGAATCATCACCAATACAAACATATAATGAAAATAAAAGATAATAAATAATTATAAATAATCAACTCTGGTACAATGTATCATATTAGAATGATTATATGTGAGAGAATAATGCATAAAAAATATGACATTACTAAACTACTATAAATCTATGAAGCTTTCTCACACGTGATAATAGAAATTGAAAATTATATGATAATAGAGATGTAGAGAACAATTATATCAGATGTTTATAATATTTTAATATAAATAAATATGGTTAAATAATATATTTTTATGGTACTTCTTTTTTTGTTGATTCCAGAACTTTTTTGGATTTTAAGAATTAAGGTAAGAGTTTTTATATCATAAATTTATTTTCAAGATATGGATTTATTGTTGTGAACATTAACAACATTTATAATATTGGATTATTTCTTAATAATTCTCTTCTTTAAATATTTATGTAATATAATGGGATTGAATATCCATATCATATTAATCATTTAAATATATTTTAATTCAAAATTTACCAATTTTTTAATATTATTTGTAAATTGAGCTCCTATTATTGAAGTAATATGACCCTTTATGAGATTTATCCTGAAAGAACCCGGTTTTTCGTTGAGGTATGGATCCTTAAATTTTCTGTTTAATTATATGGTTTTATTTTTATTGAGGCTCTTAATTAATTAATACAGGGAAATTGGGTTTTTAAAGATTTTTCAGAGCTTGAAACCCTGACCATTTGAAGAAACAACTAGAACACAAACTTAGTAGAAACCATGGATCCGAGTGTGAAAAATTTGATCAAAATTTAAGGTGTTTTGATTGTAAAGAATAGGGACAGGTGGTTTTCTCTAACTATGTGACCATGTACACACATATGTGCATGATAACTAAGGAAAACAATAGAGGAAAATTAAATGGTTAAAACATGTTTTCCCAAATAGTGGATATAAACCATGCATGACCTTGGAAAATAAGCGATCCAAGTTTAGTATGCATTTTGGAAAAACATGAATCCAAAATACACACACATTATTGAAGGGGTAAAATTAATATTTGAACATACATTTTTATATCCTGATCCTCCTTATTTATATCATATTTTTAATGAAAAGAGCCTCTATTTTCACATGTTGAAGCACTTCATGCCTCTCTTTTTAGGTTCTTCAACAAATTATTCGTCGAATATCTGAATCGATCGTCAATTGTGTTAATGGATTACTCTAGGTATGATCATTACTACATAGTCTCTTTTTTTTGTATTTACATAGGAAAATATTATGGTGTTAACTTCTTGACCTTTTATGAGGTAAGTGTTCGATCCCAAAAAAATGAAACATTAAATTCTGAAATGGAATATATATATATGGATATTACATGGCCTTTAAAAAATAATTGAATTGATAATTGGTTACATTTTATTATTTTACGTTATCTTCTAATATTAGATGTAATAGAGTGTACCTAATAATGTATTTTTTGAATTTATATTACATGTCCAATAATGACATATATATATATATATATATGAAATTTTCATAAGGTTCCTTCTATATTTAGAAATTTTTCATCTTTATAGGAATGGTCAGAATTGGAACCACCTTGGTTTCCTAGGTGAATGCCCTGAGCAGTCAAAGGATTTCATTCTGGTTAATTGAGTTGATTGTGGTAGGATTTAACCACCATAGAAGTTGGGATTTGTATTATTATTTTAATGCCTCAGAATTGTAGTGGTGATTAACTTTACTCTTTTTTGGATATTATAATTCCATGGATATTCTCCTCTGATTCATCTTAATGTCTTTGGACAAATAACGACACGAGTTCACACTATTTTTCCCCATCATGCATAGCGCTTGATTACTATAGAGTAGATATATCGATTGAATTATAATATTTTACATTGAAATTCCTTGGGTGTACTGTTGGAGTTGGTGGCCTAGAACCAACTACATTGTACTTTATTCATTAATAAACACCTTATCACATCTTGATTGTTCGTTTTCATGAAAATTCATGTGATAATGTCCTAAGGATAGCTTTTTCATTAAAGGGTCATAGTGGATCCCTGCTATGATGAGAACTCGGAAGTGACATAACACCATTCTTGAATATATGTTCTATGGCCGGATGATGTTATTTGAGGGACAAAAATAATACAGGCCAATAGTGTTGAGGACTCATAAAACATTGAGGCACCTTCTCATGGTGTGCGCCCTTGGTAATATGCATGAGGATATTATGAGAACGAGAACCACCAATTGGATATCCACATTTCATAATGTCATTGGATGTTACTATCTACTGATGTGTATATTGGTCCATAGACTTTAACATTATTATTAATGGGTATTACAACTCGTGCACTTATATATATTGATGAAACTGTGACAACACACTGTTCACAATGAGGTAGGATATGTTTGGTGCATCACGAGTGATACTGCATTAATAGATAATGTGAGAAAGGATTTGTCTCTTCTGTTCCATAACAGAAGTAGATATATCAGGCCCTTTGAGGGAATTGATATATCCTAAATAAATCCATGGTCATCGTAAGGTATGGGCTAGTTCAATTCTGGGAAGTCAAATAATGAATAATCGAGCACATGAGTTAATGGCACTAGCATGCAACCTTCTTGATTAGAGATATCAAGACAAAGGGATTAAATTACACGGTAAGCAGTCGTATGAGGTGACATGTCAATACAACATCAAATTCTTTCTCTTGGGTTCCTTGACCTGTTGCTAGATAGTAATCTTGGACTTTAGGGAAGCCCACCTAATGCCAATGAGAATGAGGCCTAGAGGGTCACCCACTATGTGTATCCAAGTATTTAAATAAGAATAAAGATTATTCCCGTATGTGGTTTAATAATTATCCAAGGAAGACAAAATCGTTTTAATGTTGGAGGAAGAATAAAATGAAAAAAACAAGATATAAACACCATTGTTTCTGACGCTTTGGCCGGGGTGCACGCATATGTCTATAGGGGATGCGCAGCTGTTGCCCTGTATTCCCGCTTTCCAAAGGCCAGTGGCATCTTTCACGTTTTCAGTGATGATTTCACCTTGATCTAAATGGGATGATGGGATGTCAGTTAATCCTTCCATGGAGCCCCCCTCAGAATTCATTACCTAGTCCAGGTCTCCCTTATATATTTATGACGTTGTTCATGAAACTATTCCTAGTGCCATATCTTCATGGACACCAGATAATTACACTGCTCTTGTAGAGACATTCCTTGGGTTCCAGTCAGTGTAGCAACCTTCAGTTAGGGGAGTAGTCACATTGGGCATCACTGGCGTGTCTGGGCACTGGGACACTGGTGCGTTTATCTTTTGTTTCTTATTATATGTCTTCTCGATGGCACAGAATCCCAAGGAATCCCACATCAAACTCAGGGAACCATATGCCATGGGTATGTATATGAGTTTTTCTTCAGCTTCCCATGTTTAACACAGGGTATTTTGAAAGTTTAACGTCCAGTCGAGACAAATCAAACTGATCATAACACTGACTAGAGTGGATCAGATGAGTCTAACCCCTAGAGGACACACTGATGTTGGTGGGTTGACATGAACTCACTGATATGTGGCGGCCTAGGTAAGAATCAAGATGGATGATGGGGTGCTGAGTGAAATTGGTGGAGAATGGGATGGAACAATCTTGAGGGCGACAGTAATGTTGGGCTTCAGTCTCAGGGAGACTTCCTACGTATCCCCATGTCAGGGAATCAAAATCTGCATAGTTCAAAAGGTTGATGGGAGGCTTGAGGAGGCAGCCCGTGAGAATGGACGTGTGGATGAGACCTAGAAGAAATGGAACCTCAGGGTTGGGGCATGACCTTCTCGAGACACATAGGCTTGAGGGAATGGTCAGCTGATGACCTTAAATTGGGGTGTAAACATTGGACAACATCTCAATGATGTGTATGGGGGTTTTTGTGTGGTTAGTATCCTGGGTTGGTCAGACATTGCTAGGACGGACCAAATGTGTGGGTCCCAGCTAATGGGATAGCAACGGCTTGCCGCTGAATTGGAGACACAATGGATTACCACTGATCAGGATATCAACGACTTATTATTGAATGGGGTCACAACAACTTAGTACTGATTGAGGTGACAATGGCTTACCGCTGGATGGGGTCACGAGTCTAACGACATGCCAGTCGTAGGAGAACATACGTGAATAAAGACCTGAAGTCCAAATGGATGGTGTGGGAAAACGGACGTGAAGGGGGGGGGGGGTCAGAATGACCAGGTGTTGGGATTAGACCTCAGGGAGGATTATTACGTACATTTCCATATTAAGGATCAAAGACCCGGTAGATCCGGTGGGGGTGTGGGGCTTACAATCTAGGCTGCCCAAGGTGTTGGTGAACCGACGTGAGGATGGTTGGAATGACTAATGGGTGATGGGCTCGAACCTTCAGAAGGCTTCCTACATACTAGGCCTTAACAAGGATCAAAGACCATGTAGTTTAGGTTGGTGTGTGGGGTTTACAGTCTAGGCTACACAAGGTGTTGGTGAACAGATGTGAAGATGGTTGGAATGACTGGGGTGGTGGTCTTGAACCTCTGGGAGGCTTCATACGTACCTTGTCTTTCCAAGAATCAAAGTCCACGTAGTTCGGGATGGGGCATTGGTGCACCGAAATGAAGTGTTCAGGAAGAAGTAGAAGTTGAGCATGAACCTCAGGGAGGATTCTTACGTACCTTGCCTTAGCAAGGATCAATGTCCTCATAGTTCAGATGGGGCATTCGGGCTTACAATCTAGGTGGCATGGAGAGGATATCGTGGTTGATACTTACTCAAAGACCATGTGAGTCATTCTCAGTGCGTGAAACAAGTTACATCAAAGACTTGATGATCCGGTCGTGAAAGGTGCGTCTGTGGGAAACAGAGTGGGGCTTACACGTGATCACAACCCCAAGATGAAACATGGTCTTATGCGTGGTTAGCAGCCTGAAGAAGTCAAAAATTACTCTAGGATGGAGGCCAGAGTTGTGAAAAAGCCCAGTGGGAGAGGGATTTGGTACCAAAGAAAGGAGGATCATTGTTCCCCACCATTCCCTTTTCCGGTCTTGGGCAGCAGGAAAGAAAGGAGTATCAGGGATGCTGCCTCCTGTAAGAAAAGCTAGTGGCTTACACCAGGGTGGTTTCCCTTTCCCTACGTAGGATGCATGGGGTAAGTCATAGTTTAACGTCATGTACTGAGGATGATGATGCTTGGCAGTTTAACATCTTGCAGCTCGGACGAGGTGGGTTCGTTCCTCACCCCTAGGACTTACATAACCGGTACCCTCTGCACCTTGGCGATGAGTGGTGACAGACAACTCTATGACTAGGGGGTGTTATGGAGTGAACCATTGTGGATGCACGTTAGCGTGGCTATGCAAAGAAGCAATAGCCGTTAGCGTGCCTATGTAATAAAGCATGAGGCGAAGCAATGCAATGGGAATCATCGTCCAAGGGACTTTGAAATTACTCTGTGCAAACCTAAGGGGCCACATGATTAATGAGCGCGTGATGCAGGTGTGTCACGCGTAAGAATGGTTTGAACCAGGTGCCTCAAGGAGAGGGCATCACATGGATCACATGTCAGGAAATGGGCCAAGTTAAAATAGGAAGTCCACATGCAAGATGAATGGTGGCGCGCCATACGGACGACAGGCGCACAAGTGTGACCTATGGTGCGCAAAACAGAGGTGTATCATGCAAAACGAGGGCTTGAGCGCAAGTCAGGGGTGTTGTGCACAAGTTGGGGGTGTTGTGTGAAAGATGAAGGCTGCGCGCAAGCTGGACCGGGTCACGCAAGGAGACGAGCTATCACAGAGGGGGAATTCATGCAAGACGAGACCGTTGTGTGCAAAGAGCATTGGAAATTTATGAGGGTCCGAGGGTCCATTTGAAGCTTCCCCAAACATATCGTGTAATAACCATTACCTGAAGGCCATGGGTTTTCGCACGGCTATGGAAGACGAGGTTTTCACGTAGACAAGAGTCACTTCGTCTTTGGGTTACCGTCTCCTGAAGGGAGGGGAGATGGTTTGTTTTATAGATTGAGTCCCCAGAGTGCTGCGCAAGGGACCAGCGTGCAAGCAACCAGCGTGGAAATGGGTGTTCGATACCGCCATTGGAATGGAACCAGTTTCAGACATGCAAACCCCCTTTCGGCGATGCCTTGGGCATAAAAGTGGGGTCGGAGCAGTCAGCGCACAAACAGGTGTTCCCCGATCCCTTTGGCAGAGAACGAGGACTAGTCGTGAAAATGGCGTTCGTCGGTGCCTTCAGCGCAGAACGGGACAGATTTCAAACATTCGTTCATCAAAGCCTTTATTGTAGAAAAGTTCCCACACTCCCAAACCCCCTTTTGATTCCACCTTGGGCGCAGAAGTGGGGCTGGAGTGTCCAGTCGTGGAGGGCGACATTTTGGGCGCCACAACGAAGGCCGGCACACACTGGTTTGCGCTCTGAAGGCCCCTTACACGCGTTTTTTTTCAATTTTCTGTGCCCCCCCAACGTTCTTAGAGATCCACTTTTCTTCGTCTCGGCCTTATTCAGATCTCTTTGATCCGCCTGAAGTGCCCCTCCTTCGGATTTTTGCATCTATAAATCCCCCCCTCAGAATTGGAGCTAAAAGGGAACTTGAAAGTCTGATTATGAGGGTATGCCAATGAATAAAAATTAAAACCTTGGTGCCACATAAAAACACAGATTGAGAGAACAAGAGGGCTACACGGATGCGGAAGCCGAGTCCGTGCTTTATAAATAGGCCGACCCCCCTCCCCCCCTCCGACACTACTTTGACTTTTTCCACACGATAAGCTTGCTTTATCTCGCGCGCAAAGAACTTTATCTTCTGCGCATAAGATTCCATGATTGACTCCTGGTTTTGTGCACCTTATGGAATTTTTCCGCACCTTTCAACCATTTTGCGCACCCTCACCGTTTTGTGCATTAATTTCTCCCTCTTTCGTGATGACCCCTTCAGAGTTCCAAAAATGGCCGCTCATCAGATTGACACTGAGAGGGAAGTTGTTGATGCAACAAGGATAACCCAAATGATCACGAAACCTCATATTCTTCATTCTAGTAGGGTTATTTATGATAATCAAATGCTTTTCAGCATGTTGATGCAAGATTAAAATGACTATGTCTTGATCGGTTGCCTGCCGCTATGGAATTTCGGTCTTATGGACGAAGTGTTGATTCCAGGTTTCAAGACGGACACACAGCGGTCTTGGGTGACGTGCGAGGATAGTCTTCCACAATTCCACATTACCAAAATCAACCATCCTTCTAGGGAGACATAGAATACAGACATCTATGTACTAAATCTGAAGACCAGGATAGCTGCAGGAAGTGATCCAGTTCCTGAGGAATCTCCCATTATTTAGGCAAGTACTTTCATAAGCAGCATTACCGATGAGACAATGGGTTGGAAGGAGTGGGATTTCAGATCTAGGGAAAAATTTACCAATTAAAGGGAATGGGAATTCTGGGTACACCAGACATGTGAAGAATTTGGGCCGAAGCTACATGCCATAGGGCTTTTTGAGTCCGTTTAGACGTCTCAATTCCACTTTTACCAAAAACAAGACTTAGTTGTGGAGCTGTTCAGTCACTAGTCTCCTGATACCAATACTTTTAACCTCTATCATGGGTAGGTGGACATCAGTCCATGGGATGTCCATTATATCATAGGAATACCCTTTGAGGGGTATCAGTATGATGAGTTTCTCCCGAAAGAGAATGTCTGGGGGGATATGACCCGCACCCCAATTTTGTCATTTCACATACTGGAGATATCTAAAGAGAAAATCAAAATAAAATATATCCTAAAGGACATATTCTACTCAAGGTGGTTTAGCCTCTTCCTAATCCAGTACACTACCGTGAAAATACCAGGTCAAGGGAAGCAAAGCTCGAACACATCTCAGAGGGTAAAGGTAGGATCGTATTGAAATATTTTGGAGACGAGAGAATATCGATCGTGGAGATTCGACATCAATGAAGGTCGAGACCCAAATGTGAGATATCTGGGTTCCTTTCCCCGTTCTTGAGTGGAAGGTTGTTAACTGTGAGGGACACGAGGATGAGAGTCTTCCCAGGGATGAATGTGATTGCTGGGATCATGGTGGCAAAGAATAGGGTTAACCTAGGGGTACCAGTGTTGGCTTGGATATATAGTATCCTATGGATAATTTAAAGGGGGAGTATTCCCAAGAGGATATATGGGCCATTCCAGATCCCCCATAGTTGGGTCGCGACCCACTATGGTGGGTATGACTTCTTGAATGCCATTCACCCCACTAGAAACGGTATGAGGACATCCTTCATGAACATCACTCAGATCCGCCCATTGAGACTCATGTATTACAGAGTCAAGATCAAGATAGAAATCCACACTCACTTTGACTTTCACCAATTCAGATCCCTGGTTTCCCAAATGTTAGATGATTGGCAGGGTCCAATATAGAAGAGGGAGTACCTGCAGAGCATCCAGGGCGGCGTATTGGTGCCCCAGATTGATGGAAAAATATTCTGCGAACACTATGTGCCAACCAGATTTTATTGGAAGTTCGGGTGCATGAAACGGATGCCCAAAAAAGTATATATAGAGGTATGAGAAGAGCATCATCCCTGCATTCTCTATCATCTATGGCTTATGTTCATGATGGCAGACCTGGGTGAAATCATTACTCATCCCCCCACCGATGTCAGTGACGAACTATCGATAGAGTATGCTGAACACTGGATGAGGACATACCCCAAGGTGATTCTTCGGAAATGTGTTCGTCAAATCAAGGCAACTAGTGCAGAGCCTGAAGATCAGGAAGGCCGGCGAGGTGCCACGGGGGACGAGAGGCAGGGAACGGGTCGGGGGCTAGCATGACGTAGGTCATTACTTCATCTTTAGGGGATATATAGATAAAAACGTGCCTCTATCCTCCAGGGAAGGGTGGTCTCATGCACGGCCTCTAGTTCCAACTAGGGACCTCCCATGGAAGAAACTCAGGTACCTCCTAACACCATCCGCCGATGTTATCTTCCCTTCTCTATGGTCTGCATGGAGAACACTGTGATAGTCCATGTATGCCGAAGAGTTATGGTAGAGGTTGATGCATACTGGGCTTGATCTACTAGACATAGGGTGAATCTGGATACTGGATAAGGTAAACTTTCATCGCTGACATGCATACCTAACATCCTTGGGCATGTATGCATGCTAGCAAAGGAGATATGAAGAGCCGCATCTCCTGGTGAATGTAATGCATGGCCAGGCGCAATATCCAGAGAGTCTATCATTAAAGGATGAAAGTCTAGAGTAGGAAGAAGGAGGAGGAGAAGAAGAAGATGATGATGATGATGATGATGATGATGAGGAGGAGGAGGACCAATTCAGGGGTCTTAGCGGCGAGGGGAATTCAGAAGCTCCAACTCACCATCAGAGTTCCTGGGAAGCGGTGAAATTGTTGGCTCTGATACAGAACTGGTAGAGAATCTTGAGGTATGGTTTAAACCTCATACTAGTCTTCATCATTTATTCAATTTTTTTCATAGTCTCGATCCGTCTACCAAAAAACTGTCCTATTTAGGAACACGTGGGTGAGGTTCCCTAGGAAGCTTTCCCCGCCGAGGGCATAGGTATGCCTGTGGATACCAGGGAGAAACCTCGGGAGTTAGTCCTTGATACCGAGCATAACGGGGCACCAACTTTAGATGAACTAGGGGAAAATGATCTAGAATGATATCCTCCTGCAATCCCCATTGTCCAATAGGAATCGACATCAGTAATCATGTTGACAAGCTCCGAAGGCTCTCCCATGGCAGGGCCCCCCTCCATGACATAGGCATTGGACACCACTGCAATTGGCTCCTGTAAGTCCTTTCTCTGTTGTTTTCTCTCTTTAATAGAGAATTCAGCAAATCAAGATACTGATTCCTGATGCAATGATCGTAAGGTTGGAGGCACTACAAACCGTCGAATCCAGGGCATCTGCAGGAGAAGGATGGGCAACGAACGCATCGGCTTTTGCATAAGAAACCATTCTAAGCGATCCTACCCAGGTACACGGTGAGCCAGAGATCGCAATAAGGGATGGTAATGTCTCCTGGGTGGAACTCTAGCCTGATGAGAGTGAGGTCACTAACAAGATGGTGGTTCCTGGGGAAGCCCTTGGTGCTAAGATCCTCACTTCTTTACTAGACTATCAGCCTGCAGATCCTGAGTATATTGATGATTCTGATTTGGAGGCGGTTGATGAATGTCAGATGATGCGTCGCAAAAGGA
Organism: Viscum album; assembly: GCA_963277665.1. NCBI lineage: Eukaryota > Viridiplantae > Streptophyta > Magnoliopsida > Santalales > Viscaceae > Viscum > Viscum album. Next base: position 1,864,847,051 of record OY728148.1, on the reverse strand, counting down.
TGAAGTTTATCAAGAGATTTCTCAATCAGCCTCAGACAGAGTTTCTAAAACGAATGTGATCGCGCCATACCTCATTGCGATTTCTCTATGCTGGAGGGGTGGATTCTCAACGCCTTAATTTGAAAGTCTGTGATTACATGGCCGAGAAGCTGCGTGAAAGTACCCAACGCCTAGATGTTTCCTGGTGTTAGGAAGAGTCAGGGAGTACCCAAGTGTTTCTGAAGGCAGAACAATAAGTCCAACATCTCATAGAATGGATGATGGATAATGAGGTATTCATTGAAAACTTCTCCGAGCTTGCGAAGGAATTGATGGCCCAAATGGCGGAAAACCAAGCGAAACTCGTGGAACCGGGTCACCAAATGACCGCACTCCAAACTGGACAGGCACAAGAATAGGCTAGGGTCAGTGAACTGCACCCTGTGGCTGCTGATGAAGAGAAGGATCTCAGGGGGCGGGAGGCAATCCTAGAGGCCACAAGCCAAAAGGTAGTAGCTCTAGATAGATTTATCCAAGATGATGATTGCTAAGGGCCCTATTTTGTTCAAACTCATAAAAAAATTTCTTCTTAATTTCCCTGATTTTGAACTGCATGTATGGATAGATTTATTTACTCGTTCGTTTGGTTTAATTCATTCGACCACAATCCTGAAATAAATAGCAATCCATCTCTAAGCTTGTGTGGGTCATACCCTATGTGAGAAACAAGGGATACTCATACTATTACTTCATTTGAATGTTGGAGTGCCAACCAATCTTCGAGCACCTGAGGTTTTAAAAACCATTTCGGATTACTAGGAATAGATGGGAGAACCCTGACTAGAAAATGAAGCTCTCTGAACAGCCAAATTACCTTTTTCCTAGCGTTATCTTGTGCACGAATGGGGTAACGCTAGGGGAGCAGGAATAAATTCGAACAGGTGGAATGGAAGATGTGAATTATAATATCCACGATTTAGAACACTGTGGGAATGGCGTGATAATAAAAGATACATGTTTACCATGTTCTAAACACAGAATCTATATTGTGTTAGCCTAAAATAGGTATGAAAAATGAGGGTCGACCGCTGACCTTGTTCGAAACATGGGTCCTGACTCAGAATTTGATTGATTATCCTTCTAGAACATTGTCCCAAGGCAGTAGGTGATCCATAGGCCGAGTATCCATAATGTTAGAGGGTTCCTTTAGACGTGAGAGAGGAAGAAGGTCCAAATAAAGGGCACGCAAATCATGGAGAGTGAAGTGATGGGTTGTTCGACTAGAGTCTAACAATCTTGAAATTACGCCACTATGGTGGAAATGCATTTGGTGGATACACAGGCTTGATCAGGGATCAAACATACTTTTGAATAGAACCTATCTAATAAGGAAACTGTCACCTCCCAATGTTTATCATGGGGCATCCCGAACATGTTCAGGGTAGAACCACAGTTTAGTGTCATGCGTTGATGACATATAAACTCATGTAGTTTAATATCATACATCAGATGTGAAGTAAAAGGGATAATCCCTAGAAGGTATTATGTGTCGCGGTAGCTATCAATCCGACATGAAAGAGGACTTGGAGTCCGGATCACAACACGCATCCCTGGAGGAAGCTCTACAGGTTAAGGGACCAAAAGTGAAAATTTGGATGGGCCCAAAGTGAGATACATGGAAATTATTACGTACCCCATTTGGATGGCAATAAAGCCTCACATAGTTATGAGAGTGCAGTTTAATGTCATGCGGGACAATGAAAGGCATGCATGGCAATGGCTACGCTAGTACACGTCCTACCAGAACATCTAAGCCCATGTGAGTTGTGCTCAATTTGGAAACAAGAAGTAGTGATGGGACTTCCCTATAATAGGAAGGAACATGTTAGGGATGATGGGACACTAGGTGAGACATCCCACTAATGTTGACACGCCTATGTAATGCACCTAGATGCGCTGAAGAGTAAAGCCAAGCATGTTAGAATTTCACTTGAACATAAGGGAGTGGAAACATGTGAATCATGATGCTCGAGATCTGGACCACAATGATGGTGACGTGATAATGGGGGATAGATTTTTACCGTGTTTGAAACAAAAAATCCATATCGTGTTATCCTGGAATGGGGACAGATAGATGAGGGTCAACCACTGACCATGTTTGAAACACGGGACCTGTCGCAAATGTTGTCTGGGGTCTTTAGGGACGTTGGCCTGAAACGGTAGGTGAGCCGAGGTGGCATGAGACTAGGCCATGAAGGGGGTCCCATAGGATGTGGAAGAGGATGAGGATCCAAATAACGGGCTCATGATGTTTGGACATGGAACGAGGGAAATTTCCCTATGAATATTCCACACTTCGGGCTCTTTGTCAAATCACATTTGATTACAACAATGTGGCGTATCAGTTAGAGGGTGTCGAGTCCCATACCAAGGCCAAAGGTCCTGGGGTTGCACGCTTTAAACCTAAGGTCCTAGGGTGGACCATTAAGGAGGCCTGATTTAATGGATTGTTCGCAGGGTGGTTAAATATTCAGACGTGATGTGCAGTTCCCTGTGGGGAGATATTAGTTTCAGGTCATAGATCTCGGACCAAGTTGCGAAAGGATGTGTGAAGAAAATGGTGCGGCTATTGAAAAAACCAACATGAATGAGAACCTAAGAGGTAATCTCCTCTACATCTTCCCAAATTAGTTCCGAAAAAGGGGCTGAAAATGAAGGGGTAGGATTTTTAGATTCATGGGGCTGGACCCGAAGACAAAAATGCCTGGGCGTTCCTATGTATCCCATGAAGATGTGAATCAAGCCGTACGTAGTTCTAGAACATGTCATGCAGTTTAACGTCTTGCGGAAAGTATGTGGAGTGGTCCTAGTTTATGTTCATAGAGCTCAGACCATATATGGAAGGAAATGCCAGAGACAAATGGTGGGGTAATTATAAAACCCGACGTGAATGGGAACCTGGGGTCCTAACCACCATGTGATCCTTGGGGGGGGGGGTTTAGGTTGAGGGACCAAAAAATAAATTTAAGCTAGGACCGAGGCAAAGTGCACCGGCATTCCTACATTCCCCATGAGGATTAGGATCAAACCAAATGTTGTTCATAAAATGGAACGGTGGGATACCAGTGCCAGGTATAATGAGGTTGCGCGGGTCTAACCCGTACACCAAAAGATGCAGAATTTGATATATCTTGTTTGTACTTTAGGATGAATTAGTTTTTTAAGAGATTGAACTGGGATGGAAGGTTCAGGGTTTTCCATAAGAATCAAGACATATAAAGGCATTGAAAAATGGTACGGTGTGTAACAGATACAAAACATGACATCCTCTCGGGTGAGGAAATCGCAATGCAGTTCCGTTTTTCGTCGTGCATCCAGGATGATAATATCATCATGTAGGGTCATGTGATGAGAAAAACCACACACTTTTAACACTGTGTAGAATGAACACAATAGTTTAAATTCATGTAGGACTAGGTATCATAGTTTAACGCCATATGTCTCAGACGTGTACAAGAGATACGATGTTCCAAAGGGGATGCACACGGTGTGATAAAGCATACCCGACGTGAATGAGGACAAGGACCACACCATACCGTTTGAAACTCCTAAGAGGAAACCTCAGGCCAATGGGCCAGGAAAGATTATAGGAAAAGGGGGGGGGGTAGGAGAATATATCTCCCAACTGAGATGGACCTGAAAACTAGACGTCCAGGTGTTCCTACGTATCCCATGAAGGCGGGAATCAAGCCACACATAGTTCTAAAAGAGATAATAGTTTAAGTTATTAGGTCTTGGACCATATATGGTCAGAATCCTTCCATGTAAGCATACACATAAAACCAATCCCTAAGCCAATGTGAGCGGTGCTCAGTGTGGGAAAAAAGGGTGGAAGAGGTTTCTTTGCACTACTTGGAACCCACGCCGAAGGGAAATCGGTGTGGAGCCCCGAATGATAGCCTTATCATGGATTTCTACTCTTAATGTGCGAATGCGCAATGAGAAATAGTACCAAGAGTCTCGAAATTCTACTTGGGCATGATGAGGTGGAAAAGGATGTGAGTCAGGTAACCGACATTTTGGGCTTAATGGGGTTGGTGGGATGATGGAGGATAACTATTGACCATGTTCGAAACATAGAATCCATATCATGTTATCCTGAAATGGGAACAATCAAATGAGCATTGACCACTGAACATATTTGCAATGCGGGACTTGAATCAATTTGTTTTTTGAAACCCTCATGGATGTTGGCCCGTAATGATAGGAGAGCCCTTAGGCCTAGAATCCATGCCATTTGGGGGTCCCTTCAGAATATGAAAGGTGATGGAAGCCCTAATGAGGGGGAACACAAAGCCTGAGAAATGGGTGAAAGCATGCCCGGGTAGAATCCAACATTCTAGGTGATAAACCAAAGTACCCTTGAGCACATTAGTGAAACACCGAAGAGGACCGAGGGGATCATCTTTAGAGCAGGTGATTTGAATAGACGAGTATAGCACAAGGGTATGTAAAACTCTCAGGAGGAGGTAAATAACATGGTTGTTACAAAAGTATGACGTGAATGCGGACATAATCCCATACCACACCATATACACCTCTCCCTGGGGGAATGCAGGTCAAGGGGCCAAGATGAGGCTAGACCCGAAGACTAAACATCTGTCCAGTCCTATGTATCCCATGAGGATGGGAATCATGCCATACATAGTTCTTGCAATGCTAGGGGAGTAATGTGCAGTTTGTCATCATGTAGTAGGGATGAAAATGAGTAATATACCCTACACACAAGAGGTGTAAGAAATGTAAAGTAACCTGAAGTGAATGGGGACACAATCCCATACCACATTGTACAACCCTAAGTGAGAATCTAGGCCGGGGCCCGAAAAGGTTGAGGTGCCTGAGGCTGGACCTCAGATAGAATGGCCCGAAGAGTTTGCAGTTTATCATCTTGTAGTGAGGAATAAGAAAGGGGTAAGATAACCCAAACATGGGAGGTGTACAACACAGTAAGTAACCCTACATTAATGGGGACATAATCCTACACCACACTGTATAATCCCGTAAGAGTTAAGACTTGGGCCGGGGGCCTGAGATTTTGCACGCGAAGCATGGCAGGGCCTATGCTCACGGTATGGATGATAGATTATAGGTGGGATGTCTAAAGGGGATATGTGTGGCATGGAGAAATATCCCGACGTGAATGAGGACATAAGTCTGTTCCACACCACACAACCCTAAATGAGAACTTGGGCTAGGGGGAAGAAAGGGCCAAGGGGCCAGAAAAGGCCATGGGGCCTGAAGCTGGGTGTCCCGGCCAATGGTAGCCATATGACCTCTTGTGCAGTTACCACCTCATCACAGCTCCAAAGCCCACATGTGCAGTACTCGGAGTGGGAAACAAGGAACTAGACTCGGCTCTCCCTGTTATATGGGGGGGGGGATAATAGCTAGAATCACCTAAAGGGAGTTCGTCACTTAGAGATGCAACGAGGCAGAACTAACCACTACGCTCAGTGTTTGGGACATCTTGAGGTAGATTTAATGGAAAAGGATAGTTGTTGACCATGTTTGTAAAACAACATTCTTATAGTGTATTGGAATGGAAACAACAAATGATCATCGACTACTGACCATATTCGTAATGTGGGACTTGTATCAGTTTGATTCTCAATATCCATGAGGGTGTTGGCCAGAAGTGGTAGGAGATCCCTTAGGCATAGTATCCCTACCATTTGAGGGCCCTTATAGATGAGAGAGATAATGGAGTCCCAATCAAAGGAGTGGGTGAAGCATATGTGTGCACATCTATGAATGAGGTGGACACCTCCAGAGAGTGGGAAGTATGGAAAAATTGATATGATCTTGATGTGTATTGGGGAAAGAAATTTCACCACACCCTATGACTTGACCCGAGGGGAGATTCTGGTGTTTGGGTTATTCCAACAAATGAAATGTCTGGGCATTCTACGTATCCCATGAGGATTGGAATCAAGCCATACATAGTTCTTTAATTCCATGAAGTTTAGCATTGTACATTGAGGACATGGGAGGATAGAAGAATGAGGAGTGAGAACAAGGTGCGGTTCTCATAATCCTGGCATGAGTTGGGAAAAGGAATCCTACAACATATCATGCAAGGATCCTACGAGAGAACTATACCCAGGGGTAGTCAAAGAGAATATTTTGGGGCTAGACTTAAGAAGAAATGCTTGAGCGTTAGTATGTATCCCATGCAGATGGTAATCAATCCATATGAAGTTATAAGGGTTCAATTTTAACGTCTTTCAGGACGAAGCAGTTTAGGGTCATGCGGGACCATCATGCATTTTAGTGTCATGCAGGACCATCATGCAGTTTAAGGTTGTGTGGAACCATCATGCAGTTTATGGTCCTGTGGGACTGTCATGCAGTTTATGGTCTAGTGGGACCATGATGTTGTTTAGGGTCCTGTGGGACTATCATGTAGTTTATGGTCATGCAAGAACATCATTCAGTTTAGGGTCTTGTGGGACTGTCTGGCAGTTTAAGGTCATGCGGTGCCATAATACTCAGGAAAAGTATTTCTTGAGGAACTTGGAATTGGTGGTAGGAGTTATACACTCACCATCCATTTTCACCAGAGAGTATCCACCATTGGGGTAAACCTCATGAATTATGTAAGGTCCTTACCATTTGGGCTCCAACATGGGTGGTTTCCTACCAGGGATCATTGGTGTCTAGAGGGAAATTACCAAGTCATCATGTAGGAAAGAGCGGAGGCGAACCTTTTTCTTGAAGGCTCTAGCTATCTTGTTATGGTGTCTTTCCAGGTTGTGCATTGCATGAAGCCTATTCTCATCATGTTCTTCCAATTCATCCAGAAGAATTTCGAAAACCTTATTTGGTTCCACCTGGTCATAGACCGATGTGCGTAATGAAGGTAGTTGGATCTATATGGGCAAGACGGACTCACCTCCATACACCAAGGAATATGGGGTCTCCTGGGAGGAATTACGAGTCGTTGTCTGATAAGCTGAGAGGGCGTTGTGGAGCTTGTTTGGCAAAATTTTTGTGTTCTGACCAACCATTTTCTGCAAAATGATAGAGAGGGGTTTTTTTAATGCCTTGATCTGTCCATTTGCCTCCTCTTGATAGAGAAAGGCATGGTTTGAATGGATGTTGTACTTGGCGTACAACTTCTTCAACTCAGCTACTCGGAAGTTGGTGTCATTATCGGTGAGGAAGATGAGACGAAATCCAAACCGGTAGATGATATTGGATCTCATGAATTCAAAAATAAAATGAGCCTTGACCTCATTGAGTGGAACTGACTCCGCCCACTTGGAAAAGAGATTCGTAGTGGTCGGGATGAACTTTAATTGGTGAGCTGTCGCTAGTGGATATTGTCCCACGATATCAAGCCCCCACACCACAAATGACCAAGAGTACTTAGTAGAGTGGAGAGGGTCTGGTGACCGATGCATGAAGTTAGCATGAATTTTTCATGCATGACATCTCTTGGAGAACTCAACGCAATCAGGGATCATAGATGGCCAGAAGTACCCTAGTCTTCGGATCTGGTGAGATAGCTTTGGCCCAGTCTGGTGAGTGTCGTAGGAACTGGCATGAACCTCTTACGTGACCTGAGAAATCTCAACTCTTCGGATTCAATGGAGGATACCACCATCGAACCTGTGCTTTTAGAGGATCTTCTCAAGATTGGGACCACTCTGGAGGGCAAACTGCAACGTGCGACTTCGAATTCGCTCACGCTCGGCCCGAACAGCCGGGAGACAACCATTTTGGAGATACTCAACAAAGTGGGCTCTCCAGTTGGGGGTCACATCAACCACTTCACTTGAGGAACTTGTGGGTCTTGACATGGAGGATTTGATGGTAAGATGGCTTACCCGCTGGCCGTCATCATCATCTAGGGTGATGAGAGCAATGAATCTCCAATGTGAAATGTGGATAATTAGATCATCCTACTCGGGTTCTACAAGTGATGCAACCAAGCCGGCCAGGGAATCTTCTTGACTGTTATGAGATCTGGGGACATGAGTAAATTCTGGCTGAGATGGGAACTGGGCCATTAGCTGGAGAGTGCGCTCCAACAATGATACGAGCTCCAGATTTCTGACGATGTAGTCACTGTTGTTCTACTTGATGACTAGTTCAGAATCCCCTTTCACATGAAAATGAGGCACATTAATCTTGAGGGCCAGCTCGAGGCTAGTGATAAGAGCATCATACTCTACCTCATTATTGATGCAGCCTTATGACAATAGGAATGAGTACGGTAGAATGGAATGTGCCAGGGTAATAAAGATGATACCCAAGCCTACCCTTTTGATCCTCGGATCATTGAGCCTCCTACCAGTGGGGCCTCAGAAATCACCATCAAAGAGCATCTACCAAAATAGGATGGCATGATCTACTGAGAGGAATGAATCATCAGGAAAATTAAGATCCAAGGACTGGTTAGTAGGAGCTGGACGGGCAGAAAGGAATTATACCAATGGTTTCCCCTCAATAGCCTTTTGGGGAATTAACCATATGTCAAACTACTAGAGGATTATTGCCCATAATGCTCGACGATCGTTCAACATGGGGAGGTTTAGAATGTACTTCAATGGGTCTACCCGAGACACCAACTATACCCCATGGTGCTACATGTTGTGTCACAATTTCTGTACTATGAATACTAGCGCAAGGTAGCTCTTTTTGATGGGGGAGTATCTAGACTCTATATCGATGAGCATACAACGGAGGTAGTAGAGACTATTTTCTATCCCCTAATTGTTCTTCTGGGCGAGAAGGGTGACAAGAGATTGTTCCAGGGAAGTCCCATACATGATCAGTGGTTTTCTGGAGATGGGTGACATCAAGACCAGAGGCTGGAGTAGATACTACTTTAGAGTAATGACACAAGATAAGCATATTTCATCTCACTTTTTATTTCTGTGAGATACAAGAATTATTCACCCGCATTCATTTTGAGTGGTGTGTATACATCTTATGTCTAGATTATTTGATTTTTATTCTTAAATTTATGGGTATTAACATATCCATTTTATGAAATTTCTTTCATGTTATTTATGTTTCAAAATTTACAAAATTATTAAATTAATTTTCTCTTAATTTTCCTTATTTGAGACACATGACATGTTATGCACATATATTTTACTATAAGGTGAATATACTTACTTTAAAATATTATATCATGAATATCATTATTTTAATTATATTTTAGGATTCATTTATTTTAATTTTCTTACATGTGGATTATGGTTCAAAGTTACAAATAGGTAAGAGTTTATTGAAACAATCTCATTGTTTTTCAAGATTTTTTATTTTTATGCTTTCTTTGATGAAACCTTATTCTCTATATCTCAAGAACATTCATGAATTTTCTTGTCCGATGGTTATTCATGATTTATTCATGTATTTTTACTATTTTTCAACTCCTTGGTACATAAGATAGTTTGTAAAGTTTTTTTATGAAATCCCAATTTTACCCTCTCTTCGGTTTGAAATCTCTATTCTCTCAAAACCATGTTTTCTAAAAAGGGTCCCTAGGAATATTTTACTACTCTCCAATAATCATTATAAGAATTTTTTTAACATTTTTTGTCTTTTACCAATGTTTTCATAGATATATTATTGTCTCTTTCTGAATAAGATATTTTTAAACCATTTACCATGAAAAAGTAACATTCTACTTACCTCGTGCGGCATACACAGATTTAGCAACCATTATTTCTATGAATATTCTGTTCATGTTTAAAAGTTTAATTTTTTTTTAATTTTTTTTAAAATTAATATTCGAATAAATAGTTATCAATTTTTTTTAATGATTATTTATAATTTTTCATGGAATGTTTTTTTCAATTGATTTTCATGATTTTTTAAATGTTTGAAAATAATTTTTAATAAAATGGTTTTTAAAATGTTTGGAAATCTTCTTTATATGTTTTCAAAGATAAAATACTAAAATGTTTTTAAAAACTCTTTATAATATTTCAAGTTTATTTTCAAGAAATTGGATTTCAAAAAGGTTTTTATGTTTTAAAGATCCTTTATAAAAGAATAAATGATATTTTCCTCCAAAAATGTTTTCAAAATATCTTTCCAAGCTATTTTACATATAAGATGACATCTTTTGAAGTTACTCATTTCTATATATAAAATTATCTAAAGTTTTCATTCATATCCTTTCATGAATGGTTTATGTTTTGATTTCATGATGATTATAAAACATGTTTCTATTCCACAGGTTATTTGTTTATGAAACTTGTTTCTATGTAATGGGTTATATGTTTATAAAACCCACTTCATATCATTGGTTATGATTTAATAAAATGGTTATGAAATCTATCAATATTCCATATGTTATGATGTGAGGAAATGTTAATGTTACCCAATTCATTTCATGGGTTATGATTGGATTTTTATAAACCCTGTCTTTCTTAATGGGTCCTGATATGATGAATTTTTTCTAGCCCATGTATATGTGATTTTATTATGTCACCAGTGGGACCTATGTCTCCCTTCAGTGAATTGAGTAATTATGGATGAATCAGGAGTATAAATTTTATGCTAAACCTGATAAAATTTTCCAATGTAATTCAACAACTTGGTTTCTTGTTCATAATTTTATGCATGAATCTAATTACATGTTCACAATGTAGTGAGTGAACCTTATTATATATTCATAATGTTATGCATTAACCTGATTTCATGTACAAAATGTTGTCCATGAACATAATTTCATGTTCACAACATTATCCATGGACATGGTTTTATTTCCATAAGTCTATGGAAAGGCTTAATTTCATTCCCTTATATTAATTTGTGAACCTATCTCTACTTATATAATTTCAATATATTAAAAATTTATGTGTGTGATACCATTCAATGTCTTATTACTATATTATGTTTTCATGGTATATGATCTTGATTCCCATATGATTCACTTATTATAAAATATAAATATTTACTCCATGATTCATGTTTATGATCTTTGATATGCAGGTTATGATCTTCCAATGATCACGATCATGTTATTATACCATTATGTTAATGATATTCAAGCTTATTTCTTTAAATTACCCTTTTTGAGCATTTGATGTTACCCCTTTATTATGATTACATTCCCCATGTTATGAAGAATGTTTTTTAATTACAATCACTTAGTGGGAGATCTTTTTGGGAAACATTGAAGATATTTTACTGAGGAAGAATATTTTTTCCATGTTTACAAATATATTAAACTATTATGGTCTTTGGGTGTCTATTTTTATAATGTTTTTTAAGTATTACAAAAAAGTTATGAAACGTATATTGATAAAAATAGTGGACTTACATAGTTGGTATTAGAATGAAGGTTTAGTCAACCAGTAGAAACAAGGATGAGAACACTTTAGTGAGATCCCTATTTATATTTCTAAGGAAATGTAAATGTATGTCTCTAAGGATAAGTATAATGATAAGTTAAAATTTATGAAAATGTACTGAAATTTTGGTAAAGAATATAGTGAGTGGTTTCCTATAAATACATCTTTCTGTGGACACTACAAGTTGATGTGTCTCTAGCAATGATGAACCTAGGGATAAAAACTCCAAAAAGATGTATGGGCCTGACTCAGGGAAATATGGAACGTGAAAATAGGCTTTACTGCACACCTAGTTTGACACTTCTGGGGGTTATGATTTTGGAATTCACAAACTATTTATTAACTATCATGAAGGATTTATATAGAGGATGATTATTAATATCCTAGAATAAACCTAAGGTGTCATAGATTAAATTAGTAGGAGCCACGATTTTGCAACCCTATAATTAATTTTTCATGATTATATTCTATCCCAAAATGATAAATGTTTCTCAAACTATGATTTATGATTTTAGTCAATGCATGAACTAGAAAGAACATGGTTAACCATTAATGTTTAATATGTTTAAATTATATTCATTATGCGAATCAACTTTTCAATTGGAAATCTCATAATGAAAATCAGGAAGGTGGTACGTGTATTGGTTATACATCTGAAGTTTAAGTGACTGAAAATGAAATGTAAAAGGTATGTGATGTTCTTATAGTATGGTTTAAATTAATGATAAGAATCAAGATTATATTTAGTTTGAGGAAACTTTATAAATGATTCATATATAAAAGTCTTTGAAAGAGGTATTATGGAAAAAGGTGATGAAGCATGAGTAATGATTTAAGAATAGCGTTGGATGAATGAATTATTTATATTTTGGAATTAATATATTTTGTTTTATGAATCAAGAAATATATAAATATTTTTAGTATATATTTTAATTAAGGATTGAAAATTAAATGTTGACTAGTGATAAAAACATAGAAAAATGATTTCAAGGGAAGATGATATTTCGATCAAGGGAAGGTAACCCTTAATTAATGTTTTCCATTGAGATAATGATGTTTGGATAATGATTTTCTGGATTTGAATACGTAAATTGGATTGTATGGATTACCCTAGAACTGATTATTGAAAAAAAAATCTATATTTTCAATGATGATGATTACAACTTCCTGTATTTAAATAATATATCCAGTAATCACTAGAGGAAGGAAGAATGTATGTTTTCCAATACTATTTATGGTAATTAAGGTTATTACCATGTTTAATGGGAATATACAATAATGGTTTTCACATGATTAGAATGTAAAAAACATGCTATTCTTTGTGATCCATGGGGGATCAATGTTAATATGATTTCCTGAAATTATTTATAACAATTTAAATTTTCATATTTAATAAGTGTTATAAGGTTAAATATATGTGGAATGTTTAAGTTAAACAATAGAAGAAGTTAGTAAGATTAAATTTTTACCTATCTATATGAGTATTTATTCATATTGGATATCCTATTCAAACTATATTCTATTTATTATAATTGATGAAAAATGGGATAGAATATCATGGATCTAATGATCTGTCAGTACTTTCAAAATGAAAAAGGCACCATCCCTTTTGGAGAAAGAGGTGAAGTGGATCAACAAACAAAATTTGGTGATGTTGTACTGAAATCACGAAAGTTTATATTTTCATAAAAATTCTACAACATTAGGAAAATGTATCTTGAATACAAAAAAATCCTAGTACATTCGTTTCTAATGAATAAAATATTCCATTAGATTATCCTAGATTTATGGATTTGTGATTGTAAACTTTATCCTAACCAATATCTCTATCATTATCCATCATAACATTATAGTTATATTTCTCTTCCATATCCATGTTTTCACTTCCCAATTATGTTCTACTATGTGAAAACATATTTATTTGTTACTTTGGGTAACCGTTATGGTTCTAACATTCTTTTTTTAATGGAGGTTTTATAATTCATTTTTATGATGTGGGTTTCTACGAATGAAACTTTCACGTATCAAACCGTTGATAACCTAGATGAATTCTGAAGAGAAATTAATTTATGGGGGGTAAAATGTAATACCACGAGATATTTTTAATTATTTTTTTCAAATTAATTTAACATTTTTGATGTCTTTATTTTAGGAAATAGTCAAAGTAGTAAATTTTATGTTAAATAACTATAGTTGGATTATGTTATATGCAAAACTAAGTAAATTTTAAAATACAAGCAACATAAATTTTATCTTTCTCTACATGGAACATTTATGTTATCTTCCTCTACATGCAATAATTACTTTCCTTAATGGCATGCGTAACAGGCAATAACGAGTTTTACTGAACAATAATATATTATTAAAATATAAATATTTAATATAATATTATATATAATAATAGTTAAATTAGAGGTTACGATTAGTATTAAGTAACTTATGAAAATAAATTATTTATAAAAATATTTGATGAATTCGTTAGATAGAAATTAATTAGAAATGAAAATGATAGTGATTAAATATAAAGAAAAATATTATAATTTTTGTGGTCAAAAAGCTATTTTTACATAAGAAATTAATTATTAACAATTAATGAGTGATATTAATGTGATATATTTGTTATAAATTCAATAAAATATTTTTTTTATACTTATCAAATAAATTTTATAGAGATAATATACGAACAAACACAATTTTATGCAAAAAACTATATTTTTATAAAAGTTGTTTTGTGCCTTTTAATGGTGAAACCATTATAAATAAAATTTTTAGATGTTTTATTTATTTAATATGTCAAAATAAACATCAAAATTAAAATTGAAACATAAAAATTAGGTTGGTTTAATTTTTGTTATTTTTTTGTAAGGTTTTATTTTTTAATGAATAGTTAAAATACTGAATTTTTGTTCCAAAATGATTTTTAATACAATTTATTTACAATTTTAAATTAGATTTTAAAATGGTTTAAATGTTCAATTATATAATAATATTATCATTTAATCTAATTTAGGTCATTGTAAATAATTTCACATTGAAATTTGATATAAAAACATAGAAAATTATTGAATGTTTTTACTTTAGATACCCTCAATGTTGACCTAACAAAGGAATTAAATTTAAATTAATTTATTACACTTTTGTGATCTTAATTTGAAAAAATGGATTAAATATTTAGAATAAGAATAATTTTAAATTTATAATAACATCATTTCGGTTTTTTTCCAAAAATATTAGTGAAATTAATTAAAATTAATTACATTGATTAAGGTAAAATAATGCTTAACTAAGGAATAAGCCTTAAAAATATGTGACTAAATGAACTATAAAATAGTTTAAAATAAATTTACTAGCCATATTTAGACCCTATAATCACTTTTATAGAAATTTAACCAGTATTGGATCCACATACAATAAGAAAAATGTGGTTTGAATTCTCTCATCAATTATTTACAAGACTGCCAGTCCTCCTCCACTATAAAAAGGGATCATTTCCCCCCACTTCATCAAACCTATAAAGAACTATGGCTGTAAAATTATCTTCCCAAATAGATACCAAAATTCCCTCATATCTACCTTGAATCATACGTTTGGAATAAAATCCATCCAATGAATCTATTGGGTGCAAACCAAAAGGCGTTACCCGATTAAGAGGTAACACCCTCCCTCAAGAACCTTTCTTTAATTTTCATTCTATAAAATATAAATTATTATTACTCAATAGTTTTATAAAAAAATAATTATAATAAATATACTAGGATTTTTTATGCTATGTTTTTAACCAACAATTACACACATCTATCTAATGGGTAACAAACTTTTTGTTTATTTGTATGGTGAACTACCACCTCACTAAACGATGATTGTTCGTTTTTTCCATACCGCCTATAATGTTGGACATTATCATGAAAAATATACATATTTATATGTTACATAGTATTTTTTTTATTTCTTTAATCTTATTTTATATTTTTTCCACACATATAATTATACATTCTAATTGATATAAATATGATAATTTTGTTTGAGGAAGTGTTGACTACCTCCCCCTCAAAGTGATGTGATTCTTTCACATGATACATGGAATATATTAAGGAATTTTATAGTGAAATTTTATGATATATATTAAATAACAATTCTAATTTAATTATAATAAATACATATATACATATATTTAATTTTTTTCTTTCTTTCAATATGATAATAAAAATGGAAATAGCATTCATAAGTATATACAACATATCATCTCCTTGAATGGTGTGTTCCATTTCATAATTATATACTAAATATATTATTATAATATAGATATAATAAATATAAATTATATTTATTTCATGGTTTAAAATTTTCAAATCATGATATAAGTATAAGGACCAAATATATAAAAAAATTAAGACTCATGTGAAAAACAAATAGAATGTTACCAGAAGCGTATCCATAACATGAAACTACTAACAAATGGGTAATATAAGTTTATAAGAAAAACATATATGTTATTAGATATAATAATATGGTTATTATATATATATATAATTAAATTATATTTATTATACTATTATTTTGTATGAGTACGACGAGATTCAGGACACAAGGTAATGGGATTTCATCTCACTTTTTATTTTCGTGAGATACATGGTTTATTAACCAACCATTCCTTTTGAGTGGGGTGTATAATAACCATGGATATATTATATTATTTTTATACTTAAATTTATCGGTATTTACATATCCATTTTATGAAATTTATATCATTTGATTTATGTTTCAAAATTTACCAAATAGATAAAATAATTTTTCTAAATTTGTCTTCTTTGAGACACATGTCATGTTTTTTTCCTATATGTTTTAATTAGGTGTATATACTACATTTGAAATATTATATAACTAATATAATTATTTTCATTATATTTTATGCTTCATGTACTTTAATTTTATTACACAAGGAGTGTGGTTCAAATTTACCAAGCGTAAAGAGTTTATTAAAATAATATCATCGCTTTTCGAGATTATTTATGTTTCTACTTCCTTTAACTAAACCTTTTGATCTATATCTCAAGAACATTAATGAATATTCTTATCCTATGGTTATTCATGATTTATTAATGTATAGGTACCATTTTTATACTATTCTGTTTCATTTACCTATGTTATGGCAGAATATTATTAATTAGAATTACTAAGGGGGAGATCTTTGTAGGAAACATGGCTGAACATTCAATGAGTTGGAAGATTTATGTTCCATGTTTCCAAAGGCACTAAAATAATATGGTATTTGGGTGATTGTTTGTATAATGTTTGAAGTAATCTACAAAATTTATATAATTTCTTCATATGAAAATTCATGGTTTTTATGATAACTATTAGAAAAAAAACCTTGATTTTTTTATTGAAACTCCTCCATGTTCATTCAACTTGTTTTTATAAACTAATTTGGATCCAATAATATTTTAACCATTTTATTATTATAAAATATCCCATGTTTCATTTTTCTCAATCTGATCCAACTCTCCCTTCATAACATCCTCCCATTCTTTGTGATGAAGAGATTATAAAAATGAATCTGGTTTTTCTTGTGAGATGAGTTAATAATGATTCTATAATCTCAATGTTATTTTGTTCTGAAATGGATCTATCTCATTCCCAATGGTTTTTTTGATGTAACATTCATTTTTAACATATTAAATTTCATAGTTTCTTTTATAGAATCACTTTCCTCGTCAAGAAATTATTTATAATCATAATAAGTCTATTTTATAACATTTTATATTTCTTGGGAAACCTTTAGTTTCTCCTTCACAACATTCTCAATAACTATTTTTTATTCGAAACAAAATTCACATCATATAAATCAACCACATTTTGTAAAAATTTGTTCTATAATTTTTAACTCCATCTATTGAGTGAATAGCCCATAAATATCCCCTCTTAATATTTCTTATCTAACGTTCCATGAAATGTATTTGTTTTTAGAAAAAATTGACTTTGAAATCACTTGAAGTATTTCAATGAAGTATTTTTTTACCGAATTTTATAGTGGTTAATGTTGTATTCTAGAATCAATAA
This sequence comes from Viscum album, assembly GCA_963277665.1. Taxonomy (NCBI): domain Eukaryota; kingdom Viridiplantae; phylum Streptophyta; class Magnoliopsida; order Santalales; family Viscaceae; genus Viscum; species Viscum album. The sequence goes on along the minus strand of OY728148.1, from coordinate 1,864,829,637 downwards.
ACATATATTATGAACATATAGAATTGTACTAAAATATTTTCCCCAATATAACATTGAATGTCTGTATTCTATTAAAAGGCTTCTTACCATTTCCACCATACATATATTATTTCTTTCTGCTTATCCATTTGATTATAGGATATATGGAGGAATATAGATATTTTTGATTCCATTATTTCTCATATATGTTTCAAATGAATTTAATGTGAATTATAAACCACTATCTATTCTAAACATCATTATACAAACCCCCATCTCTTTCTCAGGATCCCTTCTGAAAAATATGAACATTTATAAAACCTATAAGTTTTGTTTCATAAACATGAAATTGGTTTTTTGAGTGAAATCATCAATAAAAGATACAAAGTACAAATCTAATATGGTTGATTTAGGTCTCATTAGCCCACATAAATCACGAATGAATTATTTCTAGAGGTATGATAGTTAAAATCTTTACCATCTTATAAATTTTAGTAGTAATCATACCGTTATGAAAAGTAACACACGCATTTTCTTTTATTCTTTTTAATACTTTCATGTTTCTTAGAAAATCAACATTCTAATGTTTGTTCATATTTTTCATCTCAATATGGTCAAGTATCTATGAACATAACATACTATCATCTTCAGAACATAACCAAAAGTAGTTGTTAAATTCTCAATTTTGAATGAGATTCCCACTATTTCATTATAATATTGTAAAAACTTTTCAATATTTAACAATTATAATGATACAATAATTTTTTATAATAATAAACACTTTTACATCCTCAAAAATATGTCTCAAACAATGTAATTTTTTTAGTCCATAAAAAAATAAAACATCCTTATATTTAAACTTTTCTATTTGAATCTCACCCATTATGATTCCACTAATATTTGGAGAACTATCTTTCCCAAAGGTAATATCACCTCCGTCGATATTTTCAATATGTTCCAATATTATTGTATCACATTCCATATTTTATGTATAACCATTACCAAGTATTTATGGTTTGTTCTTTTTAATTTATGTAAAATATATCACAATAAAAAACCACTTTCCTAAACTTTCATCTATCTAGTTTCTTATTCTTTTCAGAAAAAAGAGGAATTTTCAAGAAAGAGATTCATACGAAATTCTCTACGATGACTAGCCTGATCACATCTTCCCCACACATTAAATTCAAATTTATTATCTTTTGAAATGATTAACAAATAATGAGATGTTTCTTTTTAATCTTATTATAGGATATTAAAGTTACTAATTATTTTCTCACTATATCTTTCTATCTATTAAAGCCTTCTTCTGGGAAGTAATATGTTATGATAATAATTAAAATACTTATTCCAATAGATTCCCTGACCCCAAAAACAATCAAATCATTATCTTAAATTAAATTAATATCATTCTATATAGAAATTTTTTTGAGGTAAATAAATTCATCCTTCTCTAACTTACATTGGGTGTGGGCCATATTTACATCTACGAGATATTATAAATATTGAGGGTGTGATAGTTTTATAAAATATTTTCTCCAACCAAAAATTCCCAACACTTTTCTTACCATCTTAAATGATAAAAAATCCAATGGAACATTATTTTTAGATGGTGAAGATTTAACCATATTATTGATTTGAAATTTCTCAGCATGTTTATAATTATTATATTTTACTTTTATGTATTGGTTGAAGTTTTCATTCATCTTAATCAAGCTAATTTTAGAGTTAATGAGTTTTGAAGGAAAATTTTTACTTACTCTTACTCATATTCCAAATTCTTATTGTTTTCTTCAACCATATTTCTCATTTAATCAATTATATATTTGTAACTTAACATCAACGAGATTTTTTCTTCTGTATTCTTGAATCATTTTTTTACCTTCAATAAGGTTTAATATAAATTTATATATAATTATTATTTCTTCCATGAGAGACATGTTTTTCTAAAGGGGTGTAACAATTTATGTTTTAAGATGATATTATTTGTATGATTATTCACCACCTTTTTTTTCATTATTTTATGATTCATTCATTTTCAATACTTTTCCAATGAACATTCCAACTTTTTATGATCATTAATATTCTAAATAATTGTTTTTAGTTGTGTTTAATCCAGTTTACATACTCAAAATACTTTTATTGTTCCCAGTAAAATTATAATTTTGTTTTTGGATGGATTTTTTATTTTAGAACATTTCTTCGACATCTTCCAATAATTTTTTTCATCAGTATCATCTTAATATTCTTTAATTGTCTTCTAAGTAAAATTAATATAAAAGTGATCAATTCCACCACACTCAAAACCTTTGATATGATGTTTACCTCTATGAATTCCTCTTCCTCTATGATAGTTCTTGGAGAAAATAGACATGATTGTTTCATTCATCTCATCATCATATTTATCCTTAGAATCATAGGTATCAACATCTTCAACATATTAAATTTCTATATTTCTCATAGTTTCAAAATATATTTCATATTTTATTTTACTCTAGATCATTGGAGCTATTATAATTTCATAAGAAACAAGAATGTTATTAAATTCATCACTTGAAAAATCATATTTATATTCAAATGAGAAAATATTATAATCAATCATGTCTATCAAGATTCTCATATGTTTCATCACTATTGTTTAATCTTCTTGAACTTCTCCTAATACTATAGTTTAGAAAAAACTTCAATTACCCTAGTGAAGTATTCATTAATTTCATCTTCATGTTTCATTATTATTTATTCAAACTTACTAAAGTAGATTTTTATTTTTTCTTCCTTCGCTACATTATTCCCTTTAAAATTACTTTCATAATTTTTCCATATACACTTTTATGTTTTGAGACCCATCACCTTCATAAAAATATTTTTTTACATATATTATAGAATAATATTTTTATATTTCCCATAAAGTAAAATATTTATCCTATCAATAATACTTATAGGATCATCTTTATCAATAGGTGAAAACCCAATTATAGTTGAATAAAAACATCCAGGAAAAAGAGATAATAGATTAGGAATCATCCTATTTTTTCATCCATAATAATTTTTCCATAAAATGTAAGAAATTTCTCAACTATTGAAATAATTGATATTATCCATGATAACAATTCAAAAAAAGATCATTCTTCCTAATACCAATTGAATTTCTAATGGATAGAATAATTATAAGAAGGGGTGAGGGATGAATTAATTGTTCTCATTTTATAAGTTTCCTGACATTAAGAAACATAAACCCTTAAAACTATTAATTTTAATTTCTTTTTCATATTTTTCTTAATACTCATAAATTTAAAACAATAAAAAAATATAATGAACATGAGTATTATAAGGTTCATTCTTAAGGTGGGAACCTACATCCCTTTCATAGGCACTCCCATTGGTCTATGATTATTCACTATAATAGGGAAGTGAATAAAACACTTTCAAACTCCTATTAGACAACTTTCATCTCCACATAAGAAGGATTATAACAAATTTATATGTTTTCATACTTTTATTAAAACAATTTAGATAAAATAAAATAATAAAGACTTCATTATAACTTCTCCAAAAATTCCATATCTAGAATCCACAATCTATAGTTTCTATATCCAATTATCTCAGTCTGATGGGGTTGGATCCAATGGACCTATTCCAATGAATTCAATCTGATGGACTCAATATATTGAAACCATTTTTAATATAAATTACTAAAACTCTGCACAATTTCATATTCTTAACATCCCCAATTGGGTTAAAAAACATTCAAATGTCCAACCATCAAATCAGGTCTCATCCTGTAAAGATAACTCTAACATGAATTCTAGAGATCCCTTCCTTTTATTCTCACATGAATGGTTGCATAGTTTGAATGTACAATGCATTAATTTATACTCATCTCAGAATAGAAATTACGTGAAACTAAAAAACATTCCTCACTATTTAAAATTCAAAAACTCTAAGATCTATATATATTTGAATTTTATGTTTGACTATTTAAACTATTCACATACCTTGTAGAATCTTCTTTATACTTCTCTATAATATTCCTTTTTATACTTTATTTCCATTCTTAAGTCTGCTCGAACCTCCTTAGTACATTATGATGAAACATCCTCATCACATTCTAATTAAACTTTATTCGAAAACTAAATCTGTTGTATATTCTATATCTAATGGAATATTGGTACGTTTTCTCCATCCAATAAACTAACAAACCGAATTTAATCTTCCATATACATAGTTTCAACATCTAAAGACTTCAAATAGACGTGGTCACTCAATCATTTCTCACATTTTCAAAAAAAAATTCATTATGATAGTCTTCATATCTTGATGATCATCTAATTATGATTTAATCCTTTAAACCATTTCTTATACCAATTAGTTTTTTTGAAACCACTGCTCCTGATGATTTATCAGTATAGAAATATTATCTAATGGATTAATATAACTTCCTAGTATGGTGGGTCAATATTAAAATTTAATTCAATTTTTTTTTATTTTCACATGTGAACGAAATTATAAAGAATCATTTTATATTCATAACTCATATATGCTTGATGGATCAAATTCGGGTTACTCCAATGTTCTACATCCAAAGTCTAATTCACTTAGACAAACATCAAACTTTTTCAACTTTTCTCATAAAACTTTTTGAAATTTTTTGAGTCTCGTATATCTGGATATGATCTTCAGGGTCATTTTTTCTATAACTAATAAAAAAATTTAAGGCACGTTCACCAACATCCATTATTCTAAATAATTTATCATGAAGCCTTATCATAATTTATGGGAATAACAAGATCAGTATAGCATCTTATGACTTTCATTGGAATTTATTATTAAATCCCTTACTTTTGAAACCATATTTCTTTCCCAAAAAATGTTAATATGGTTTTTCCCCTATTCACACAATTTTTTTCAAAATTCATTCATCAAAAGTGTTAAATTTTTGATATTTGAAAATTAAAAATAAGAAAAACATCATTTGACTTAAGGTTTGAAAGAAAATAACTTTCAATTCCTCACATCAGTGCCTTCATTAAACATATATAGAAACATTATGAATTTCTGTACAACATTGATTCAGATGAAGCATGAACATCATGCTGATAGATCTAAGACTTTTGGAGTTTCCAAACAAAAACATTATATTTTTGATGACTTGTTTGACAGATGATCCCTACTGTGATACATTTTTTATTGTTCTAATCAGTCCAGTCATATGTTCCTGAAAAGAAACTCTCTCATAAAAATCACACCCTTTTTTTGGGATTGAACATTCAAAAAAAATTTAATTATTTTTCTATACGATTGTTTTATAAAATATAGTTGTCAAAAAATAAAAAACATTGTTAATAACTAACCATCACAAACTTTCTTCATCCAAATTCATAACCACTTTCTATTCAGGAACTCATAACTAACAATCTACTCCAAGAGTGTTTCCAATATTTGATACAATCTATATTGGGTGCTCCCCGACCTACACATGATTCTTGATTCGACTCATGAGTCATAGTCACAACATACTCTATTATTCAAAATGGATGTATTTTAAAATATTTTCAAATCATTACTTGAATCAATTTTATATATATCCAAGAATCTAGATACACCTCTAGATATAATATTCAACCTATCCACCTATATGTTACGTGATTCTTCTAAGCACTGGTAAGATGTGATTACCTTGGCTAATCATCATCATAGAATGCTCTGGGTTGATATTAAAATAGAATTATACAATTAATTTTTCTATAAGACAGTAATGTCTTAAAAAAATAGGATTTCATGCACATATAGTAGGGTGATATGTTAGTCATGGAATATTCATCATGTTTCACCAATTTTGAACATTTTTCACTTCTTCTTTCTAGTGATGAGACATCACGTGAAAGATGCATTAAGTATGGGCTCATGAATTCCATATTCACCCATGTTAATGTATTTCACCCTATATAAAAATTCTATACTCATATATCAATCTGTTATCAATGAGCATAAATTGAGGGATAATATACATTTTAATGCATAGAGAGTCAGTAATGTTGGATCATAATATAGATGTATATGTATATTATATGAAAAAATACAAGAGAGGGGTGAATTGTAAGTTAAAAAACATTTTATTTAAACACATAAAAAAGTACTTAGTTTAAGAGATATTAAAATAATACAGTTCACAACCAATACAATTGACCACAATGGTATTGGATCTCACAGATATGATATGATATTATGTAATACTATAAGTAATGTAAAAAAATGTATTCTAATTGAATACAATGATTAGAGAAGTAAAAATGAAAAAGATTCTACCATACAACATATAAAATCTATTAATACTATATGTATCAGAATAATTGTAATTAAAAAAATTACAATTGAAATGAATATGAAAAGAAAGAGGGAATAATACAATTTCCTTTATAAAAAAATAGTAACAGAAACAAAACATATTACAATTTTGATATCCCAAAGAGAAGGGTATCCTTTCACCTTAGATATGAGGACTGTCTTACCACCACCATGGTAATTACTCGATACGATGATCGGTACATCCATCTGGATATCCCTACAAGCCCTTGATTTTAGAGGTAATCAGTACCTCTATCTTTCAAACACTTGAAATCCCTTGATACAAAGATTGGTCGCATCATCTGCCTATCCTCATAAGCCCTCGATTGTTACCACCTGATCGGTTGCACAATGAAAAACAAAGCACTTACTGAAATACAAAATCATAGAACAATTCGTTCATGTTTTTTAATTTCAAGGATTTTACACAAATAAAGATAGAAGTCACAGCGTCTCTCTCTAGAAGATGATAAAATAAAAGGATGATCAATGTATTTTCTCTATTTCAAAGGACCTCCTAATTATAGGCCTCATGTTCTAATGACCATATTTTCTCCAATGGTCATATTTCTCTGAAAAACTCAGAGGGACATAGACACCTAGAATTGTAATGGTCACATTGAAAAAGAAAACACAACATCGTTTTCATTAATTTATAACTAACTCTATGACATCATTTTGGTTAAAAAAATAAGATATATGAAAATGACAACATTAGTATGATTTATAGGAATAAGTGTTTTGATAAGAATAAAATCATGCATGAGATAAAATTAAAACATGAGTACGATTAATATTACTTAGTGCAATGTATTGATATGACACAAAGTGAGTATGATACATAATATGAGTACAATGATCACCGTAATTTCGGTAGACAGAGTCAGTATGATAAATAGATTTAGTATGATTTATAGAGTCCGTACAGTTGATAGAGTCAGTACGATCGACTGAGTCAGTATGATTAAAAGAGTCAACACAATTGGTAGAGTCAATAGGATTGACTGAGTCAATACGAAAATCATTGAAACTATTTTCAAAGTAATTACTTTATTTGAGAAATGATTATAAAGATCTTTTTGATTTTCAAAACAAAAGACATAAATGTAAAAAATAATACTTTTGACTTAACAATCACTCCCTTTTTGAAAATCACAAAACACTAAGTAAAACTAGAAAATAAATACTTATCTCCCCCTAAGTTATACAAAATTTTATGAATATGGAAATTAATACAACTAACTCCCCCTTAGGTATATACTTTCTTAAAGATTGTATTCGTAGGTTTTCCTTGATTTAGATTTATTAAAATTGAGTAATACATTAACAACTATCCCCCTTTGTGAACCTTTCTTCACTTTTTATAAAACATTATTTCCCTTTCTGATTTACAAAAAGAATGGGGTAACCTTGAGTTTCCTGAAAAAGATAGAGATAATTAAAATTCAATAAAATTGAAATGAAGACATACAGTTCATTGAATCTTAAATGATTAAAAACATTCAAGAAAAAAATATACAATAAGTCATTCATTTGTTTTCTCTTTCTTTCTCTTTCTTGATCAACTCATGTAGAAAATCCTTCATATTCTTTATCTATTTCTTTTCTTATGAGATAGAATCACCCTGATATTTGAGAAGTTCTTATTGGTCGACAAAAACTTTGATCCTAGTTTTTGATAGTCTCTTCTTGAACTCTGATTAATTCTTCAAAATTATTAATTCTTCCTTGAAAATTATTATTCTCTAGAGTCAACATAAAATTTTGTTTCTTCAACAAAAATATTTCATTTATAAAATATAAAACCTTTGAAAAATATGATTGGAAAAAATTCATTATTTCTTGAAACTCTTTTACTAATGGAATATTAGATCCAAGGGTTTTTGAGATCTGGTTCAACCTATCAATAGTTTCTTTATCAGGATTATTAAAAGAAATATCTAGATCATTTAAAAGTCTCCTTAAGTCATCAATTGATGTTCATTCATTTAGATTTCTCTTTTATACGACCACTTAGTCATCTTGTTTCAATCCTTCTTATGTGTAGCTGAACTATCACTCAGAACTTTTAAATCAGCTTCTATTGACAAGACACTCTTTCTGAGCTCCCTTACTAAACCAAATTTCATCCTTTGTTTTTGAATTATAAAATAAATTTTTCCTTCAATTATAGAAAAATAATGAATATTCTTTTCAATTATTCTCAATACATGAAAAATTTAATCACTTTTCATCAAAGAAATTGTGTGTTCGAAATCAGTATCATCATCGTACGATTCCAGTTCATTTGATCAACTAGAGTCTTTAATAGGCTGGTTTCCATTTCTGTTCTCCTTTTCCTTTTCCATAATTTCTACATACTTTTCATCTCTTACCTCTTATACTTTATCACAAAGGAAAATTACATACTAGATATGAGAACTTTGATCTCCTTACTTGACTAGAGATGGAATTATTTCTGAATGGGTTTCTAAAGATTAATATGATGCTTGATTGGAAAGATAATTCAATTTTATGCCTTCACTTTTCTTTTGAAGAGATGATTCTTCTCTACTATTCTTAGAAATCTAATGAAATTACAAAATAAATTCTTCTTTATCTTCTTCACATTTCTGAACTTCTTGCACTATTTGTTTCCCTTTATCTTTATTTGGAAAAGTATGTACAATATGTTCCTATTGCACTTCTTCTGTTAGTTGACCACTTTCCAACTCAACCCCTGTTTTTATTTTTGCAACATCAAAATCATGATATTTTCTTTTTAAAAGGGTATTCTTTTTTATTATAATCCTTTATAGTATCTTCTACCCTTATCTTATCACATAGAGCCTCACCTGGATCAAGACAAAACATAGGATCACATTCTTTTATTTGTTCTTTCTCCTTTATCCATAGGTCTACAAACTCTTTACTGTATTTAGTTTTCCTCTTCAGATTTGTTCTTAATTGAGGATCTATGTTTTGGGAAGCAAGAACTATTGGGAAAAATTCTAATATCATTGGTGTCGATTTATTTTGTGTCGATTGATTTACTATCGATTCGACTTCCATTTCATTGACAATGATTTATGATTCTTCATCAAAACAAACATAAAATTTCTTCAGAGTATTTTTACTTATCCACAAGGTATTCAGTTCTTTCAATTCCCATTTCAGAGGAATATTACAAAAGTTCAAATGTTCAAAAATTAACTTTGTGAGAATTGATGGATACATGATAAGATGACACTTGATAGCTCCAGACTTCACATTCATGATAATTTCTAAAATTTAACCCCTGATATTTTCTTTTCTCATGTGTAAAAGATAATATAGCATAAAAATGTTTTAATCATTAAGTGTTTCCCTATCCACATTCCTTGGAATTAGAAACTCTTACATCCAAAGTACGAAAAACCGGTTTTCAGTAGAAAGATGAGATACTTTTATTTTCTCCTCATTGATATGAAATAGTGACTTTTCTACTCTTTCCTTGTTAAACATACCAACTTCCTCATGTAGATTATGATATGGGAAAAGGAATCACCTTCTGTAGGAACATTTAGATAGTGTGATGCTTATTTTACAGACATTGAAAATTTCTTATCTTACACAGAAACGTTAATCATCATATTCTTATCAAAATACGCCATATTGAATTATTTTTTAACCTATTAAATAATAATTGGGTCTTGAGATATGAAATTAGATATAATAAAATAAAATAAGAGGGAATATACCTTTCATAGATTTCAAGTATGTTGTCAGTTTCATTTTATTATGAAATTAGATATAATACAATAAAATAATGAAAATAAAATACAAAAAAAACATCAAACCAATGAAAAATAATGTAAATATAATTAGTTGTCAGACCGATGGAAAACAATTTCATTACCATAGGTTTTTGAGCCGATTAAAAATAAAGGCATTTATATAGGTTTTCAAGATGATGGAAAACAAAGCTATTACCACAGGTTGTCAAGATGATGGAGAACAAATTCATTACCATAGGTTTTCAAGCTGATTGGAAACATATTCCTTATCAAAGGTTTTTAGGATGTTGGAAAAAAATTTCATTACCATAGTTTGTCAATCCGATTGAAAACAAAGTCATTACCATATGTTGTCATGCCGATGGAAAACAAATTCATTACCATAGGTTTTCAACCTGATAAACAGAATGTCAAAACAATAAACAGAATGTCAAAATAGTAAAAAGAATATCAAAACAATAAACATAATGTCAAAACAGTTAACAGAATGTCAAAACAAAAGAAAAAAATAGTGAAAATATAACTATAAACATAAATAATTAAGATAAAATACAAAAAACAATATGAAACAAAATAATATAAAATTTGTAAAACAAAGAACAAAGAACTAAAGTTATCCCCCTTCGAAGAGAAGATATTTACTCTGTAGAGAAATGTAAAAATAGAAAGTATATTTGAATGATTATTTTATTGTAATCATTCCTAGATTTTTTAAATATATTCAAATATATCAGAAGGTAGTGGTTTGGTAAAATTTTTAGAATGTTGTTCTTGCGTTAGGATAAAATGTAAAATAATATATCTGTTTTATGTGTGATCCCTAAGAAAGTGATGCCTAATATCTATATGTTTTTCATGTGAGTAATATGCTGGGTTTTTACTAAGAGATATGGAACTAGTATTATAACATAGTATTTGAGTTTTGGAGAAACTCATACCATAGTCAATGAGTGTTTGTTTCATCCACAACACTTGAGCACAACAACTTCTTACTGCTACATATTCATCTTCAGCATTTGAAAGTTCTTATGAGTATTGTTTCTAGCATGAACAAGAAACTAAATAATCTCTTAATAAATGACATGTTCTAGATATACTATTTCTAACCATTCTATAGGCACTAAATTCAGCGTTTGAAAAACATTTCAGAAAAAAATCATTTCCAGAAGAATAGAAAAAACCTAAATCTAAAGTTCCTTTTAAATACTGGAGAATCCTTTTCACCACTTTTAAATGGGATTAATTTGTATTTGATTGGTATGTTTTACATAATCATACCTAAAATATTACGTCTAGATGACTAGATGCCTAGTATAAAAAACTTTCTATCATGCCTCTATAATTTTTTTGATCCACTGGTTTTCCAGCTTCATCAAGATTAAGTGTATTTGAGGTACTGATTGAAGTGACAATAATTTTGTTATTTGCATATCCATACTTTCTGAGTAAGTCTTTGATATAATTATATTGATATATATAGGTTCCTTCTATTTTTTTATTGATTTAAAAACCTAAAAATAATGTTAACTCACCCATCATACTCATTTAAAACTAATATTTCATTAGATTTGAAAAATAATCAGTTAGATATTACATAGTTGATATGAATATAATGTCATCAATATAAATTTTTACAATAAAAACTTTTTTTTTTCAATTTTTATAAATGGTGTTGGTTCTTCAGTACCTTTTTCATAATTGTTTTGTAAAATAAATCTAGTAAGCCTATCATACCACGCTCTTGGGGTTTGTTTAAGGCCATACATAGATTTGGTAAGTTTAAAAACATGATCAGGATGTTTTGGCTCTATTAAACCTAGAGGTTGTTCTAAAAAAACATTGTCTTGTACATAACCATTAAGAAAATCACATTTTTCATCCATTTGAAATTGTTTGAAATTAAAGTATGCTGCAATGGCTAATAGAATATAAATATATTCATGTCTAGCTACCAGAGCATATGTTTCTTCATAGTCTATTCCATATTGTTGATTATATCCCTTAGAAACAAGTCTTTCTTTATTTCTTAAAATGAATCAATTTTCATTATAGTTTTTTCTAAAAACCCACTTTACACCAATTAAGTTATTTATTTAATACATTCAACCAAAGTTCAGACATGATTACTTTCAAATTCATTTACTTCATCTTGCATTGCTTTAATCCATTCTTTATCACCTAATGCCTCACTTAGAGTTTTTGGTTCAAATTGAGAAAGAATAAAAAGATGTTATATTTTATTTCTCAAGGAATTTATGGTCTTTACAGGTTGATTTATGTCACCAATGATATTATCATTGGGATGATTTTTAAGAAATATTTGATTTGGGTTTTTTAAAACATGTTCATCAGTATAAGATAGAAAGTCTTCATAGGTAAATATTTCAGAAAACGTTTCTTCAGCATTCTACTTATCAGAAGAGTTTTAAATCATAGGTTGGTAATCAGTTTTTGGAAATACATGTGCTGATGTAGGTAAGGATTGTTTAAAAACAAATGGTCAGTTTCATCAAATTTAACATGCACTCTTTCTTCATCAGAACATGAGTTTTTGTTAAAAACTTAATAAGCCTTAAAAGTTTTGGAATAACCTAGAAATATTTATTCATCAAATTTTATTGAAAATTTATGTAAAATATCTTTTATATTAAATATGAATACTTTGCAACCAAATAATTAGAAGATTGAAACTTTAGTTTTTTGGCGAGTCTATAATTCATAAGGTGTTTTATTAAGAAAATGTCTAGTTAAAACACGATTTATCATATAACGTGCAGTACTAAAATCTTTGGCCCAAAAATTCTTAGTAATTGAGTATTCGCTCAACATGTTTCTTGTCATTTCATGAAGAATATGATTTATTCTCACAACAACATCATTTTTCTAAGGGTTTCTTGGAGCTAAAAAGTTGTGAATAATAGCTTTCTTACTACAAAAGTTTCCAAATCCAAATTTTGAAATTCACCACCATGATCACTATGCAAAGTAATCAGTGGTAGGTTTTTATCATTTTTAACTTGGCTCTGAATGTTTTAAAATATAAAAGGATTCAATTTTTTTGCTAGAAAATGGACCCATTTAAATCTAGTGTAGTAATCAACTAAAACAAATGCATATTATTTTCCTCCAATGCTTCTAGTTTGTTTAGGACCAAAAAGATCAATGGGCAATAGTAGTAATTTATTAGAAGTTTAAACATCATTGACTGATTGAAAGCTAGTTTTATATTACTTTCAATTTTGACAAGGTTAACAAATCATTGATGAATCATACCTATGATATGATAGATCCTTAAAAAGTCGTTTCTTTGAATGTTTACAAAGTCTTATAAGGTTACAATGTCCTAACCATCTATGCCATAAGCATGATTGGTCTTCCATTAAACATAAGTAGGGTAAGTCTTCACTCTTAAGGTCTTCTAAGTTAATAGTATATATATTCTCATGCCTATGGGAAGTTCAAATGAATTCATCCTTTGAATTGTGAAAAATACACTTATCATTCCTAAAATTCACAAGGTATCCTTCATCACATAATTGACTTATGCTGATGAAGTTGTTCTTAATACCTTTGACAAAAAACATTTGAAATTAAAACATTACGAAGGAAAAAATTACCTATAGAAACAATCAATCCTTGAGAATTGTCTCCGGAGGTAAATTTTACAACTTTTGATTCAATAATATTTTCAAAGAAATATTTTTTTTCTAGTAAGGTGTTGAGAACAACCACTATCCATGTACCAAATGTTATTGCAGTTGTTACACTTCTTATTTTCCGGAAAAAGAAACAAGTAGTTTTTCTAAACCCAAACTTGTTTGGCTCTGGAAATGTTAGATAAAAGAATTTTTAGAATCCAAATTTGTTTTTAAAAATGAGCTTAATGAAAGCCTAATGATTTAGCTATACTAGGAGAAAAATTTCTTTCCCAATGTCCACAATATTGACATTTAATACAGAATGGGGCACTTTGAGGAAAAAATAGTTATCATTAAAAACTAATTTTGAGTGTGTGTGACCAATTCTAGAAATATTTTTATAATAAAGAATTATAGAATACATTTTATCAAAAAAACTTATCCTAGGGTAAATTTTGATTAATGTTTTTTAAGACAAAATATTTCAAACTTTAGTCTAATGATTAATTTATCATTCTCATAAGAAATTGTTTTGGAAATTGTTTTTGTTTCTAAAACATTTTTCTTTAAAAAATGTTTTTCAAAATCCTTATAAATTTTATCCTTCTCATAATTTACTTTCAAAAGTTGATTTGAAATATTTTCAAAATCAACTTATTTTATCAAAATCATTTGAAAGATATGATATTTCTTTTATAAGAACAGTTATTCTGAAATTTTCTTTATGAAGATTTTTCTTGATTTTGGAATTTTCATTCTCAATTAATTTGGAAATTCAAGATACCTCTTCAAAAGAATATAAATAGTCTACTACTGAGGAGTATTATTCATGTAAAGAGTAACAATGTTTCTCATCAGGGTATTTAGAATTTAAAGAAAAATTTGTAAGAGGTTTATCATTGTGTACCTAAGCCATGAAACAATGATTTTCAATAGGTAGTCTGGCTATTAGCCAAAAAATATTTGTTTAAAAGATTCATATTCTGAAGAATAATATGATAAATCACCACAACTTTCACTATGAGTATCATTTTACTTCAATTTTTTTTATTTTCCTTGTAATAATTTTTATTGTTTCTTTTATAATGTTTCTCCTCTCTATCTTTTTGTTTTTGTAAACGAAAATCAGGTCTAATATGACCTTCTCTTTTACATTCATAACATGTTACTTATGAGTCTTTCTTATCCTTCTTATCTTTCTTTTTGAATTTATATTGAAAATATTTCCTTCCATTAATCTTATTCATCCTTCGAGCAAGATTAGCTAACTCATTTTCAAATTGTTCACTATCACTAGATTCAAACATAAAAGTTTTCTTTTCTTGGGAATCTTGTAATCCATTCTGGTGTCTTAGCTTTGGATGTATTAATGAAAGATACACTTAAATTATCATTCTTCTTCTTATTAAAATCAGAATCTCTTTTCATTATTGTCTCGTGCTATAGAATAGTTGAAAGTAACTCATCACTAGTGATTTGAGTAACTTTCATGTATTCATCAATAATTTTCCATTTCGATTCCCATTCATTCGGACTTATATCAACAATACTGTCTACAAGTGCTTAATAATAAAGACCTTTTTCTCTCATAGATTTTAAACTATTGACAATTGTCATAAATCTTTTTTGCACCGTACATATTGGTTCTCTATAAGGAAAAATAAACCCATGATATTCTTCTCGAAGCATTGCTCTTGTTGTTTCTATAACATTAGATGTACCAAAATGTGTGACTTCCAATTTCGTCAAGATGCATTTGGCTGATTCACAAGATGATATATGACTATATATATTCCTAGTCATAGAACATAACAATGTATTGTGTACCATGTAATTTAGTTTATATTTTTTATTCTCTTGATTGGTGAAAGTAGTGACTTCTTTGTTAGGGATTTTGTAACCTCAAGTAAGCATAATAAATTTGTCCAATACAATATTAATAATAATTTTCTTCATTCATTCTCTATAGTGCACATAATCATTCCCAAAAAATATAGGTGGTCTCATTGTATTTAAATTTTAAATTGATCCAATATTAATTCTTTCTATCTAATAAAACACTAATTTTCCACTCCACACGTTATCGTAGTAAGTATTTATAAACCGATATTTGTAATAGCAACACAATTGTATTCTCAAAAGAAAGAAATAAAATAATACAAAATCAGTGTAAATCAGCTCTGATACCAATTGGTGGATTGTAATATAGATTTATATGTATATTATATGGCACAATATAAGAGGGGGTAAGTTGTATGTTTAATAACATTGTATTTAATCACTTAATAATGTACTTAGTTTAAGTGATCTTAAACTAATACAATTCAAACCCAATAAAATTGACCACAATGGTCTTGGATCTAATAGATATGATATGATATGATATGATACCATAAGTAATGTAAAACAAATGTATTCTAATTGAATACAATTATCAGAGTAATAAAAGTGAAAAAGATTCTACCATACATCATATAGAATCTATTAATACAATATGTATCAAAATAATTGTAATTAAAACAATTACTATTGAAAAGAATATGAAAATAAAGAGGAAATAAATACAATTACCTTTCTAATCAAAATAGCAGTGTAAATAAAAAATTATTACAATTATTCTATACCAAAGAGAAGGGTATCCTTTAACCTAGGATAAGAGGTATATCTTACCACCATCTTGGTAAGACCATGATACGATGATCGGTACGTCCGTCTTGCTATACCTGAATGCCCTTGATTTTATAGGTAATCGGTACCTCTATCTTTAAAACCCTTCAAATACCTTAATAAGAAGATCAGTCGCATTGTCTTCATATCCTCAGTATCCCTTGATCGTTATCACCTAATCAGTATCTCCAAAAAAAACAAAGATTTTATGAAATAAAAAACCTAAGAATGAGTTGTTCACATTTTTTAATTTCAATAATTTCGCACAATGCAATAGAGAAGTCACATAATATCTCTCTATAATTTGATATAAGAAAAATATGATCAATTTCATGTCTCAGTTTCAAATGACCTCCAATTTTTAGGCGTCGGGTTCCAATGGTCATATATTCTCGAATGGTCATATTTTTCTGAAAAACTCAGAGGGACTTGGACACCACACATTTTAATGGCCACATTGAACAGAAAACATGACATCATTTTTATTAGTTTATAACTAACTCCATGATAACATTTTGGTTAAAATAATAATATATATGAAAATGATAATATGAGTAAAATTGATAGGAATAAGTGTTCTGATAAGAATAAAATCATGCATGGGATAAAAGTAAAACATGAGTACGATTAATATTACTTATTTCAATGTATTGATATGATGTAGAGTGAGTAAGATGCATAATATGAGTAAAAAGATCATAGATAGTTTGGTAGACATTTTTAGTATAATAAACAGATCTAGTATGACTGATAGAGTCAGTACAATTGATAGAGTCTGTACGATTGACTAAGTCAGTATGATTGACAGAATCCAAACAATTGAAATAGTCGGTATGATTTACTATGTCAGTACGATAATCATATAAACTATATTCAAAGTAATTACTTCATTTGGTAAATGTGAATAAATATATTTTTGATTTCCAAAAAAATACCTAAAAGACAAAAGAAGAAATTTTACACAACAAGTAATGAGATAATGAATTAGTTAGTGTAGCTTTAGGAAAAGTATACTTGATGTTTCTCAATAGTGTAGTGGAATACAGAGTAACCAAACTAGTAGATATGTTATATTTCATCTGTTTGGAAAGCAGGGGAATCTGAATCCACATTAGGATAGGGACCCTCTGGACTATCATCTGTGCTACTGGATGGGTCATCTTCAGAGGTATTTCTAAACCACTCTCTAAAATTCTCATGGAAGAGGACCCATTATAGCACCATGCTTAGAAGAAGGATTATTGAATCCATGTCATGAAGAAAGATATAGTAGCACTGACCAAATAGGATGAGATAGAGGTCATGACTGAGGTATCCAGACATCTGATTATCAGTGTTATTATAGAGGACCATCTCAGGGTAGCCCATCTATAGTTATGGTATATGGATCAGGATATTTAAGATAATTACAGTAGAAAAAAAATGAGAATAGTATTAAACCATCAACCATAAGAGGTATTATTCTAATATACTCTACTATATTATCATCCTTGTTTGATATGGGTTCTTCAAACACCTTTATCTCAGTATCAACTATTGAAATTCTTGGGCATGAAATTCAATACAATGGTAGGGTTGGGACCCTAGATACAAAATTTTTTTTATAGAAAAAGGGTATAAAAAATTTAAAATGGATTCCCCTTAATGTTTTCATTTATTATTTATTTGGGACATATTCATCCTTAAGATAAAGGGATTCATTTACCTTCTCATGATGGACTACTTAGTACCCTATCATGCCATTATTGACTCATATCACTACATGGTATATTTTACATCACTATTGAGTGATAGTTAACTTCATAATTTTGTTTTGGATTTCCATGAATGTTGATCTAGACCAAATCATCATGGGTGGAAGACATTATAGGCCAGATTTCCACCCAATTCATGGATAATCAGATGGTGTGACTAACTAATTTTTCTCGCTTGGAGGATTTTCAAGGAGATTTTCAAGATGACTTCTCTTTCCAAATTACTATGAGAGAGGAAGAGTTTGAGATTTAGCTAATTCAAATACTAGATCCATTATTTATTCCTAAATTTAGGATATAAACTACTGATATCTAGGATCTCTAATGATATTTGGAGGATTTAGAATCAAAGGGTTTTATTTAACCCAAAAAATATCCTTAGGCTCTGTCTATGCTTATCTAAAAGAAATATGATAGAACCGTTAGGCTATGAAAGAATCACAAATGGTTGAACCCACATTAATTTATGAACCAATATCCATTTATTCAAATATATTATCTCTTTTTCATTTTTGAGGAACTATAGTGTTGTCAATGATCGACCAGAGATCATGCTACCATCAGGTGGGAGTTAGGACTTTAGATATATCATGTACGGTTATCCAAAGTTATTACAATTTAAATGAGTACCTAGATATGAATTTAATTATTAATAACACCACCAATTCTTTTATATAATTAATGAATATGGTTTTCCACCCCTATATGGATTCCATCATCATAATTTTTTATGTTGAAATCATTGTGTATTCTCATACTCGAAGAGACCATGAAAAACACCCTGAATTCATATTGAGTACACTAATAGAGCATCAGTTATATGATATTATCACAATGTACCACTTCAAGATCTACATGGTATAATTCATGGTTCATATTATCTCAAAATCAAGAGTATCAGTTGACTAAGATATGATGATGAATACTTTTCCCTAGGAGCTTTCCAAGAATATGTTTTTTATATGAAGATTCTTAGGGTTGGATGGATATTATAGAAATTTTATAAGGGGATTTTCAAAATTAGAATCAAATAATAAATATCTAACTATGAATGTTTTCATGTTCGTGTTTTATGAAGTGTTTTAGAAGGTCTTTTCGAAGATGAATGGGAGGCATAATTTAGAAATAGTCATGAAACTTCTAGAGCCTTGTAGAGGAAATACAATTTTTAGTGATCCGTCAGGAATTAGGATGGGTGTAGTGTTAATAAAATATTATTTATATTTTGTTTATGAAACTCAAAATTTGAAATCTCACATATGTAATTACCTAAGGAATTACCTTGGGGTTATAGTAGTTGTTCATAACTTGTGTTGCGAGAGACATTATCTTATGAGAGAGCGCATTATGGTGTTTACAGAAAAACATAGCCTAAAGTATATCTTTTTATAGTATTAATTAAATATGATATTGTCATTATGGGTTGAATACCATCATTATATTGACATTAATTTTACCTATATGCATGTAGAGTGAAATATAGTAGCTTATGCACTGAGCCGGAAAACTTAGGCACAAGCCACTCAAAAATCCCATGATGAATGGAAGGTAATGTCCCTCCTTTTTTAGATGAATATAGAGATTCAAGAAAGTCATGTGTAGAATTTTATTATATCCTTAGTAGTTACTTATTCACTCTAGGATAGGGTGATGAGATGATAGTTTTTAAAGCCTAATTTTTTTGTTATATAGGAAAGTATTTTAGTTGAGGACCCACCTTTGGATTGGCCTATTGTTGGAGACCACATCCTTATTATAAATGGGGATATATGGGTTCTAAACAACATAATATAGGTGTTTATGTGATAATACCATGATTTTAAATGGTAATATCACCTAGGTATATCCTTAATATATTGTGATATGCACCGCTTGTATTGGAGTCCTCAGATGAAACACCGTATTATAGGTTTTATCAATAGGTGTTCCACCTATTTCTAGGTGAAGGGAAAGGACCATTTTCCTTATGGATTTTTATAGTTGTTACCAAATCTATAATTTAAATTCTATGGAATCATAATTGATTTGGTTATTTTTTTACTTAGTTCTACTCGAGATAGTGGCACAGTTCGTGCCCTTGTGGATCAACTAATGAAGGTGTCCCACTTCCTTCAAAACTAAGAGAAATTCTCAGTGGATGAGATGGAAAGACAATATTTCCATGACATTATACTCCTATAATAATTTCCATATACTATAATTGTAGATAATTATTCTCATTTCTCATCAATATTATGGAAATGGTTACATAAATATTTGGGTATACAAGTACTTAAGATCCTATTTTTCACCATCTGACAGATGGCCTATCAGAATGGAATATACATCCATTGAAAGACATGATCCAACCATTAGTCCATGATTTCATATTTTATTAGGTCAAAAAATATACCACCCATTCAATTTTACAACAATAATATATTTTAGAAAAAAAATCAGATGGCTCCCTATGAGGCCTTGTATAGTAGGACATTAAATTTACCTCTATAATGGATAAATGATGGGGAGGGTGTGTTATTAGGTCCTTATATTATTTAACAAACTTCGAATAATATTTTGTTGATCTAAAATAGATTTATACAAATCATTATAAAAATAAATCTTTTGTTTATCATCACTGATGACCTATGGAGTTTGAGGTCGGGGATTATGTTTTCTTGCAAGTATCACCCAAGCATGGGAAATGTTAGACACATATGAAAGGGATGTTGGTGCCTCATATTTAATGGTCATTCTGGTTCTTTTTTAGATTCATTTTTCCATTGCGATATGGTGATGTATTTTGATGGCCAATTACTGAATGAGACATGGGATTGGGTGGCCGATGTACGTGCTTAGTGGCTAGAGTTGTTCTCAGATAGTGTTTTACCACCATCAAAAAGGTAACTCTGGTATGTATTCCATTAATGGGAGGATTATATATAAACATGGATTTTATGGGAGGTAATGATTATTTTTCTTCCATTTTAATTACATGGATTTATCCTCATATAATTTCTTAAAAAAATATTAGAGGAAATGATGTTGTTCATTACTTTTTTGGGGATATGAACTCTAGTTGGTGCAAGAAATAAGTAGGTTTCACTATCAACATAAACCATTTGGAACAGTATTTATGGTTTGATGAAACCATGTGGGGTGTTTAGTAAAAACTAGAGGTCCACCTAGTTTTACCTCACAATGAGACACATGCGACATGATCATGATCGAAAAATATAGGATTTAAAATAATAAATGGCTTGGTTGGTATACATTTTCCAAAACTAGGTGTATGAGTAATGAGATCCCCTTCCTTGAATAGTAATATAAGTATATCTGGTGCACATTTTGGCTAATCATGCTTCCAAACTAGGGTTATTTTTAAATATGGGTAAAATTACTAGTTTTACCATAATCATTAATTATTTACACCTTCTTATTTTTTCTTATTAGTAGAGGAAATGTTTCTCTATTTTTACTCAATGAATCTCTTATTCCCTCTCCACTATGGTTTTTAAATAAAATATCCATTATTCCTCAAAATAAACTTATGGTTGTCTCATTGGATTCCTATAGATAAAATCTCCCCTCCTTATTCTCCTTTTGTTATTTCTCTTTATGTAGATGAAGATAATAAGATGTGATATCATATTCCCTATTTGTTGGGAATTCATATATTTCTCCATTTTCATCTAATCATGGACAACATAAAGTCTAATTCATGTTGATTAATATAATACATGCATAAGGTAGGTGGTCTATGACTTTTCCCTAATTTCTAACAATTTATAATTTTCATTTAAAAATAATGTTTTTAATTAGAGTTACACATTACATAATTATTACATGAATTAAATTGACTATATTTCAATCTATATACCTAGGGAGACCGCTTGAAATTATTTTTGGTTGATACAAAAATGAAGACCACCAATTTAGGATGCGTTAAATATTTATTTCATTGGTGATATAATTTTTTGATTATTTAGGACATTGTTCGGGCATTATCTACTTGACTAGTATTGTAGTAGGGGTTTCTTAATAAGAAGTTTTATTCAATTATATATGCTTTTAATAATTAAATAGATATAAGATATATATGGATGGAAATTAACACACTCTCTTGAACCATAATATACCCTTATATCATCTTTGCTAACTTGAATTCAATTCTTCATTATCATGATAATACTGGTACAGTTTCTCAATAAATTTCAAGTAATTATTTCAGTGCCTACATTGATGAATTCAATATATTTGAGATTAATCTGGTTGAATCTAAATTCACCTGGTATAGAAACATCTCAACCAAATAAAGTCCAATAGAATTGATAGAACATTAATCAATAAAAACTCATTATATACATGCGAGTTCATTTAATATACCCCCTTCGATTTAACTAATTCTAATAAACACACAATTCTTTTGAGTTTCATATATAATGAAAAGAATCTACTTCTTCCCTCCAGGTTTAAGATTGCATGGAATTATCATTATTAATATAGAAATCATGTTCATGATTCATGGTCCTCGATTGATAACAAAGATATTTCTTTGGAATTTATTTTCATGTATAAATTTAATAAAAAAGAATAAATATCATATACAAAAATCCTTCATCTCTTTATATAAGGTTGTTTATTATCTTTAACAATATATTCACCACTTTCAAGATACCATTACAAAGAATAACTTATTTGGAAATATTGAACAAGAATATTAGTTGTCCTCAAAACTCCACAAACTTATTAAGCATAATTATTGAATTTAGATGGATCATTTCAAGACTGGTAGGCTTACAGATTATGAGACAAATGCTAAATGTTTTAATTCTATTCAATGATCCAGAAATCATTATTTGAACTCTAGCCCTTATTAGTTATGGTGATAAACTCTTTGATAGAACACAAGCTCCTTCCAACCATATGATCACATTTTATATGTATCTTTTCGATGACCCTACTATATTCTTTGATGTGATGGAATAAATTATTCCTAGATTGGTTAGTGATAAAGATACCATTTTCTCACTTCAATTACTTTGGAAATTAAAAATAAGAATGAAATATTTGGAATTAAATATGGGATGTCTCTTGGACCATATGGTTTCACTAAATATTTTTCCCAAACATCTTTATATCTTAAACATCATGATATTTCTAAATTAGTTGATCATATTTTCATGGTATGTTCTCTCTCATGGGTCCTAGTTCCAAATTATTTTCACTTAGTCTAAAATTTTAAAATTTATGAAATATTATTCAATTCCATTATGTTTCACTTGTCCACACTATCCATAAAATAATTCGGAAAAATTATCAAAAATGGTCTTTCTAAGGTTTCAGATTAAATTATATATTGAAACTAATTTGGATTTATTAAAGGGAGAAGGTTTCAATATTTTGAATTAAATTTCTCTTAATTTTTTAATCATTTATTTAATGATACTAGTTTAGGTAATATTTATCTGAATCCTAATGTAAAAAAATCATTTAGCACCATGAAATTAGGTTTTATTGGTGAGGTACATATCAGATTTAGAATTGATCTCAGGTTTTTTAGTGGATGAAAATTAATATTGTATATTATCACACATAAATTCATATCAATGGATATACATAATGTTATTTAACATATTCAAGAGGATTTAGGAAAGGAAATCCCCTCTCTAAAATCTTTTCATCATTGTATGGTATTATCTTAGCAGGATTCTCCTTAATATGGTTCACAAGGGTGATTTCAAGACCATTAGGGTTGTTAGAGGTTTCTCTTATCATTCACATTACTTTTATATCAATGATATTATTATTTTTACCTAGGTTGGTAGGAGAAAAACGGAAAATATCAATAATTATATCATGCATTATGAATAGTTGTTTGGTTTGGAGATAATATGGAATAAATATTACATTTTTTTGGAAAAATCGTTTCTGCTTCTAAAAAATTAAATATGACAATGGGAATGGGAATCGAGGAAGGAAATATTCCATTAAATAGTTAGGCTTTATCATGTGTTATGTATGACCTCATTTTATATACTTCAATCATATTTTGATCAAAATTTTAAGACACTTGGCCTCCTAGAACGGTATGTCTACCTCAATGGTAGGAAGAATTTTCTTTGGGAGTAATACCATTTTTTCAAAACAAATTTACTCTTATATGGTCTTTAAATAGACCAAATAAATTTTAAATAACATCAACACCTCCATGAAGAACGTTTTTTATATTTGAAGGTTTTTTGAAGGAAAAATCATTAGGGTTTCAAGGAATAATTGTTGTAAAACTAATGAAAATTAAGGGTTGTGGTCAAAATTATATATCTATTTAATAATTAACATCAAGATAAATTTATTTATTGACATTTTATTAAAAATTCAGATAATTTTTACTTTATTATATCTAGAATCTTGGATAGACTAAAATTTGGAAACCTAAATTATGTCAACTCTTCTATTTGGCATAGATTTAGATATATCATTCACATATTTCCATCATAATATCAGTGGTTAGATAACATTAATTCCACTCTAAGTTTTTGTATAATAATTTTATAGGGATTACAATTTGGAAACATGATACACTACTCTACTCCTATGAGGGATAATTGTATCCCCCTGAGAGAAAAAGTGGACTATCCTGACTCCCTCTCTTATAATGTTAGATCAATGGTATCTAATTATATTTTTATTAATCGGGAAGATTTGATGATTTGAGAACTAGATATGGAAAACATGCTCAACTATAATTTTTTTACATAAATTAAACATAGGGACGGTCTAGCTAGACTTGGTCCCTAAGTTAAAAATGGATTTATCCGTCTATATTTTCTTAGTTATGGTGGTTATGCTCCTCAAAGATACCCATGGATTCCATCCTTAGAAATATGGGTATCTCTCTCAATTCAAGATTCATTTTTTAATTTTCACAGGGTGTTTGTAGGTCATAAATTTGTAAGTTTCCACATGTATTTTATTCATTGGAATTAAATATTTTATTTATTTAATATATTTCCTCTGTATTCCAATGAGTCATCGACCCTATAAAGTTTTGATTGAAACTCTAAGTGTCTCATAAAATTATGAATCTCTTTAAGGTGTCATGTGAAGAGATCATTCATGCTATCTAGAGTGGAAGGGGAATTATTGTTTATCCAATGTTATCATAAAATTCTCACTCATTCATAACATCAATATTTCTGGCTATTTAAAATGAAAATCCCCTTCAATGGGTCTATTTTAATAACTCAATACACACTTTTTTATGTTGAAACATATAATGATTGGAAGTAAAATCTCATTTCTCATTGGTACCATCGTGGATTAATTTATCTTACAATATTATGGATGGTTTAAAATAAATTATGATGGATCCACACAAAAAATCCAAGCCCTTTAGGCTGTAGAGATATTTCTAGTGATTATAATGGTTATATCATAGGTTTTCTTTATGTCCAATGTGGTGTTGACCCATATCTTGAAGTAAAAATGCCAATAAAGATCAATATAGTGTACTTATATATTTAATTTTGATGGAATAATGTATGTTTTAATTGAAACTCCACCATGGTTGTGCATACTATTAGAATTGGAAATATTCAACCTTCCTAGAAGATGAATGCTCGAAAGATTAAATGATTGGACATAATCTCTCCAATGAGATACAACATTGAACTTGTGTTTTGATAAGATAGCTATGTTACTGATGGAATTTAAAATAAAGGGGTGGGTTGTGCTGATTTCATATTTTCTAAGACCCTCCATGACGAGATGACGCCTCTCTCTTGAAGAGGTTAATGTAAAATACCCTATGTTAGACTATTGTAATTTTTTTTAAAAAAATTATGAGCCCTTAACTTTGGGAATGGTCTAATTTTATAAAAAGTGTAAAACATAAATATCACAAATTAAATCATGAAAACCATGGTGAAGTTCCCCCACACTCACTGAAATAGGTATTATTCCTCTCCCTATTTTACCTTGAGATAATATGAAAACATCCTTAGGAACAAAATAAATCATATTAACATGCCCAAAATCTAAAATATTCATTTTAAACCAAAAAACACTCAATACAACCATAATCTTAGCATATGGGTGTTTTCCACCCTAGTATCACTATTCACTTAAAATAACCGCTCTTCAAAATGACATCCTGGAAACAACCACATACATGGAATTCAAAACATTCATTTTATAGACAAAAGGGAAATAACTCAAAACAAACCTAAAGAATGACCCTTAAATTTTTTATTAATGCCTCTAATTTATAATAAAATAAAATTTAAAAGCCTAATAAATGTATCTTATTAGATTATATACCTCTCAAGTAATATTCATCCACAATAATCAATATAAATCCATGAAAATGAAAAAACAAAGGCATATTTACAGTAGAGTTCTACATATCAAATAAAAAATCAAAAGATCAAAAAACTAACATATCTTATAAGAAATCCACAAAACATAAAATCATTATAACCATGGGTATATAATTATCAATCAAAAAACTGGTAAATAGAATAATAAACCATCACAATATCATACAAGATACCAAAATTAATTAAATATTTATTAATATAATTATAATTCTTATATTTTCAATTACAATATAAATTCCCACTACCATTTCAATGATGAATTAAGTGTATCTTAATATATTATATCAATAATAGAATAAACCCAAAATTCAATCATTTCATCATACAAAAAACTATTAATTAAACAGATGTTTGGTATACACTATAATTTATTTAATTTATCATCTCAATATATTAAATAATATATCCTTATAAATATAGAATTCTTAAAAAATTATTAATACTGTAAAAAATATTTTATTTAGAAAATATTTATGTACACTGTAAAAAAATTCAGAATTTGTAAATTAATTAAATTAGTGCATTACTATATTAATTTAGTTAAATTTAATCATAAAAAAACATCATTATAGAATCAAAATATAAAAATCACAGCAGTGATTCCACCTCTAAGAAAATGAAACTCCAGAACATTAATAACATAAATTTATAGTCCTTGATAACATATTCATTTCCCATATGTTACCCAAATCAACCATACTCTATAATTAAAAAACATCAACAACTAAATAATCACAATTCTCCTAATTAAATCCTTTAATTTTTTAACTCAATGACATGTCCCACATAAGATATCATTTAATAATAACCAATATTTTTAACATTGTATAGATCCTTAGATATCCTCCTATAAATAATATAAAACGTCACAATATTGAATTCAAAAATCATGAAATTTGTATAGGGAATGAATTACATTACATATACCAAATAACAAATGACTAAAAAAATAATACCTATGTAAATTAAAGATTATTATCATCCTTATATAATATAAAAATTAAAAGAAATAACTAAAATTATAATCATAATACATCCTACTATAGATTTATCTCATGAATCTATTATAATGTTGAACTAATGATATAATGAACATCTTGTTTCAAAAAACTCACATGACACATTACCATAACATTTTCCTGTAGTCATCCAAATAAATTTATATTGTTTTTTAATTTTGAAAATATATCACATTTCACATTAAATTCAACATTATACTAATATAAAATATATATTTATAAACTATATCATCACTCTTCAGAAATATGTTTTTGAAAATCAAAGTGAAATTTCTTGTTTATAACATAGTTAAGATATTTTATTTCTAAAATTATAATATTATTTTATTAATAAAACAAAATAATTATACAGTAGTTTTTAAATTAAAGAAAAACATGAATAATTATATCAAATATGGAATGAAAATTATAAAGTATTGTATTAATAAAAAATAAAAAATATCATATTCCTTGGAAGAAATCCATAAAAGCAAGACTAAAAAGGGGGAGTAATGAAATAAATATTCCAAAATATTATCCTTAACCCTAGACCAAAATTAAATCATTATTCTTAGAGAAGGAGAATATAATGAATTTAATAACCATTATGATTGGAAAAAACAATCACAACTTTTCATATGAAAATATTATAAACTCACCATGTAAAATATTCATAATATCAAAAAAATTATTTTAATAAAGTATTAAATAATTATAAAGGGGAAACAACTTATATAAATTGAGAATGGAATTCAGGTTTCACATTATAAAGAAAAATAATTAATATATTAAATAAATACGGGTTTGGTTAACCAAATTAATACGTGAAAATTATAAATTGGTTTAGTTATATGGGTATTCATGTGTTAAAAACAGATAAAATGACATGAAAATAATGTTATTATTCCATTTTATTTTTGAAAAACATAGAAATTAACTACACATTTCAATGCATCTATGATGAAACACTGATATGTGAAGAGGAAAAGGATCAAGAAACCCTAAATCTAAATGGATTACTCAAAAAAACCAATATCAAATAAAATATATTCAAGAACTCAACAAATAAAATACAAAAGATACAAAATGTTATTACTTCCAATGGAAGATGAACAAAATGAATGTGATAAATGGGGTTACCTCAAATAAATTGGGATCATTATACACAAATAATGAGTATTTCAACCTTAATAGAATCTACTATATGGTAATAAAGGAATATTGGGTTCATCCCATGATTAGACAATTGAAAATATAGTAAAATTAAATTGAATTATAACCCCTATTTATATAGAGGTTTGGACGTCCTAGAAAATGACATTATGAACTACTATATGGAAATTAGAATATTTTTTGAAGCTAGATATGAAACATATCTACTTGAAAATAGAATATCCTCTAAAATCATAGGTGGTTTTATTTAATTTAATATTTTTTATATAGAACCCCTCTGGAGGGATACCCATAAAGAATTAACAACCCGATCCCTAAATCTTAAAAAAATATTTTTTCATATCGTTTTTCTCACAACGAATCCACTATAAATTTCACCACACTATTCTCACCAAAATGGTTTTCACTCCCGCATGATGTGGTACACAAAAATTAAAAGACCCAACATTTATAATTTATTAAATTAGAATACTAATAATATTAACCCATAATGAATTACATTATAAACCATAAAATATAACACTAATCCGTCATAATTAAACTAACAATACCATCACTAAAAAACACCAATCCCATCAAAACACGTGTTATTCATCTCCACATTTTTTATAGTGATTTAAAAAATACCTCTTAGGGGGAACACACATCAAAATGTCTCTTTCATAATCCGAAATAGCCATTATAAACCCCAAATTAATCAAAATTTCCAAACACCTTCATCATGGGTATTTCATAGATATGTATTAAAATGAAAAAAAGGCTAGCAATATTCAATGATGTCCTAGAAATGACATCCACCATGATACGCAGAATTTTATTTTTATACCATATAGAGAGACAAAATAAAACTCTTACCTTTAGTACATTATTGATAAATCTTGTTTATAACTCATGTTATATGAAAACAATAAATTTTTTAGTAATGAAATTTGTCCACAATGACAGATTATAATAAAAATAATCTTATACTCAATAATAAAAATGAAATAATGAGAAGGAAAACCAATGGTCTATTAAATATGGTGGAAAACAACTCATAATAAAAATCATCATATGATTACGAACCACATGATATTAAAAAGAAAATATATAAAAGTTACAATCATTATTACCAATGATAAATGGTAATAACATTACATAGTGGTAAATATGAAACTAATACCATCACTATATCGAGAAGGATATGTAACAAACTATATTTCAGTAAAATAGTCACCCATAAATAAATATTATGATTAATAGATTTCAAATGATAGACCAACTAATCTAAAAAATATTGCATGTTGTTTGGAAACTATAGAATTGAAAAATATAAATAGTATAAATAAAGATATAATGTAAATAAAAATCTATAAATATAAAATAGTAATGAAAAATAATGTTCATTTTTAATATTGGCTCATCTAGTGTAGCTATGAAAATTATAAAATATTTTCACAAAATTTCCAACATCTAACTTATAATAAATGTTTATAAAAATAGTATATTAACACATGTTTTATTAATTTAACATAATGGGGAGGTTAAATAGTTATTATACCAAAAGAAATTCCATATAAAAAAATTGGAGTATTTTCTATTTTTAATTAAAAAATTAATTTTTTCGATTATATTTTGAAAAAAAAAATTCTTTTTTGGATTTGTCATCATAATATTATATTATGATTAAGTATTAGGATTTTTTAAAAAGTATTACCTTTTAGGTTATTATTATAAAATATATTTTTTTAAAAAATAAAATTTATTTTATGATATTATTAGTCAATATGTATGAATTATAAATTGATTAATTTTTATACGACTAAATATTTATTTAATAACATATTTTTAAAATTTCAATTTTTTTTAAAATATAAACTCACATTCAATGTTTTAGATCTTATTTTATACTTTTCATTAAAAAGACTTTAATATTATAAATTTGTTATCTTAAAACTAGATTTTATCACTTTTTGAACATCAATTTTATTAAATGGATTTAAAATTTGGAATCTTGGGTTATATATTTGGTAAAATAGAATAATTATTTTATAGATAATGAAAAAATTACATAGATATAAAATTTTCACTACAATAAGAGTCCAAATAATAAAAGTTAAAATATAAAATTAAATGGAAAAAAAAATTATAACTTTTGTACAATTGTGTGGTATAGTATTTCTCAACACAAGATCCCCCGAAACACCATTTTTTCAGAATTGGAACCACAGTTGCCTAATTGTTTTACTTTTTTATTACTATAAAAGTTACCCTCCACTCCATTATATGGAATCCCTTCACCCCTTCACTTAAAAAAACATTATAAGGCCTTTGGATTGAACAAAACTAGTACCATGAGACTTTTTAACATTATCCAATTTTCTTAAAAACATTGGCCTTGTCAAAATTCCATATTCTGTTTCCTTGAAGTGGAAATCAACAGATTCCATTCAATGGAGAATGATTATATTCTGTAATGATCATCTAAAGTATCATTGTTTTATTTACCACAACATTAATATAATTTTTCTTTGTATTTTAATATCATCACTTTTAAAATTATACTGAATTGTTGTTATGATGATTAAATATTCATTAACTACAATTTACCTTGCATATAGTAAAATTAAAATATTATCTTGCATATGTGAATACTACCACCTAAATGAACGACAAATTGATTTTTCTTCATTGTAATTCATGGAAGATTTAAAGGTGTAATATATGGTTTATAATGATAATTATGATATCATTATCACAGTGAAATCATAATATAATTTCTAAAATTAATTATTTTATAATTTCAATTAATATATAGCTTCTATATATGGGCAGATTTCCACTTCAAAAAGTTGATTTACATTAATTTCCATAAAATTCAAATTAGGTGACATAAAAATTATATTTAATGTATAAGAATTGTTTTTATAAAAATATTAATTATTTTAAATTTAATATTTGTCTTTTTAAAAGTTATTCTAACACAAAACTTAGAAAATAAATTTAATCTACCATATTTAACAGATTGGGGTACATTCCATAATCTAGGATCATACTATAAAAAATATAACTATCTAGATTTTGTATTAATAGATTAATAAAATACATGAAAATATAAAATTAATGAAATTATTATATTATAATAAAAAAATATTGTGGTCAATATACAAAAAGTGTTAAAAATAAGTAGACGAAACCACCTCAAGTAACTGATAGGAACAAAAACGATATAATGAATAAATATATTACTATAATAAATAAAACATATTAAATTAATTAAATATTTATATGTTTCATAATATGGGTTTTAATCCACTAAATTTTCTTATTCAAAATGTTAGGAACATGTTCCTTGAAAATAATGACCATTTTTAGGGGTTTATCAACTTGATATTTAATTAATTGGGTCATAATAATTCTCACTTGAGTATAATCATCACGATTTAATTAATTCTTTCATTCCAATAAATTATATATTATTCCTTCTTATTGTCTAGATAAATTATTTTTAAACTTCAATGAACTCTAATTTTATAAATTTCATTAAAAATATAATTTATAATGTTGGTAATAATAACTCCCATTCATAAGAATGGATTATTTTCTTCCACCTTGATTTTTTTATTATCAAAAATATTTTCATTAAGGACATCAATGTTTTTTTGTTTTTTATTAATAATATTTCCCTATAAATTTTAATTAAATGAATTTTATTACATGTTTCTTTGATATTAATTTTCTTGAGAATTTCTACAAAACATAATCAGTTCATTTATATTCATTATTTACAACTCTATATTTATTAAATTAAAATTATGTTTCCCCTTTAAGTTTCATTTATTTACTAATATTTTTAATAATTTTTTAAAATTAAATTCTTAACATTACTATGTTATTATAATTTAATTTTCACTAAGAATTTTATAAAAATGTTTTACAATTTCTTTTAAAACTTTTAGATTTTTACATGTAATTTTCATCTAGTGAATATTTCCCAAGAAGTGATGTTTTGATCAATTAATATACTTTGTTATGATATCATTAATTTTTTAAAATGATATTCTTTTAATATCCAATGATTTATTATATTCATGTTATGTGTTTAATTTTAAAATTTTAATAAACCCATTTTTTCTATTGGTTCATTAAGACATATTGATGATTGAATTTTTGTTCCACACATATGAACGGGTGATGACATGTGGGTTCCCATGTTTCCTTAAAATTAAATTTTTTATGTTTATATATTAAATTATATTTATTCATGTTCATATATTGTTTTCACATAGGAATGTGAATAATGGTTTTTCACACATTTTTTTTCCACATACATACTGAGTGTGCTCACATAGGCTTGGGCATAATGGGTTTTCTCATAATTTCTTTCATAGGATTATCAATTTCCACATTTTTTATTGTATATAATGATATAAAAAACATCATTATGGATTTTATATGTATGAAATGCCATGTTTTCATGATTACACCTTTTTTAATGTATTACCCACTCTTTAATCTTAATAAAATAAAATATGATTATTTATATGTATTTTTATCCCTGTTAAAAGACTGATTATTATTTTATGATTAGGGTATGATAATATGTCTATCTATTATTTTTTATGATTATCATAAAGGTTCATGTGAAATTATATTAATATATTTAGGAATTACTCGTGATATCCTTCATGTTTATTATCTAAAACAATAAGATACATTTTTTCCTTACTGAGCATCTAAGCTCACCAATTAAAATTTTTTCATTCCTCATATTAGAAACATTATTATATAATTTGGGTTTTCAATTAAAGGTTATATAGTATCATGATTTTTAATAAATTTATAAAAGTGTTTCAAAATAATATCAATATGAATCTAATACCTGTGACACTGAAACATCAGGTCATTTTATTATGTGACATGTTTTTAGATTTAGTAGTTAAATCGTGATATTAATATATTAGTTCAGTGATGTTTTAATTTAGTCTATATAGTAGGTATATGATCAAAAATTTATTTAATTTTTATGGTTATTCAGTCCAAATTTAGTAATTATGCTTATATAAACTTATAAAAAACCCTACTAATGATTTTAAGAAAGCATGATTTTTAAAAAATTTGGTGAAAACAAGAGTTTTTTATTCTTATTGAATTTAAATACCTATATAGATATTATAGTATGATATATGATTTAATAATGGTTTACCATGGGATAGTAACCATAGAAGGATCTGGTTCTGTATTAACTTAATCACCACATGTTGAACAATGTAGAGGCCTAACTACACAGCTAGTTTGAAACCACTGAGCTATATTCTATGGTTAATCACATACTTCTAATATACTATTATAAAGAATATTTTTGTATATAACTAGTTCAATTTGAAAAAACCCATGGATAACCTAGATAAAATTCTAGATATTTATAAGTTAGTTTATGCACATGTGTTACTATAATATTGCAAGTTTTTTTAAAACACTATGTTCGATAAAGTAAAAGATATGAAACAACGATCTTAAACAAATAAAAAAAATATTCTCTATGACTGTTATAACCTAGCCATTAAATTGTTAGGAATTAATAATATTAACTGAATTATGAAATATAAAACAGTCCTACTAATTAATAATGTATTAATTAATTCCTAGAAAATTAAGAACTAGATTTTACTAAAGTCATTTTAATCTTCAAAAAAACTTTATCCAAGAATGATTATTATTAAGAACAATATAATTAATTTATGAAAAATATAGAAAAATTAATTAAGGAAAAAATTATCACTTTAACTATCATGAAGAAAATTATAATATGTTGAAATTTTAAAAAATTTCTAAATAGTTTTTTTAATTATTTGTTGAAATACACATTTTTATCTTGAATAATATTTTATTGTAATTTTTTTTAACGGTAAATTTATGTTTTGTATTAGTTTTAAATTTTAATTAGTTCATTTTAATTAAATTAATCCTATTATTGTCTTTTATTTTGATTTTATCCTTGAGTTTAGTAGAGAAAAAATTTATGTTTAAATGATAATGTTTTAGCAAAACAATCTTTCATTTCATTTTGATGCTTTAAATTTAATTTAAATTATGAAACCTTTGTGTTTCTTATAATTAAAAATTGATTCCATATATGTAATCAGGAGGTATGAATTTAGTAAATATAGCTCATTTGTATTTGGACAATATGAATAGTAATGATAGTAATTTTAGTACCACGGTGAAGGGTAAATCAACTAATTAAGGGTAAAAAAAAATAAGATAAAGACTATAAAATTACCACTATAAATTCTAAAATTATATTATATGAGTTATATCTTTTCATAATAAAAAAAAATAATCTATATCATTTCATTTCCATTTATAAGTGATTATGAAATTTCTACTATTCTATTTAATGAAAAGTCTTATATATCACTCACATATTTTTAATAAATCTATCATTATTAATATATTTTAACCTATAGTATATATTAAAATATAAATAATAATTTGAAATATATATGTTTTATATTCATTATAGTAATCTATTTTTAAATTTTAGTGAAGAAATAATTACCTCAATACATACACAACACTAATGTAGAATTTATTTTATTAATGGAAATATCAAATAAATGTTCTTAAGAATATTCAAATAAATAAAATATGAGACAATTAATTTGATAAAATAATTTAATAGATTACATTGACATGTTACCGATGTAATAAAATATTTTCTTCTAATTATAAGTATTATATTAGTATTATTATTGTTAAAGTAATGAACAGTTCTAAACATTGACATTATGAATATTTTGTATTAAATATTATTTTTTAAATGATTTAAAATTATGAAAAATTTTATATTCAGAAAAATAATTTGAATATGGTTTTATATTTCATCCACGATCCATTTTAGGGTCTTTTCCCACAATATATTAACAATATTTACCTTTAAATATTAAACATCAATGTTTTCACGGCAAGAGTTATATGTGTTGAATAATGGTCCAAACAAAAACCATAAGGGCGTGAAAGTGAACTAAACATATCTAAAAATTACTGTATGAGATTATTTAGAACAATACTAATATTAGATTCTAAATAACTCAATCTGAAGACATTTTAAATTAAAAATTAATTTATATTAATTTATTATTTTTGGAAAATACAAGAGTGTCTCTAACCTCTCTGATAAAAGGGAACCTATTATTCTCATTTAAGGATACATAAACCCTTTTTTGTGATATCATCCAAGATAACTTCTTATAATACCTTCTATCTATAACATCCAATGTCAATAAATAATATTACATTTTCATATTTATTAATATTTGTGAATTAAATATTAATTTTACTTTATATGGGATGCTATTTCCGATAGCGTACACAACACACCAAAATGGATTTCACTGAAATTTTACGTTGCACACAATGTTGATCTATACCAAGAAAATAATGTAATAAAAATATTATTTTAAATGGCAATCAATACCTAGTCATTATATTGGTGGGAATGAATAGAACTAACCGTATTATGATTAAAAAAGTTTTTTAAACTTCTTTACATTTATCCAATAAATTTTAGAGGCTTAAAATAAGAAAGAATCTGATTTTAAGAATGAAATACTCTAATATTCTTTAAAATAGCATTTTACCACCTTTTGATGGAGAACCCTTTTTAAATATTATTTTTATTAGTTTTATATATTTAATTTTTCAAAATAAATTTCTTCCCTAGAATTGGGGCATCAGTATTTAAATTGGGTTAATTTTTGGAATTTTTTTGATAAAGTTCATTTTATAATGAATAGTAAAAAATACTGCATTTTAAGTCAAAAATAACTTTTCATCTAATTTATTTTCATAGTTATATTGTCCTTTTAATTGGTTTTAATGTGTAATTAGATTATATGTTTATCATATAGTCCAATTTTGGTCATTTGAAGTAATCTCACATTGAAATTGAACATAAACATATATGAATCTTTGGGTAGTTTTTACTTCATAAAAACACGTTTTTTGGTTTAGACAACAATAATTAATTTTAAATTAAACACTACAATTTATATGTTTTTAATTTGGAAAAATGGATTCCATATTTTGAATTCGGAGGTTAATTTTTTTAAAATAGGTAACACTTATTTTTAGACATTTTGAATAGTAACATTAGTAAATGTTTTATTTACCATGGTTAAAGGCTATATTTGGTAAATAAGGGTAAAAATTAACATTATAACAATATTAAATAACCCTAATACGTGTCATAAACCTATTATATGATATATTTTTGGCTATAGGCATCCTTTTGTTGATTTTAGGACCCCATGGATCCACTTGTGTTTGAAAATGATATTTACTTACTTTTAATTTAAAGTTAAGTAAAATATTACCTAAACATATATTTTTTAGTAAAATAATTTTTATATGGGATTATACAAGTTATATATTTTAATATAAATATTTATTAGAAATATAAAAATATTTCACACATCATGGTATTTTATTTATAATTTTTAGACATAAAATAAATAAATCTATTTATGACAGAATGATGATGTAGTGATTACCTTGTGAATGAATGATTTAAATAAATGAGATTATAAAAACTAAAATAATTTTTTTTGAAACATTTTATTTCATCGATATATTTTATAGATGATTATTGATTAATATCTTTTAATTAATAAAGTTGTTTTCCAAATAATCAAGTAGTTATATATTTTTTAAAAGTCGTGAGATGAATAGTATATAAAGTGACATAAATGTGTTTTTAAAACAATTTTTTTATTAAATGATTTATTAGTCCTAAAAAACTATGATTCATCCAAATGACATAAATAATGCTGAAAATGTCATTAATGAAACACTTGAGGTTATATTGGAATTTTATAGTAACTATATTAACCATATAGTATGAATATACTAAAAAAACATGGCAAGTGTCAAATAAGTTAACTAAGGGTTAATGATAAATGATAAGTTTGTATTTAAAACAAAACATAATTAATGTAATGACCCAGAAATTTCATGGATTTTTTTTTATAAATTCATGGGATTTTTACGAGTCTGCGAAATCTGACGGCGCGTGATTCCGAGGCCCGGAGTTCCCGGAATGATCCGTCGAAGTTTTTTTAAGCTTAAGTTAATGCGCGTAAGAATTTTTCCTAAAAAAGTAGAATAACTCCTAAATGGTAACTCATATCAGAAATCTGAGGGCACAGTTGCACTCAGGATGGTGAGATTACACTTGGCGTGACTTAATATTAGTCGGCACGGGCCTCCTGTGAGAAAACCCAAAAAATGGCATAATCGTAAATAAAATAATAAAATAAATTATTTTATTTTTCAAATGATTATAACTCACAAACGGTAACTCAGATTAAAAATCTGAGACCACTGCTGAACTCGTGAGTGTGTGATTTCTGTAAGAAAATACTATCTTTTTCCAGTGCGGGCCACCATAGAAAGTTAGTTTTTGGCCGCAAATAAAATAATTAAGTGAAAATTATTTTATTGTAAAATTCATAACTTCTAAAAGGTATCATCGATTGAAAAACTGATAGTACCATTGGGTTCATTGGGGCATGTTTCACCTAACCAGAGCCTAACCTTGACCGTAGTGAGTCGAGGGTGGCTGATAATAATTTTCTGAACTTTTTTTCGGGTACGTTCAGTAAACGTGTGAGCAAAAATTCATATATTTTGAACTAGTGCTCAGAATTGAAATCTGAGGGCACCGTTGAACTCACAACGTCAGTGATTGCTTAGTGAGACCTTCACCGCAGTTGCTTTCTAACATGAATGGAAGTTAGTTTTTGGGGTTTTTAATTAAAATTAAATAAAAATAAGGTGTGCTTTTTTTTATTGGTGGTTAAAACCTCCAAGTGGAGGTTAGAGGTGAGACCCACCCACACATAACCTCCCTTGGGAGGATATTATTTGTTGGGGTCCACCCGATGTTTAACACCTCGAGTAATCAAATAGTTGGGGCCCACACAGGCTTTAACCCCATGAACTCTTGATAATTGGGGGAACTCTTGAACTTCCCCATAATGGTACCAATTCACCCAAAAATTAATTAATAGATTCAATTTATTAATTTGTTAAATCATTTGAATTCTTTCCACCCATTAAAATAATAGTGAGTCTATTATTTTTGGTTTTGGAATAATCTTTTGGTGGAGCTTGAGAGTGGGCTTGGAGAAACCTTGGAGAACTTCATCCTTCCAACGAAGAACCACTAAAGAACGACGAAATTATACCTTGATCTTCAACCGAGTCAACAGAGAAGGAGCCAACTGCGAAGAACACTGACGATGCGTCTTCCTCGGTCTCCTACCCCAGATACTTCTCGATGTCAATGATCACTGAACTCGAGGTAGGGGGTTTTGAGTTATTTTATATATGAGTTTTAAACTCCGTTCTTTGTCGTTCAAATTTCTGGATTATGAAATGCCAAATGTTTTCTCCATGATGAGGAGGGATCAGACCTCACGAACACGGCTCGACCCTCCCCCTTTGGTTGTTCTTATTTGTTGACGGTGGAGAGGACCATAAAGAAACCAGCGGCACAAGGCCGCCGGGTCACCAAGAGGGAGCGACACCATCGTGCCCCGCGATAGGAGAGTCGCGGCCATGCCTGGCCAGGGAAGAGGAGCCAAGGTGACCGGCCAGGACAGCCGCACGGAGAAGCTAAATATTACGGCCAGGTTGGGCCACGGCGGTGGTGGTGCGGAGTCATCACGCTGCACGGAGGGAAGAAAAACCGCGACGTCGTCGCGCTGCGGTGGAGGTGGAGTGGCAGACGGCCAGACAGGCCACTGTGGAGTCAGAGCAGATGCCTGCTCGGCCAGCCGGGAGGAGCGGGACCCCGCTGGGTCCCGCGTGTGATGGATAGGCACCACCTGGAACCGGTTGGAGTACCACCCAAATGGAAGAGCTGTTTGGGAGCCAAGGGCACGCGCTACCACTCTGGTCGTGGCTTAGGAATACACCTACCGAGCCGCCAGGTTGCCAGGCTGGCCGGGCCGCGAGACCGAATGGGCCGCCGGTCCAACCAGGCCACCCTCGGATGGGCCTCCCTTCAGGTCGGGCCACCCACTCGGGCAGGGCCGACCACTCGGGTCGGGCTGCCCCCTCAGACCCGATCGAACCCGCGGACCAGACCCGGACCCGTTTGGCTAGTTTACACCTTTTCGCCCATATCTTGGGCTACAGGTGTCCAATTGACGAACCACCTATGGAAATGGAAATCTTGGAGTGATACGGTTCTTTTGGAATACCCCACTTGAGGTTTGGACATAGTTGGATCATGGTTGGGATGGTTTGAACTTAAAAACCAACTGGGCCCCTAGAATGGAAATGCCAATAACACACAGACTGGGCGTCCTATTGATGCACCGTCTATCACGTTGGAACCCTTACAACATGGCGGTCCTTTGGGTTAC
Source organism: Viscum album (assembly GCA_963277665.1). Classification (NCBI taxonomy): domain Eukaryota; kingdom Viridiplantae; phylum Streptophyta; class Magnoliopsida; order Santalales; family Viscaceae; genus Viscum; species Viscum album. The sequence goes on along the minus strand of OY728148.1, from coordinate 1,864,789,554 downwards.
TCTTTTGTGGAGTTTAGTGGTGGTCGTGGTTTGACCTATATCTCAAATATAGGTTCTACAGAACTCGAGCACACCGGGTGCGAGGAAATCAGTGGATAATAGTGAGGTGGAGGTTGGAGACAGATCATACGGAGGTCAGTGCTCAGCGATCCTATGTGGGTCAGAACATACCGATCCTGTGTGGTTCAGATCCTGTGTGGGTCATTGCGGGTGTTAGTTCCAATCGATCCTCTGTTGGTCAGACTCTGTATGGTCAGAAGTAGTGAATCTTGTCAGAATAAGATGATCTAGCTTCGCGACTAATCATCTACACTTCTAAGCTAAACCAAAAATCTTGGTTTGAGCTGAGTCAATGACTTTAATGTAATCCCCATGATTGAGATGGGTTACTAAATAACATAGGTATATGTAAGGTAATTTACCTAAGTAAGGGTTATCCACTGACTCTGTACTTTGTGGTTATCCTTGTTCGATTTTGTAAGACATTGAGGGTCTCGGGGTCCCTATTGAGTATCGTTATACTCACCACTGCATGGGCTATGCCCGCACCTCGTTGTTTTGGTTGCAGATAATGGACAGTGCTGATCGGGGCAGAGAGTAGTAGAACTGGATGGTACCTGGAGATGGACCACTCAGCGAGGCATACACGGAGAGGACGGACAGACATGTGGTGCTGAGGAGGCCATCTGTACCCACCCTTCTAGTGGGAATTTCAGAGGATGACCCAGTAGATGCTTTACTTCCTTTCATCAGTTCTACTAGCATTTCAGTTGTATTTTTACTTTACTGTTGGGATTGTATTTTTGGCCCCCTTTACTTTCAACACTATCTTTTTGTATACTGTTTTATATAGTGTTTTAATTCTAGTTGTGTACACTGTTGTGTTTGTTTACTATTATAAAGGCAATGCCTTCCCAGTTTAGGGATTTTCACCTTTGGTGCTAGTCGCCAGCCCCTGGCCTATGGAAGGTAGGATTGGGGTAGTCAAAATACGATCCTCGGGGTATAGGTCCTGACAAATTTGTATCATAGGAGTTGGTTCTACCGCATAACTTTGGACTCTGGTCTTTTATGTGAATAAATATTGTTAATTATAGTGAGTGCAGTTATCAGTTCAGGGAGTCCAGTGTTGGTGGGGTGGCTGACATATCCATACACCAGGATACTAACTACTGATTTCCGACTTGGTGCACGAAAACACTGATTGTGTGTATGTTTTCAAAAGTTTTCTTTAAGTAAGCTCAAATAGGTCATCTCACCGGGTATAATATTTTGACAGTGTCATAGCTATTCAAGATGTCTCCACGCAGATTGCCAGTTAGATTTCCGAGAGAGTACACGATGACGGCCCACCAAACAATGAGGCTCCAGTGCAGGGCCCTCTTACTATATTTCCACCTTCAAGTGGTGTACTAGCAGTACCATCACCCATTGGGCAGAAGATGCCACCAGCCACACTAGCGGACAATGCACACCGACTGAGAGAGTTGTACGAGTTCTAGTGGAAGAGGCCTCTAATGTTACGAGGCAAGACAGATTCCCAGATAGCAGAGGAATGACTAGAGGCAATTGCTAGATTTCTGCGCCTATTTGAGACACCAGTAGAGCAGATGGTGATCTTAGCTACTAGTGTTTCCCAATGAGTGGCCATGAGGTTGGATGACATAGTTATGAGGATTTAGTATGTGGACCGTTGCTTGAGATTGTACCTTCAGGTATTGTGTCACCTATATCACTACCTACTGGTCAGAAGTTTCAACCGACGGTACTAGTATATGACACATGTAGTCTTAGTGCATTACTTGTGTTTCACCATCAGATACCCCTCAGGTTCCGAGGTGAGCCCGACTTACAGGTGACTGAGGACTTGCCTGAGCAGGTGTTTGAGAGTTCTCTAGAACTTCTACAGCTTCGACAGGATGACATGTCGGTAGCTGAGTATTCATCGAGGCACACCGATCGTTCCTGGAACTCGATGAATACGATATGATCATTACTTCAGAGATTGGAACTTAGTGTGAGGTGTGTTTAGGGACATCTGAGCCATCAATTTTTCCTCGGTGCATTCCTACCTATATTAGGATTCTAGAGATAACCTTTGTGGTTGAATGTTCTTTGGCTGAGCGGATACTTCTAGTGAATGTTAGTAGTGGGAAAGCAGGAAGCAAGCGCCAGTCTCAGATACTTGTGCATGTAAACTATTTCGAAAAGAGGAAGTGTTAAGGACATATGAATCTGTAGAGCATTCGACATGGAAGCAGAGCTAGGAGAGAAACATGAGGTGGTGTACATTTTGACATGTTACAACCGCCCCTTTTTTGTGGATCCCACCAGGCTCAAGGAGCTGGAGGGCAGGGGAAAAGAGTATCTGCATGTGGTCAAGGAGTGTGACCCAAGGGATCTAGAATTGATTCTAGGTACAGATTGTGTCTAATACTAGCTGCTATATCAATAAACATAGGTACCAATCATTCCTTCATTCCAAGGATCTGGTCCCAGACCTAGAGATTCCGATTAAACTGGTGACTTAACCCTCACTTTTGGAAACACCTTAGGGAGGAGACTCGATAATAACACTTATGCCGATGGTGTGATCTGACCCTAATGGAGGAGTTTCAGTTGGAACCTCTTGGTGGCAGCGTCGAGGCCTTACGACGTTAGTTTGGGTATAGACTGGGAGACCACAGTTCATACACAGATTTACTGTATTAGGAAAAAAGGTTGTGGTTTATCTACAATGTTGGGATGAGGTTTTCTTTAGTCGGTGAAAAAGGGAACCCAGGAAGAACAGATTAAACTCATGCATAGGAGGGTGTAGCTGATTACTCTTGAGTCAGCCAACTTTACCCTCATGGCATGAGGAGTTTTGAGTTTTTAGTTACAAACAGGAGTGACAGAACATGGGGAAATCTTTTCAAAAGATGTTTCCAGGATTACCCCCCCCCCCCAAAGGGGGAGGGATGTCTTCTTTGGCTTGATAAAACTGGAGGTTCGTTCCATACTTCACCAGAGTTGTAGCACCACTATCAGCCTTGAAAAAGAAGAAGAAACCCTTAGTGTAATCAGAGAGATGCGAGCCGAGCTTTCAAGAGATGAGGGAGAGGTTGACTAGTGCCTCCATCTTAAGGCTTCTAGAGGAAGGCATATGGTACGTAGTCTACTTTAACAAATCTGGGACCGGACTTGGGTGTGTCCTGATGCAGGGGCGAGCAGTGATCACATATGGTTCTCGGAAGATGAGACAACACGAGCAGAACTATGCTACCCATGACCTGGAGTTAGCAGTAGTGGTCTTCGCCTTGAAGATGTGGCAACACTATCTTATGAGTGAACGTTTTACCATGTACTCTGATCACAAGAGTCTCAGGTATATCTTTTCTCATAAGGACATGTACCCGAGACATCGACGATGACTTGAGTTCCTCCAGGACTATGAAAATGAGATAGTTTCTACTCTTGGAAAAGGGAACGTTGTTACAGATGCACTCAACAAGAGGTCTAGAATAAAGTTGTTAGGAGAGGCGATAGAGCATCTGGATACCTTACAGATATCCATTGGGGATATAAATGGAGCATCCTTTCTACAGTCTCTTATAGTCACTCCCCCACTTCTTAAGTTTGTCATGGAGTCACAACGTGGAGACGCTGACTGCGAGACACGACAGGCCCAGATATCCACAGGGCAAGAACCTGATGGATTTTTTAAAGGTGGGGGAGAATGTCATTTTCTTTAAAGAATATACCATGGTACCAGTAGCACATCAGGAGGAAGTTTTGAGGGATTTCCACACATCCCTTCTAGCGGTACATCCAGGTGTGGAGAAGATGTAACAGGACTTTCAACGACATCACTGGTGGCCAGGTATGAAGAACGCGGTAGCGGAGTTTTTCTCTCGATGCCTCACTTGACAGCAAGTGAATGCGGAGCATCAAGTACCAGCAGGATTGGTTCAGCCTTTAGAGGTCCCAATGTGGAAGAGGGATGAGATAACCATGGACTTCGTGACGTGTCTTCCACGTACTTCCAGGGGACATGACTCTATTTGGGTGATCATCGACTGACTCACCATGTCGGCCCACTTTCTACTGACCATAGATGGTACGAGCTACCACGAAGAAGGTGCAGGTCATCCAGGAGAAGATGAAGACTGCATAGAGAAGACTGAAGTCGTATGCTAAAAGGAGATGGAGACCTCTGAAGTTCGAGGATGGAGACCACGTCTTCTTACAGGGTGACATTCACGGAGGTTCCAGTGGAGATTGAGGATCGACAGGAGTGGGTCCTGCATGGACAGTCGATACCTCTGGTGCATGTTCGCTGGAATCATGAGAACCTCTAGGAGAGCACAAGGGGAGTGGGAAGCTCACATGCTTGCTCAATACCCCCACTTGTTCTCTTAGTTGTGAGTTCTAGCTTATGGGGACGTAAAACCCTGAGGTGGGGAGAATGTAAAGACCCTGAAATTCCGTGGAATTTTTTTTCTTAAATTCATGCGATTTTTACGAGTCCTCGAAATCTGACGTCACGTGATTCTGAGGCATGGAGTTCCCGGAATGATCCGTCGAAGTTTTTGTTAAGCTTAAGTTAACGCCTGTAAGTAGTTTTCCTGAAAAAGTGGAATAACTCTTAAATGGTAACTCAGATCAGAAATTTGGGGGAATTGTTGCGCTCAGGATGGCGATTTTACCCTTGGCGTGACATAAGATTAGTGGGCTCGGGCCCCCTGTGAGGAAACCCAAAAATGACATAATCATAAATAAAATAATTAAATAAATTAAATTATTTTAAAAATGCTTATAACTCACCTATGGTAACTCAGATTAAAAATCTGAGACCACCACTGAACTCATGAGTGTAGGATTCCTTTATGAAGATACTAACTTTGGCCAGTGCGGGCCACCTGAAAAATTTTGTTTTTGGACGCAAATAAAATAATTAAGTGACAATTATTTTATTGTTAAATTTATAATTTCTAAATGGTAACTCTGATTGAAAATTCGAGAGTACCGTTGGGTTCGTTGGTTCGTTTTTCACCTAGGAAAAACCTATCCTTGACCGAAGTGAGTCAAGGGTGACTGATAATAATTTTCTGAACTTTTTTTGGGTACGTTCAATAAACGTGTGAGCGGCATTTCATTTCTTTTGAACCGTTACTCGGAATTGAAATCTGAGGGCACAGATGAACTCGTAGCATCGGTGATTTCATAGTGACACCTTCACTGCAGTTGCGTTATAACGTGAATGGAAGTTAGTTTTTGGGGTTTTTAAATATAATTAAATAAAAATAAGGTGTGCTTATTTTTATTTGTTGGTGGTTAAAACCTCCAAGTGGAGGTTAGAGGTGGGTCCCACCCACATATAACCTCCCTTTGGAGGATATTATTTGGTGGGGCCCACCCGATGTTTAACACCTCTTGTAATAAAAGAGGTGGGGCCCACACTGGCATTAACCCCTTGAACTCCCCATAAATGGGGGAACTCTTGAACTTCCCCATAATGGTGTCAATTCACCCCAAAATTAATTAATGGATTCAACTAATTAATTTTTGAAATCTTTTGATTTCATTCCAACCATTAAAATAATAGTGAGTCTATTATTTTTGGTGTTGGAATAATCTTTTGTTGAAGCGTGAGAGAGGGCTTGGGAAAACCTTGGAGGACTTCATCCTTCCAACAAAGAACCACTAAATAGTGATGAACTTTTCCTTTGATCTTCGATCGAGTCAAAAGAGAAGGAGCCGACCCTGAAGAACGCCGACGATGCTTCTTTCTCTGTCTCCTACCACGAACACTTCATGACATCAACAGAATGACGTCCGCCTTACCATGACTCTATCAACGATCACCAAACTCAAGATATGGGGATTTTAGTTATTTTATATATGAGTTTTAATATCTATTCTTCATCGTTCAAATTTATGGATTATGAAATGCCAATTGTTATTTCCATGATAATGAGGGCTCAGACCGCATGAACAAGGCCCGACCCTCCCCCTTTGGTTGTTCTTATTTGATGAAGGCGGAGCAGACTGCGAAGAAACAGGCGGTGTAAGGTGACTGGGTCGCCAACAGGGTGCGGAACCATCGTGCCACATGGAAGGAGAGCCGAGGCCATGGTGGGACACGACGGAGGAGGCGTGGTGCCATCACGCCGCGACGGAGGAGCCGAGGCGGCCGATTGGGCTGGCCGCGTGGAGGAGCTGAAGGTCACGGCCAGGTTGGGACGTAGAGGTGGTTGCGTAGAGGATTCGAGGCAGTCGGGGCGGCCGCCATGGAGCCTGAGCGGCACACCGCTCGGCCATCTGGGAGGAATGGGACCCCGTCGGGTACCGCGTCTGCTAGACAGGTGCCACCTGGCACCGGTTGGAGCACCAACTGAATAGAAGAGACTTTTGGGAGCCATGGGCATGCGCTACCCCCTAGCCACAGCTTAGGTGCACCCTTGTCAAGCCGCCGGGTCACCCGGCCGACCGGGCCGCCAGGACGAACGGGCCGCCAGGCCAACCAGGCCGCCCCTTTGGACCAGGTTGGACCGGACTCAGACCTGTTTGCCCACTTTACACCTTTTTCCCCTATCTTGGGCTACGAGTGTCTGATTGACGAACCACCTATGGTGATGGAAGTCTTGGAGAGAGAAGGTTTTTTTGGTGTACCCCACTTGAGATTTGGACAGATTTGAGTACGGTCGGGTTGTTTTGAACCTAAAAACTAACCAGACCCCTGGAACGAAAATGCCAATAACTCACAGACAGGGAATCTGATTGACACACCATCTGTCACATTGGAACCCTTACGACATGGAGGTCCTTTGGGTTTCTCCATTGTGGAGTTTAGTGGTAGTAGAGGTATGACCGATATCTCGAAGGAAGATTCTACGGAACTCATGCACACCAGGTGCGAGGAATCCAATGGCTGATAGTGAGGCAGAGGTTGGAGACAAATAATATAGAGGTCATTGCTTAGCGATCCTATGTGGGTCAGTGCATACCAATCCTATGTGAATTAGATCCTGTGTGGTTCATTGTGGGGGTTAGTTCCTATCGATCCTGTGTGGGTCAAACTCCGTATGGTCCGATACAGTGCCTCTTGTTAGAATAAGATGATCTAGCTTCATGACTAATCATCTGCACTTCTAAGCTTCACTAAAAATCTTGGTTTGAGCTGAGTCAATGACTTTTGTGTTTTCCTCATGATTGAGATGGGTTACTAAATAACTTAGGTATATGTGTGGCTATATTCCTAAGTAAGGGTTATCTGTTGACTCTGTAATTTTTGGTTATCCTTATTGGATTTTTTGAGACCTTGAGGGTCTCAGGCTTCCTATTGAGTATCGTTATACTCACCCCTGTACAATCTATTCCCTCACTTTGTTTTGTTGGTTGTAGATGACGGACAACATCGATTAGGGTAGAGAGTAGCAGAACTGGATGGTACCCAGAGGTGGACCACTCGACGAGACTTACACGGAGTGGACGGATGGAATTGGGGTGATGAGGAGGCCATTTGTACCCACCATTCAGATGGGAATGTCAGAGGATGACGCAATAGCTGCTTTACTTCCTTTCTTCAGTTGTACTAGCATTTCAGTTATATTGTACTTTACTATTGGGCTTGTATTTCCGGCCCCCTTTACTTTCAACATACTCTTTTGTATACAGTTTTACTTAGTGTTTTACTTCTAGTTGCATACTCTATTGTGTTTGTTTACTGTTATAAAGGAAATACATTCCCAGTTTAGGGATTTTCTCCTTTGGTGTTAGTCTCCAGCCCCTGGCCTATGGAATGAGGGCTTGGGGTAGTCACGATACGGGCCCCGGGGTACGGGTCATGAAAAATTAGTATCAGAGGAGTCGGTTCTACCGCAGAACTTCAGACTCTGATCTTTTATGTAAAGCAATTATTTCAAGTGTATTGAGTGCGGTTATTAGTTCAGGGAGTCCAGTGTTGGTGTGGTGGCTGATGTATCCATACACGAGGACCCTGACTTTTGATTTCTGACTCAGTGCATGAAAATACTGATTGTGTGTGTGTTTTCAAAAGTTTTCTTTAAGTTAGCTCAACCAGGTCAGCTCACCAGGTATAATCTTTTGACAGTGTTCCATATTTTTAGGAAGCCTCCACACAGACATCCAATTAGAGTTCTGAGAGAGTACACGATGATGGCCCACCGAGCGATGAGGCTCCGATGCATGGCCCTCTTACTATATTGGCACCATCGGGTGGTGTACCAGCAGCACCACCACCTGTTGGGCAGCAGATGCCACTAGCCGCATTGATGGACGATGCACCCCAACTGAGTGCGTTGCACGAGTTCCAGTAGTAGATGCTTCTGAGGTTATGAGGTGAGACAGATTCCCAGCCGGCAGAGGACTGAATGAAGGCGATTGCTAGAGTTATCTGCCTAGTTGAGACACCAGTAGAGCAGATGGTGATCTCAACTACTAGTGTTTCCCAGTGAGTGACCAAGAGGTTGGACCGTATAGTGATGAGGATTCGGTATGTGGACCGTTGCCCGAGATTGTACCTTTAGGTAGTGTGTCAGCTATATCACTTCCTGTTGGTCATGAGTTTCAACCGGCGGTACTGGTAGATGAAACATGTATGCTTAGTGCCTTACACGTGTTTCAGCATCAGATACCCCTCAGGTTTTGAGTTAATCCCAAATTACCGGTGGCTGAGGACTGTCCTGAGGAGGTGGCTGATATTTATCTAGAAATTCTAAATCTTTGGCAGGACGACATGTCAGTTGCTGAGTATTCATCGAGGTGTACCGATCATTCTTTGTACTCGATGAATATGATACAATCAGTTCTTTGGAGCTTGGACCTCTGAGTGAGGTGAGTTTAGGTACATCTAAGCCATCAATTTTTCCTCTATGCATTCCTACCTATGTTAGGATTATAGAGAGAACATTTTCAGTTGAATGTTCTTTGGATGAGTGGATACAGCCAGTGAATGTTAGTAGTGGAAAAGCAGGAAACTAGTGCCAGTCTTTGAGACTTGGGCATGTAAACTATTTTGGAAAAAGGATGTGTTAAGGATAGATGAATCTGTAGAGAAGAAGATGTGGAAGCAGAGCAAGGAGAGCAGCATAAGGTGGTGTACATTTCGACATGTTACAACCGCCCCTTTTTTGTGGATCCCACCAGGCTTAGGGAGCTGGAGGGCAGGGAAAGATATTAGTTTCATGTAGTCAAATAGTTTGACCCAAGGGATCTGGGAATGATTCGAGGTACGGACTGTGTCTACTACTAGCTGCCGTATCAGTAGACATAGAAACCAATTCTTCCTTCCTCCAATGAATCTTGTCCCAGACCTAGAGTTTCTGGTTAAACCATTGACTTGACCCTCACGTCTGGAGATACCTTTGGGAGGAGACTCAATAATCAGACTTACACCAATGGTGTGATCTGACCATAGAGGTGAGATTTTAGGTTGGAACCTCTCAGTGATAGCGTCGAGGCCTTACAACGTTAGTTTGGGTATGGACTGGGAAACCATTGTTCATACAAAGATTGAATGTTTTTGAAAAAAAGGGTTGTGGTTTATCTACAACATTGGGATGAGGTTTTCCTTAGTCGGAGAGAAATGGAACCCATGCAACATATATTAAAATCATGCATAGAAGGGTGAAACTGATCACTCTTGAGTCGTCTAGATTTACCCTTGTGGAATCCGTAGTTTTGAGTTTTCAGTTCCAAACTGGAGTGATAGAACATGGGGACATCTTTTCAAAATATTTTTCCAAGATTACCCCCCAAGGGGGAGGGACATCTGCTTTGGATAGATACTACTGGAAATTATTTCCATACTTCACCAGAGTTGCAGCACCACTATCAGCCTTGACAAAGAAGGGGTAACCCTTCGTGTGATCGGAGAGATGCCACCTGAGCATTCAAGAGTTGAGGCAGAGAATGACTAGTGCCCCCATCATAAGGCTTCCATTGGAAGGCGTAGGGTACATAGTCTACTTCGACGCAACTGGGAATAGACATGGGTGTGTTCTGATGGAGGGGCGAGCAGTGATCAGATATGATTCTCGGTAGCTGAGACAACACGAGAAAAACTACGCTACCCATGACCTGGAGTTAGCAGCAACGGTCTTTTCCTTGAATATGTGGAAACACTATCTTATGGGTGAATGTTTTACCATGTACTCTGATCACAAGAGTCTCAGGTATATATTCTCTCTGAGGAACATTAACCCGAGATAGCGACGATGGATTGCATTCCTCCAAGACTATGACATTGAGATAATGTATACTCTTGGTAAGGTGAAAGTTGTTACATATGCACTCCATAGGAGGTCTAGAATATAGCTTCTAGGAGAGGCGAAAGAGTAGCTGGCTAACTTACAGATATCCATTGTGGATAGAAAAGGATAAGCCTTTCTACAGTCTCTTATAGTCAATCCCCCACTTCTTTAGTGAGTCCGGGAGGCACAGCATGGAGAAGTTGACTGGGAGACACGACGTGCCCAGATATCCACATGGCAGGCACCTGCTGGATTTTATGAAGGTGGGGGAGCATGTCATTCTCTTCAAAGGATGTACCATGGTACCATTAGCACTTCAAGAGGAAGTGTTGAGGGAGTTCAACACATCCCCTCTAGTATTATATCCATGTGTGGTGAAGATGTACCAGGACCTTTGACGACAGCACTGGTGGCCAGGTATGAAGAAGGCCGTAGCGGAGTTTGTATCTTGATTCCTCACTTGTCAAAAAGTGAAGGCAGAGCATCAGGTACCATAAGGCTAGGTTCAACCTTTAGATGTCCCAAAGTGGAAGAGGGGTGAGATATCCATGGACTTCATGATGGGTCTTCCACGTATGTACAGGGGACATGACTCTATTTGGGTGATCATCGACCGACTCACCAAGTCATCCCACTTTATACTGAACAGATATGGTACGAGCTACCATAAAAAAGGTGTAGTTCATCTAGGATCGGATGAAGATTTCACAGAGCAAACAGAAGTCATATGCTAAAAGGAGACGGAGACCTTTGGAGTTCGAGGATGGTGACCACATCTTTCTACGGGTCTCACCTTGACGAGGCTTATGGAGATTTGGCCAAGGAGGAATGTTATCTCCCTGATTCATCAGACCTTTCTATGTCCTTAGCTGAGTAAGAGAGGTGGCTTACCGCCTGGCTCTTTCACCTCAGTTTCACTAGGTGCATGAAGTATTCCAACATCTTAGATGAGAAGATACATTCATGACCCTTCTCACATCATCGACCATGGATAGTTGGACGTCGATGATGGGGTGAATTTCACGTAGGTTCCAGTGGATATTGAGGAACGACTAGAGCAGGTCCTGCATGGATGGTCTTTACCTCTGGTGCACGTTCTCTGGCCACATCGGAACCTCCTGGAGATCACATGGGGAGTGGGAGGCTCAGATGCATGCTCAGTATCCCGACTTGTTCCCTTAGTTGTGAGTTGTAGCTTATGGGGACATAAATCCCTGAGGTGGGGATAATGTAAAGACCCAAAAATTCCATGGATTTTTTTTGTTAAATTCATGGGATTTTTACGAGTCTGTGAAATCTGACAGTGCGCGATTCCAAGTCCCAGAGTGCCCGGAATGATCTGTCGATGTTTTTGTTATTCTAAGGTTAACGCGCGTAAGCAGTTTTCATAAAAAAGTAAAATAACTCCTAAACGGTAACTCAGATCCGAAATCTAAGGGAACTATTTCACTCAGGATCTCGATTTTACCCTTGGAATGACTTAAGATTAGTCGGTGCGGGCCTTCGGTGAGGAAACCCAAAAATGGCATAATCGTAAGTAAAATAATTTAATAAATTATTTTATTTTTCAAATGCTTATAAATCACAAATGGTAACTCAGATTAAAAATCTGAGACCACCATTGAACTCGTGAGTGTATTCTTTCTTTAAGAAGATGCTAAATTTTTCCAGTGCGGGCCACCAGAGAAAGTTAGTTTTTGGCTGCAAATAAAATAATTAAGTGAAAATTATTTTATTGTAAAATTCATAACTTCTAAATGGTAACTTGGATTGAAAATCCAAGACTACCGTTGGGTTCGTTGGTACGTGCTTCACATAGGAAAATCCTAAGCTTAACCAATGTGAGTCGAGGGTTACTGATAATAATTTTCTAAACTTTTTTTCGGGTATGTTCAGTAAACGTGCAAGCGATGTTTCATATCTTCTGAACCAGTGCTCGGAATTGAAATTCTAGGGCACTATTGAATTCGTAGTGTCAGTGATATCTTAGTGAGACCTTCACTGCAGTTGTGTTCTAACGTGAATGGAAGTTAGTTTTTGGGGTTTTTAAATAAAATTAAATAAAAATATGGGGTTCTTATTTTTATTTGTTGGTGGTTAAAATCAAGAATATTATTTTATTTTATTCTTACATTAAATTATAACATGTTTTTTTTTCAAAGAAAATATTTTCCTTTATATTTTTTATGTTTTTAAATAAGTGATTTCAAGATAAAAAGGACATTTTCCTCAATAATTTTCCATTGATATTTTTAAATTATTTCATTTATGTCCACATTATTGATTTAATATTACTATTTAAATATTTAATTATCTTATGATAACATCTTCCATAATTTTTATGGATGTTTTATGATCGGTTTTATTGGGTAAATTTATGATATTACATATATTACTTCTTCTAATATTGGAAGTTATTAATTTTTAGGGGAGTTGATTATGTTTTTTTATTTATTCATATAACGAATTATTTGTACTTATTATGTAATGGGTGGTTCTTGGAATTAAATATCCCCTTGATGCATCGATGGGTGTCATTAAACAAAATAGTATGGAATTTTTTGTGAGTCCTTACCCATTTATGTAATAGCTGTTAGCTTTTGGCATTAAAAATATGTTTTGGATGCCTTGGAACTATGCCTCAAAGATTATTTTATGATTTTTAGAATTATACATTCTATTATTATAAACTCATTTATTGATTCCCATATGATTATTAAAATAATTTTTATATCCATGGAGAATTTTTAGAAAATTTTATTATTTATATGGAATTATTTGATTATCATTTATTTATATCTATATTATTAATGATTTATTTATAGTCCACTATACACATACAATTATTGATTATATGACCTGACCACTTTCTAATGATTATTTTTCCAGGGATACTAGGAAGTGCTTTATGATTAATATATAGGTATATGTTAAAGGGGAAGATAATGTTCTCAAAGAAAATAACATGTTATATTTTATGTTTTTAAATGTAAATGAAAAATTATATTATGTATCTAGTTAACCAATATTACTAAACTATTCTTTCTTTTGGGATACAATTACTTGTATCTAGTAAAAATGATATAAATTACAATTTATTAGTAATTTTATTACTAAACTATTCTTTCCTTTAGGATACAATTACTTGTATCTAGTGAAAATGATATAACTCATCTAACATTTTGACTATGTTCATGGTGTAATATAAATTAAATAAAATATTTTATAGGATGAATTCAGTTCTTTTTCATTAACCATAGGTAAAAGAAGAGTTGTTATTTCATATGAAAAATGCGAATGCTTTTGAATTGGGATTTCCATTTGAAATTTCCAAGTTTGAGAATCATTCCATTTGATTTACATAAATGGAAATTTTTTATAATTATTTAATTATTCGAAAAAGTATATATTAATGATTTATATTTTTTGGGTTGGTATTTTATTTACATGGATGGAATTTTCTGTGGACATTTATCTAGGGCAGATTAATCCGACATGCTTCTTTATTTTCCAAACCACGCTATGCATACCTTTCCTTGTCACTAATCCACTTTCGGGACTCCTCTTGGAAATTAATTATCATCAACACCCATCTAATCAGAGGTTTCCATGTATTCACCTCCTTTAACTTGGTGGTTTTAGTTACGCCTCATGGAATGCAATGATTGTGGTGGGTTATTATAGTTTCTTATAGCATATTGTGCTATGTAAGGGGAGATCATAACATCTTCTATAAGGACTCATCCTTGAAAATTACAAATTCTAGTGAATTAATACTATAATTCACTATCTTACACTCTAATAGATCATTTGGGTTTAGTTTTCTAGAGATTCTATCAATAACTATTACATAATAAACACATATATTATTAATTGATCACTTCTAATTTATATCCATTTTTCAATAATATTAAATTTTGTATAACTAAACACATTTAATTAAATTGAAAATCACTATGAAATTCATTTTTACATATTATTTTTACTTACCCATCCAAAAACCTGTTGATTTTTTTTAAACATGTGATGAGGAAAAAAATGCTCAACAAAGGATATTAAATGAGTGAGAAAACATTAGTCTATGAATAATTATAAAAATAATAATTTTCAAATATAAAATTTGTGATAAAAATAAAAATTTCATACCCAAGAAATCACTTAATATTCCAAAATCATTTCACAAAACATTTCATAAGACTACATAAATCCAAAATAAAAAACAATAGGTTTTTTGGGAATCATGAAAAACTAATAATAAATTTTTCACAAAGATATAATTTTAACCCATAAAAATAGAATATACATTACTTTAAATATAATATCATTTTCTTACCTTGATGATTCAAAATATTACCTCAAAAACCGATACTAAGCATAGATAAATCATGTAGGTAACTTGGGGAATCATTTTCATATCAATATTAATAATTGGATAACATTTATGGTAACATATTGAATAGTCATCAATGTTATACATAAAATAACCAACATGGTTTCATTTAGAATAAACATAATAGTATATTATCATAATTACTTATGAGAAATGTATTAAGTTAACACTATTTCATTACCCAATTCATTATAGAGATATAACGGGCTCATCATTCTTTATTTTATAATAGAACCACCAATCCTCATAAATAATTCCTTGAAAATATAATATAATACTAAAAAAATTTCATTATAATATGTTTTATTTTCACCTTTTAGAAAACATTTTTGAAAATTGATATATCTAATCCATTTTAAAATCCATTTTGAAAATAATTAGAAACATAGGGAAGGTGGGTTTTTTTAATTTATGTAAACTCAAAATATTTCAAATTAATCCAAAAATAAAATAACAATTTTGGGTGTGGTAAGGTTCGTTGTCTCTATATATGTTAAAAAAACATTCTATTTTTCATTTTTAAAGAATGTTAAAACATTCTGTAAAAATATTCTTATTTAGAACCTTTGAATCAAATTAAAATGAAACACAAAGAGTGATTTTCTAATTAATGTATATCCATATGAATACATACATAAAATAATTTTAAAAATATGGATATATAAGAAATTTTTTGTTTTGATAGAAACCTTAAAAGGTGATTTTTTTAAAGAAACTATATTACCTTGGGTCCATCTCATCACATATGTTAATTATCATACTCTTATTAGAAAAATTTCTTTTAATTAAAAAATTATGAACTATAAATTTTGTTTTATTCCCAAAACAAGGCCTCCAAAACATGGAGAGAGAGATTAGGCATATATTTTGGTAGATCTGGGCTGATTCAAATGGGTATTGAAGCGTAAAGAAATGATATGAAGTGATTTCCTTTTATAAGAGAGGGGATGGGCACTATTGGAATTTATTAAAATATTAATTGAATATAAATTAATTGTGACCTAAAAATGGATCCAAAATGATAAAATTAAATGATAATATGAGGATGGATTGAAATCTGGTCATCCAATAACTTTTTTCATGTTTAGATCACATTTTTACCCTTATCGTTTTTAATCCCCTCTTAACCCTTTTCATATTTTCCATGACAATGAGTTTTTTACTCTTTGAGAGTCAATATAGTTACCATAAATATATAAATTACCCTTAAATTTATAATGGTTGATATTTTCAACCATATCCTATTCATGTTTTGAAGATAGGATTTTTAGTAATTTTATATCTTTTATCAACATATAAATAATTTCAAATTTAGAACTTTTTATTATCATTTAATTTTATAACACCAATACAACATAAGAAATTTGAATAAATTATTTTAATATGTTCCTAGAATATTATTTTTATCTATAAAATTCATGGAATGCATTAATTATTTCAAATTATACTAATTTTAAAAAATTTAATGTCATTTATTTTATTTTTTATTTAATTAAATAATTAATGTGTCAGCATTGTGTAAGTATTTAAGTTAATTATTTCATCGATAAAAATTGAAAATAAATTATAATGGAGAATATAAATAATTTATATTTCAAAAAATAGGTTTTTAATGGAACATATCCTCTAGTTATCTCCTTGTTGAAAATATTATAGTTATTAAAAACAAAAGTGGCAATTTTCACATTTATTTAAATAAAATATTATAAATGTCATAATTACATCCAAATAAAAACAAAAGGCCATATAACCAAATATTGGATGATTATGGATGAAATGGACTCATATAATAAACTAAATTCAAGTTTTACTGTCATTTTAAATTCCTTATTATTTTTTATCTTTAATTACCTAATTAACCCTTTAACATTGTAACAAAATTACTAAGGATACTATTTATATGAAGAAAAAATAAAAGGGACCTATTTAAAAAACGTTAACCCCCTAATTCCATATAGGGAATCAATTTTTCAAGATTTAAAAAATACAATTTTTTTGATTTAATTTAAAATTAAACCACAAAAACGTGATGAAAAACAGTTTTTCAGATAAATGTATTTTTATCTATAAAAATATTTTTATAATAAATTTTAGTTTAAAATTATTTTCAAATACTGTAATTGAATTATTATTTTTTAATAAAAAGGAAAAATATTTATTTTAAAATTATTCAAAAATATAATTTGTCTTTATAAATACTTGAAAATAAAATACAATTTTCAATAAAAATCAATATTTTTCCTCTTCATTGAAAAATAATTTTTTTTAGAAAATTATCAAAAAATAATTTTAAGATAATTTTTAAATTCTTAATAAGAAATTTAAATTCATTTTTTGTAATTTAAATTTTATTATTTGGAAACCAATATTTTATTTAAAACTATATAATTTCTAAAAATCTAATTTGGTTAAAAATAGAGCTTTTTCCTTTTCATTGAAATATTGTACAGTGTTTGTAAATTTAATAAAAAAATGTTTTATATCAACATTACATGGGATTCTACATCCATACCCACTTTTGTAAATTACATAATAAAAATTTTATTCACTTATAAAATAAGTGAGAATATTTTTCCCCCATAAATTTTTTAGATTCCGGTGTTTCTTCTTCCATTATATGGTTTCTCTACAAAACCTTAACCTTGCGAATTACCTTGTTTCATATTATTTAATATTTAATGTCATTAATATGAATAATCTATTTCTTATAAGAAAGTTTATCTTCAAATTGAAATACCTAAGGGCTCAAAACATGGGATGAATATTTCACATACATTCTTAACATAAAATCATGAAATATATTTTGTAACTGGGATAAACCCAGAGGAAATGATACTCGGTAAGAAACTAATCCAACTTCATCAAGGATTTTATATGGTCTATTGAAACATGGAGTTATATTCCACTTTCTACTAAAACACATAACACGTTTCCATGGATATACTTTAATAAAAATATGATCACCTACATTGAAAGAATGACCATTCCTCTGTTTATCTATATAAATTTTCTAACTACTTTGATCCATACTCATTTTTTATTGAATTACATTAAAATTATCTACCATTTCCTCTATCAATTTGGATCCCATAAACATCATTTCACCTAATTCATTCATAAAGTTGGATTCAAACATCACTTTTTATATATTTATTCAATAGGTTACATCTATATACTAGAATGAAAACTAATATTATAAGAAAACTAAAATAAAGAAATGTGTTGATCCAAAATTCCCCAGTAATCCATTGAAAAAAAAATCCTATATTCCATCATTTGATTTGTTATTTCAGGTTGTCCATCATATTGGGAATGAAAAATCGTGAAAAAATTTAATCCAATACTCAATGACTTCTGAAGTCATTTCTAAACTTTTAAGTGAACCTCAAATCATTGTTAGATACAATAGGAGAAGTACCTCCATGAATTATGACAATATACTTAAAATACAGTCAATAAATATGATCTAATGATATATTATCCTAAATGGGAAGGAAATGTGAAGATTTATTTAATCGATGAATAATAACACAAATCACATTATTACCTCAAGAAGTATTTGGCAATCCCACCACGAAATCTATGGATATATTTTACCATTTCCACTCAAAAACTAGAAAATGATGAACCATCCTCTTTGGTAATTTTAATTATTGTATAAAATTATGAAAAGTAAAACATTTCACTCTAAAATCAGTAATATATCTTTTAATTTCATCCCACTAGTAAAACTCTTGAAGGTTTCTCTACATATTAGTTTTGTCGGGATGAATTAAAATAAGGGAATATGATCTCCACTGAACAATTCTACCTTTAATTTAGAGTCACAAAGCACACATAATCTATTTCCAAATCATAAAAAACAATAATTATCATTGTTAAATTCAGAAAACTTATCCTTTTGAAACAATTCTACCTTTTCCTATAACTTCTGATCTTCCTTCTAATATTGATGAATATTTTTTTGAAAGAGACTATTATAATGAATCCTGAATAAAAAATTATGTTCCTCCATCCAAAACTTCTAAGAAAAAATTCATCAAATAATTCTCCAAAGGCTCATGTTCTAGTTAATGATGAATTCTTTTTCTAACTCAAAGTTGCAACTACTTCATTCTCTTTTTTTAGATGATAATGAATTTTGCATTCATGATTCTTTATCAATTTCATCCATCTCCTATATCTCATGTCTGACTTTTTTGAGTGAATATATTCTTAATACATTTTTTATCAGTTTAATTTTCACAATTGGATCTATATAAATGATATCCCCAAATTTTTGAAGAAAACAATACATAGTTTAATTTGAGGTAATGTGTGGGATAATTATTATCAAGTGGTTTCAATTGATGTAAATCATAATAAATTACCTTATCATTATGAATCATGATTAAACCAAGTTATTTTAATGAAGTATCACTATATATGAAAAAAAACCATTTCTAGAGGGCATAACCAAAAATAGGGAATTAACAAATCATATTTTTTGTTCCTGGAAATAGTGATCACGTTTGTTATCCAAATGATCCAAACACCCTTTTGGATTTACTTATTATGTGGGATTGATAATCATAAAAAGTTTTTAAAAAACCACAAATAGTATCCTATTAATACAAGAGAACAATAAATATGAGTAATATTTTTATGTCTTATCATTTCATATAAAACTTTATTTATAACACAATCAACTATTATTCCCTATTTATTTAAGATGTTTCCAAGTAATGAAACATGCTACAACCAAAAAATAAATTTTCTAAATTTTTCATATAAAATATTTTCTTTAAGGGTTTAAAGAAAAAGCCAAAGAAAATTTTCATGATTCTTGTTAATTTTTTATAAAAAAACAGATCATTAAAAAAAATAACCAAAAACATTTCGAAACATTCATGGAAGTCTCAATAGATTAGATCCAAAAATGCAGCTAGATAATTTTTCAACCAAAATGGAATTACCAAAAAATCATAATGATTTTATCTATTATGAAATACTATTTTCAAAATTTCATACTCCTTAAAGTTTAACTTATAGTACCTATACCTTAGGCCAACCTTTGAAAAATACTAAGCTCTTGGGAGTTGATCAAACAAATAATTTATATAAGGCAATGTATATTTATTCTTAATAGTAATGTTCTTCAATATTTATAATCAATGAAAAGCCTCATAGATCCATTTTTATTTTTAAAAAACAAGATAATATAACCCCATGGTGAAGTTCCAAAATTAATGAATCCTTTACCAAGAAACTCCTAAAACTATTTTCTCAATTCCAAAAGTTCTACATTATCTATTCAGTGAGATGATTTTGAAATTGGATTAGAATTAGTCACTAAGTCAATTTAAAATTCAAATTTCCAATCAGTTATAACAGTAGGAAACTCGTCAGAAAAAACATCAAGATATTCTTTTACTATTAGAACATCATTAATCTAAATTGTTCCCTTATTTTGAACAATATATGAAAGACAAATTTTTCTATATTTTAAAAGTTTTTCATCTTCATTATATGTTATCGAAGGTATGGGTTTATTCTTGTTTACAAAATGAAACACTTTCTAAAAAACAACATCTTTAGCTCTAAAATAAATCTTAACATGGAAAACGAAGATCCAATCCATACCCAAAATAAAATAAAACTCTATTAAGTGTATGATAATAATGTTATCAGGAATTAATTCCACAAACATTGATAGGAAGATTCTTATAATTTATTTTTTTCCTTAATACATATCTAAGATAATTTTACCATTAGATATAGATTCAATTGTTGAGGTGGAATTTTCAATTTTCTTGAAAATTTCTCAAAAATGAAAGAATATGTCGTCCAAAAATCATAGCTGAAAATATAATAATCTGAATAAAAATAAAATGTACCGGATACCACTTGGTTTTATGTACCAACATCTGTTGTAGTATATTCGAAATATTTCATGACACCTTTCTACATATAGTCTTGATACTTCCCATCATTCAAATTTTTATTCATATATTCATGTTCATAATGACCCATTTAATTACATTTAAAACATTTTAGTTCATATGTATTAGAATTTTTATAACCACTATAAAAATCATTTTCATGGAAATTATGAACCATATACAGAAAATTACCACATTAGAAGCACTTAACAAAATTTATAAGGCATTCCCCAAAGTTGTTTTACCATAAATCTCACAAATTGAAAACTAAATTTTATTACCATTAGATTTTTTGATCAATTATTCCATTTTTATTACCAAATTTACCTCTTTTCTACCAGATTTTGAATTACATATGATCATCTAAAAACTCTATTTACACCTTCTCTGCACATATAAAAATTTTATCATAACATTCTAAATTATCAGGAAGCATATTCCCTTTGATATTTTGGCTAAAATCATGTGTAAAACTGATTAATCTTACTATTAGGGTCATTGAAAAAAAAAATTTGTACCTTTAAAATAGAGTGAATTTTTCTTCGTATGTGACGATTTAAAATTCTTCCCTTTAACTTATTCCAATAATCTCTTTTCCACAAAAATATAACATATTATGGGAAATATTTCTCAAGAATGATATTATTAAATTTATCTTACATCAATGCATCAATCTACTCGTTTCCCTAATATTCATTACCATTATCCACCACTGGTTGGATTCCCCATCAATACATTAAATAAGAAGACTTAGCTTTTAAAGATCCCAACATCCCATGTCTTTAAATATCTTTTCTAAAGCTATAATCCATCAATTATCTAAAACTGGGTTGTATGATACATTTCATGTTATTGGATGTTGTCTCATACAATTATCCACTATATTCATGTTCCACAATGGTATATATGGATGCTACCTTGCATAGATAACATAAAAATTTACATCTTGTGTCATTTGATCCATCCTTGTAAAAAACTTCTCAATTATCATTCCAACAATTCTGGGTTGTTGATTCGGAAGGATATCGCCCCCTCGGTGCCTTCTTAATCTAGCTTCACTATTTCCAATATGTAAAAACATTCTTAATAGACATATTTTATTCAAAAAAACATGGTAATCATAAAATTACATGTAATGTCAACTTAAACAAGAAGTAAAATATTTTTAAGGGTATTCTATAATCATTATCCTAATGCCTAAAGTTATATAAACATTTTCTCTAATAACAACTAAAAGTACCTGGCCATAAAAATTTCATATTCTACTAAAATTATACTATAATTCACATTCTAATATTCCTAAAAATCTTTTCAGTTTATATTTTTAGAGAGTTAATTTATAACTCTAACATAAAAAACCATATATTTCAATGTAGATACTTTTAATCATTATCCATTTTCCCATAATATACAACCTTTAAAATGAAACATGTTTTATTTCCCTGACTTTCAACATGACATCTTTTTTCCCTTAACCTTTCTTAAACCATGTGAAAAATATTTTAAAACCCAATATGAGCCCAAAAAATATCACTAAGTGACATAAAAAGGAAAGAAAACAAAAATTATTATGTGAATAGTTATAATTTTGTATTTAAAAATAAACATTAGGCTCAAAATAAACATTTTTTCCCAATAAATCACCTTCCCTAACAAAATATTTTCACAAATCATTTCATGAGGCTTCTTAGAGTAAAAAAAAACATAATGTTTCTTTAAAATAATGAAAAACTAAAAAGTATTTTTTTCAAAAATATAAACTTTTAACCCTTAGAAAGTAGCATATACTTTCCTTTAATAATTAGATCATTATATTACCTTGAAAAATAAAAATATTCCTATAAAAACCATATCATGAATTGATAAATCATACAGGTAACCTAGGTCATCATTTTCATATCAATCTAATAAATGGGATAAACTTCATGGTTACACATTTAATAACCATCCTGATTACACATAAAATAACAATCATGTTTATAACAGGAATTACTATCGCAGTATATTCCTATAATTTATTAGGAGAAACATAATTAGTTGAATCATTCCCTTAACACCATTCATTAGAGATCTAAAATGGGATCCCCCACACTCAGTTTATAACAGAACCATCCATCTTAAAAATAATTCCCTCAAATAATAAAATAATATATAAAATCTTGCATCATAAAAAATGTTTTTTTCACCCATAAGAAAACATTTTGGGATATTGATAAATATATATTTTATATTTAAATGCTTTTTGAAAATAACCAAAACATAAGGAATGAGTGTTATTTTTATTTAAATAAAACATGGAATTTTGTAAAGAAATCCAACAATCAATTAACTATTACGGTGTTGGGGAAGGTCATTTACACTATATATGTTAAAATATAACATTATTTTTTTTTTTATTTTTGGTAATGAATGTAAAAAAATTCCATAAAAATAATCCTTTTAAAAACCTTTTAAATAATGTTAAAATAAACAAAAATTGCTATTTATAATTCACTTATGTTCATATAAATATATCAATAAAATAATTTTCTTTTCCAGGTTCAAGATAGTTTATATATATGAAAAATACCCATAAATTAAGAATGATTTATATTTTAAATCCTAACCTAATCACTTGGATGAATATAGGTTTTTTGGTATTTTATATAATTTAATAAAATATTATTTCTATAAATTATAAATAATGAAAATTCTAGAACTATTGATTTACTTTGACTATAATATAGTTAAGAAGACAATTAATATTCAAATAAAAAAGTTCAATACATCTCTATCATGTTATATTTATAAAACAAATCATGGGTCATATTAATTCTATCAAATTTTGTTAATCTAAATATTTTTATTATAAATTATTTTATGTTACCATTAATTGAATTGTTACTACATTAGCATTGTGTAAGCATTTAAAATTCAAATAATAAAATTCAATACATCTTTATCATATTATATTTATAAAACAAAAATTTGTATTGTCCTGAAATTATGAGAATAAACTATATTTATAATTTTGAAATGTAAGAATCTAAGACACATCATTCCGAGTGAAGGTTTTCCAGTTATTGTTTTAAAGGTATTTTCAGTGTTTCAAAACACTAAAACTTGCATATAATGGTCAAAATTAGACAATGGATGTCATATTGTCTTTAAATAAAGGTAAAACCACCATAGATTTAATTTTAAAATGTAGGAAATTACTTCACACCATTCCAAGTGATGCTTTTCCCATTATGTCTGTAAATTCATTTTTAGTGTTTTAAAACAATAAAACGTTTGTAGAATAGTAAAAACAAGGTAAACGATGGAAGATTATCATAAAATCATGGTAAAATCACCGTAGATTTAATTTCAAAATATAGGAACTAATGGAACGTCATTCTGACTAATGTATTTTCCATTATGATTGTAATATTGTTTTTGTTTTTTAAAACACCAAAAAGTGCTTCGAACAGGAAAACCCATATAAAATGATCGCATATTTATGTGAAATCATGGGTAAAATTCTGATTAGATTCTTTTTTATTATATTAAATGCTCTAATATCAAAATATTTAAATAAATATTAAATAAATTTCAAGCAGACCACATAGTGCTTCAATAATTTATAATATTTACTTATACATTTTAAATTTCAAGTGTTGAATTTTATCTTAAATAGGTATGTTTCTATTTTCAAAGATCTTCGAATTATATATTATTTGTTTTGTGTAAAAATATCTTATATTTGATTAAAAAATAAAATATTTTATATGCAACATTCTGAATATATTCTGTGTCTTTTCACTTTCGTATTTTATTTCTTAAATGTATTGGTTTTCATTGTATTTGCCAGATGTTGGCAGTAGGTAGGAGGCTGACCATTCTAATAAATGACATTATTACGAATGTTTTCATGATGGATTTTTTTTTCTGTGGTATGTTAAAATTTGATCAATTATTCATATGTAATTCTTATTTATTATGTTTAGATTTAATTTTTATTCCATTATTTATTATAGTTGATGAGATGACGTGGTCAGTTTCAGTTGATGAGATGATTTTGAAGTAGAAAGATATAATGGAGGTCAAGATATGGATGTATATTGGGCATGGTTTTTTACTGGATATATTTTATATATATATTGAAGACCGATATATTGGTTGATGTATTTGGTGACTGAGACTTCAGTTATGATGACTGTGGCTATTTGTATGATTGTGGATGTGTGAGGTCTGAAATATGGGTTTATCATATATTTTTTGTTCTAGTTTATAGAAGGCTAATTTTTTTATATTTATATATTTTTATTAAATATTTTCTAAAAAAATCAAAACAGATTTTTCACTGGTTCATATTAACCACAACTAAAAATAGCTGCCATTAAATCCATTGTAGTAGTTAATTTAATTTAATTTATATTCCTAGTTCATTATTTTTATTAAAAAACTGAATCTAATTAAACCAAAAATTTATGATAAATTGATAAGAAATGAAACATAAAAACCACTATGAAATAAAATAAACCACTTCTAATTGACTAGTAAATGTGAAATACACAGAAATTTTAAGAATAGTCACTAAACAATTAGGTGGCAGTTTAAACCACCTCTAGAACAATAAATAACTATCATCAACCAGTACTTTTTTAGTTCAATTCCCCAATAACATATGTTGAGTATTTAAAAATAATAAAAATGTTTTAAAAAATATTGTAACAATATTTAAAATAGATTATAGACACAAAAATGAAAATTATCATGTTTTTAACAATGTATTTGATTTAATATTAAAAACCATGTAAAAACTCAAGTATAGTTAAAAAACAAACAAACCACCTAATATATGTTTGTGATGTAAAAAAAGTCAAATTTATATTATAAACTAGATATTCTATTTTTCAACCACATAACATACAATCTATTTTATTAAAATAATGATATTTTTACAGTATATAAATATTTATATAACCATTTAATGCAATCTTAGGGACATTCAATTGAATTTATCTGATTAAAGTTAGTGAAATTTTACTTTATCAATCATTATTTTAAATATCTATGAAATTTTATTCTCTAAGGAAATAATTATTTTCTAATATATTTAAAAAATAAAAATGTGTTTTCATTTAGATATTTATATTATATTTCTCTTTCTAATTCAACAAGTAGACTTTCATTATTTTTATTTAATAATTAGTCTTCCATTCATCCCCCAACTGCACTAGGCACCTATCTCTTCTCAGCCATACCGACTCCCTTCCCCAGTTGCTCGTAGCTGTTAGCTACCATGGAAATGTCATTCCGCCACCAGTCCCACACTCCCATGAATATAATGGAATCCCCATACCCTTCATACCCCCTTCCCTTCTCACTCTAGTGAATCAACTACACCGCCTTCGTCGCCTTCTCTTCTTACTTGGAAGTGGGCGACAACAGCTTGAGGTAGTTGCCTTCCATCTCTTGGAGATCTTCCATTCAGAAGAAAGCTTCATTTTGTGACTATAGTGGTGGAATGTTTTCCACCCTCACTGGGTCCATGAACATCATGAAGAATTATATGTCGAGTCCTGTGACCCGAGTAGTCGGAGTATTGAGCCTTGTTTGTGGATCTGTGATGAAAGATCACTCAGACGTTAGGACCATACAATCATGAATATTATAAACCATGGAAGGGGGAAAATATCTATGGTAGTGAAAGTGTTCAATGGGTTGAAGACGGAAACACGTTCTTTATTCTTCGGATCGAACTATGTGAGAAAATACACCGCAACAAACTAGTCGCTGGTAATCGAATGGTCCCTTCCACCCTGTGTATTCTTTCCTCCCTTTTAATTTATAGAAAAAAATCCATCAAATCTAATTTTCATAATTTATATAAATAAATTTCTTAAAATTTATGTCGTTAGATAAAAAAATTAAGAATGTTTTAAAATTGGTTAAAAAGTTTATATGTAAAAATAATATATTAAAATTTCATTTAAATATTTATATAAATATATAAATGTATATATTTCGGTTTAAGTGTATTTATATTAATATATTCTATTAAATATAAATATATATATTAATATAACTCTTGGTGTTGTGATGTGAATCACGTTTGATATTGTTTGAAAGGATTGTAGTGCGATAAATGAAAAAAGTGAAAATGGGGGTTGGTATAGATATGTATCTAAAATATACATGTGTATGTATGTATGTATGTATGTATGTATGTATGTATGTATGTATGTATGTATGTATGTATGTATGTATGTTTCTGTGTATGTATGTATGTATGTAGGTATGTATGTATGTAAGTAAGTATGTATGTATGTATGTAGGTATGTATGTACGTACGTACGTACATATGTATGTATGTATGTATGTATGTATGTATGTATGTATGTATGTATGTTTGTTTGTTTTTTTGTATGTATGTTTGTTTGTTTGTATGTATGTATGTATGTATGTATGTATTTATGTATGTATTTATATATCTCTGTATGTATGTATGTATGTATGTATGTATGTAAGTAAGTAAGTATGTATGTATGTATGTATGTATGTATGTATGTATGAATGTATGTATGTATGTATGTATGTATGTAGGTATGTATGAATGTATGTATGTATGTATTTGTGTGTGTGTGTGTGTATTGTATAAATTTTCATGTGTATGTGTATGCATGTGTGTATGTGTATTTATGTGTAAGTGTATGTGTATGCATGTTTATGTGTATGTGTATATATGTTTATGTATATACGTATATATTTATATGTAAGTGAATGTAATTGTATGTGTATGTATGTGTATATCTGTGTATGTGTGTGTATATGCATGTGTATCTGTATGTATGTATATGTTTCTTTCTGTATGTGTGTTTATGTATGTGTATGTATATAAGACCGCAATTGGAAAACCCTATAGCATCTAGATGCTTAATGGAACCAATCATTTTGACTTTTTGAAGTTCAACTTGTGCACCCTATCCATGTTTTCACATAAATAGTTATTTATAGATATCAAACCTCACCTATCTAGCACTCTCCTGATAAAGTTCATATTGCTTGAGCATGTTATAGGCATCCATGTTCTCATGTGACTTCTTATGTTCATCAGAAATAGAAGATAAAATCAAACACCATAAATCTATCCTTAAGTAGAAAACGGGCTATAGCCATGAGAATGGGGTATGCAGCTATATACATCCACTATTATTGATTCGACCTTTAAAATTGCTAGCTAAAATCACTAATAAATAAGTTGTCTTTATCAGCGCTGAAAAAATGCTAATAATGGGGGCACTTTATCATCACTAACAAAAAAACACCGATAAAGGGGGGGTCTTTATCAGTATTAGAAAACAAAATCACTCATAAGGGGGGGGGCATTATAAGTGCTAGTACAAAAGCGCTGATAGGGGGGGGGGGGCTCTATCAGTTCTTTTCTACCTGCATTGATAAAGGATCATCTTTATGAGTGCTTTTTTACTTGCACTATTTCATAAAAAAATTATATTTCAATAAAAAATATATATTAATATATAAATATATTAATATTGATATAAATATAATATATTTTTGAAAATATGATTTTGATAAATCTAAATACTCATTTATACTTAATATATGAGATATTTAGAGAAAATGGATAATAAAATATTTTAAAAAAATAATATTAATTAATAATTCTTTATTTATTTTCTAGTATTAGTTATTTAATAACATTTATATTAAATAAAAATTAAATTAATTAATGAAATATTTGAGATAAGTTGAAAATTTTACTTGAAGTTCAAATGACAAAAAAGCTTGATTCTGGTGTCCATTTGGGCTCTACCACATATCTAATCAAAGCAGATGAAGATATCTACGCTATATTAATTTGGGAAACCTCATTCTCTTTTTTAGGTCAAAAAGGCCCAGATGGCCTCTAAAACTGAGTTTTTGGTAGGGATACCCAAAATTTTAATTTTTTTCTAGTATTTCAACAATGTTCAAGAGAGTATTTTTCTCTTTTTCAATGGTGATTGAATTTATTCTTAGTTCTTATATTCAAATAGATATGATTTTTTTAAAATTTTATTGTATTTCATAATGTAGTTTTATTTATAATTAAATATATTTAAATTTTTTATAGTTACTGATAATAAATCAGCTGTATAAATATATATTTAAACATTTTTAAATAAAAATGTATTTTTAAATTTATGAACCAAATGAAAATAAATAGTTATTATTCATTTTATTTAAATTAAAAAATTATCCATTCTATTTACCTTATAAATGAATTAATATGTATATATATGTACCTATATAAGTTATGTTTATATATAAATATGTGTGTGTCAATAAAAAATATATATTTATATGTGTATTATAATATATGTTAATAAATACATATATACATATTTATTTTCACTTGTATGTGAGAAATATAAATGTTTTTTTGTGTGTGCAAATATGTTTTTGTGTGTATGTGTATCAATATTGTGTATATACATCATATATAAATTTATTTTTAAAGATATATCTTTATTATTAACACTTTTATATAAATATATTTACATTAAATATTTATAAATACATTATAAAAATTATATCGAGATACACAATTATATGAAAATATGTACAAATATATTTGAAAATATATATACATATAAATATATATTTTAGGTATAAAATTTGTATCTCAATATATAGACAAGATCAAGCAGTTGGGCGTTAACCTGGCCTCTAAATTCTACTGAGAAACCACCTACTCGAGGCTCCAATACTTAATAAGGGACCTACGTGACACCCCTCCAAGGAAACCTAAAAGACTCATGGTTCCTTGGATAAATCATCTCCTATATTTTTCCTATTTTATCCATTTCCCAAGGCATAACCAACTCGTACAGGAATATACCCCCTACGTAAACCACTTCCAGTTCCTCCCATTACCTACATGAGGCTTCTATTCCCTCTATGCTAGTATCTGCATGATCCCTCATCTATAATACCGCATAGTTCTTAATATAGTACTATTATAGTATCCCAGAAATTATCCTTGACCCAGATTTGATCCTAGGACTTTTGGATGCTAAGAAAGAGCCTCTACCACTCAGGTTATTGTCTCATTAGAGAACATTTAATAAGACTTCATAAATCCAAAATAAAAAACAGAATGTTTCTTTGAAATCATGAAAACTTCATAATAATTTTTTCAAAAATATATACATTTCGCACTTAAAATGTTTAATATACTTTCAATTAAACATAATATCTTTATCTTTCCTTGATAAATTCAAAGATTCCTGTAAACCTTCAAATAAATAATAGATAAATCCTATAGGTAACTTCAGGAATCATTTTTATATCACTCTTAAAAATGGAAAAACATTCATAGTTACACATAGAATAACCATAGAATTTATTTTTAAAACATTATGGCTAAAATTGAAATAACCATCACAATATTTTATTAAAATATCTTATGGGAAATGTAATCAGTTAACTTTATTCCTTTACCCAATGCATTGGAGAGTTATAATGGGATGATATATCTCTGTTTTATAAAGAAACCACCAATCCTTATAAACAATTCCCAAGAAACATAACTGAATACATAAATTATTTTATCATAATATGTTTTATTTTCACTTAGATGAAAAAAATTCCAGATATTGATATATCCATTCCATTTTAAAACCCTTTTTGAAAATAATTAGAACATTATGAAGGAGGGTTTTTTAATTTTAATTAAATAATAATTCTTATTAAAGAAGAAATGAAAGATATAATAGTTATGGGGGATTGAGAGGAGGTTGTCATCATATTTGTTAAAATAGAAGATCCGTGTTGTCTTTTTGTAAAGAATGATAAAAAATTTCATAAAAATATTCCTATTGAACACCTTTGAAATAAATTCAAACAAAACCTAATGTGTCCTTCTTAATTCACTTGTGGACAAATTAATATAGACATAAAATAATAAAAAAAAAGGTTGTAGAAAAAAATATATGTCTTATATAAAACCTTAAAAGAGTTTTTTTAAAAATAAATTCCCTTACCTTGAGTCTGACTCATCACATACATTATTTATCTTCCTCTTCTTTAGAAAATCATCCATTACACAATTTTTTAAACATCTATAATATTTTAATTATTCTGAAAATATTGTGTCTAAATATTGGGGATAGATGTTAGTTTGGGATTTGGGTATATCTTGGCTGAACTAAATGTGTATTGAAGTGTAAAGAAATGAGATTAATTGGTTCCCTTTCATAAGAGAGGAGAGGGGCACTCTTGGAATTTATTAAAATATTAATTTAATAAAAATTAATTTTTTGTCCAAATGGATATAAATAGATAATATTAAAAGGTAATATGAGGATGGGTTAAAATACTCTCATCCCATAATTTTTAGACAGGTTTAGATCACATTTTTACCATTATCTTTTGGTTTTAATCCCCTATTAACCCTTTTCACATTTATCATGACAACAAAGTTTTTTACTCTTTGAGCATCAAGATAGTTACCATAAATAGAAATATGACCTATAAATGGACCATGGTTGATATTATAAACAATATAATATTCATTTTACTAAATATATGATTTTTAGTAATGTTATATCTTTTAAAAAAATATTATTTCCATAAAATATCAATAATGCCAATTTTAGAACTATTAATTTACATTGACTTTTATAACAGTAATAAAATAAATGAAATTTAAATAAAATATTTTAATAAATTCTCCAAATATTATATTTATCTAAAAAATTTGTGGGCCATATTAATTATTTTAAATTATAATACTTTTAATATTTTTAATATCATTTATTTTATTTTTTTCCTTCATTAAATAATTATCGCGCCAAGGTTGTGTAAGCATTTAAGGTTAGTATTTATTAGTTAAAAAGTAAAAAAATATCATGGAGAAGATAAATCATTTATATTTCAAAAAAAATATTTATAATAGAACACGTACTATAGTTATCTCCATCTTGAAAATATTATATTTATTAAAAACAATAGTGTGATATTTTACACTTTTCATTAAATAAAATATTATAAAATTCATAATCACATGGAACTAGAAACAAAAGGCCATATAACCAAATATTGGATAATAATGGATTAAATAAACTCATATACTAAATTTAGGCAAGTTTTATTTTCATTTTATACTCATTTTCATTTAATTTTTATATTTAATTACATTATTTACCCTTTAACGTGGTAACAAAATTACTAAGGTTTCTATTTTTATTGATAAAAATAAAATGCAAATATTTACCAAATTTGGACATAATAATTCAAAATATGGAATGAATTTTTCAAGATTAAAAATATTTAATTTTCATAATTAATTTTAAAATTAAACTGGTAAAACATGAAGAAAAATAGTTTTATCAAATAAATGCCTTTTATGTATAAAAATGTTTGTATAATAAATTTTAGTTTAAAATTATTTCCAAATGATAAAATTGGATTATTATTTTTAATCAAAAGGAATAAATTTAATTTTAAAAATAATCAAAAATATAATTTCACGTAGTATATAATTTAAAAGAAAATAAAATTTTCAATAAAAATCAATATTTCTCATTCATTATTGAAAAATAAAATTTTTCAAAAAATTCTCAAAAATTCATCCTAACATTATTTTGTAATGCTGAATAAAAAAATGAAATTTATTATTTCAAATGGAAATTTTATTATTTGAAAATTGATATTTTATATAAAACAATATAATTCCTGAAAATCCTATTTGGTTATAAATAAATCTTTTTCCTTTTAACTAAGAAATTGTCCAATATTTTTTAATTAACTAACAAAAAAATTATATCAACATTAAATGGGTTGAAACATCCTTCCCACTTTTTTTAAATTATATAGTAACAATTTTATGTACTTATTAAAACAAGTGGGGATATTTTTCCCTCATATAATTTTTATATTCTTATGTTGCCTCTTCAACAATATGGTTTCACAACAAAACCATAACCCAGTGAATTGGATTGTTCCACTCTACATGATCTCTATAGTCAATAATTTGAATATTTTGTTCCCTATAAGAAAATTTATCATCTTTTTAAACTAACCAATGGCTCAAAACATTAGATGAATCATTCACATACATTCTTGACATCAAAACATGAAAACAATTGTGTACCTAGGATAAACTCGTAAGAAAGGATACTTGGTAAAAAAATAATCAAACTTTCTCAAGGATTTAGTATGGTCTAATGAACCATGGACTTAGATTCCCCTTTATACTAAAACACATAATACTTTTCCCGAGATATAATTTAGGAAAAACTTGATCAAAAACCTTGAAAGAAATATCTTTCATCCATTTATTCGCATATCTTTTTTTCCTACTCTAGTATATCATAATTTTCTGCTGAATTTTATCCACATTTGAAACCATATACTCCTCTAATTATAGTCCAATTAACATCCTTTCACCTAATTCATCAAAAAAACTCATGATAACGACATCATGTTCCATATATTTCCTTAATAGGTGTCATCTATATACTTGAATGAAAACTATTATTATAAGAAAACTAAACTAAAGAAGTATGGTGATCCAAATTCCTTGATAATACATTGAACAAGAAAAAATAATGTATTCCATGGTTTGATTAATTTTTTAGGTTTTCCATCAGATTGATAATGAAAAGTTGTTCTGAATTTTAACCCAATACTCAATTACTTCTAAACCCCTTTCCAAAAATTTTAAGTGAACCTGGGATCATGGTTAGATACAATTGAAAGAGGAACTCCAGGTAACTTGAATATATCCTTAAGATACTATCCAAATTTTTTTTCTAATGTCATTATATCTCTAATTAGAAGGAAATTTGTAGATTTAGTTAATCAATGAATAATAAATCAAACCATACTATTCCCTTATAATGTTTTTAGTAATCCCACCATGAAATCCATAGATATATTTTACCATTTTCACTTTGAAATTGGAAATGGATTAGTCTCCCCCTTTGGTAATTTTAATTCTTCTTTAACATGTTTATAAGTCAAACATTTCATGTTAAAGTTAGCAATATTTCTTTTCATTCCATCCCACCAAGAATACTTCTGAAGGTCTCTATACATCTTTATGTTGTTAAGATGAATAGAAAATAGGGGAATATGTGCTTTACTCAACAATTCTCTATATAACTAGGAGTCACACGACAAAGATAATTTATTTTAAAATCTCAAAATGTAATATTTATCAACATTAAATTCAGAAAACTTAACCTTCTTAACCAATTCTACATTTGACTATTAATCTCGATCTTCCTTATAATCTCACTTAATTTTTTTGATAGAGAAAAGTATAATGAATCCTAAAAAAAAAGATTATGTTACTTTTTCCACAAATTCTATGTCAAAAATCATCAAATCAATATCCAAAGGGTCATGTTATAGTTAATGAACAATTAATTTTCCAACTCAAAGCATCAACTACTGTATTTTATTTTCAAGGATGATAAAGAATTTTTAATTCATAATATTTTATCAATTCCATACATATCCTCTCTCTCATGTTAAACTCTTTATGAGTGAATATATTCTTCAAAATTATATTATTAGTATACATTTCACACATTGATCAATATAAACACTATCTCCATATTTCTAAAGAAAAGACTACTTCATTCAGTTCAAGGTCATGTGTGGGATAATTTTTCTCATGCGGCTTCAATTGATGTAAAGCATACAAATTTATTTGACCATTCTACATCTTGAATGGACCAAAGTCCTTTGTTTCTTATTATTTTGATCATCCACCTTTCAAGGGGTGAGGTGGAACTGTTACAAGGCCTGAATGCATAGAGACAATTACATAACCCGTAGGTCTTAGAGAAAAACACCCAGACAAGGCAACATGAAACTGATCCTCCCCATCATATGTCATGATATGTCATCACTCCACCTTCACGGGGATGATCAGCTAGTTTTTCTTCATGAAAATCTACACAAGCATAGTCCTGATGAAAAAGTCATACTCTCTCGTTCTTCCAATTCTGGTTAACTCTGTTCTGGTGAATGTTCCTCCTCTAATCCTCATCTAGAGCCTTGTCTCTAGTATTATGACTAGTAAATCTGTATATTCAAGTGGCCTGATGGCCTTAGGGTGGCACAAAGGTCTTAACGTGTCCCGAAGGCATTGAGATACAACTAGACTGAAGGCCTTGGGCGGCCCGAAAGCCTTGCGGGACCTGAGGAACAACTGGTTTCCTAAAGGGCTAGATGGTTGAATAGTTTCAGCTGCTGCAGTATCAAATAATACCTTCTACAATACTGCTACAGTGCCCACTACAATACTGCTATGGTAACCTGGAAATA
The DNA here is from genome assembly GCA_963277665.1 of Viscum album. Taxonomy (NCBI): domain Eukaryota; kingdom Viridiplantae; phylum Streptophyta; class Magnoliopsida; order Santalales; family Viscaceae; genus Viscum; species Viscum album. The sequence continues at coordinate 1,864,754,677 of OY728148.1, read as the reverse complement.
TGCCTCCACCCGGATTTGATCCAGGGTATCTTGGATGAACTTTTCGAGTCCTCACCAACCGGGTTAAGGCTCATGTTCACGTTACCATTCTAAATCAATATAAAACCAAGTTCTTTTAATGAAGAATAACTATATATGAAAATTCACCATTTTTGTAGGGAATATCCAAAACTGGAGCACTAACCAATCATATTTTCTATTCTCAGAAACATTCATCACATTCTTTTTTCCAAATGAATGTAACTCCCTTTCATATTAAATTATGTAGTGGTATTTATAATCATGAAATTTTTCCCACAAACCACCAATAATATCCTGATAATACAAGAAAACTATAAATATCAGTAAATTTTGTATTCCTTGTCCTTTTATCAACTAGTTTAGTTTTTCAAGATCAATTATTATGTCATCATTATTTACAATGTGTCCAAGTAATGAAATCTTCTACAACCAAATATCAAATTTGATTAATTTTCAATAAAAACTATTTTCTTTTAGGGTTTACAGAACAATCCTTAGGTATTATTCATGATTATTATAACTTTTTAAATAAATCAACATATCATAAATAAAAACAACCACAAACTTATACAAATATTCAAGGAAATATCTATTCATAAGATCCATAAATGCAGTTGGGGAATTTGTTTCCACCAAAATAGAATAACCACAAACTCATAATGCTTTTATCTAGTCTAATTTTTTTTTATAATTTCATCCTCCATCTGGTTTAGCTGATATTACCCAAACATAGGTAAACCTTTGAAAAATACAGATCTCCCAGATGATGATCAAACATATAATCAATATGAGGTAATGAATACTTATTCTTAATAGTATTATTATTCAAATACCAATAATTAATGAAAAGCCTCATAAAACCATTTTTTTTCAGAAGTAAGACAACATAACCACATGGTGAAATTATAGGATGAAAGAATCCTTTATCAAGAAAATAATGTAGCTATTTTTTTAATTATAGAAGTTCAACTTGGTTCATTCAATAAGTGTTTTTTAATTTGTCTTAGCATTTGGAAATAATTTTATAATAAATTCAAATTTATGATCAAGTATAACACTGTGAAACTAATTTGAAAAAACTTATAGGTATTCTTTTACTCTTAGAATATCATTAATCTAAATAGTTCCCTTATTTTCAACAATATATTCCTAATAACTTTCATTTTCTTCTTTTAAAAGTTTCTCACCTTCTTGATATGTTATCAAAGGTATTGTTTCATTATTTTTTACAAAATGAAACTCTTTTTGAAGAAAAAGTTTTTTAGATCTAAAATCTATCTTATCATGGTAAATAGAGAGCCAATCTATACATAGAATAACATCAAACTCTATTAGTGGAAACACAATAAGGTTTTTATGCAATGTCTTTCACCAAGAATCGAAAGGAATATTCTTATAATTTATTTTTGGACTAATACAACCCCCATATGTTTTTACCATAAGTTCTAGATTCATTTCTTGAGGAGTAATTTCTAATTTAAAAGAAAAAATCTCAACAATTAAAGAATGTGTAGACTCCAAATCATATAATACATTAGAATAATATGAATAAATAGGCAATATACCTGATACCAATTTTCTTGATGGACCAACATTTTCTAAAGTTGTTGTAAAGGATTTCACCACACCTTTATCATTATAGTTAGGCTACTTCCCATAATTTAGATTTTAATTTATACATGAATGTGCATAATGACCATTTTTATTACATGTAATGTCCCATAATTCAATGGAATGTTTTTTTTTTCAAATTTAAATTGGAATTTTACAAGACTAGGCTCTAACACGGCACATAATTTCGAGGCCCAGAGTGGCCGAAATGGATTTTCAAACATTTTTAATGTTTATTAATTAAAAATGAAAACGAGTTTTCTATGTTTTGAACATGTTCTCAGATCAAAAATCCGATGGAACTTTTGAACTCATAATTGTGGGATTATCCTATAAAGGGCCTAACGTTAGCGAGTGTGGGCCAACAGTGGAAGTTTTATTTTGGTCGTAAATAAAATAATTAATTAACAATTATTTTATTTTGAAATTCATATAAATCCTAAATGTTAACTCGGATTGGAAATCTGAGAGTACTGTTGAGCTCATGAGGGCTTGTATTCCTTAGGCGGAGCTTAGCCTCGACTGACATGGGTCGAGGGTGAAAGTTAGTTTTTGAGTTTTTCTTTAAGCAAATTAAAATAGCGTAGGTGTGTGGTTTTTGAAACTTCTAAATGCATGACAGTATTGATAATATGATGGCCTCGTCCCATCCATAATGAATACATTACCTAAGAATGGATTTAACATTGACCGACACTGGTTGGCCGGAAAAGTTATTTTTCATAACTTTTAAAAACAAGATAAAAAAATAAACATCTATTATTTTATTTTTATGAATATTCAAAGAATTGCATCCAAATAGTTCTCAAACCAAGAAAAACTGAATATTCTATTTCATTAAATGAAATAGTGTAACAACTTTGTAACACAGTGTAATAGAAAACACTAAATCAAGATTCGCCATTTAATGGCATAGAAAGGATTCAAGCCCGGAAAAAGGACGCTGGATTCTGTAGAGAATCCTTTAAGAATTCATTGGAGAATGACCAATGATGATAAGAAATCTTCTCCAACGACAAATGCCAGCAGACTGAGAAGGGATGATGATTCCATTGGAAATCGAAACTGAGACCGTAGATCAATTTTCTCGAAACAACGATGACACAGAGAGGTTCTTCATCAGAGAAAGATCCTTTTGAGGTAGGGGCTATTATTTAAATTAAATTCTCCCTCGTTTTATGTTTTAAATGGAAAATGTGGATAAAACCACAAATAGGTTTAACTTATTATTGATTGTTCTTGTGGGATGATTTTTGTTTTGTTTTCTCGATCCTTATAATGGATCGGGTTGAGGCTGGAATGAACAAACATTCGAGGTTCTATCCTCGGGTTGATTAGTGTGCTCCCCATCGCATTCTTTTCATTCTTCGTGGGTTGGCGAATGGTAAATCATTGTGAAACCATACTTGGTTCAATGATCTGACATCAAGTATCGGGGTCAAACATGGCACGACGAAGTAGCGATGATTACCGACGACGGGTGGACCTGAGGGTTGTGTGAAATTCCGGCAATCAAGCACTTTCTGGAAGAATGGATCGCAAGGGAGCCATGAGCCCCAGTAAGTAAAGAACGTGACTCAAGGGTTCCGTAACACCCAAATGATCAAAAAAGGACCACCAGAGCACGTCTGATGGTTCGTGAAAAATTCTATCGGACCGCCGGAACCAGGGCCGGCGGTGGTAGCCACTTGGTTGCCACATGGAGGAAGTTCCGGCCCCTGACTAGGGCATGAACTAGACCTTGTAGCATTGTCATGGGTCTCTTCGGGATAACTGATCGATGTAGAAGAACGGTTAGAGTAGTGCACCAGCTATCACCACCTGAGGAGAAATGGAAACGGCCTTTTCCGTGTTTGAATCGAGGAGTTGTCCCACTCAAACAACGGGTTTGGTTACTGCTGGCGGGTCACGCCTGGCCAAGCGGGCCAGAACCGCAGCCCAATGTGCCAAGACCACTGGGTCGAGCCAGGCCCCTCCAGTCTAGGCCAGGCCTTTTAGGCCCGGTTAGGTGTACGGGCCCCACACAGGGTCGGGTTGACCCGACCGGGTCAGTCCGAACCTGGACCCAACAAGCCCCCATTTTATAAAAATGCCTGTAACTTTCAAAAGGAGTGCCTGTTTAATGATCTATATGTAACATTGGGACCCTTGTGATGAGAAGGTGTTTCTTAGATAATCTAAGTGAGTTTTTAGAATTTTTGGGGACAACCTATTTGGATTGACGAGTAGGATCTCCCGGTACGGGCCAAATCTAGGTAGAATTAGGGTGATTCTTTTGTTGAGATGTTAGGATGGTCACTTCCTTGATTACTCAGGGCACATGTACTTCTTATTCCTCTACTTTGGTAGAGACGGTACTCCAAACATTTTTGGGTGTGGGTTCATTGAGAAGTTCCTAAAGAAAGTTTTTGTACTCCCCTGTTGTGCCAATGAGTAGGTCCTCTATCTTCGGATTCAGTAATCCCCTATAAAATTAGGGCACGAGTCCTCCATACCTAGAACATATAGAGTCAGTACTAATCTACCGGGTAGGGATCAGGTCCTCTATTATAGGAGTCTATACTCCCCTACCATTCAAGGGTGCGGGTTCTCCTTACACAGTTCTACGGTAGAGTCGTTAAACCCTTTTCATGCAAAAGAACGGGTCCTCTAGCCCGAGGTTAGTACTCCCCTAACATACTAGGGTCCAGGCCCCCCTTAGTAAACAAACTAATGGATTTGATACTCCACTGTAGTTTCAGGGTGCAGTTACACCACACATGATCTAATAGAGTTAGTACTCCCCTATCGGGTAGGGTGTGGGTCTTCTATTATAGGAGTCAGTACTACCCTAACATACCAGGGTGTGGGTCCTCCACACATGAAATGACAGAGTCAGTACTCCACTATAAAACCAGGGTGCGAGTCCTCTAGTCATTGATTAGTACTCCCCTATAGCACCAGGGCGCGGTTCCTCTAGTCATTTATTAGTACTCCCCTACTGGGTAGGGTGCGGTTCCTTGATTAGAGATGGACCTCCCTCTGTTGTCGGACATAGTAGCGATGAGAGGACCCATCCACTTGTTGAAAACTATACCTAGATAAGAGTTAGTGATCCATCGACAGAATGAGGTGTGGGCCACTCCTTATAGGAGCGATAGAGGTTTGACAAGAAGGTTAGGAGAATGGATCCCTCTCATGTGTACAATGGTGAGGGTGGGCCTCTCCACTTGGGTTTCCTTAGTCTTTCATGCGGCGCGTGAGTGTGATGACAAAACCTCTAGTGTCGGACACTAGAGTTGGACCTAGTATAATGTTCCTGATGTAGAATGTTCTCTAGGATTCATCTGCACTGAAGGTGGCCCGAAGGATTTGAGGTGTCCTAGAGGCCTTACTGACCTAAAGGAATGGGTGTCCTGAAGGCCTTAAAGGACTTGGTGACCAAATCATTGGCCAGAAGGCCCAAACGGAGGAATAGTCTCAGCTGCTAGAGTTCCAAACAATACCTGCTATAGTTTCCACTATAGTACCTACTATAGTACTGCTACATTACTACTATAGTATCCAAAAAATATGCATATACCTGGATGTGTTCCTGGGTCACTTGGATGCACTTATGAAGTCCTCACCAACCGCGCTAAGGCCCATGTTCTTGTTGGGACCACATGTTTTCTTAGTGGCTGAGATAAGTATATCTGGATGATCATGGTATATGTATGGGAATATACCTGAGTAGTTATGACTATGCATTCCTTTCTGTTTTTTCTCTCGTGATTTACCATTGTGGTTTCGGGGTCACCTACCGAGTTTCGATTTACTCACCCCTGCATGGGATTTTCCTACATGTGTCATGTCTTGTGCAGATGACTGATTCTTCGACATAGTCCAAGGAGGCCTAGAACCTAGTAGTGTTCTGTGAGATCAGACAGATGAGGTGTACTTCTATAGCTTTATAAAGAAACCTTTCACCTACCCTCCAGGTAGGCTTCCTAGTGGATGATCTTCAGGGACATATATTTTTACATTTTCCATTTTTATTTTGGGGGGATTATATACTTCCATGGGTTTTGACCCTGTACTTTACATTCCTAAGTACTTTGGTTGTTTTTTACTTAGTGGATTGCATGCATGGTTTCTTTGGATTTTACCTTCTAGTAACTTTGGTTGGGATTTGTGTGTGTGTATAGGTACTCACAAAAATTCCTCAAACTTGTGGGATACTGCCTTTAGTTCTAGTTTCTAGCCCTTGGCCTTTGGGAGGCAGGATTGGGGTAGTCACAGCATAGGCCCTGGGGGACGGGTCATGAAAATTTGGTATCAGAGGTGGTTGGTTCAACATTAAAGATTGGGATTCTATTGTTTGTTTTTGGGAAAAAAATCTATGTGTCATGAGTTTGGATTTCAGGCTAGGGACTCCAGTGTTGGTGCGGTGGCTGATGTATCCATACACCAGGAATATAGACACCTATTTTTTGACTCAGTACATGAAAAAACTCATTGAGGGGAATTAAATGGTACATGCATCATGTATGAATGGTTGTGCTTTCCATAACCTTCTTGAGTAATCTCTCCAGATATTCTCATTAATCATGGTTCATCTTGATATATTTCATCATGACACCACAAAAACAGCTTGATAGGATTCTACAATGTGATTATGATGATGATCCACCTCTAGTGGAGGCTTTAGTGTGGGGGACTAAATATGTGGATTTACATACGGGTGGTAAACCGATGATGTAGCCACCTGTCGGTTATTAGTCTGTACCCGAAAAAATAGTGGTGGATTCACACAGGATGAGTGTGGTACATGAGTTCTAAACATAGAGACCTCCTAGGTTCTACGGTGTGTCAAATCCTCAGGTAGATGAGGATTTTCTTGAGGCAGTTACGTGAGTCTTCCTCTAAGTGTGGACACCTCTCGACCAAATGGAAGTACTAGCTGTGATCTTTCAACATGGATTAGCGGGATGATGGTGGAGCATAGTGGTCCGGACACAGGATGAGGAAACCCTCAATTGGGTTTACTTTGAGCACCACTTCAGGGAGGAGTTATTTCTAGAAAATTTATTCTCTATAAGTATACAGAAGTTGTTGCACCTATGGGAGGGCAGCATGAAGGTAACAATGCACTCCGTAATATTTACAGATCATTCTCTCTAATCTACATATATGGTGTGGGACCCTTACTTCAAGGCTTGGACCTTCGAGTAGGGACTAATCCAGAAGATCAGGGCGTCGGTGATACGCCTTAGTATTCTGACATATGATGGGGTGCTGGAGAGAGCCCTGGTGGTTGATAGATACCAGGTGGAGGAGAAGATGGATGTGACCTACAATAGAGGTCAAGAGGTAGAGGCGTATGATGGATCTAACAGATGACAGGTGATGGGAACATGTCGTAAGAGGCATAGCCATGCCTGAAAATAGACATGTGGGTCTATGGCACAGGAGCATAGCCAAGGAGTAGATCCATAGTAGGATAGGTAGTGTTATGCTTGCAACAGCTAGATACATCTTTCTAGATATTGTCCTACCCGCTGTGCTGCTGAGAGGGAGTCAGGAGACGAGCCTCCATGGCAGAGACATCACTTGGGGAAAGGAGTTCCACAAGATGGCGGATGAGGTAGAGGAGCTGGACAAGCAGCAGGAGGTAGTCCACACATGGCTCAGGGAGTTGGAGGACGTGGACAAGGAAAACTACATGTGATCTTGTATTATGACCAAGAATATCTAGAATAAATTCGAGGTATGATTTGTGTCATTTATTTTGGATTCCTTTTTAAATAGATGACGGTGTTGGGAGTCCTCCTTTTTCAATGAGTTATGTTTGAGACTTCAAGATTCCGGTTGGACCATAGGCTTGATCCCCATGCTTATAGACTCCTGCTATAGGAGAAATGTTGATCACACATTGGTGTTGATAGTGTGATCTGACTCTTGAAGCTGAGAGTGGTAGTTGGGACCGATTAATCTTGGTTTCGATTCCTTACGACCTCATTCATAATATGAACTATAACCATTCATACACGGATTAATAGTATTAGGAAATGTATGTGGTGTATCCTCAATGGTGAAAAATAGGTTTTCCTTATAGTGAAAGGAAAAATCAAGCAGTATAGGGTGGAATCTCGAGGAGAGTCACATTTAGAGACATTCCATGGTGGAAAAGTTAGACCCCATGATGTTTCTGCATTATGGAATGGTTGTTACAATCGATATTCATATGAGATTCTACTAGTGAATGTAGTAGTGATTTAGTTTTGGCAGTTTGTGTGGCTTTTGGAGGTTATAGATAGAGGGCCTTGTAAGTCCCAATGTCTGATCATGGGAAGACCTATTTTGTTCATAAATAACCCTATGTGTTTAGCGTCAACCTTGAACGCATAACGTTTTTGGAGGATTTAGCACAGTTTGTCTAGGGGTGGATGTGAACTTTGGGTTTCTATTTGTATCTACATCATGTTAGCATGGAGGTGAGCCTCTAGACCCCATGAATAAAAATGGATCTATGTTCTTAGTGATATTACCACATTTCATAGCTAAAGTGGCATGTCCCATTTGTTACACGATGTCGACCTAGCAGAAGCTGGACATGAAAGTGGTCAATCTTGGTGTTTCCTTGAGATGCGTGCTTATAAGTAGCACAGGGAACCTTGATGAACTTATTTTTCTTCCCTTATGGATGGGTCTTTTATTTTAGGAGATGAAAATTCTTATGGTGGGGATAATTTAATTTCCCAATTTCCATGGATATTTTTTCAAATTTAAATGGTATTTTTACAAGACTAGGCTCCCAGACGGCACGTAATTCTGAGACCCGAAGTGGAAGGAATGAATTTTTGAACTTTTTAAAGTTTATTAATTAAATGTGAAAGTGGGGTTTTAAATATTTTTAACTAGTTATCATATAAAATATTTGAGGGCATTTTTGAAATCAGAATAGTGGGATTTGCCTTTAAAGGGCCTAATGTTGGCTAGTGCAGTCCAAGAGTGGAAGTTAGTTTTTGGCCTTAAATAAAATTATTGTGTAACAATTATTTTATTTTCAAATTCTTATAACTCCTAAACAGTAACTTGAATTATAAATATGAGAGTACCGTTGAGCTCGTGAGGGCATGTTTCTGTTAGGCAGAGTGTAACCTCAGCCGACACAGGTCAAGGGGGAATGTTTGTTTTTGAGTTTTTCTTTAAGAGAATTAAACTTGCATAGGTAATCAGTTTTAGAAACCTCTAAATAGGTGCCTATGTTGAAAATCTGAAATCACTATTGTGTCCAGAATAGCCACATTACCTAATAATGGACATATCATCGACTGGCATGGGTCGACCGGAAAATTTATTTTTAAGACCTTTTAAAGAAAAAGTTAAAAATATAGAAAACTTGTATTATTTTATTTTTATGAATTTTCACTTCATTTCAGCCCAATGTTTTTCCAAACAAGAGATACTAAATATTTTTGTTTCATTACGTGAAACATCATAACTACTTTGTAACGCAGCGTAACAGAAAACACAGAATCACGATTCTCCATTTAATGGCTTAGTAAGGATCCAAGGTCCGAAAAAGGATGTTGGATTCTGCTAAGAAGCCTTTAATAATTCATTATCGAATGAACAATGATGGAATGTAATCCTCTCCAATAACAAATTTTGTTAGAATGAGAAGCAGTGAAGATGCCTTTGGAAATTATAATTGAGACCAGAGATCGATTATCACAAAACAGCTACAACGTAGAGATGTTCTTCTTTAGAAAAAGAACTTTCGTGGTAGGGGATTTTATTGGCATTAAATCCTCCCCTGTTCTTGGTTTTAAATGAAAAAATCGGATCAACCAATGAACATGTTGACCTAAGTTTTGATCATTCTTGTGGAATGATTTTTGTTTCGTTTTCTTGAACTTCTAACGGATCGGGTTAAGGTTGGAATGAACAAACGGTCGAGATTCGACCCTTGGGTTGATTATTGACCCCCCCCACACATTCTTCTTGGGTTGTAAAATGGCCATTAATTATGAAATAATCCTTGGTGCAACGATCCGACATCATGGATCAGGGATGGAAACAACAAAATTAAGGAATGATGATGACCGACAACAGGTGGACCGAATCGGTGCGTGAAATCCTGGTAATCAATTTCTTTCTAGTAAAAGGAATCACAATGGATTATAGAGCCCCAAGAAGTGAAGAAAACAACCTAAGGGATCTGAAACACCCTATGAATCAAGGAATAGACCATTGGAGCACGTCTGGTGGTCTGCAGAAAATTCTTGCAGGACCGCCGGTGGCGACAGCTGATCGGTTACCACGAGGAGGAATTCACGACCCCCACTCGCAGCCCGAGATGGACGCTAAAACTTTTTCATGGGTCTAATTGGGAGAACTGGTCCATGTAGTGGACTAGATGGAGTGGAGGCGCCACTCGGCGCCGCTTGAGGTGAAATGGATGCATCCTTTTCCGCGTCCAAACCGAGGAGCTGGCCCGATCAAATAGTAGATCATGTTGCTACTGGCAGGCTAAGCCAGACCTGTGGCCCAGCATGTCGATCCCAGTGGGTCAGACCGGGCCCATCTGTTTCGATTCGGGTTGGGTTGGTCCGACCGGTTTGGACCGAGCCCGGACCCAACTGGCATCCATTTCAAAAAAATGCATGTAACATTCTAACAGAGTGTCCATTTGATGATTTGTATACAGCATTGGGACCCTTGAAATGATACATTCCTTTCGAGATACTCGATGTTATTTTTTGAGAAAGTTTGGGGATGACCTCTTTGGTTTGAATAGTTGGCTATCCCGGTACAAGTAAACTCTAGGTAGAATCGGGGTGATTTTTTGTTGAGATGTTAGGATGGTTACTCTCATAATTACTCAAGGCATATATACTCCTTATCGCTCTACATTGGTTGAGATGGGATTCCCCAAATTTCAGGTTGCAGTTTCTCAGAGAAGTTCATAAAGTAAGATTCGGTACTCCCATGTCGTGCTAGAGATAAGGAACTCTATCCTTGGAGTCGTTACTCCCCTATTGGACTAGGGTGAAGGTCTTGCATACCTAGTTAATATAGAGTCAGTAATCCCCTACAGGGTAGGGATATGGTCCTATATTGTAGGAGTCAGTACTATCTTGTTGTTCCAGGGTGAGGTTCCTCCTTAGGTAGTGCAATGACAAAGTCATTACTCCCCTACCGTGCCAGGGAGTGGGTCCTCTAGCCTAGGGTCGGTACACCCCTAACATACTAGGTTGTGGGTCCCCTATAGGGAAAAATCTAATGGATTCAGTACTCCCCTGGTGTTTTAGGGTGCGGGTCCTCCACACATGATAGAATAGAGTCATTACTCCCCAACTGGGTAGAGTGTGGGTCCTTTATTATATGAGTCAGTACTCCCCAAATATTCCAGGGCACATATCCTCCACACACGAACTGACACAGTCGGTAATCCCCTATCACACCAGGGCACCGGTCTTCTAGTCACTGAATAGTACTCCACTATCGGGTAGGGTGCGTATCCTCGATTGGAGATGCAGCTCCCTTGATTGTCAGACATAGTAGTGAGGAGCAGGCCCATCCACTTGATGGAAAAGATACCTTGATATAAGTTAGTGCTCCCTTGATAGACTGGGGTGTGGGACACTCCTTATAGGAGTGAAATAGGTTTCATGATATGGTTAGTAACATGGCTCCCTCTCATGTGTACAATGGTGAGGGTGGGCCTCTTCACTTGGGTTTCCTTAGTCTTATATGGGGTGTATGACTATGATGACTAAACCTCTAGTGTAGTGCACTAGATTTGGAACTAGTAGAATGTTCTTGATATAGAACGTTCTCTCAGACATACCCTTCAGAATGGTAGGATTTTACCCGAGAGAGTGCATCTCTCAGATATGTGCCATTAGGAATGGCTGAGATCGTGGAGTGTGATCTCTTGGTTTGTGTGTTATGAGTTGTGCATTCGATGAGAATCCTGAAAATGGTTGTGTGGTTGGGACCACATGTTTTCCTAGTGGTTGAGATGATTATATCTGGATGTTCATGGTATATGTATGGGTATATACCTGAGTAGAGATGACTATGCATTTCCTTTTTGTTTTTCTATTGTTCTTTACCTTTGTGGTATCGGGGTCCCCTACTGAGTATTGTTTTACTCACCCTACACTTGATTTTCCTGCACATGTCATGTCTTCTGCAGATGAATGACACTTCGACGGAGTCCAAGGAGGACTAGGACCTAATATTGTTCAGTGAGATCAGACACACAAGGTGTACTTGTACAGCTTTAGGTATCTACCTTTCAACTACCCTCCAGGTAGGCTTCCCAGTGGAAGATCATTAGGGACTTGGAGTTTTACTTTTGTTCTATTTTTGTTTTGGTGGGCTTGTATACTGGCCCGAGTTTCCACCTTGTACTTTACTTTCTGTTGTACTCTAGTTGTGTTTTACTTAGTGAATTTAATGAATGGTTTCCTTGTCTTTTACATTCTAGTACCATTGGTAGGGAGTTGTGTTCATGTGTACAAGTACTATAGAAAATTTATTCCACTTGGGGGATAATTACTTCAGCACTAGTCGCCAGCCCCTAGCCTTTGGGAGGCGGGCTTCGGGTAGTCATGGCACGGTCCATGGGGGACAGGTCATGACATTACATTTATAACATTTACTGCATATTTATCAAAATTGTTTATACACCATCCAAGATCATTTTCATCCCAATTATGATCTATATAATGATACTTACCACATCCTAATCACTTAACAGACTTTATAAGGAATTACTCTAAGTTCTTTTTACCATAACTCTCTTAAATAAAAAATATAATTTTCTTACCACCAGGTTTCTTTGATCCATTCTTCCCTTTTTTTCTACGACTTGGACTCTTTTTATACTGGTTTTCAAAATACACATGATCATAAAAAAACTCCATTTCCACCTTCTGCACACATATAACAATTATATAATAACATGGTAAATAATTAGGTAGTTTTTCCCTTCGATATTTTGGATTCAATCATGAGTAAAAATGATTAACCTTACTTTCATGATCATTGACAACAATTAATGTGTACCATGCTAATTGGGTGAATTTTTCTTCGTATGTGATAAATAAAACATACTCCCTTTGAATCATTCCAAGAATGAATTTTCTACTCTATGTCTAATATATTTGGATAAATATTTCTCGATAAAGAAATTCTTAAATTTTTATGACTCCATGGAATCAATATACTCTCTTTCATTGATATTATTTTCCATTCGACACCATTGGTAAGATTCACCATCAATACCATAAATATAAATCCTTACATATTAAAGATCTGAACATCCCAAGAAATCAAATATCATTTCTATGGCTATAATCCAACATTCAATTACCAAAGGGTTAGATGATACAATGAATTTTATAGTATGATTTCTCACAAAATTATCCAATAACTTCATGTTATTTTATGGTAGATCTTGATGATATCTAGCATGGATACCATCAATATTTATAACCTATTTCAACTGATCCATCATTTTAACAAACTGATCAATTCCAATTCCAACTATTATGGGATGTTAATTTGGACTGATATCGTCCCCTCAGTGCCTTACTACTTCAGCTACACTATTTATTCTATGGAAAACCATTTTGAATAGACATAGTTTAGTTAAAAAACATGGTAATATTCAAATTCTATATCTTTTCAACTTAACCATAAGTTAAAATCTTTTTGAGGTTATTCATTTTATATTATCCTATCCCCTAAAGTTATCTAACCCTTTTCATGGAAAACAATTATAAGGACCCAATCTTAAACATTACAAATTCTAGAGATTTTAAACTATAATTTAAATTTTTGTATTTCCAAATATCATTTCGGTTTATAGTTTTAGAGAGTTAAGTTATAAATCATACATAAAAATCGTATATTATAAAGAATACACTTATAATCAGTATCTATTTCCCCATTTTATAAATCTTTTAAAATGAAACACAATTTATTTTCATGAAAAATCTTCATGACTTTCAACTTGACTTCTTCTTTTACCTTACCCTTCCATGATCCCTATGAACAAAATTTTAAAACCTAGGATGAGCATAAAAATATTACTGACAGACATAAAAGAAATTTAGAAACAATTATTATATGAATACATTCAAACAAATTATTTTTTTAAATAAACTTTGGGTTCAATAAAATTTCTAACATAAGAAATCACCTTCTCTATCCAAATATTTTCACAAAAAATTTCATAAGGATTATTAAATAAAATAAAACTCTTAATGTTTCTTTCAAAAAATGAAAATATCATAATAACTTTTTTCAAAAAGATATACTTTTAACCCTAAAAGAATTGCATATACATTCCATAAAACATAAGATCATTAACTTATCTTGAGAAATCAAAATATTCCTATAAAAATAATAGCATTCATAGATAACTCATATAGGTTACTTGGGGAATCATTTTCATATCACTCTTACATATGGGATAACCATCACGGTTACACACTAAATAACCATTATGGTTACACATAAAATAAATATCATGGTTACAACTAGATTTACTATCATATAATATTCCACTAGTTTATTAGGAGAAACCTAATCAATTAACACCTTCCATTTTCCAAAATCATTAGAGAGTTATAACGGGATCACCAGCACTCAATTTATAATGGAACCAATCTTCCTCATAAACAATTACCCAGATCCTTAAAAATATACATAAAATCTTGCATCATAAAAAATTTCCTTTTCACCCATAAGAATTCATTTTTAGATATTGATATATATTTTACATTTTAAAACCCTTTTTAAAATTAACCAAAAATGTAGAGAATGAGTGTTATTTTTATTTTGAGAAAACATGAAATTATATAAAGGAATCCAATAATAAAATAACAGTTACTGTGGTGGGAAATTTCATTGTCACCTAATACATTATTATAGACCATTTGTTTTTTCCATTTGGTAATTAATGTTAAAACATTCTGTAAAGAGATTCCTTTTGAAAACAATTTAAAGAAATTTAAAAGAAATATAAAGTGTCCTTTTTAATTCACTTATGTACATATAAATACGTGAATAAAATAATTATAAAAATATGGATATGTAATAAAAGTATATTTTTAAGGGAAACATTAAAAGTTTATTTTTTAAAAGAACTTGTCTTACCTTGAGTCTAAATCATTATTTTCGTTCTTCATCTTCCTCTTCTTTTGAAAGTCTCCTTTTCTTAACACTTTAAAACCTCTAGGATTGATATTTTGCCTAAATTAAGGACTCTAAAACATGGAAATATATGTTAGGAATGGATTTGGGTAGATATTGGGTGAATTTAATTGGTTTTTAAGTGTGAATATGTGAGAAGAAGTGGTTCCCTTTTATAAGAGAGAGGAGAAGTACTCATTGAATTTAATAAAATATTAATTTTATAAAAATTAATTTAGACATCCAAATCACACCAAATTGATAATATTAAAATAAAATATGAATATGTGTCTAAATAATCTTTTCTAATAATATTTGGACTTGTTTTGGTAACATTTTTTCCTTTATCCTTTGGGGTTAACACCCCCCAACCCTTTTCCCACTTACCATGACAACAATGTTTTTTACTCTATGAGGGTCAAGACAGTTACTATAAATGGAAAAACTATCCATAAATTGACCATGGATGATATTTTCAACCATAAACTAATCACTTTTCTGAATATAAGATTTTTAGGAACTTTAAGTAATTTAATAAAATGTTATTTCAATAAAATATCAATAATGTAAATTTTAGAACAATTAAATTACTTGGAATTTTATAAAATAAAGACAAAAATTGAATTTGAAATAAAAAATTTAATAAATACTTGAAATGTTATATTTGTCTAGATGATCCTGTGGGTCATATTGATTATTACAATTTATATTACTCTAAATATTTTTAATATCGTTTATTTTTTTCATTAATTGAATAATTACTTCATCAATATTGTGTAAGATTTTATGGTATTTATTTACTCACCAAAATTTAAAAATAAATTACCAAGATGAAGATAAATCATTTATATTTCAAAATAATATTTATAATCGAATATAGACTCTGGTTATCTCCATGTTGACAATATTATATTCATTAAAAACAAGAGTATGTCATTTTTTCTTTTCATTAAATAAAATATTTTAAAGGCCATAATGACATAAAAATAGAAATAGAATTCCATATAACTGAATCTTGGATGATTATAAATAAAATTAAATATTAAAATAAAATTAAATCAACTGTTATGATTATTTTATAGTCCTTATTATTTTATTTTTATTTTTAATTACATGATTTACCCATTAAACTGTTAACAAAATTACTATGGTTATTACTCTAATTGGTCAAACATAAGAGGGAACTATTTAACAAATTTAAACCCAATGATTCCAAATAGAGAATCCATTTTTCAATATTCAAAACATATAAGTGTCATAATTTTATTTAAAATTAAACCAAAAAAATGTGATGAAAGGTGATTTTTCAAACAAATTACTTTTATAAGTATGAAAATTTTATAATAAATTCAAGATTAAAATTCATTCCGAAGACTATATTTCGATTTTTCTAGTCAAAATAATGTAATATAATATTAAAACTACTCTAAAATAAAATTTCAATTTTTAAATACTTGAAAAGAAAATGGATTTTTTATCAAAAATATTTAATTTTCATTATTCATTAAAAACATTTTTTTTCATTAAATTATTTAAAATCCATCCAATGATAATTTTGAAATGATAAATATAAAAATGAAATTCAATTTTTCAAATTAAATTTCTATATTTGGAAAACCAGATTTTAAATAAAACAATATAATGCTATAAAATCCAATTTGGTTAGAAATAGTGATTTTTTTCTTTTGACTAAAAAATTATGTAATATTTTATAATTAACTAACGAAAATGTTTTATATCAACATTAATTGGGAGATTACATTTCTGCCTCATTGTTTCTACTCATTCACTTATTCCACCACCTTTTTGTTTTTGGTCTCATTCTACTGGTGAAACCCAGCATTCTCCAACATACCCTTATTTCATGAGAGATAGGAAATTTGTGTCTGACATCCTCCTTGTTCACCATTGGTGCTTTATTTGTGGTCGAGTTAGATGATGATCTTCTGTGTTAAGGATGTGCAGGCATTTCCATGATTGAGAAGCATTGGTAGAGATCTAGATGAAGTGCATTACCATGTGTGTGTACATGTCAAGAATGGTCCACTTTTTAGAGGGTGGATAGAGAGAAAATGATCATCAGATAGATCCAAATTGTTCGGCGTTGTAAGCATCCACATCTTTGTTCTTTTATTTTGAAGATCTATCTTTTGGGGATTTTTCCGTCTGTTGTTCATATTTCGAGACTGTATCTTACTATTTTTTTGTTTTGAGCTTAATAAAACACGTGTATATGGGTGGTGGCCTTGTCGTCCATGTATTTCAAAAACATGCCTAATCATATCAGCTCATGTGTTCACTTTTACTACTTTCTTGCATATTTTTTGAATCTAGTTCAGTCTCAATACATTGTTGCTTGAACTCACCTTGAATCATCCCATTTTTTCTCTGTTTACAATAGTGATCATTTTAATCATGATAACATTTCAAGTTTCAAACACTTAATTGAACTTAATTGGTTAAAATGGATTTTATACACAAGAACCCAAATTTTAATGTGTTTAAAAAAATTATTTAATTAAATATTAAAAAAACATGGAAAAACTCATGTGTAGTTAAAAAACAAACAAACCAGCTAATATATGTATGTTACGTAATAACTGTATAATTTATATTGGAAACTAGATATTTGATTTTTCAACCAAATAACATACATTACTTGTTATGAAAAGATTAATATTTTTACACTACATATATATATATACACACAACCACTTAATGGAATCTTATGGACTTTCAATTGAATTTATCTTGTTAAGGTTGGTGAATTTTTATTTGATCATTCAATTTTTTAAAAACATATGCATTTCATTTCTCTACGAAAAGAATTATTTTCTAATATATTTTAAAAAAAAATTAAAATGTTTATTCGTTATGATTTTTAAATTATAGTTCTGTTTCCGAGTCAACGTGTAGAATTTCATTATTTGTTTTTAATAATTAGTCTCCTAAAAAGAGTTGCATTATTTCAATTAATTAATTGATCATTGTGTAAAATTTATAGAAAACGCAATGGTAAGGACTTGAACTTGTCAGTGGAGGCAAAACTAAGGGAGAGGGTTTTTTTGTTATTTTTAATTTAAAGGGTTTGTTTTTTTTATTTTGAGAAGTGGGTGTGTCAAGCGCCAATTCATTTGGCGCTCTTTTATTTTTTTCTCCTCACGCTACTGCTCCCCAACCCTTTATATATTTATATATATTATGTATATTAATATAATTATAATTATAATTATAATAAATATAATTACTAAAATAAATACAATAAATTTATAATTATATTTATTATAATTCTAAAAATTATATAATTATAATAAATATATAATTATAATAAATATACAATTATAATAATTATATATTTACAATAATTAAAATAATTATATAATTATAAATATAATAAATATAATAAATATAATAAATATATAATTATAATAATTTCATATTTATAATAAATATATAATTATAAATATAATAATTATATAATTACAATAATTATAATAATTATATAATTGTAAATATAAGAATTATATAAATATAATAAATATACAATTATAATTACTATAATTGTATTATTATAACAATTATATAATTATAAAAAATATATAATTATAAATATAATAATTATATAATCGTAATAAATATACAATTATAATTTCAGTATAAAAATAATAATTATATAATTCTAAATATAATAAATATATAACCATAATAATTATATAATTATCATAAATAATTATATTTATTATAATTATATAATTATATTTATTATAATAATTATATAATAATTGTAGTTGTATATATTTATAATAATAATAATTTTATATTTATTGTGCTAATTTTAATAATAAATATACAATTATTATATTATAATAATTATAATAAATATAAAATTAGAAATATAATAAATATAAACAATTTTCATTTTTATATAATTATTATAATAAATATACAATTATAATTATTACAATAATAAATATAATAAATATATAACTATAATAATTATATAATTATAATAATTATATAATTATAAATATAATAAAGATATAATAATAACAATTATATAATTACAATAAATATATAATTATAAATTTAATAAATATATGATCATAATAAATATACAATTATAATAAATATATAACTACAATAATAATATAATTATAAATATAATAAATATATAACTATAATAAATATACAATTATAATAATTGTAAAATTCGAATAATTAATGAATTATAAATATAATAAATATACAATTCTAATTAATACATAATTATAATAAATATGTAATTATTGTAATTATATAATTATTATAAATATAAAATTATTTTATTTATATAATTATTTTAATTATATAATTATTATATATATATAATTATTATAAATATACAATTATTGTAAATATCTAATAATTATAAATATATAATTATTGTAATTATATAATTATTATAATAGATATATTTATTATAAATATATAGTATTTATTTTTATAAATATATAATTATTTTAATTATAATTGTATATTTATTATAATTATATAATAATTATATTTATAATTGTATAATTTTAATAATAATAATTATTATATATTTTTTATAATTATATGATTATTATAATAAATATAGTTATTATAATAATAATAATTATATAATTATATAATTATTATTATTATAAATTTTGTTATATATATTATAATAAATAAAATAATTACAATAATTATATATTTATTATATTGATATTTATTTATATTATATTATTATTATATTTATATTATAATTATAATTCTGGATTTATTATAATTATATAATAATTATTATTATAAATATAATTTTTTTATTATAATAAATATAATAATTACAATAATTATATAATTAATATAATTAATATAATTATTATAATTATATAATTATTATCATTATATATTTATTATATTTATAATTAAAAAAATTATAATACTTATAATAAATATACAATTATATTTATAATTATTATAATTATATATTATAATTAAAATTGTATATTTATTATAATAAATATATAATTATTGTAATTATATATAATTATTATATTTACAGTTGTATATTTATTATAATTATTATAAAATAATAACTGTATTTTTATTATAAAAATTGTTATAATATATATTAAATTATAATTATAATTAATATATACAATTAAAATAATTATTTAATTATTATAATAAATATAATTATAAAACTATAATAAATATAATTATTTATTATAATTATAAAAATTACATAATTCTGATTGTACATTTATTATAATTATATAATTATTATAGTTATATATTTTATATATTTATAATTATATAATTATTATATTTATATTGTAATTATAATTGTATATATATTATAATTATATAATTATTATATTTACAATTATATAATTATTGAATTTATTGTAATTATATAATTATTATATTTAAAATTATATATAAATTATAAATATATAATTATTTATTATAATTATATAATTATTGTAATTATATAATTGTTATAATTATATAATTATTATAATTATAGAATTATTATAATTATTGAAGTTATAGAATTATTATCATTCTATATTTATGATAATTATATATTTATTATAATAATATAATTGTTATAATTATAATAAATATAATTATAAATAAATTTATTATAATTATAATTATAATTATATAAATATACATAATATATATATATATATAAAGGGGGTTGGGGAAGGGTGGCATGGGGTTAAAAAACCAAAGAGCGCCAAATGAATTGGCTCTCTAGGGTAAATGTGTCGAGCGCGCGATCGACACACCAACTTCTCAAAATAAAAACAAAACAAACCCTTTAAATTAAAATAAAAAATAAAAAAACCCTCTCCCATAATTTTGCATGTCCGTGTGTGTCATTATTATTATTATTATTTTCAATATTAATTAGATAGATGATTTATTTTGGGTTGAAATCTCATTTAATGGGACAATAATGATGGATTTAAAAATAAATAAACTTATCATTAAATATTTTAAAGATTTTGAATTATGAATTAATGACGTGGACCATTCTGTTTTCATTTCATACCACATTTGACTGTTTTCCTAAATCCCATCTTTTTTGCTTGGGTCTATGATCCTCAACATTTATTTCCATGACCAAATAAAATGACCTCTATATAATGATATTCGACCCCCCCCAATTGTACTTCGCACCTCCCTCTTCTCAGCCATACCTTCTTCGGACTGCATTTCGCTCCTCCTCCGTTTCGGCCATACTTTCTCCCTTGCCACTGTTACCTACAATGGCAATGTCGGTCCACCACCAGTTCTGCACTCCCATGAATAGAATAGAATCCTCGTACCTTGTATACCCCCTTCCCTTGCCACCCAAGCGCGCCTACTATTATCACTTGGCGGTGGGGGGCAACATCTTGAGGGGGTGGCCAACCGACTCCTGGAGATCTTCCATTCGGGAGAAAGCTGGATTTTTGGGGTGCGGTGGTGGAATGTTTTCCTCCCGTCCGATGCAAAACATGGATGGCAGGACCAAAGGAAAGGCATTGAAAGTGTTCCATGGGTTGAAGAAGGCAACTTGTTCTTTCTTCTTTGGCTCTAGCGATGCCCGAAAATCCGCCGCACCAAAGCAGCCGCCAACAACAGAAGGGTACCACATGGATGATGATGATCACCCACCAACATTTTTCTTTTTCAACTCCCCCCCAACCAACACCATGGATTCCAACATCCTGGTTTCCATCACCATAAAAACACCCAATCATTGTTCATATGAAAAAAGCGAGGGCTCAAATGGTGCTATGTCCAGGGATGATGACGGAAGGGGCAGAGGATCGGCACGGGGTGATGCTTGGCACGAAGATGAAGGGGCGATGATGGCACAGGTGGCTGCTGCCCAGGATGACGGTGTTTAGGGATCAGTAGGGGCGAAAAATGATGATGGATGCTAGTTGCAGGGGTTTGCTGCGTGAGATGCGGGTTTGGCTAAAGGGAGAAGACAAACTAGTTGTGTCGCTCGACGAACGATGGTGCTACCTAGGGACAACTGAGGGAAACGACAGTGCTCTGTCTGGGGATGACGAAGGCAGGGGTGGCGAATCAACACGAGAGGTGTTGCCCGGGATGATGATGCAGCAGTGGATGACAGTGTGCGAGATGAAGAAGCGATGAAGAAGGATCCATTGACCCACGAGTAGGGTGGCCCGAATGACACATGGGAGAGAGGGTTTATGATGGGCTTGTGATGGGCTTTAATGTACGCACCCTTTGACATTTATATTATAAAATATGATTTATATAACAATAATAATATCTATATATATATATTAAAATAAAATGATATGAAATATGTAAATAACAATATAAAAGCATTAAAAATAGTCCATATTAAAAATTTTATTTTTATATTTGTTTTTATATTTTTATTATAATATATATATATATATTATAATTTTATAAATATATAAATATATAAATATATATATGTAATTATATAAAAATATTTATAAAAATATTTTTTATATTTATAATTATAACTATAAATAAATATATATATATATATGCAAATAATTATAAAATTATAATAAATATATCTATTATACTTTTTATAAAGATATAATATAATTCAATAAATATATTTATAAATATTTATAAACATTTATAAATAAATACAAATATTTATAATTATAATTCATAAAAAAATATAGATATACTTGAATAATTAATAATTTATAATAAATATATATATTATATATATTTGTATACACATTTTTATAATTAAATACAAATAGGTATAAATATAATTTTAAATAGATGTCGATTAATTTAAATAATTTAAAAACAGTAAAAAATATATTTATATTCATTTATAAAATTATAAATATATTTTTTATATTTATACTGTCATTTAAATATATATATATTTATAAATACAACTGTAAATAAATATTTATTTATTATAATTTTTAATTACTAATAAATATATATTTATTTATTTGTTTTAAATGTAAATAATAATTTATTTATTAAAATAAGAATTAATTTATAAAAAAATATATTTATTACATTAATATATAATGTTATATATAATTAAATAAATACACCTAAAAACATATATAAATAATGATAAATAACTACAAATATTTATATTTATAGTTATAAATAAATACATATATTTTTAAATAATTATAAAAATATAATAAATATATTAAAAATATATATTTAAAATATTAAAAAAAATTGAAATATTAATTTGTTATAATTATATAATTATTTATATATATATATATATATTCATTAATAATTATAATTATAAAAAAAATATATTCATATTAATATAAATAAATATATATTCATATAAATAATTATAAAAATAGAAGAATTATTTTTGTATATATCTATAATATTATAAATATATATAATTATTGTATTTATTATATATATATTCTAATATTACAAATATAATAAGTATATTTCTTATAATTTTATATTTATTTTAATTATAATTTTATAATTATAAGGATATATATATTTATTTATAGTTATAAATATAAGTAACTATATATATATATATATTTATATTTATATTTTACAAATATATAACTCTATAAATATATATACATTTATTATATATATAAGTTTAAAAATATATATATTAATATAAATAAATTATCAACATAATATCTTTATCAGCACTAAAAAAACATTGATAAATATATTTTTTATCAGCGCTTTCTATTTTAGCACTGATAAATAATATCATTACCCGCGCTTTTTTGCTAGCGATGATAAAAGGATTAATGTGTTTTATAAAAAAACCTAATAGTCTTCTTCATTGTCGCACCCCTCATACTCTCGTGGAACCTAACTCATGCGTTGGCGACCTCTGCTCTTCCCCGACCCCGCCTCTGCCACCGCCAATGACGGCCCAGAGAATTCTGTTGCCCTAGACCCACATTAAATTTTTTTCCCTAAATACATTGATAGCTACAGTAAACTAACAAAATTCATGCCCCTTTCTTTGTATTTTTTTTCCTTTCTTGTGTGTTTCCCTAGCCCATGGGCTCCTTGGGCATGCCCTAGGGCCGACCCTGGCCACCGCCGACCCCTCCTCCACCACCGCCTCTTCCACCTCCATGAACTCCTCCTCCACCACAAACCCACCTCTTTTGTGATCCCTCATCTGCCGCTCCACCGTCGCTCCTATGCTGTAAACCCACCTCTGCCATGAACCCTCATTTGTCGCTCCTCTACCGCAAACCCGACCTCTACTGTGAATCCCTCCACTGCCATCGCTACCTACCCTGACATCGCTGTCACCAGACCCTATTTCTACCATTGGATGGGTATGCTATAACTTTATTAAAAAATGATTCATTATAATTTATCACTCTTACTAGGAAATGTTTGGGATAGTGTTTTCTATAGGTTATTTCCCTTTTATGGAATGTGTATTGATTGTTATTATATGTGTGTGTTTATATAAATACTACATCGAATCAGTCTAACATAAGTGTCTGTGTTTATCAGTGCTAAGAAAAAAACATTAATAAAAGCCTCACTTTTCTAAGTGCCATGTAAAAGTACCGTTAAGATAAAATTTATCAGTGCTAAAAAAGCGCGGATTGGTTGTAACATTTATCAGCGCTTTTTTAAGCTCTGATATATGATAGATTTATCAGCGCTATTCTTATCACTGATAAAAGTTTATATTAAAAAAATTACTAATTTATATAAAATAATTATATTTAAATAAAAAAATGTTTGTTTATATAAATTAATTAAAAAAGACATATTTATAATTAATATAAATATGATATATTGAAATATTTTTTATTAATTCATATAATATATAATATTTTTAAATATCATTTATAAGATTATACTTTAAAAATATATATTTAAATAATTATAAAATTGTAATAAATTTTATTAAATAATATATATATTTATTATATTTATAATTATATATTTATAATTATATATTAACATTTATATATAATATATATATATTTATAATTATAAATATATATATATATATATTTAAAATAAATATATATCTCCAATGAATATGGTATATATATATATATATATATATACACCATAAGGATGATATTCATGGAAATAGTTGTTATTTATGTTCATATGATGCATGAGAATAACTCACGTTGTATGATCATAAGTTTATTTGTGCACATTATTGTGTGTTGCTAAATGTTAATATTACCTATATTTTGATGATGCCTGCATATATTATGTATTCATCAGGAATATCTATTTATACATATTGACACCCTTATTATTTATGTTGCCCATATATTTTGTTTTTTATGATTTATACTCTACTAGGAATATATGTTTCCCCCCCCCCCACGATCGATTGGGGTGGTAAGGTTAGGGGTGTCCATGGGTTAGGATGGGTCGGGTTGGGGTATTTGTTGGACCTGACCCAATTATAATAGGACAGGTCGGGTCAGGTCAGGTCAGACATTATTTTAAGTTTGGACTCGACCCGACCCAACCCATCTCATATAGGGTCAGTTTGGGTCAGGTTATGGGAAAGAAATTTATCACTTCCTATATCTCATGTGGCGTCTCTCTCCCCTAATCTATTTTTTCTTCCTCTCCATAGTAGAGAACACCCCCAACCCCCATCCCATTGATGAATCATCAACTAGCTTCATAGGAAGCATCATGTAATTATCTTATTCAAAAATATTCAACTAGTGTCAAGACTCTTCTTAGATGGTAGACAGAGATAGAATCAATGAATCAGAGGATCGAATCTGGTTTTTCATGGAGGATCAAATTTGGTCGGCTTTGGATAATAAAATTTGGTTGGATTCGAAGGATCAACTGAATTTGATATAATCTATTCAACTTTGGCATCAAGATCGAATCTGATCGGCATCAACTATGATAATTCCACTACTTGAAATTCGACCATTTTCTATGGGTCAGTTGTGATGGGTAGATGACCTGTCTCAAATAGTGTCTTTTCTGCTATTATTTGAAACCGATTATTAATTTCATCGCAAAAAAAAAAACATTATTTATGACAAAATTAATAATCCGTCACAAATAGTTTTGGCAGACATTCCTCTTGTCCAACAAGAAAAGTATTCACGATGAGTAATTGGGATGGATAACATTATCTGTTGAAAATTCTCATGATATTGGGAATATTTGCGACATAAATTAGTGTTTGTTATAAATATTTTTTACAAAAAACTATTTGTGATGGCATTAATTCTATTTCCAAAACCCCTATGGTTTTAGCACTCGTGCGACTCCCCTTTCTTCCTCCACTCCTTTCTCCTCTCTATCCAAAATAGCACACCGAACCCTACCCGGCTGGTCGATCCACTTCAACTCCGTGCATCTTTATTCTTCCCAATTTTTTGGTGATTTCAGCTCAAATCTTTAAGGTACATACTTCACTTATGTTCTCCATCATTTTTTTCGTATATTGGGTCAATGTTAAATATACTAGTTTGGTAAAACCCTAGGTTTAGATGTTCATCTGATTTGCATTATTTATTTGATATTTTGGATTGATTCAATTATATTAATCTCTTTTTTGGTTTTAATCTGCTTAATTTTTTATGTATTTTTATTGAATGTTAAACATACTGGTTTGGTCAAACCCTAGGTTTAAAATTTTATCTCATTTGCATGCTTTATTTGATATTTAGGATTGAATCAATTGTATTAATCCCTATTTTGATTATAATCTAGTTCGTGGAATTTATTTTAATTGATTTTTAGGAATTCTAATTTTATAATTTTGATATTTATATGTGTTTTATATTTTGTGACACCCCAAATGATAAAGGGTTAAATGACTAAATGATATGACTCATGTAAACAAGGTGCACCTTCCTTTTCGAGAGCCTACCTGATTAGAACTCCACAGTTAAGCATGCTTGGCCTGGTGTAGTAATCAGGATGGGTGAACTTCTGGGAAGTTTCCCAGGGTGTGTGTGAGTGAGGACAAAGCACACTGAAAAGGACATGTGTTGGCCTATAGGGAATATCATTAGTTAGATGACTCGTTCAGGCATGTGGGTGGACCCTGGGTCTGCGGGGAAACTGGTGGTACCTGGTGGGCTAGGACCCAGTTATTGAAATTGGTATCAGAGGAGTCAGTTCTACCGCAGAACTTATAACTCTGATATTTTCTTCTGTGAAGCAATAGAGTTAATGGTACCGAGTGTGGTTTTCAGTTCATGGAGTCCAGTGTTGGTGCGGGCGGCCGACGTATCCATACACCAGGACCCTGACAACTGATTTCTGAATTTGTGCACGAAAACACTGATTGCGTGTGTGTTTCCAAAAGTTTTAAAAGTCAGCTCAAACCAGGTCAGCTCACCAGGTATAAATCATTTGACTGTGTCATGTTTGTTTCTTTCAGGATGCCTCCCCGCGGACGACCAGCTAGATCCCCGAGAGTTTTACGTACTGACAGCCCGTCGAGCGACGTGGCCTCAGTACAGGGCCCTATCCCAGTTGAGGCAACAACGGAGGAACCAGCGGTACTAATACCCATTGGGCCACCGATGCCACCAGCCCCATCAGCAGAGGGTTCACGTCGCTTGAGCGCACTGCATGAGTTCTAGTGCCATAGGCCACCCGGGTTCAGGGGAGAGACGGACCCGCAGGCGGCTGAGGATTGGCTAGAGGCTATGGTGAGAGTCTTCAGGCTAGTGGGGATGCCAGCAGAATTCATGGGGGTCCTTGCTGCCAGCCTTCTTCAGGAAGCAGCAGGAAGATGGTGGAGCCTGATGCTCCGGATGCATGACGAGGTGACACTTCTGTGGGAAGACTTCGAGAGCCTGTTCCAGGAAGAGTTTGTACCATCCACCCTTCGAGCGGTGCATATAAAAGAGCTACTGCATCTACAGTAGGGTAGCATGATGGTGGCACAGTACTCAGTGAGGTTCACAGACCTCTCGCGCTACTCCACATATATGGTACGGGACCCCTTCTTCAGGGCTCAAACCTTCAAGCAGGGGCTCAGGCAAGAGATTAGAGCTTCTGTTGTTTCTCACAGAATCTCGACGCAGACAGGGGTGTTGGAGCGAGCCCTCTTAGTGGAGAGTTTCCTTGCTGAGCAGTCTCCAGCAGCAGGACCCACCACTAGCCGGCATGCGGCAGAGTCTTCTGTAGCAGGCAGTAGACAGATGACGCAGAGATCCAAGAGGACCATACCTACAGGTGGTCGACCACATGACTCAGGGTCGGTAGTGAGAGGCACCAAGGGGAATGAAAGAGCCATACCTTCCATGAATTGTTACACCTGCGACGGGATTGGTCAAATGGCACGTGACTTCCCGACCCGCCATGCAGATGACTAGCAGTTAAATGAAGAACCTCCCAGGCAGAGGCAGAGGTTCGATCGAGGCGGACCGCTTGGAGGAGAAGGCCGAGGGAGGGGAGTTGGCCGTGCAGCTGGAGGTGGAAGACGCTTCGAGGTTTTGTCACCCCCACCACCAGGAGGTCCACCCCGACCGCAGGGAACATGTGTACATGGGAGAGCTCAGATTCAGGAAGCATAAGAATACGACTACAGAGCTCCAGAAGCAAGTAGACCGGAGCGGAACTAGTGGTTTCCTTTTGTTCTTCGTACTTCTAGTTCCATGTTGTTGTTACATTTGTGTCTTTATACTATGAGCTGAAATAATAAAAATACACTTAACTTTGTGACATTTTCTTCCTTCCTTTTTGTGTACTAAGAGGTTCTGGTTTAAACTGTTGACTTGTCCCTCACATTCAAGATTCCTACTGGAGGAGACCCAGTTACATCACACTGATGCCGACAGTGTGAATCAACCCTTAGAGGCGAGAGTGACGGTTGGATATCTTGGTAGTAATGTTGAGGCCTTACGGCGTCGTCCATGGCATTAATACATCATTCATGTCTGGATTGACTGTATTAGGCAAAGAACGTGGTTCATCTAGGGGATGAGACTAGATTTCTCTTATCGAAAAAGAAGAAATCATAGCAGCTCTTGTGGGACCAGAGATAATCCAGGCCATGACAGAGAAGGTCTATGTCATCCAAGAGTGGATGAGGACAAATCAGAGTCGACATAATCCTTATGCTGACTAGAGGCATAGACCACTAGAGTTCGAGGATGGAGACCACGTTTTCTTACGGGTCTCACCTCGACGTGGAATTACGGAGATTTGGCTGAGGAGGCAAGTTATCTCCGTGCTTCATCGGACCCTTCAAGGTCCTCAGCAGGGTAGGCGAGGTGGTTTTCCGCTTGACCTTTCCACCTCAGTTGCACCGGGTGCATGAAATCATCCACATACCTCGGCTGAGGAGATACGTGCATGATCCTTCACACATCATCGACCTCAGGGAGATGGACGTCGATGACAGGGCGACATGCGCGAAGATTCCAGTGGATATCGAGGATCGACAGGAGAAGGTCCTACGTGAACGATCGATTCCTCAGGTGCGCTTTCACTGGAAGCATAGGAACCTCCAGGGGAGCACTTGGGAGTGGAGGGCTCAGATGCGTGCTCAGTATCTCTTTTGTATCCCTAGTTTGTGTTAAATCTTTATGGGGACGTAAATCCCTGAGGTGGGAGTAATGTAAAGACCCATAAATTTCAAGGAATTTTTTTTCTTAATTTCAATGGAATTTTACAAGAACGTAGTTTCTGACGGTGCCTGATTCCGATGCCCGGTGTGCCCAGAATCAATTTCCGAAGTTTATCTCGGGTACGATCAGTGAACGAACGAGCGGGTTTTTTCTAACTTTTGAACCGGTGCTCAAAATTGAAATCCGAGGGCACCGATAAAACCGCAATACCGGTAATTTCTTAGGAGCACCTATTCCAGAGTTGTGTTTGTGCAGGTGGAGAAGTTAAATTTGTGGATTAAATGAGGAATGAATTAAATTGTAAAACAATTTTATTTTTAAGTCTAAGGTGGTTTTATCCTACATGGGGAAGTTGGGGTGGCACCTAACTACCCAAGTGAGGATAAATTTGAGGATAAATGTGAGGTGGGGCCGACACGAGCCCCAACCTTTCACATTCCCATAACTCTCATAAACTCGCCCTTTAAACTTGTTAACTCCCTTTAATTAAGTAACTCTTCCACTTCCTTATGTAATTTGTCAACCTACCTCTTAATTAATTAAAAAACTCATGGTTTAATTAATTAAGTGAATTGGATTTGAATTTTGTAAATTTTAATGCATAGCATCGGTAAATAAAATAAGGTGGAGCCCTATTTTATTTTGGTTGGATTTGTTGTGTTAAGAGAAAGGGAAGAGAGCTCTTGAGTTTTTAAGAACTTCTTCCTCCAAAGAAGAACGCTTCATCTCCTTTGTTGAAGAACGTGAATTCACTGACGACGTGCCTTCTCTTCTTCTTCCTCCGGGTCAAGGGAGGAGACACCAACGTGGGGAACGTCTCAATCGATGATGACTCACCCTCCGACATCAATGGAATCAGCACCGATCTTCCGTGACGTCTGATCATCGCGACACTTGCCTCTTTCCGCAGCTCGACGACGTGAGACGTCATTGCAAGGTAGGGGATTTATATTTGATTTTCTCTTTAACTTTTGAGAAAAGGACGACGAGCGCAGATCAATCTCTGCCCAGTTGATCCACGGATTTCTCGTTCATGCGGGTTGGTTGCGGGGTGAATAATCGGGTTCAGTTTGAGTTTTATATTCAATGGAAACCTCTAACGCGGAGGGCATGGGCTAAAGAACAAATCCCGGACCCTCTTAAGATTGTTGTTGATGCGCGGATTGACAGAAATGATGAAACGGGGCCACAAAGTCAACCTGAAGCCTTCGCAGTGAAGGTCGGGTCCCAGGAGGACCGTTGGCGAAGACAGAAAGAAAAACGGACCACCAGAGTGCGTCCGGTGGTCCGTGGAAGAGCATGCCGGTGCGCCACGCCGGAGAGGCGGGGCCGGCGGCGCCCGGCGCGCCGTAAGGAAGGTCCGCTGCAGCTTTAGACAGGGCGACAGGCGGCGGTTCCATGGCCGCGCGGGACCGAGAGAGAAGCGGCGGCCAGCGCCGCGTCGCTGACAGGAGGCAGCCCCCACACGGGGGTCGCGGCTTCAATCAGGGGGCACGCGCCTCCCCCCCTATCTGCTCAGCTCGGCTCGCCGAGCTAGCCACGCGACCATGCCATGCCGGGCCGGGCCACACCCACCGGGCCGTGACGCGCCCTATTGGGCCGGACCCGGACCCGGTTCGGGTCGACCCGGTTCGGGCCGACCCAGGGGGTCTCGGGTCGGGTCGGTCCGGGGCTGAACCCCCTATTCTCGGGAAGTATTTGTTCAAACGCCCATATCTTGGGCTACGGACCTCCGATCAACTGTCAGTTGTGATGCGATCCTTGGATCGAGACAGTCATTTCAGTATATTACACTCAGGGTTTCAGAGAACTTTGGGTATGGCCGGGTTGGTTCAATCACGAAACCAACCGGGCCCTCGGATCGGAAATGTTTAAATCTCGAGCTCCAGACGTCTGATTGACATGCCGTCAACTTTGTTGGATTTCTATTGATGAGAAAATACTTTCCGCATGCTTCTCTTGAGTTTTGGATGAAGTTGGATAGTGGCTGGGTTGGATTGTACTCAAAATCCAACCGGGCCCCTAGAACGAAAAAATTGATAACTTTCTGACTGGACGTCCGTTTGATGAACCGTCAGAGGGGTTGGTGATCTCGTTGAGAAAATGTCCCTATGGGTATACCATATGATAGTTCGGGGTGTAGTTGAGATACGACCGGGTTGGTTCGCACACGAAACCAACCGGGCCCCTGGGACGAAAAGGCTAATAACTCACAGACCGGGCATCCGTTTGACGCGCCGTCTGGTGCGTTGAGACCCATATGACGAGGCGGTCCTTTGAGATACTTCTTCATAGGACTTTGTGATACTTGGAGTATCGACCTATAGCTCGTGGAGAGGACCCTCTCAGAGATGAGCGTACAGAGTACGAAGACCGTGTAGCTGGCTGAGACCTGATGACTGCTTGTCCGATTCGATTCAGAGTGACTAGGATAGCCCAGTGGGGAGCACTACTTTGTGAGGTGGGAGAACCATGGAGGAGGAGCACTACTGTGTGAGGTGGCAGACGCGCGGTACTCGACAGGAGGAGTACCTCTGTAGGCTATGAGGGGGAGCACTATTGTGTGAGGTGGCATACCTATGGCGGAGGAGCACTACTGTGTGAGGTGACAGACCCACAGTACTCGACAGGAGGAGTACCTCCGCAGTCTTAGGTTAGTGAGCAGTACCTCAGAGTTGTGACAGGATCACTGTACCTTCCAGAGACGGAGCTCTTCACCATTTACAATTTCGTTAATAAAAATCCTAGTTTGAGCTGAGTCTATGACCTTTGTGTTTCCTCTTGATTGAGATGGGTTACTTGATAACTTAGGTATAAGTATGGGCTTATACCTAAGTAAGGGTTATCTGTTGAGATTCTTATTTGTGGTTATCCTTGTTGGATTTAGTGAGACCTTGAGGGTCTCGGGGTCCCTACTGAGTATCGTATACTCACCCCTGCACGATCTATGCCCACAACTCATTGTGTTGGTTGCAGACGACAGACAACGCTGACAGAGGCCGAGTGTTCGAGGACTGAATGGTTCCCAGATGTGGACCTCACGATGAGTCAGTATCCAGAGGTGGAATTCACGATGAGAAGTTACTCAGAGGAGGTTGACGGGCGAGATCATTGTGGAGGCTATATGTACCTACCCTTCAGGTAGGATCCGAGGAGGACGACCCAGGAGCTGCTTCCATTTTTTCCAGCTGTTTGTCTTTTTCTATTGTACTTTTGTTCAGTTGTAGCTGTACTTTCAGTTGGGTTTGTATTCTGGCCCACTTACTTTTCAGCACTTTCTTTTGTACTTAGTGTATTACTTCCGCTTGTACTTTGGGATGTTTTGTTTACTTTTATAAAGGAAATGCCTTCCCAGTTATCGGGATTTACGCCTTTGGTGCTAGTCACCAGCCCCTGGCCTATGGAAGGCGGGTTTGGGGTAGTCACGACATGGGCCCTGAGGATGGGTTGTGACATATTTATATTTTTATATATATATAAGTATGTTTGTTTACCATTATATTCTGATATACGTTTCTGTATATATATATATATATATTTTTACATGTGCTTATTTAATTTTGATATTTGTATGTGTTTATATATGTATATATATATATATATATGATTTTAAAAATATGTTTATGGTTTTTGATATATATATATACATATATGTATATCTGTATGTATATTTGTATACATTTATATAAAAATTGTATATGTATGTCTCTTTAAAACAATTCCAAAATACATTTGACATATTTATATTAATTAATAAATATTTTAATATAAATACATATTAACACATTTTGAATAATTAAGACTTTTTTTTATAAATATATATAAACAATATATTCTGTGTATACATCTATAAACATTTTAAAAAACATGTAATTTGTTAATATATAAATATATATACATGTAATGTTTTTAAAATACACACACACACACATACATGTATGTATATTAAAATGTGAAAATATATGTATAAGTTATAAAAAAACCTGTAATGTTTATGATATATATATATATACATGCATAAATATATAAATGGTTTAAAAAATGTGTAAGGTTTTTAATATATATATATATATATATACACAGATTTATGTATATTAACATGTGAATATTTATATATATAAGTTTTATTAAATCGTGTAATATATATATATATATATATATATACAGACATAAACATATATAAACATTAAAAAATAATGAAATATTTTTGATATGTGTGTGTGTGTATTTTTTGATATATATATATATATATAAATATTTAAAAACACATGTAAAAATATATTTGATTATTAAATCATGTAATATATATATATATATATATATCAACATCTGAATATGTATATATAAACATTTTAAAAATACATGTAAGGTTTTGTATGTATATATATATATATATTTGATATGTATATTTATTTAACAAATAGTCAGAATATATTTTATGTATTTATATTAATTATGAAATCATGATATACATATATATAAAAATTATTAAAAATTTAACAATAATTTAATTATTTTATAATAATCATTACATTATTTATAATAATTACTAATTAATTAGTCAATATTATTGATAAATATTATATATTTATGTACGTTTATATCTATGTATATATAAATTTAACATGTATATTAGTTTAAAAAAATCAATTTTTTTTGATATATTTATATTAATTAAGATATCATTTAATATAAATATATATAAATAATTATTCACTTAATATTTATAATAAAATAGTATATAATAATTTTAATTACAAAGTGTTATTAATAATTTGAAAAATTGATAAAATATATTAAAACTTATGTGTGTGTGCATGTATGTATGTATATAGATTTAATATGTTAAGTTGTTTGAAAAAATGTTTAAAAATTAATTTGAAGTAAATAGATTTAATTATGCGTTTTATATATGAATAATGTATGATATAAATTGAAATGAGTGTTTTTAAGAATGATGATAAAATTAATTTAAAGATTACATTTTAACTAAACATTATTTATCATAATTTTTTATATTAAAAAACATTAAAAATGGATTAAGGAAAAACAAGAAATTTTTTAAATATGTAATATTAAAAACATAGCTAATAATAATTAGCATAATTTTCTGGAATACTTTTTAAAAAATATAACAGTCATAAGACTTATTAAAAATTCATTAAAAATATTAATTATTAAAAATATAGTATTAATTTAAATAATTTATAATATTGAACAATTAATGATTCATTATTATTAATAAATTGTTAATATTATCGATGATTATAAAATAATTATAATAATTTGTTAAAAAAAAAATACAATTATATAAAGATAATAAAATATATAAATACAAAAAAATTAAATTAATAATTATAATTACATAATTTATAATAAATAATAATTAACTTGTAAATATTATTAATACATATAATATATTCATGTAAATTCAAAAACAATTACTAATAATTTGAAAATATGATGAAATTGTGTTTTTTTTCAAAATTTGTAAAAGAAAAAATATGAGTAATTGATAAATATTACTAATATTTATTATAAAGATTGATGATATGCCATGCCTAAGGTACACCCCACATCCCCACATCCCGGACCCAACAGTGGTTTTCAATTTTTCATACGATACATAGTTTGGAAGATATTTTAAATTTTTATAAGAATTTATAATAAAAAATTTAAATGAATTACTCTTGTATGCAAAGTAATTAAACACCAGACACACACATATGTAATTTCATTTCTAGGACAAACCACACATCTCAGACATAAAAGTATTATCATATTTCTCATATGAGACAATGTTAGAGATATATTCTATTGTTTGCAAAAAAAAATAGAATGTGTCTTATATAATATATTTAATATTATTATTTTATCTATGCCGAACCTCTACAGGACCCGTAATCTAGTGCTAACCAAGTGCCTCACTGTGATCATATTCCATAGAATATTTCAAGGTGGTAAAATATAATAATAATATGGAATTATTCAAAATGGTCATGTAATAATTGTTTTTATTTTGTTGTTTTTTGATAATTGTGGACTTGGGAAGTAGACACCAGTATCTGTTACATGATCATGATTAAATAATACTTTCCAAAAACCAAATGTTTCTGGTTTAAATCCTATCTTTATTGAAGGATTTGAATACTTTATATCATTTTCATCGTTAAATTTAAAAAAATGAAGGAAAAATTAAATTCCCATGTCATAAATGTGATCTTAGGACATTCAAACCATTTGAAAATGTTGGACTTCATCTATTGTATTCTGATTTTTGGAAAGATTATATTTTTTTGTATCAACATGGGGAAAAGAGTTCAGTAGAAGTTACAATTTTTTTTATTCTGGATCCATCATTTTAGAATTTAATACATGATCTATCTAGTCTAACTCTTCCTGAAACAACAACATAGAATGATATTCCAAATCCTGAATCAGAACCTTCTCAGTTTTACAATTTGTTGAAACACATTAAAGAGGCCTCATTTCTAGGAAGCCAGAAGAGAAAACTTGAAGCTGTTAAAACTTTTATGGCCCTAAAATCAGATTTTGGAATGTCAAATAGTTATTTCGATAAGATTTTATCCTCGATCAAGTCATTGTTACCTGGAAAAAATATATTACTTGTAAGTTTCTATGAAAGTAAAAGGTTGGTTCATAATTTAGGTCTAAGTTATCAGAAGATCCATACATGTTCATATTAATGAATCTTATATTATGGTGATAATGAATCTTTAATTAATTTTCCAACAAGTGGAGAATCGAGGTATAAAGAGGCACAAAAAGGAAAGTCCATAGTTCTCATGAAAAAGTTGAGATATTTTCCAATTACACCGCATTTACCATGTTTATTTATGTCCCGCATCACAAATTCATTGATGACATGACAAAAATAAAATATTTAAGTCACATAAATCTTAAATCATCCATGTGATAGCGATTTAGGGAATCATTTTGGACATACTCATCCTTATTTTTCTTCAGATCCTCGTAACATACAGTTAAGCCTTTCTACAGATGGTTTTGTCCATTTAGTGCTTACGGTAGTCAATAGTTTTGTTGGTCTGTTTTCATTACACCTTAAAACCCACCTCCTTGGATGTTGATGAAGTAAACATATATATATTTGATGCAGTTAATTACAGGAAATCCAAAGAAAAATATTTATGTTTTTTTGAAACCACTAATTCATGAGTTAATTTCATTATGGAACAATGGTATGACTACATTTGATATAACTGCAAATCATAATTTTATATTGAAGGTTGTGTTAATATAGAAGATTAGTGACTTTCTTTCCACTAATACAAAAAGACATATCAACATTAGTTTTTAATATTTTTTACATCACCTTTTAGCCACTATTAATAATAGTGACATTATAAATATTGTCTTTAATGTCGATTAAAAAACATGATGTTGTAAATCAATAATGGAACATATTTTTCATGTCGGTTATTAAATAACCGACATGAAAAACCATCATCATGAGGACCTTTCATGTTAGTTATTAAATAACTGATGTAATATATTATATATTACATCATTTATTAAATAACCGATGTGAAAACCCTTCAAGATTAAGGTTTTTCACATTGGTTATTTAATAACTGACATTAAAGGTATTCACGATGAAGATTTTTTACATTGGTTATTTTATTATTGATGCAAAAAACCCTATACCACATTAGCTAAAAAATAATCAATGTAAACAACCCACAAAATATATTTTTTACATTGGTTATAAAATGACTGATGAAAAAACTATTTTTTCTTTTTTTAAATAATTCATGTTACCCTTTATCTCCACTGCTAGCCAAACCAGAATCAAGTTGAGCTAGAAGTAGAAAAATTAAAGAAGCAGAAACATGGAGAACCACCAGCAAAATAACACATTCGCTATGTAATGTCCCAGAATATCCGTATATTTTTTAATTATATGGGATTATTATGAGACCGTGAAAATTTATAGCATGTGATTATGAGGCTCGGAGTTCCCATAATGATACGTTGAAAAAAAAATTTAAGCTTAAAATAGCGCATGTGAGCAGTTTTCATGAAAAATTGGAATAACTCTTAAACGGGTGCCCAGATCCAAAATACAAGGGAACCGTTGCGTTCAGTATGGCGGCTTTACCCTAAGTGAAATTTAAATTTAGTCAGTGCAGGGATCCAGTGAGAAAACCCAAAAATTGCATAACCTTAAATAAAATTATTAAATAAAATTATTTTATTTTTTAAATTCTTATAACTCACAAATGGTGACTTTGAATAAAAATATAATACCACCGCTGAACTCATTAGGGGATGCTTTCCTTAGATAGATACTAACATTGGCTGGCACAGGCCATCAGTGGAAGTTAGTTTTTTTGTAAATAAAATAATTAAGTAATTTTTTTTGTTATAAAATCCTTAACTTCTAAATGGTAACTCAAATTAAAAATCCAAGAGTACCATTAATCTCGTGAGGGAATGTTACCCTTAGGTAGATCCTAACCTCAACCGGCATGGGTTGAGGGTGACTGTTAATAATTTTTTGAAATTTTTTAAAGGTATATTTAGTAAACGTGCGGTCGGTGAATTCTATTTTTTGAATCAGTGCTCGGATTAAAAATCAGTGGGCACCATTGAATCCACAGTGTCGAGATTCCCTTAAGTAAAGATTAACTTTGACTAGAAAGGGTTGAATGAAAAAGTAAATATTTGGAATTTACCAAAAAAATCAATAAAATAACATTTAGTTATTTTATTTTTCTTTGTGAAACCATTGGAAAAACAGTGGTGGGACCACAGTGCAATGTCAAACAATTTAATGGATTGACTCATAATTTTTGTAACCACACCATTGAGAGTTTTAAATGAATGTGTAACCACACTGTTGAGAGAATTAAAGAGGTTCATTAATTATACTCATTAATGAACCTCGTTAATTGGGCAGTGTGTTGATCCTCTTCTACCCTCTATTTAAATGAAGCTCAGGCATGAGTTTTTATCACACAAGAGAGGAATTTCTGATGAAGGACTGTGACGACATCCAACAACCTAGAAAAATGTTTCGAGTGACGAACGATGGAGGAATTGATGGGTGATGACAAGCGTCGATGAACACCATCATATGTGGACACTTCTTCCTCATCCACAGTGCCATCCGACAATTACAAGGTATGGGGATTTTTTTTGTTTAAATGTGATTTATTCATTATAGAAATTCTTCCTTGTTTGTATACTAGCGCGGGGGGAGTGGGCCAAACAAACAAGGCCCCGACCCTCCGCTGAACCCGTTGTGGTTGTGTTCTATGTGGGTGAATAAAATATGAAGAGGAATGATGGAGGCACGTGGTGGGACTAGATACTGAGAGATGCGGAAACTGGAACCCACCGACCGAAATGGAATGGTGGTGCCTAAAGGTTCTGTGGAAGATAAAAATCGTCTGGCCAACACTGGCCACATTGAAGCAGGGCGGCGCACTACAACGGCGGGCCACAGTGGAAGGTCCTGGCATCAATCCATGGTGGAAGGTAGACCCACGCCCATGAGTCTGTAGTGGGATGGTCCACACATACAAGCCATAAGATGTGATGCCACCTGGTGCCGCAACATTGAAGACCCGAATGGCTTCATACATTCGAGAGGAGAGCGGTCCCCCGCGCTTGGTCAGCGGGCCGAGTGACTCTGTGGCCTGGTGGCCCGTGCCCTGTCGAGTGGGATGGGCCGAACCCATAGTCTTCGGGCCAAGTACGCGGCCAACGGGCTAGATCTAAACCCATTAAAATCGGGCTGAACCTAGCCCCTTTGGGCCGAGCCCATTCGGCCGGGTCGGACCGGACCCGGGCTCACTTACGGCCAGTTACGCTTAGATGGGCATATCTCTTTGACTGGATATCCATTTGGCGATTCGTAAGGGGAACCATAACCCTTAGGATGAGACAAACCTTTTTTTGGTGAAACTGCTACTGAGTTTCTAAGAAAGATATAGTTTGGCTGGGTTGGATCATACCTGAATCCAACTGGGCCCTCGTCACTAAAATGCCTATAACTTACAGGTCGGGCATCCGGTTGACGCTCCATCTGTTTCTCCATATGCCTTAGGATGATGTGTTCCTTTTGAGATACCCCAAGAGAGATTCAGAGAAAGATGGATATTGGATGTGTTGGATTGTACCCGAATCCAACTGGTCCCTCGACACTAAATACCAAAAACAAACAGAACGGGCGTTCAGTTGATGTGTCATCTGTTGTGACGGAACCCTTATAACATGATGGTCCTTTGGGATACACATTCGCAGAACTCCGTGGTAGTTGAGGTATGGCCGATATCTCGAGGATCAGTTTCTGTGGAACTCAAATGCACCGAGTGTGGGGAATACTAAGGCAAGCTATCAATTGAAGAGAGACCCTGTGTGGATCAACATCATAGCGACCCTATTTGGATTATCATCGTAGAGAAACTGTGTGGATCAGTATCATAGAGACCATAAGTGGATCAGCATTCTAGAGACTCTATGTGGATCAGCAGTGCGCGACCCGATGAGGACCAGCCTTAGAGAAACCCATCATGGATCAGTGACATATGACCCTGTGTGGATCAACATTCTAGCAACCCTTTGCGGATCAACAATCCGTGACCCGATGAGGACCAGCCTTAGAGCATCCCGTCATGGATCAATGACATACGACCCTGTGTGGATTAGAATTCTAGGGACCCTATGTGGATTAGTAATGCATGAATCGATAAGGACCATCCATAGAGAGACTTGTCATTGATCTGTGACAAACGACCTAGTGTAGATCAACAATGTAACAACTCCTTCGTGGTTCAGTTTTTGAAACATCCTAACAAAGTACAATAATATATCTTATGACTAATAATCATTATTCCTAATCTCTGAGTTGTACACCTGGTTTGAAATGAGTCTTTTTTTTGTGCTTGTGATTTAGATTGTGTTTTGTGGTTTTTATTTGTGGAATTATGTGATACCTTCGAGGGTCTCAGGGTCCCTACTAGGTATTGTTACACTCACCCCTACACGGGCTTCACCCACACCTTTTTGTGTCTTGTAAATATGACAAGAAGCCTTGACTGAGACTCAGGGAGCTAGGACCTGATGGTGGATGGAAATGACGATTTACGTGAATATATGTAGAGATGAGCTATACCTACCCTTCAAGTAGGATCATTTGTGGGAAATATCAGGAGATGTTTTCTGTTGTAGGTGTTTTTTTTCATTTGGGATTGTACTCTGACCCTTAACTTCCAACTGTATTTGTAATCTGTTTCTCAGTGGCATGATGTTTCCATTTTGTTAGTTGGGACTTGGTTGGGCATGTGTGTGCATATAGGTATCAAGGAAAATGCCTCCCACATGCAGGTTGACTTCTTTAGTGCTAGTCGCCAGCCCCAGGCCTTAGAGAGGTGGGATTGGGGTAGTCATGTCATTCGCCCTGGGGGACAGGTTGTGAAAAAGTGGTATCAGATGGGTCCATTCTAACATAACATCTGTTAGGTCTACAAGGATGAATACCCTGAGAGGGGGGGGGGGGAATCAGGGTATGAATAATTTAAAATTAACGCCCGTTCTGATCTTGTATCGCTATTAAGAAAAACACTCTTCTCTATCTTTCCTTTTGCACAATGTAAACAAAAAGTAAAGCATGCACATGACACAACGATTTTTACTTGGTTCACCCACACTAGGCTTCGTCCAAGGAGCATACTCCGACAAGTTGTCGGTCGTACCAAATTCCCCTAAACTTCACTAGCTGTGGATTACAAGGTTCAGGTAAAGTCACTCTATCCCAGGCTCACTGCCTTTACAAGATTTAGGGTCAGCTCACTACTTTCCCAAGGGTCACTCCCTTTTTCTCTCTCTCTGGATCACTGCCAGTGGAGAGGATCACCTTCTTCCTCTTCCTTTGCTCACTACGTCGGAAAGGATCAATTAACAGTTTATAGAACTGTAGATATCTTCATTTTCATGAAGGAATGCATCTTCCTCTGTAAGTAGATGCTCTGTTTAATCCCAATTTTCACCCGTAGATGAATCTCTCTTTGCACCGAAGGTATCAGGAAAACATAAAGTTTCCACACAGCCCGAAAATCATTGCCGGAAATAAACCTTACTTGGCGCGCAAGTCAATCTCGACACGTAAGTATCAGCGCACAAGCCACAATGGGAGTGAAAGTCCACCTCAGACACCTGCACAACACAAGATTCCCCAACTCCAAACTGGTGCGACTCTCTTCCATTTACGCCCAAACCAATATTGGCACGCAACTTCCAACTGGCACACAATTTCTCACACTAGCGCGCAACTCCTCACACGGGCACACAACTCCACATGCGCGATCACACACCACTTGCACGACCACCACACCTGCGCGACGGGAGATCTGATTTCTCAAATTGTTGAACTCCGATGAGAAATGAGGAGGGGTGGTCCCATATTTATAGG
Source organism: Viscum album (assembly GCA_963277665.1). Taxonomy (NCBI): domain Eukaryota; kingdom Viridiplantae; phylum Streptophyta; class Magnoliopsida; order Santalales; family Viscaceae; genus Viscum; species Viscum album. The sequence continues at coordinate 1,864,712,800 of OY728148.1, read as the reverse complement.
CAAATTGACCACCCTGCGCGATGGCGCGCAAGTCACTTGCATGGCCCCATCTCGACGTGCAAGTCTTCTGTCCTCCAAGACACTTGCGAGAACAACTCCCAAACTTGTGCGAACCTATTTCCTTTTACATATTTTGATCTTCTGATCTTGAAATACATATGGCGCGCAAGTTTCCTATACTCCAAGTCCACGGCGTGCAAGTCCCTTTGCCAAAAACACTTTTCTTCATTTGTCGATTTTCAGACCCAAGAAATTTGGAAAACACTAGAAAATGGCGCCACCTTGTATCTGTTCTTTTTGTACTGCCTCCAGATCGTCCATTCCATTATCGACGTTCTTGAATCAAACATGGATCTTCGACCTCAGCTCTTGAACTTGACATTCCATCATGAAATCTCCTTTGTCAACAATTTTTATGTCATTGTTTTTCTATGTCAAAAATGACCACTCAGATGTACACTTTATCAACAAACACAATCACCTCAAAAATGATTCAATGATACCTTGAGGGATTTTTTCCGAACAATCTCTCCCTTTGGGTTTGTTGACAACTCTTCCATAAAAAGATACGTCGTTGAATCTTCATCCACCATTCACCTAATTGCGATTCTGATAGAAATCAAGGATTTACTCAACACATACTCTAACCCCACATGAGCAATGATCGGCGTGAGAAACAAGAGTAAATAAAAAGTCCATCAATGAATCACTTCAACTCTGACACCCTCTGTTGACACCTAACTGATACCAATTGCAAAATTGATACCAATTGTTGATACTTCACTGATACCAATTTTTGGAAATATTCATACCACATTCCAACACCACTCTTCTCTTCTGCTTTTATCATGATCCTCAGCTGTCATGATATCTATTCTTTGATCGATCACTTCTAGCATTTCCAGATTTAAAAATCTCCCCTTTTCTCATTTCTCCCCCTATCTGGCTGCTCCACTGGTCAGCTTCTCCCCGTATTTGTAAAGATTTCTCAAATATCTACACTGTCTCCCCCTTGAACAATAACAATCACTATTTTCTCCCCATTTGTCAACGATCCCAAAGGTCAATCCTTTGTAGGCTGTAACATAGTAGAGAAAACATATCAGCACATTAGGGAAAAACACATCATACCTCGGGGAGAGGGGGATGTCACATCCACATGATTTTAAGTGCGGGGAATCGACTGAACTCCCAAAGACAGTCGATTCCTTTCAAATGCTTCCTTGGGTGAGGCCTTTGTCAGAATATATGCAACTTGTAAATCTGTAGGCACATTCTCCAACTTCACAAGCCCTTGCTCCACTTTCTCCTTGATAAAATGAGATTTGATCTCAATGTGCTTTGTCCTTGAGTGATGAACTAGATTTTTGCTAAGATTGATAGCACTTGAGTTATCACACTAGATTCCAATCAGAGACTTCACTTCAACTCCCATATCATCAAGCTGCTGTTTCATCCATAATAACTGTGTGCATGATTTAGTGGCTAAAATATACTCAACTTCTACGGTGCTTAATGAATTACAATCCTTGTTCTTTCTTAACCAATAAATACATAGTCCACCAAGATAGAATGCACCTCCAGCTGTTGATTTCCTGTCATCCGCTGAGTCGGCCCAGTCTGCATTTGTATATCCCAATAACTCTATCTGAGATTTGTCGTTATATGTCAAGCTGAAATCCACTGTGCCCTAAATATAACGAAGTATTCTTTTCACTGCAATCATATGGATTTCTTTGGGATTACTCTGATATCTCGCTGCTTGGCATGTGGCGAAAACAATATCAGGCCTTGTCGCGGTCAAGTACAAAAAACTTCCAATAATTTTCCTATATTTTGTGGTATTAACTGCCTTGAGATTCTCATATTTTGATAATTTCATCCAGGTAGCAACTGGAGTTTTCATCTCCTTGGAATTTTCCATGCCAAACCTTCTTAACACCTCCTTGGAATATTTATAGAAATGAATGTTCCATTCCTTCCTTGTGTCACCTGTAGACCAAGGAAAAATGTTAGCTCTCCAATCATTGACATTTCAAACTCATTTTTCATGAATTAGGAAAACTATCTGCACTGAACTTCATCTGATCTACCAAATATTGTGTCATCGACCTAGACCAGCACCATCATCCATTTATTACTATTGTTGTTGAAATAGATATTATAATCAACTCCACCACGCTGGAAACCAAGCTTCTTCAAGTACCGATCAATCCTTGAGTACCATGCTCTTGGTGCTTGTTTCAGCCCATACAACGCCTTCTTCAGCCTACAAACTTTGTTCTCATCCTCATGAATGAGAAAACCATCTGGCTGCTCAATGTACACCTCTTCTTCCAAAAACCCATTTAGAAATGCATATTTGACGTTCATCTGGAACACTTTGAACTTTCTTTGCACTGCTATGGCAAAAAATAATCTGATTGTCTCCAGCCTTGCAACCTGTGCAAATGTCTCATCTACATCTATTCCCTCTATCTGGGAGTATCCCTTGCACACTAGCCATGCTTTGTTTCGAATCACAGTTCCATATTCATTTATCTTGTTACGATAGACCCATTTAGTACCGATGACATTCTTATATGCTGGCCTCGAAACAATCTCCCATGTCTGGTTCTTCTCAATCTGATCAACCTCTTCATTCATAGCCTGAACCCAATTTTCATCTTCATCTTCATCGGAAAAACATTTCACCTCCACCTGAGATAAAAACGATGTTTGCTATAATGACTTCATTCTTCGAGTATGAACTGGAGATTTCTGATCACCAATGATATTCTGCCTATCAATTTCATCTCGACTCTTTGTCTTCCTTGCAGACACAGACTTGACACTTTCTTGTTCATCATCAGTATCTTCTTCTGAGTCAGCCTCTGCCACTTCTGCTCCCCCTGTGTTGCCTACATCATCATCACTTTCATCCAGGAACTGTTCATTTGGTCGTTGAGTATTCTGTTCATTTTCAACTATAGTGACATCATTGCTCTCAACAATTTTCCCAGCCTTTTTTTGAAACATTTATATGATTTTCTTTTCCCTGAGTAGCCAAGGAATATCCCCTCATCTCCTCATGCCTCAAACTTCCTGTGATTTTCTTTGTTGAGAATAAAACACTTACTTACAAAGATTCGAAAGTATTTCAATGTTGGCTTCTTTTCGTACCACGGTTCATACAGAGTCTTCCCTTGCTTTGGATACAACAAAGACCTATTTGAAACATAAACCGATGTCAAAACTGCTTCCTTCCAAAATTTCTCTGGTAGGTCTTTATCAATAAGCATCGTTCTAGCCATGTTGTTGATGATCCGATTTCTCCTTTCAACCACTCCATTCTGTTGGGGAGTTCTTACTGATGAAACTTGATTCCTTATCCCATGTTTCTCGAGATAGTTTTCAACTTGACTGTTTGTGAATTCCGTACCATTATCAGTACGAAACTTCAGAATTTTCTTCCCAAGCATCTTTTCTGATTCCCTCCTATACTGCTTTATGAAACTGAACACCTATGTATTATGGGTAATGATGAATACCCAGGCCATTATTCTATAGTCATCAATGAAAAGGACATAGTACCATTTCCCATTTATATCTCATGGTGAAATAGGTCCACATACATCATCATGTACCAATTCGAGCATTCTGGATGATTTCTGTTCCTTTAGCCTATATGTTTTTCTGATGATCTTCCCTTGTTGACAAGAATCACATGTATGAGCACGATCACGTGATAGTTTGGGAAGGTCTCTTGCAACATCACACTTTACCAGATCTTCCATAGATGGTTGGCATAGATGACCAAGTCGCTTATGCCACAACTGGTTTTCTTCCTCTCTGGATAAAAGACATATATATTCTTCCCCACTTACAAGGTAAAGATTTCCCTTTGTCCTTTTTCCTTGCAGAACAACTGCCCCATCTTTTCCCGTGACAGTACAGGTCTTCTTGGTAAACCATATAGAATTTCCTGAGTCATCCAATTGACTGACACTGAGAAAATTGTGAATGAGACCTTCTACAACCAAGACATCAGCATGTCTGATTTCTTTTTCCCCAAACCTATCCTTTACTGATCCAATTATCTTCAGGCCTTCATCATTTCCAAACATGAAAACTCCTTATTTTTCATATTTTATGCCTGTAACCAGATCCTTGTTTCCTGTCATGTGAGACGTACAACCACTATCTAGAATCCACACACCAGAACGATCTGATGCTTTAAGGGCAATTTCAGCAACTACTGCTTTCTATGCTCTTTTCTTCTTGGTCCATATTTTTGTCTCCATACTCGGTATAGATTGAGACTCATGAACATTATCAAAGTACGATGGACCAGATTCATCTTGCAGAGCTGCAAATCTGTTCTGAACTTTTAACTCACTTTTCGGTTTATTGATCTGCTACTTGTGAACATTTTGATTCTACTTTGGAACATTTCTTTGAATGATCGAAGTGCAGTACCTATCCATGTTCCCAAATCCTCCACACCAAAAATAGTGTCCTTCAAAATATGTTCTGGAAAACTGTTCTCTGTTTGGCTGCCACCTCTGTTCATGTTCCCTTCTATATCTCTTGGCTATGGAGAACACATACTATGAATGTCCCATCTTTCCACAATAATAACACCTGATATAGGGTGCATTCCTTTGTGTTACTTCAGCACTACGATTTTCCCTTTGGGTTCTCGGAATATTCTGATTCTGTTTTGTGCCAAAATCAACCTTCAATTTCAGGACGGGTGCTTGTGGTCTGACATTAACATCTACATATTTTTGTTTCTTATCAAGCCCTGAATCAACCTTAGCATTTGAGCTTTCTTGCTGCTTCACTCCTGCTGAACTACGAGCCTCCTCTTTTATCTTCTCTTTCTTCTGAATGGCTTTCTTTTCTGATATCACATTGGGGGTTAAGAGTTTTTCTTGATCCTTTATTTTTCTTCACAGACTGACCACTTCTTCTTCAAGCTCTTTGATACGTCTGACCCACTCATTTCCTGTGTTAGTCAAAAAATCAATTTCCTTCTTTTGTTCCTCAATTTTAAGCATATGCTCAACAATATTTTCTGAGCTCTCTGGTGTTGAGGATTTTAGTCTTTCAATTTCTTCTAACATATCTAACTTTTCTTCATCCTTCTATTGCATATAGAGTTTGGAATCACGAACCACTTTGTTGGATTTCTTCATTTTGGCTCTCCAAACGTCTATCTCCTTAAGATCTGCTTCCAATTCAGATTCCATATCAACTCTCCCTTCAATTTCTTCTTCTTCTTCAGCGTCAGCTTCTTCCTTTTTCTGAGAACTACCAACAATCGCCACCAAGGAATTTACCCCACGATCTATTCAATTTTCTATCTCCTTAACCTCTTCATCCTCAGACTCATCTGAACTTTCAAATTCTTGTGAAAGAAGATTCTTCTTCTTGAAGAAATTTCTCTTGAATTGTTTCTTCCCTTTCACAAACGCTGATGACTTCTTCTTGGGAATTTCAACTTCATCATCATAATTATCGTTATCTTGAAACTTCTTGGGGCATCTTGTCGCAAGATGACTAACCTTTCCACATCGAAAGCATGCTAGTGGAAGTTTCCCTTTAAACTTTCCTCTTCCTCTTTGCAGATTTGAAGAAAGGAATGACATCACCTCATCTGTCTCTTCTTCTTCTTGAGAATCTTCAATGGTGAGCTTCTTCATGGCCTTGAATGACACTTCTTTGGATTTCCCCTTTTCCACAGCCTCGTTGTCATCATTCCTCATCTTATATGCAACTAAGGTATGGTGCACGTTGTCCAGTGTCAACTCTTTGGGATCTTTATCTTCTAGTACAAAAAATTTCGGATAGAAACGAGGTGGAAGCTTCCTCAAGATGAGATTTACGATCTTTATATATTAAATGACATCACCAAGACCTCTCATATCTTCAACAACAATATTTACCCTATCAAAAAATGCAACAACAGACACATTCAGGTTCATCTTCAGATCTTCATACTTATTCCACAACACTTGCAGCTTTGCCTCTCTGCCTTTTTATCTCCTTCATGTATATTCAATAGCATTTCCCACATGGCACGTGATATTTTTCATGACATTACCTTTGTATAGATAGGATTGGAAAGGTCTCCCCCTAAGGAATTAACTGCTTTGGCATCTGCATCCAACTCTCTACGTTCATCTTCTGATAATGAGCCATTATTAATATCAGCTGTTATGCCATGCATTGAAGCTGTGAATACATCCATTCCCAAAGATCAGAAGTAGTGCTGCATCCGATTCTTCCATAGTTGAAAGTTGTTCCTGTCAAGGATCAGAATCCCTTTATGATTGGTGACCTCCATTGAGAGAAGAACTAATATCAACCTCCCTCTGATACCAATTGTTAGGTCCACAAGGCTGAATACCCTAAGAGGGGGGTGAATCAGGGTACGACTAATTTAAAATTAATGCCCGTTCTGATCTTGTTTTGCTATTAAGAAAAACACTCTTCTCTCTCTTTCCTGTTGCACAATGTAAATAGAAATTAAAGCATGCACATGACACAACGATTTTTACTTGGTTCACCCACACTGGGCTACTTCCAAGGAGCATACGCCGACAAGTTGTTGGTCGTACCAAATTCCACTAAACTTCACTAGTTGTGGATTACAAGGTTCAGATACAGTCACTCTATCCCAGGCTCACTGCCTTTACAAGATTTAGGTTCAGCTCACTGCTTCCCAAGGGTCACTCCCTATTTCTCTCTCTCTGGCTCACTGCCGGTGGAGAAGATCACCTTCTTCCTCTTCCTTTGCTCACTGCGTCAGAAAGGATCCACTCACAGTTTATACACCTGTAGGTCTCTTCATTTGCATAAAGGAATGCATCTTCCTCTGTAAGTAGATGCTCTGTTGAAGCCCAATTTTCACCCGTAGATGAATCTCTCTTTGCACCGAAGGTATCGGGAAAACTTCCAGCTTCCATGCAGCCCGAAAATCAGTGCCGGAAATAATCCTTACTTGGCGCGCAAGTCAATCTCAGCGCGCAAGTATCGGCGCGCAAGTCACAACAAGCGCGCAAGTCCACCTCAGACACGTGGGCGACACAAGCTTCCCCAACTCCGAAATTGCATGACTCTCTTCCTTTTACGCCCAAACCAATATTGGCACGCAACTGCCAACCAGTGCACAACTTCTCACACTAGCACGCAACTCCTCACACTGGCGCACGACTCCACCTATGCGATCACACACCACTTGTGCGACCACCACACCTGCGCGACGGGAGCTCCGATTTCTCAAAGTGTTGAACTCCGGTGAGAAATGAGGAGGGGTGGTCTAGTATTTATAGGAAGATTGACCACCCTGCGCGACGGCGTGCAAGTCACCTGCACGACCCCATCTCGGCGCGCAAGTCTTCTGTCCTCTTAGACACTTGCGCGACCAACTCCCAAACTTGCGCGAACCTGTTTCCTTTGCCATATTTTTATCTTCTGATCTTGAAAGACATATGGCATGCAATTTTCCTATACTCCAAGTACTCAGCACGCAAGTTCCTTTTCCAAAAACACTTTTCTTCATTTGTCGATTTTCAGACCCAAAAAATTGGGCAAACACTGGAAAATGGCGCCACCTTGTATTTGTTCTTTTTGTACCGCCTCCAGATCGTCCAATCCATTATCGACGTTCTTGAATCAAACATGTATCATTGACCTCCGCTCTTGAACTCGACATTCCATCATGAAATCCCCTTTGTCAACAATTTGTATGTCATTGTTTTGGTTTGTCAACAATGACCACTCAGATGTCCACTTTGTCAACAAACACAATCACCTCAAAAATTCTTCAATGATACCTTGATGGATTTTTTCCCAAAAACATCTATGATTCTTTGTTTTCAATGGAGAAATTTTGTTATGTGTTCTGAGTTTAGGTTTTAGTTCAGGGAGTCCAGTATTGGTGTGGCGGCTAACGTATCCAAAAACCAGGACCCTGAATTTTGATTTCTGACTCAGTACACGAAAGCACTAGTTGTTTGTATTTTGAAAAATATGTTTCCTTTTTCATCTCTTTTAGCCATCTCACTAGGTATAACATATTGACATTGGTTCAACCCGATTCTCTATCAAGATGCCTCCACATTGACAACCAGCTAGGATTCTAATGTGTGACCATGAGGATAGTCCACAGAGTGATGAGGCTTCAGTACAAATACTGTTTCCCAAGATGTTACCTTCGGGCATTGTCCCAGTAATACCACTACCCATTGGTTTACAGTTACTATCGACGCTTCTGGTAAGGGACTCATGTAGGATCAGTGCCTTAAATGAGTTTTAGTGATAGATACCCCTCAAGTTTCGAGGCTAACCTGACTCATAGGAGGCTAAGGACTGGCTTGAGGTGGTGACTGAGCTTCCATCTAGCCAGGGCACCATTATATCAGATGGTGTTCCTGGTAGGGATAATTCTACATGGATCAGCAGGGAAATGTTTGGGTTTAGATTACCCGTATCTTAAGATGAGGTGACACTTCCATGGACATAGATTGAGAACCATCCTCATAGAAGGGGGTATCTTTCCATAAAAAGACAAGGTGCTGTGTTCTCAGTAGATTCTAATATTTTGACAGGATAACATGTTAGTAACTGAGTATTCGTCGAGGCATCCTGACCATTCAAGGTACTCGATGAATGTGATATGACCAGTGATTCAGGGCTTGAACCTCCCAATGAGATGTGTTTAGGGGCATCTGAGCTAGAACTATTCCTCTATGCATTCCTAATTATGTTAGGGTGCTAGAAAGAACCTTTGTGGTTGAAAATTATTTGGCTCAGCAGATACAACCCGTGAATGTCAGCAGTGGGAAATTATGAAACTGACATCAGTCTCTGAGAATTGGATGTGTAAAATGTTTCAGGAAGATGAAGTAATAGGGATAGATGACTCTGTAGGGAAGAAAATATGGAAGAGGATCTAATAGGGAAGTAGGGGTCGTATGCATTTCGACATGTTACAACCACTACCCCAATGTGACACTGACCCAGCTCACGGAGCTATAGGAAAAGGGAAGGGAGTAGCAACATGCGGTCAAAGAGTGTGACCGAAGGGCTCTAGGAATAATTCAATATACGGTCTGTCTCTACTACTAGAAGTCGTATTAATATACATAGGTACTAAACTTTCCATATTTTCCAAAATCTTGTTCAAGACCTACAGTTTCTGGATAAACCATTGACTTGACCCGTACTTCTAGAGGTACCTATGGGAGGAGAGTAGATAATCACACATATGATGACGGTGTGATATGACCCTTGAGGTGAGAGTTTTAGCTGGAACATCTTGGTGGAACCATCGAGACCTCACGAGGTTATTTTAGTTATAGACTGTTCATCCATGGTTCATGCTCATATTGAATATTTTAGGAAAAACATTTGTGGTATATATACAACATTGGAATGGGGTTTTCATTGTTTGGTGAAAAAGGAAACCCATACAGCATAAGATAAACTCATGCAAAGGAGGGTGCAGCCAATCACTCTTGATTCGACCAACCTTACCCTCATGGAAGCAGGTGTTTTGAGTTTTTTGTTCCCAATAGTAGTGGCAGAGTGTGAGAAAATCCTTTCAAAAGATATTTCGAATATTACCTCCCTGTAGGGATAAGGGATTCTACTTTAGCTTGTACCCAAGGAAAAAACCAATATCAATAACAACATATCAGATGGATCCCAAAGAGCTCCAAGAGCTTTGAGTATAGTTGAGAGAATATTTTATTGTTTACTCTGATCCTAGGAGTCTCAGGTATATCTTCCCTCAAAAGGACCTGAACCTGATACAACGACGTTGGCTGGAGTTCCTCCAGGACTATGACTTTGAGATAGTATACACTCCTAGAAAGGGAAATGAAGTAGTAGGAAGACTCAGCAAGAGGTCTGGTCTACAGTTCCTGAGTGAAGTGACAAAGTAGCTATCCATGTTGCAGTTATCCTTCGTGGATAGAGATAGATCAACTTACCTCTAGTCTATGACTGTCACTCTCCCACTCCTTTAGTGAGTTCAAAAGGCACCACTTGGGAATGTTGATTTTGAGTCCTGACGTGATCATATATCCTTAAGATAGTCTTATGAAGTATTTTCTAAAGGTAGAGAGGATGTCGTTCTTTTTGGAGGATGCACCATGGTATCGTTGATGCTAGGAGAGGAGGTATTGAGGGAGTTCCACACATTACCTTTAGGGGTACATATTGGAGTGGAAAAGATGTACCAGGACCTCCAACATCAGTACTGGTGACCTGGGATGATGAAAGAAGTGGAAGAGTTTGCATCATGATGCCTCACATGTCAGCAAGTGAAAGCTGAGCATCAGGTCCCATCATGCTTGAGCACAACATTTTATCCCCATACTGATACTCAGGTGAAGAATACCATACAAACCATGGAGGGCATACATTGTGCCTGTGTCCTAGATTTTATCCATAGTTTGCAGAACCAATTTCCCTTGGTGTAGTTCACGTACAATAATAGATATCACTCCACCGTTGGCATGACACTATTTGAGTCCTTGTACGGGTGACAGTGTAGATCACCTATATGCTAGAAAGGCCCAGGGTAGTAAACACTTATGGGTCCAATGTTGGTATGAGATACCATTGAGATGGTGCAAATCATCCAGGACTAGATGAATACTACACAGAGCTAACAAAATTTTTATACTGATAGGAGACAAAGACCCTTGGAGTTAGAGGAGGGAGATCATGTTTTCCAATGGAAAGCACCCCGATGAGGATTGCGGAGTTTTGGAAGGAGCGGTAAGCCATCTCCAAGGATCATTAGACCTTTTTTGTTTGTGAGTGGAGTTGGAAAGGTGGCATGCCACCTTTCTCTTCACCCTCATATGCATCTGGTGCATGATGTTTTTTTCACATGTCGCAGTAGTGGAGGTACATGAATGATATATCGCACGTCATCAACTATTGTAAGATGGGAATTGTTGACGGGGAAACTTTTTTAGAGTTCCCAGTGAAGATAGAAGATCGAAAAGAGCATGTCCTTCATGGATGATCAATTCCTCTAGTGCATGTTCGAGGGGATCACATGAATCTCCAGGAGAGCACAAGGGAGATAGAGGCTCAGATTAATGCTCAGTACCTCCATTTGTTCATTTTACCTTTTTTTGGCTTTCAGGGATGTAAAGACCTAAGTTTGGAAGAATGTAATGTACCTAAATTTTTGTATAATTTTTTTAATTATATGATATTATTAAGAGACTGCGAAAATTGACAGCATGTGATTCTGAGGCCCAGAGTTCTCAGAATGATCCATCAAATAAATGTTAAGCTTTAAATAGTGCATGTAAGTAGATTTTCTGAGAAAGTGGAATAACTCTTAGATGGGTAACCATATTAAAAATACAAGGGCACTGTTGCATTCAGGATAGCTGCTTCACCCTAGGTGTGACTTAAATTTAGTCGGCATAGGCCTCCAGTGACAAAACCCAAAAATGGAATAACTGTAAATAAAATAATTAAATAGAATTAATTTATTTTTTAAATTATTATAACTCACGAACGGTGACACATATTAAAAATCTGATACCACTAATAAACTCGTGAGGGTATGCTTTCTATAGGAAGATACTAACATAGGTCAATGTTATTCGCCAGTTGAAACTAGTTTTTTGCCATAAATAAAATAATTAAGTAACAATTATTTTATAGTAAAATCCTTAACTTTTAAATAGTAACTCATATTGAAAATATGAGAGTACTTTTGAGCTCATGAGGGAATTTTCCCCTTAGGAAGAACCTAACCTTGACCGACATAAGAAGTGGGTGACTGTTAATAATTTTTTGAACATTTTTTAAGGTAAGTTTAGTAAATGTGCGAGCGGCGAATTATATCTTTTGAACCGGTGCTCGGATTAATAATATAAGGGAACCATCGAATCCGAAGTGCCAGGATTCACTTAAGGAAATATTAGCTTCGACCAGCAAGGGTCAGATGAAAAGGTAAATTTTTGGAATTTACAAAAAAATAACAAAATAGCATTTGGTTATTTTATTTTTCTTTGTGAAACTGTTGGAAAAAAAAGTCATGGGACCTTCGTGAAACGTCCAAAAATTTAATGGATTGAATCATTATTTCTATAACCACACCATTGACAGTTTTAAATGAACATGTAACCACACCATAGAGAGAGTCAAAGAATTTCATTAATTATACTCATTAATGAACCTCATCAATTGTGTGGTGTGTTGATCCTCTACTCCCATCTATTTAAACGAATCTTGGGAATAGGTTTTTGGCACCCAAGAGAAGAACCTCTGATGAAGTTCTGTGAAGACCTCACCAACCTAGAACGAAGCTTCGAGTGATGAAAATTGGAGGAATCTATGGACGAAGGCAAGAGTCGATGAACACCTCTGATGTGAACACTTCTTCTTCATCAGCAGCGCCTTCCAACGAAAATGAGGTATGGGGATTTTTGTTGTTTAACAGTGAGTTATTTATTCAAGAAATGCTTCCTTGTTCTTATACTAACATAGAGGGTGCGTGCCAAATAAAAAAGTCCCAGACCCTCCACTGAACCCGTTATGGTTGTGTTCTACGTGGGTAACCAAAAGATGCGACGACGTGATGAAGGCATGCGGTGGGACCGGTGACCAAGTAATGTGGTGACTGGCACCCACCGACCACAAAGGAATGACGGTTCCTGAAGGAGTTGTGGAAAACTAGGAGCAATCAGCCAACATTGGACATGTTGAAGAGGGTCTGCGCACTGCAGCGACGCTCCGTGGTGGAATGCTACAACATCGAGCCATAATGGAAGGCAGACCCGTGCCAACGATTCCGTTGTGGGCTAGTCCACACATACCAAACAGGAGAAGCGGAGCAACCTGGAACCGTGACTTTGAAGACCTGAATGGATTTGGCCATTCGATAGGGGATCTTTCCCCCACGATCTACTAGTGGGCTGAGCGACTCCGTGGCCTGACAGGGCACGCCTAGCTGGGTGGGCTGGGCCAAACCCGCAGCCAGCGGGACAAGAAAAAGTAAGGGCCACTACACCTATAATATACATTATTAAAATTTTTCTTTGGAATGTATAGAGTATATGAAATTTATCCTTAATATGATTAAAATTTTAATTATCCATTTAATAAATTTATTTTATTGACTTTTAAATTTCAATCATTGTGATGTGACCATATTTTTAATTTTTGTAGACTTTATTATTGGGGAAAATAATGACTTTGTGAATGGGAAGACTTTCTGTTGACATTTAAAACAGACATAATTTTATTTAAAAAAAATATTTAATTGATTATTTTCCTAATTCATTATATATATTTTTCCATCATTTTTCACGTCATGATACAGGTGAAAATTACTCAGAAGCAAAAAATCAATCAAAAATAGATTGAATTGATGATGAAAATGAAGCTCTATGGCATGGGATTGGTCAAGGATAAATATCAAGGCTATAAATTGAATAATGAAATATAAATAAGGATAAAAAATTTAAAATATCAATTCACATTGTGAACACAAAACTCATTACCTAAAAACATCATGGATGTATGATGAAGAAAAAAATGAGTAAAGTGATAGTCGTGATCTAATCATGATTTTTCATGAAAAAACTATTTGTGACACCATGAAATCAAATATCTTCTCTAGGGATATAATCCAACCTTCAATTACCAAAGGGTTAGATGATACAACGAATGTTATGGTATGATTTCTCACAGAATGATCCATTGCCTTCATGTTCTTTTACGGTAGATCTTGATGATCTCTAGCATGGATAACATAAACATTTATAACCTATGTCAACTGATCCATAATTTTAACAAACTAATAAATTCCAATTCCAACCATTCTGGGTTGTTAATTTGGAAGGATATCATCCCCTCAGTGCCTTTCTACTTCGGCTTCACTATTTATTCTATGGAAAACCATTTTGAATAGACATAGTTTAGTTTAAAAAACATGGTAATATTAAAATTCTATATCATTTAAACTTAGCCATAAATTAAAATCGTTTTAAGGTTATTCAATTTATATTATCCTATACCCTAAAGTTATATAACCCTTTTCGGGGAAAACAATTGTAAGGACCCAATCTTAAACATTACATATTCTAGTGATTTTAAACAATAATTAAAAATTTTGTATTTCCAAATATCATTTCGGTTTAGAGTTATAGAGAGTTAAGTTATAAATCATACATAAAAAATCATATATTATAAAGTAGAGACTTATAATTAGTATCCATTTCCCCATATTATAAATATTTTAAAATGAAACACAATTTCTTTTCATGAAAAATCTTTATGACTTTCAACTTGATTTCTTCTTTTCCATTACCCTTCCATAATCCCTATGAACAACATTTTAAAACCTAGGTTGAGAATAAAAATATTAGTGACATACTTCAAAGAAAGTTAGAAACAATTATTTTATGAATACATTCAAAAAATTATTTTTTTAAATAAACTTTTGGTTCAATAAAATTTCTAACACGATAAATCTCCTTCTCTACCCAAATATTTTCACAAAACATTTCATAAGGATTCTTAAAAAAAATAAAACTCTTAATGTTTATTTGAAATTATTAAAATATCATAATAAAATTTTCAAAAATAAATACTTTTAACCCTAAAGAGTAGAATATACATTCCATTAAACATAAGATCATTACCTTATCTTGAGAAATCAAATGATTCCTATAAAAATCATAGCATGCATAGATAAATCTTATAGGTAACATGGGGAAGAATTTTAATATCACTCTTATATATGGGATAACCATCACGGTTACACACTGATAAACCATTATGGTTACACATAAAATCAATATCATGGTTACAACTAGATTGAATATCATATAATATTCTATTAGTTTATTAGGAGAAACACAATCAATTAACACCTTCCCTTTTCCAAAATAAATAGAGAGCTATAACGGGATCACCTGCACTCAGTTTATAATGGAACCAACCTTCCTCATAAACAATTCCCAATAACCATAAAAATATACATAAAATCTTGCATCATAAAAAATGTTCTTTTCACCAATAATAATTCATTTTTAGATATTGATATATATTTTACATTTTAAAACCCTTTTTAAAATTAACCAAAAAAGCCGAGAATGAGTGTTATTTTTATTTTGAGAAAACATGAAATCATATAAAATAATCCAATAATAAAATAACAGTTACCGTGATGGGAAAGTTCATTTTCACCATATACCTTAATATAGACCATTTCTTTTTTCCATTTGGTAATTAATGTTAAAACATTCTGTAAAAAGATTCCTTTTGAAAAATATTTAATGAAAGTTAAAAGAAATATAAAGTGTTCTTCTTTTGAAAGTCTCCTTTTCTTAACACCTTAAAACCTCTAGGATTGGTATTCTGCCTAAATTAAGGACTTTAAAACATGGAAATAGATGTTAGGAATATATTTTTATATATATTGGGTGAATTAAATTGGGTTTTAAGTGTGAATATGTGAGAATAAGTGGTTCCCTTTTAAAAGAGATAGGAGAGGTGCTCATTGAATTTAATAAAATATAAATTTAATATAAAGTAATTTAGACATCAAAATCACACCAAATTGATAATATTAAAATATAATATGAATATGTGTCTAAAAAATATTTTCCAATAATATTTGGAATTTTTTAAGTAACATTTTTACCTTTACCTTTTGGGGTTAACACCCCCAACCCTTTTCCCACTTACCATGACAATAATGTTTTTTTACTCTTTGAGGGTCAAGATAGTTAATATAAAATAAAAAACGATCCCTAAATTGACCATGGATGATATTTTGAACCATTAAATAATAACGTTTCTGAATATTAGATTTTTTGGAACTTTAAATAATTTAATAAAATGTTATTTCCCTAAAATATAAATAATGTAAATTTTAGAACAATTCAATTACTTTGACTTTTATAAAATAAAGACAACAATTGAATTTGAAATAAAAAATTTAATAAATCCTTGAAATGTTATATTTATCTAGAAGATCTGTGGGTCACATTAATTATTTCAATTTATATTACTCTAAATATTTTTAATATCATTTATTTTTTATTTTCATTAATTGAATAATTACTTCATCAATATTGTGTAATATTTTAAGTTAATTATTTACTCACTAAAATTTAAAAATAAATTACCAAGATAAAGATAAATCATTTATATTTCGAAATAATATTTATAATCGAATATAGCCTTTGGTTATCTCCATGTTAAAAATATTATATTCATTAAAAACTAGAGTGTGTCATTTTTTCTTTTCATTAAATAAAATATTTTAAAGGCCATAATGACATCCAAATAGAAATAAAATGCCATATAACTAAATCTTGGATGATTATAGATAAAATTAAATATTCTAATAAAATTAAATCAACTGTTAGGTTTATTTTATAGTCCTTATCATTTTATTTTTATTTTTAATTACATGATTTACCCTTTAAACTGTTAACAAAATTACTAAGGTTATTATTCTAATTGATCAAAAATAAGTGGGGCATATTTACCAAATTTAATCCCAATGATTCCAAATAAAGAATCCATTTTTCAATATTCAAAACATATAAGTGTCATAATGTTTTTTAAAATTAAACCTAAAAAATGGGATGAAAAGTGATTTGTCAAACAAATTACTTTTATAAGTATAAAAAAAATTATAATAAATTCAAGTTTCAAATTCATTCCGAAGACTATATTTAGAATTTTTTTAGTAAAAATAAATTAATTTAATTTTAAAACTACTCTAAAATAAAATTTCAATTTTTAATTACATGAAAAGAAAATGAAATTTTTATCAAAAATATTTAATTTTCATTATTCATTAAAAACATTTCTTTTAGAAAATTATTTAAAATCCATCCAATGATAATTTTGAAATGCTAAATAAAAAAATGAAATTCATTTTTTAAAATTAAAATTCTATATTTGGAAACTCAGATTTTAAATAAAACAATATAATGCTAGAAAATTCAATTTGGTTAGAAATATTGATTTTTTTCTTTTGACTGAAAAGTTATGTAATATTTTATAATTAACTAACGAAAATGTTTGATATCAACATTACTTGGGAGATTAAATTTGTACCTCATTGTTTCTCCTCCTTCACTTAGTCTAACACCTTTTTGTTTTTGGTCTCATTCTACTCGTGAAACCCTGCATTCTCCAACATACCCTTATTTCATGAGAGATAGGAAATTTGTGTCTGACATCCTCCTTGTTCACCATTGGTGTGTTATTTGTGGTGGAGTTAAGTGATGATATTCTGTGTTAAGGATGTGCAGGCATTTCCATGACCGGGAAGCATTGGTAGAGATCTAGATGAAGTGCATTACCATGCGCGTGTACATGTCAAGAATGGTCCACTTTTGGGAGGTCATATAGAGAGAAAATGATCATCGGATAGATCCAAATTGTTCGGCGTTGTAAGAATCCACATCATCATTCTTTTATTTTGAAGATCTATCTTTTGGGGATTTTTCCATATGTTGTTCATATTTCAAGACTGTATCTTGCTTTCTGTTTGTTTTGAGAATAATAAAACACGTGTATGTGGGTGGTGGCCTTATCGTCCATGTATGTCAAAAACAGGCCTAAGCACATCAGATCATGTGTTCACTTTTACTACTTTCTTGCATATTATTTTGAATCTAGTTCAGTCTCAATACATTGTTACTTGAACTCACCTTGAATCATCACATGTTTTATCTGTTTACAATAGAGACCATTTTAATCAAGATAACATTTTCAGTTTCAAACACTTAATTGAACTTAATTTTTTAAAATAGATTTTATACACAAGAACCCAAATTTTAATGTTTTTAAAAAAGTTATTTAATTAAATATTAAAAAAACATGTAAAAACTCAAGTGTAGTTAAAAAACAAATAAACCAGCTAATATATGTATGCTACATAATAACTATAAAATTTATATTGAAAACTAGATATTCAATTTTTCAACAAAATAACATATATTCCTTGTTATGAAAAATTAAATTTTTAACACTACATATATATACACACACACAACCACTTAATTCAATATTATAGCCTTTCAATTGAATTTATCTTGTTAAGGGTGGTGAATTTTAATTTGATCATTCATTTTTTTAAAAATCTATGCATTTCATTTCTCAGAGAAAAAATTATTTTCTAATATATGTTTTTAAAAAAATTAAAAAAGTTTATTCATTATGATTTTTTAAATTATTGTTCTGTTTCCGAATCAACGTGTAGACTTTCATTATTTGTATTTAATAATTAGTCTCTAAAAAAGAGTTGCATTATTTTAATTAATTAATTGATCATTGTGTAAAATTTATAGAAAACGCAATGGCAAGGACTTGAACATGTCATTGGAGGCAAAATTAGGGGAGAGGGTTTATTTGTTATTTTTAATTTAAAGGTTTTTTTTGAGAAGTGGGTGTGTCCAGCACCAATTCATTTGGCGCTCTTGGGTTTTTCCCCCCACGCCACCGTTCCCCAACCCTTTATATATTTATATAAATATTATGTATATTTATATAATTATAATTATAATTATAATAAATATAATGACTAAAATAAATACAATAAATTTATAATTATATATATTATAATTCTAAAAATTATATAATTATAATAAATATATAATTATAATAATTATGGAATTATAATAATTATATATTTGCAATAAATAAAATAATTCTATAATTATAATAATTATACAATTATAATAATTCTATAATTATAATAATTATACAATTATAATAATTATATAATTATAATAATTATATAATTACAATAATTATATAATTACAATAAATATATAATTATAAAAATAATAAATATATCAAATATATTATTAAAATAATATCATATTGATAATAAATATATAATTATAAATATAATAATTATATAATTATAATAATTATAATAATTATTTAATTGTAAATATAATAATTATATAAATATAATATATATACAATTATAATTACTGTAATTGTATAATTATAACAATTATATAATTATAAAAAATATATAATTATAAATATAATAATTATATAATCGTAATAAATATACAATTATAATTAAAGTATAAATATAATAATTATATAATTATAAATATAATAATTATGTAAATATAATAATTATATAATTATCATAAATAATTATATTTATTATAATTATATAATTATATTTATTATAATAATTATATAATTATTGTAATTGTATATATTTATTATAATTATAATTGTATATTTTTTATTCTAATTTTTACAATAAATATACAATTATTATATTATAATAATTATAATAAATAAAAAATTAGAAATATAATAAATATATACAATTTTAATAATTATATAATTATTATAATAAATATACAATTATTACTATAATAAATATAAAATTATAATTGTATGTTTATTATAATTATTATAATTATTATAATTACAAATATAATAAATATATAACTATAATAATTATATAATTTTAATAATTATATAATTATAAATATAATACAGTTATAATAATAACAATTATATAATTACAATAAATATATAATTATAAATTTAATAATTATATGATCATAATAAATATACAATTATAATAAATATATAACAACAGTAATTATATAATTATAAATATAATAAATATATAAATATAATAAATATACAATTATATAAATTATACAATTAGAATAATTAATTAATTATAAATATTATAAATATAATAAATATACAATTATAATTAATACATAACTATAATAAATATGTAATTATTGTAATTATATAATTATTATAAATATAAAATTATTGTATTTATATAATTATTGTAATTATATAATTATTGTAAATATATAATTATTGTAAATATACAATTATTGTAAATATCTAATTATTATAAATATATAATTATGGTAATTATATAATTATTATAATAAATATATTTATTATAATTATATAGTTTTTAAATTTATAAATATATAATTATTGTAATTATAAATTTATATTTATAATAATTATATAATAATTATATTTATAATTATATAATATTTATAATTTTAATAAATATATATATTTTATGTAATTATATGATTATTATAATAAATATAATTATTATAATTATATAATTATTTTATTATATAATAATAATTATTATAAATATTATTATATTTATTATAATAAATACAATAATTACAATAATTATATATTTATTATAATGATATTTATTATAATCATATTATTATTATATTTATTTTATAATTATAAATTTATATTTATTATAATTATATAATTATTATTATAATTATAATTTTGTCTATTATTATAAATATAATAATTACAATAATTATATATTTATTATAATAAATATAATTATTATAATTATATAATTATTATCATTATATATTTATTATATTTATAATTGTAATAATTATAATACTTATAATAGATATAAAATTATAACTATAATTATTATAATTATTTATTATAATTACAATAGTATATTTATTATAATAATTATGTAATTATTTTAATTGTATGTATTTATTATATTTACAATTGTATA
Organism: Viscum album; assembly: GCA_963277665.1. NCBI lineage: Eukaryota > Viridiplantae > Streptophyta > Magnoliopsida > Santalales > Viscaceae > Viscum > Viscum album. The sequence goes on along the minus strand of OY728148.1, from coordinate 1,864,692,228 downwards.
TTTATTATAATTATTATAAAATAATTATTAATATTTTATTATAAAAATTGTTATTATATAGATAAAATTATAATTATAATAAATATATACAATTAATATAATTATTTAATTATTATAATAAATATAATTATATAACTATAATAAATACAATTATTTATTATAATTATAAAAATTACATAATTCTGATTGTACATCTATTATAATTATATAATTATTATATTTACAATTATATAATTATTAGAATTATTGTAATTATATAATTATTATATTTTAAATTATATATTTATTATAAATATATAATTATTTATTATATTTATATAATTATTGTAATTATATAATTGTTATAATTTTATGATTATTATAATTAGAGAATTATTATAATTATTGAAGTTATAGAATTATTATCATTGTATATTTATTATAATTATATATTTTTTATAATTATATAATTGTTAGAATTATAATAATTATAATTATAAATTTATTGTATTTATTTTAGTCATTATAATTATTATAAATAAATGTATTATAATTATAATTATATAAATATAAATATACAATATATATATATATATAAAGGGGGTTGGGGAAGGGTGGCATGGGGTTAAAAAACCCAAGAGCGCCAAATGAATTGGCTCTCTAGGGTAAAAGTGTCGAGCGCCAATTCATTTGGCGCTCGACAGACCTACTTCTCAAAATAAAAAAAAAACAAACCCTTTAAATTAAAAAAAACCCTCTCTCATAATTTTTTCATGTCCGTGTGTGTCATTATTATTATTATTATTATATTCAATATTAATTAGATGGATGATTTATTTTGGGTTGAAATATCATTTAATGAGACAATAATGTTGCATTTAAAAATAAATAAACATATCACTAAATATTTTCAAGATTTTGAATTATGGATTAATGACATGGACCATTCTGTTTTCATTTCATACCACATTTGACTATTTTCCTAAATCCAATCTTTTTTTCTTGGGCCCATGATCCTCAACATTTATTTCTATAACCAAATAAAATTCCTTCTATATAATTATATTCCACCCCCCCCCCAACTGCACTTGGCACCTCCCTCTTCTAACCCATACCTTCTCCGGACTGCACTTCGCTCCTCCTCCTTTTCAGCCATACTTCCAAGAAGTTGTTGTTATCTCAGGAGAGATACATTGAGAAGGTTCTTCAGAGATTTTCTATGGATAGAGCGAAAGTGGTTCGTACTCCTCTTGCTTTACATTTTAAGCTCAGTACCAGTCAGTCACCTTCAACTAATGAAGAGAGAGAAGAGATGCAGCACATACCTTATTCATCTGTCATTGGCTGTTTGATGTATGAAATGGTATGTACTAGACCTGGTATAGCTCATGCAGTTGGTGTGGTAAGTCATTTTCTATCAAATCTAGGTAGAGAGCATTTGAGAGCAGTGAAGTAATTTTTTTTTATCTTCGTGGTACTTATGATCTGAGATTGTTTTTTGAAAAAGGGGAACCTATGCTTTGTGGCATTACAGATTCAGATATGGAAGGAGATATCGATTCGAGGAAGTCTACTTCAGGATATTTGATCACTTTTGTAGGGGGAGTTGTATCTTGGCAGTCTAGATTGCAGAGATGTGTTGCTTTATCTAACACATAGTATTAGTTTATTGCAGCTACTGAGACGTGTAAAGAATTTTTGTGTATGAAAACATTTATTTGAGATCTTAGTTTAAATAAGGACATGTATGTTTTTTTATGATAGTCAGAGTTCTATTTGTTTGGGAAATAATTCCACTTTTAATGGTAGGTCAAAAAATATCGATGTTCGATATCATTTGATTTGCAACGTCATTGATTCGAGACAGTTAGAGCTTGAGAAGATCAACACTGATGACAACGGGTCAGACATGTTGACCAAGTGTTTACCCAGTGGAAAATTTGAGACTTGCCGACAGATTGCAGGGTTGGCAGTGATCCCCACTTGAGTCGGAGGTGGAGTTTTTTGGGTGCCTTACTGGTTGGCGTACCGGGTAACACCTCCTCAATTGGAGAATCACGCAGTTTTCTCCTTTAATGTGGTGTTTTAATGCGGGCCATGACCACATGAATTAATTCATGCACTGAAACTCTTTTGACGAGGTGACATTATTTGACGCTGATTATTTTTCCTATATAAGGAGGCAGAGGCAAGACATTTCGACATCACCGGTAGCAACAACACTGAGAGAAAATCTCATTTGGTGATCTCCTTTCTTTGACGACCATCTTTCCGGCTCCCCACCTTTTGATCCACACTTTTATTCTTGAGTATTACTTTTGAGATCCCTTTAATTTTGGGGAGTCTCTACCGTGTACTTCTTGATTTTAGTGGATCCCTCTTTCTGGACTAGGTCCCATGGTTTTTCCCTTTCGGATTTTCCATGTAAAAATTTATGATGCCAATTTTTTTCTGCACATTTAATTTTTTCGTTGCGCATCTACTTTTATTTGGAGGGAAATATTTTATTTCCGTTGTGCGTTCTCTTTTCAATTGTTGGTGGGTTCTTCACTTTTCCCTTCTTTCCCAACAACATTCTCCCTTTCCACTGTTACCTACAATGGAAATGTTGATCAACCACTAGTTTGGAACTCCCATTAATAGAATATAATCCTCATAACCTATATACCCCCTTCCCTTGCCACCCCAGCGTGCCAACTCTTCTTACATGGCGGTGGGTGGCAGCAGCTTGAGGGGGCGGCCAACCAGCTCCAGGAGATCTTCCATTCGGGAGAATGCTGGATTTTGGGGGTGCGGTGGTGGAATTTTTTCCACCCTTCCAATGAAAAACATGGATGGAAGGACCAAAGGAATGACGGTGAAAGTGTTCCATGGGTTGAAGAAGGCAACTTGTTCTTTATTCTTGGGCTCTAGCGATGCCCGAAAATCCACCGCACCAAAGTCGTCACCAACAACAGAAGGGTGTGACATGGATGATGATGATCACCCATCCTAATTTTCCTTTTCAACTCCATCACAACCAACACCATGGATTCCAACATCCTGGTTTCCATCACCATAACAACACTCGAACATTGTTCATATTAAAAAAAAGTGAGGGCTCTGATGGTGCTATGTCCACGGATGAAGACGGAAGGGGCGGAGGATTGGCATGGGGTGATACCTGGCACGATGACGCAGGGGTGATGATGGCACAGGTGGCTGCTACCCGGGATGACGGTGTCCAAGGATCAGTAGGGGTGACAGATAACGATTGATACCAGTTACAGTGGTTTGCTGTGTGAGATGCGGGTTTGGCTAAAGGGCGAAGACCAACTGATTGTGTCGCTCGGCGAACGATGGTGCTGCCTGGGGACAACTGTGGGCAACGACAGTGCTCTGTCTGGGGAAGGAGAAGGAAGGGGTGGCGAATCGATAAGAGAGGTGATGCCTGGGAAGATGATGCAGTAGTGGATGACAGCGTGCGAGACGAAGAAGCGATGGATAAGGTTCCATTGGCACACGAGCAGGGTGGCTCGAATGACACATGGGAGAGAGGGTTTATGATGGGCTTATGACAGGCTTTAATGTACACACCCTTTGACATTTATTTTATAAAATATGATTTATATAACAATAATAATATCTTTATATATATATTGAAACAACATGATTTGAAATATGTAAATAAGTATATAAAAACATTAAAAATAGTCCATATTTAAAATATTATTTTTATATTTGTTTTTATATTTGAATTATAATAAATATATAAATTATAATTTTATAAATAAATAAATATATATATATAATTATATAAAAATATTTATTTATATTTATAAATATAACTATAAATAAATATATATATGCAAATAATTATAAAATTATAATAAATATATTTATTATACAACTTATAAACTTATAATATAATTCAATAAATATATTTTTAAATATAGAAAAAATATTTATAAATAAATAAAAATATTTATAATTATAATTCATAAACGAATATAGATATAGTTGAATAATTAATAAATTATAATAAATATATAAATTATATATATTTGTATAGAAATTTTTATAAATAAATACAAATAGTTATAAATATAATTCTAAATAGATGTCGATATATTTAAATAATAAAAAAATATATTTGTATTCATTTCTAAAATTATAAATATATTTTTTTATATTTATATAGTTATTTAAATATATATATATATACAACTATAAATAAATATTTTTTTATATAATTTTTAATTACAAAAAAATATTTATTTATTTATTTTTTTAAATGTAAATAATAATTTATTTATTAAAATAAGTATTAATTTATAAAAAAATATATTTATTACATTCACATATAATGTTATATATAATTAAATATATATACTTAAAAACATATATAAATATTGATAAATAAATACAAATATTTATATTTATAGTTATAAATAAATACATATATTTTTAAATAATTATAAAATTATAATTAATATATTAAAATTTTATATTTAAAATTTTATGAAAATTTGAAATATTAATTTGTTATAATTTTATAATTATTTAACTATATATATATATATATTCATTTATAATTACAATTATTAATAAATAACTATTCATATAATTATAAATAAATATATATTCATGTAAATAATTATAAAAATAGAAGAAATATGTTTGTATATATCTATAATATTATTAATATATATAATTATTGTATTTATTATATATATATTCTAAGATTAAAAATATAATAAGTATATTTCTTATAATTTTATAATTATTTAAATTATAATTTTATAAATATAAGTATATATATATATTTATAGTTATAATTATAATTAAATATATATATATATATATATTTATATATATATATATTTATATTTATCAAATATATAACTCTATTAATATATTTATATTTATTATATATATAATTTTATAAATATATATATTAATATAAATAAATTATCAATATAATATCTTTATCACCACTAAAAAACATTGATAAATGTATTTTTTATCAGAGCTTTCTATTTTAGCACTGATAAATAAAATATTTATCCGCGGTTTTTAGCTAGCGATGATAAAATATTTAATGGGTTTTATTAAAAAAATCGTATGAGTCTTCTTCATTGTTGCACCCCTCATGCTCTTGTGGAACCTAACCCACGCACTGCCGACCTTTGCTCTTCCCTGACCTCACCTCTGCCACTGCCGACCACTCCTCCACCACCAACTCTTCCACTACCATGAACTCCTCCTCCACCATGAACCCACCTCTTCCGTGATCCCTCATCTGCCGCTCCTTCGTTGCTCCTCTTCCGTAAACCCATCTCTACCACGAACCCTCATCTATCGCTCCTCTTCCACAAACCTGACCTCTGTTGTGAATCCCTCCGCTTCCATCGCTACCTACCCTAACATCGTTGTCACCCGAACCTATTTCTACCATTGGAAGGGTGTGTTATAAATTTATTAAAAAATGATTCATTATAATTTATCACACTTAAGAGGAAACATTTGGGTTAGTGTTTTCTATAGGTTATTTTCCTTTTAAGGGATGTGTATTGATTGTTATTATATGTGTGTGTTTACATACATACTACCCCGAATCAGGCTAACATAAGAGTCTGAGTTTATTAGTACTAAGCAGAAAACATTAATAAAAGCAATGCTTTTCTCAGTTCCCGCTAAAAGTGCCCATAAGATAACATTTATCAGTGCTAGAAAATGTGCGGATAAGTTGTAACATTTATCAGCACTTTTGTAAGCGCTGATATAGGATAGATTTATAAGCACTATTCTTATTGCTGATAAAAGATTATATTAAAAAATTTACTCATTTATATAAAATAATTATATTTAAATTAAAAAAAGCTTTGTTTATATAAATTAATTAAAAAATACATATTTATAATTAATATAAACATGATATATTAATATATTTTTTTAATAATTCATATATATATATATATATATTTTTAAAGTATTTATAAGATTATAATTTAAAAATGTAGATTTAAATAATTATAAAATTGCAATAAATATTATTAAATAATAAATATATTTATTATATTTATAATGATATATTTATAATGATATATTTATAATTATATATTTATAATTATATATTAATATTAATATAATATATTTATATATTTATAATTATATATATTTATATATTTAAAATAAATATATATCTTCAATGAATATAATATATATATATATATATCATGATGATGACATTCATGGACATTGTTGTTATTTATGTTCATATGATGCGTGAGAACGTTGTTTGATCATAAGTTTATTTGTGAAAATTATTCTGTGTTGCTAAATGTTAATATTACCTATATTTTGATGACGACTGCATATGTTATGTATTCATTATGAATGTCTATTTATACATATTGAAACCCTTATTATTTATGGTGCCCATATATTTTTGTTTTTTATGATTTATACTCTACTAGGAATATATGTTTTGTTTGCCCCCATGATCGATTGGTGTGTTAAGGTTAGGGGTGTCCATGGGTCTGGTTAGGTCGGGTTGAGGTATTTGTTGGACCCGAACCAATTAAAATAGGACGGGTTGGTTCGGGTCGGGTCAGACATTATTTTAAGTTTGGACTCAACCCGACCCAACCCAAATCATATAGGGTCGGGTTGGGTCGGGTTACGGGAAAAAAATCTGCCACTTCCTATATCTCATGTGATGTCTATCTCCCCCAATCTGGTTTGTCATCCTCGCCACAATAGAGAACACCCCTAGCCCCCAACCCATCGATGAATCATCAACTAGCTTCATAGGAAACATCAGGTAATTATCTTCTTAAAAAACCCTCAACCAATGTCAGGACTCTTCCTAGATGGTAGATAGAGATAGAATCAGTGAATCTGCGGATCAAATCTGGTTTGTCATGGAGGATCAAATTTGGTCAGCTTTGGATGATCGAATTTTGTTGGATTCATAGGATCAATTGAATCTGATATAATCTGTTCAACTTTGGCATCAAGATTGAATCCTATCAGCTTCGACTTTGATCATTCCACTACTTGAAATCCGATCATTTGCTATGGGTCAGTTGTGATGGGTAGATGACCTATCTCAAATAGTGTCTTTTATACTATTATTTGAAACCGGTTATTAATTTTGTCACAAAAAAACATTATTTGCGACGAAAATTAATAATCCATCACAAATATTTTTGGCAGACATTCCCGCTATCCAACATGAAAAGTAATCACGATGAATATTTGTGATGGATAAAATTATCTGTTGAAAATTCTTGTGATCTTGGGAATATTTTGAACCTAAATTAGTGTTTGTCGCAAATAATTTTGACAAAAAACTATTTCCGATGGCATTAATTCGGTTTCCAAAAACTTGGGTGTTTTAACACTCGTGTGACTCCCCTTTCTTCCTCCACTCCTTTCTCCTCCCTAACCCAAATAGCACACCGAACCCTACCTGGATGGTCGATCCACTAAAACACCATGCATCTCGATTCTTCCCAATTTTTTGGTGATTTTAGCTCAAATCTTCATGGTACAGACTCCACTTATGTTCTCCATCATTTATTTTTCATATGTTGGGTCAATCTTAAATATACTAGTTTCGTAAAACCCCAGGTTTAGAATTTCACTTGATTTTCATGCTTTATTTGATATTTAGGATTGATTCAATTATATTAACCTCTTTTTTTGGTTTTAATATGGTTAATTTTTTATGTATTTTGATTGAATTTTAAACATACTGGTTTGGTCAAACCCTTGGTTTAAAAATTTCTCTCATTTTCATGCTTTATTTGATATTTAGGATTGATGCAATTTTATTAATCTCTATTTTGATTATAATCTGGTTCGTGTAATTTATTTTAATTGATTTTTAGGTATTCTAATTTTTTAATTTTGATATTTATATGTGTTATATATATATATATGTATATATATATATATATAAGTATGTTAGTTTACTATTATATTCTGATATACGTTTCTGTATATATATATATTTACATGTGTTTATTTAATTTTGATATTTGTATGTGTTTATATATATATATATGATTTTAAAAATATGTTAATGGTTTTTGATATATATATATACATATATTTATATCTGTATGTATATTTGTATATATGTATATATAAATTTGATTTGTATATCTCTTTAAAAAAATTCCAAATTATATTTGACATATTTATATTAATTAATAAATCTTTTAATATTAATACATATTAACACATTTTGAATAATTTTGAATTTTTTTATAAATATATATAAACAATACCTTCTTTGTATACATCTATAAACATTTTAAGAAACGATTAATTTGTTAACACACACACACAGATATATATATATATATATATATATATATAAACATGTAATGTTTTGAAAATATAAAAACACACACACACACACACTTGTATGCATATTAAAATGTGAAAATATATGTATAAGTTATAAAAAAAACGTGTAAAGTTTATGATATATATATATACAGGCATAAATATATAAATGCATTAAAAATGTGTTAGGTTTTTAATATATACATATATATATACACACATTTATGTAAATTAATATGTATATATATATATAAGTTTTATTAAAATGCGTTATTTATATATATTTATATATATATATACAGACATAAACATATATAAACATTAAAAAATAATGAAATATTTTTGATATGTGTGTGTGTGTGAGTGTGTATTTTTTGATATATATATATATCTATTTAAAAACACATGTAAGAATATATTTGATTATTAAATCATGTAATATATATATGTATATATATCAACATCTAAATATGTATATATAAACATTTTCAAAATACATGTATGGTTTTGTATGTATATATATATATATATTTGATATGTCTATTTATTTAAAAAATAGTGAGAATATATTTTATGTATGTATATTAATTAGGAAATCATGATATACATATATATAATAATTATTAAAAATTAAATAAAAATTAAATTATTTTATAATAATCATTACATTATTTATAATAATTACTAATTAATTAGTCAATATTGTTGATAAATATTATATATTTATGTACATTTATATCTATGTATATATAAATTTAACATTTATATCAGTTTAAAAAAATCATATTTTTTTTATATATTTATATTAATTAAGAAATCATTTAATATAGATATATATAAATAAATATTCACTTAATATTTACAATAAATAGTGAATAATAATGTTAATTACAAAGTATTTTTAATAATTTAAAAAATAGATGAAATATATGAAAACTTATGTGTGTGTGCATGTATGTATCTATGTATATAGATTTGATATGTTAATTTTTTTGAAAAATCATTTAAAAATTAATTTGATGTAAATAGATTTAATTATGCGTTTTATATATGTATAATGTATGATATAAATAGAAACAAGTGTTTTTAAGAATGATGAGAAAATTAATTTAAAGAGAACATTTTAACTAAACATTATTTATAAGAATTTTTTATATTAAAAAACATTAATAAAATGAATTAAAGAAAAAAAATAAATTTTTTAAATATGTAATATCAAAAACACATTTAACAACAATTAGCATAATTTTCTGTAATACTTTTTAAAAAATATAAAAATCATAAGTCTTATTAAAAATTCATAAAAAATATTTATTATTAAAAATATAGTATTAATTTAAATAATTTATAATATTTACCAATTAAGGATTCATTATTATTAATAAATTTTTAATATTATCGCTGATTATAAAATAATAATAATAATTTTTTTAAAAAATATATAAAAATATAAAAAGATAATAAAATATATAAATACAAAAAAATTAAATTAATAATTATAGTTACAAAATTTATAATAACTAATAATTAATTTTTAAATATTATTAATACATATAATATATTTGTGTAAATTAAAAAAGTTACTAATAATTTAAAAATATGAAGAAATTGTTATTTTTTTCAAAATTTGTAAAAGAAGAAATATGAGTAATTGATAAATATTACTAATATTATTTATAAAGATAGATGTTATGTCACGTCTAAGGTTCATCCCATATCCCCACATCCCGAACCCAACAGTGGTTTTCAATTTTTTATATGATATATTGTTTGGAAGATATTTTAAATTTTTATAAGAATTTATAATAAAAAAATTTAAATGAATTAATCTTGTGTACAAAGTAATTAAACACCTAACACACACAGATGAAATGTCACTTCTAGGACAAACCACACATCTCAAACATAACAGTAGTCTCATATTTCTCATATGAGACAATTTTCGAGAGATATTATATTATTTTCAAAAAAATAGAATGTGTCATATATAATATATTTAATATTATTATTTTATCTATGTCGAACCTCTATAGGACCCGTAATCCAGTGCTAACCCAGTGCCTCACTCTGATCATATTCCATAGAATATTTCATGGTGGTAAAATATAACAATAATATGCAATTAGTCATAATGATATGTAATAATTGTTTTTATTTTTTTTGTTTTTAGATAACTGTGGACTCGGGAAGTAGACAAAAATATCTGTTACATGATCATGATTAGATAAATAATCACAAAAAACCAAATGGGTCTGGTTTTAATCCTATCTTTATTAAAGGTTTTTAATACTTTATATCATTTTCATCGTCAAATTTAAAAAAAAATTATGAAGGAACAATTAAATTCCCATGTCATAAATGTGATCTTAGGATATTTAAAACATTTGAAAATGTTGTACTTCATATACTAAATTCTGATTTTTGGAAAGATTATATTTTTTTGTATCAACATGGTGAAAAGAGTTCAGTAGAAGTTACAATTTTTTTGTTCTGGATCCATCATTTTAGAATTTAATACATGAGCCAGCTAGTCCAACTCTTCCAGAAACAACAACTCAGAATGATATTCCAAATATTGAATCAGAACCTTCTCAGTTTTACAATTTGTTGAAACCCACTGAGGAGAACTCATTTCTAAAAAGTTAGAAGAGAAAACATAAAGATATTAAAAATTTTATGGCTATAAAATCAGATTTTGGAATGTCAAATAGTTATTTCGATAAGATTTTATCCTCGATCAAGTCATTGTTGCATGACAGAAATACATTACCTGTAAGTTTCTATGAAATTAAAAGGTTGGTTCATAATTTAGGTCTATGTTATCAGAAGATCCATACATTTTCATATTAATGAATCTTATATTTTGGTGATAATGAATCTTTAGTTAATTTTCCAACATGTGGAGAATCGATGTATAAAGAGGCACAACAACGAAAGTCCATCGTTCTCATAAAAAGGTTTGAGATATTTTCCAATTACACCTCATTCACAATATTTATTTATGTCCCGCATCACAAATGGATTGATGACATGACATAAATCAAATATTTACATCACATAAACCTTAACTCGTCCATGTGATGGCGATTTAGGGAATCATTTTGAATAGACACATCCTTCTTTTTCTTCAGAACCTCGTAACATATGGTTGGGCCTTTTTACTGATGTTTTCATTACTCCTTACAACCCGCCTCCTTGGATGTTGATGAAGGAACCATATATATATTTGATGCAGTTAATTCCAGGAAATCCAAAGAAAAATATTGATGTTTTTTTGAAACCACTAATTGATGAGTTAATTTCATTATGGAACAACGGTGTGACTACATTTTATATAACTGTAAATCATAATTTAATATTGAAGGTTGTGTTAATATATAATATTAGTGACTTTCTGTCCACTAATACAAAAAGACTTATTAAAATTAATTTTTTTTACTTCACTTTTTATCCAATGTTAATAATAGCAACATTTTAAATATTGTCTTTAATGTCGGTTAAAAAACATGATGTTGTAAATCAATAATGGAACATATTTTTCATCTCGGTTATTAAATAACCGACATTAAAAACCTTCATTATGAGGACCTTTCAGGTTGGTTATTAAATAACTGATGTAATATATTATATATTACATCAATTATTGAATAACCGACGTGAAACACCCTTCAAGATGAAGGTTTTTCACATTTTTTAGTTAATAACAGATGTTAATGGTATTTGTGATGAATATTTTTTACGTTGGTTATTTTATAATTGATGTAAAAAAACTTATAACACATCAGTTAAAAAATAATCGATGTAAAAAACCCACAAAATATATATTTTACATCGGTTATAAAATGACTGATGAAAAAAACTATTTTTTATTATTTTTAAATAATTCATGTTACCCTTTATCTCCACTACTGGCCAAACCAGAATCAAGTAGAACCAGCAGTAGAAAAATTAAAGAAGCAGAAACCAAGAGAACCAGTAGCAAAATTACACATTCACTGTGTAATTTCCCAGAATATCCATATTTTTTTTTAAATATATGGGATTATTATGAGACTGCGAAAATTGATGGCATGTCATTCCGAGGCTCGGAGTGCCCAGAATGATACGTTAAAAAAATGTTAAGCTTTAAATAGCGCACATCAGCAGTTTTCATGAAAAAGAGGAATAACTCTTAAACGGGTGCCCAGATCAAAAATACAAGGGCACTGTTGCGTTCAAGATGGAGGCTTTACCCTAAGTGCGATTTAAATTTAGTCGGTGCAGGCCTCTAGTGAGAAAACCCAAAAATGGAATAACCTTAAATAAAATTATTTTATTTTTTAAATGCTTATAACTCACGAATGGTGACTTTAAATAAAAATATAAGAACACTGATGAACTCGTGAGGGTATGCTTTCCTTAGGTAGATACTAACATTGGATGGAGCATACCATCAGTGGAAGTTATTTTTTTGTAAATAAAATAATTAAGTAAAAATTATTTTATTATAAAATCATTAATTTCTAAATGGTAACTCAAATTACAATCCAAGAGTACCATTGATATCATGAGGGCATGTTCACCTTAGGCATATCCTAACCACATCCAGCATGGGTTGAGGGTGACTCTTAATAATTTTTTGAACTTTTTTAAAGGTATATTTAGTAAACGTACAGGAGGAAAATTTTATATTTTGAAATGGTGCTCGGATTAAAAATCAGAGGGCACCATTGAATCCGCAGTGTCGAGATTATCTTAAGGAAAACATAACTTTGACCAGCAAGGGATGAATGAAAAATTAAAATTTTGGACTTTATAAAAAAATAAAATAAAATAAAATTTGGTTATTTTATTTTTCTTTGTGAAACCATTGGAAAAACGGTGGTGGGACCATAGGGCAACGTCAAACCATTTAATGGATTGACTCATAATTTTTGTAACCACGCCATTGATAGTTTTAAATGAATGTGTAACCACACTGTTGATAGAATTAAAGAGGTTCATTAATTATACCCATTAATGAACCTCGTTAATTGGGTAGTGTGTTGATCCTCTTCTACCCTCTATTTAAATGAAGCTCGAGCATGAGTTTTTGGAACCCAAGAGAGGAATCTCTAACGAAGTTCTATGATGACATCCAATAACCTAGAACAAAGTTTCGTGTGACGAATGATGGAGGAATCAATGGGCAACGGAAAGTGCCGAAAAACACCATCAGTCGTGGACACTTCTTCCTCATCTATAGCACTTTCCAACGATTATGTGGTAGGGGGATTTTTGTTGTTTAAATGTGATTTATTCATTCTTGAAATGCTTCCTTGTTTGTATACTAACGTGGAGGGCGCGAGCCAAACGAACAAGGTCGAGACCCTCCGCTAAACCCATTATGGTTGTGTTCTACGTGGGTGACCGAAATATGCAGAGGAATGATAGAGGCACGTGGTGGGACTAGCGACTGAGAGAGGTGGCAACTGGTACCCACCAACTGCAATGGAATGGTGGTGCTATAAGGTTCCTTGGAAGATAAAAAGCATCTGGCCAACACCGGCCAAGTTGAAGCTGGGCAGCGCATTGCGGTGGGAGGCCACGGTGGAAGGCTGTGGAATCGAGCCACGGTGGAAGGTAGACCCACACCCATGGGTTAGTAGTGGGCTGGTCCACACGTACCAGCCAGGAGATGTGATTCCACCTGGTACCACAACTTTAAAGACTCGAATGGATTCGACCATTCAGGAGGAGAGCGGTCCCCTGTGCTAGGTCAATGGGCCAAGTGACTCTACGTCCTGGTGGGCCATGCCCTGTAGGGTGGAATGGCCCGAACGCATGGGAAAAGGGCCGAGTACGCAGCCATCGGGCTAGATCTAGACCCATTTAAACCAGGGCGAGCCTAGTGGGCTGGTTCGGACCGAACCCGGGCTCACTTACAACCAGTAACGCTTAGATGGGTATATCTCTTAGACTGGACGTCCGTTTGATGAACCATAAGGGGAACCAGAACCCTTAAGAGAGCTGAACCTTTTTTGTGAAACCCCTAGTGAGTTTTTAAGAAAGATAGAGTTTGGATGGTTTGGATCATACCCAAATTCAACTGGGCCCTCGTCACTAAAATGCCTATAACATACAGACCGAGCATCTGGTTGAAACACCGTCTGTTGTGCCAGAAGCCTTAGGACGATGCATTCCTTTTGAGATACCCCAAGATAGATTCAGAGAAAGTTGTAGATTGGTTGTGTTGGATAGTACCCAAATCCAACTGGTCCCTCGACACTAAAATTCCTATAACAAATAGAACATGCACCCGGTTGATGTGTCGTTTATTGCGATGGAACCCTTATGACATGATGGTCCTTTGGGTTACTCATTCGCGGAACTTTGTGGTAGTTGAGGTATGATCGATATATTGAGGATCTGTTTCTGTGGAACTCAAGTGCACCGAGTATGGGGAATACTGAGACAAGCTGTCAATTGAAGAGAGACCATGTGTGGATCAATATCATAGTGACCTTGTGTGAATTATCATCATAATAAACCTGTGTGGATTAGTATCATAAATACCCTATGTGGATTAGCATTCGAGCGACCCTATGTGTATCAGTAGTTCGCAACCTGATGAGGACCAGCCTTGGAGTAGCCCATCATGGATCAGTGACATACGACCCTGTGTGGATCAGAATTCTAGCAAGCCTGTGTGGATCAGCAGTGCGCGACCCGATGAGGACCAACCTTAGAGAATCCCATCATGGATCAACGACATACGACCCTGTGTGGATCAGAATTTTAGGGACCCTGTGTGGATGAGTAGTGCATGAATCGATGAGGACCATCCATAGAGAGACTTGTCATGGATCAGTGACAAACAACCTTGTGTGGATCAACAATGGAACAACTCCTTCGTGGTTCAGTTGTGGAAACTTTCAAACAAAGTACAATAATATAACTTAAGACTAATAATCATTATTCCTGATCTCTGAGTTGTATACATGGTTTGAACTGAGTCTTTTTCTTTGTGATTGTGATTGAGATCATGTTTTGTGGTTTTTATTTGTTGAATTATGACATAACTTCGGGGGTATCGGGGTCCCTACTAGGTACTGTTACACTCACCACCACAAGGGATTCACCTGAACCTTGTTGTGTCTTATGAAGATGACAAGCAGCCTTGACTAATACTCGGGGAGCTAGGACCTGACGATGGATGGCGGTGACGGTTGATGTGAATATATGTAGAGATGATCTATACCTACCCTTCAATTAGGATCCTTGGTGGGAAATATCAGGAGATGTTTTATATTGTAGTTGTTTTTTTCATTTGGGCTTGTACTCTGACCCTTTACTTCCAATTGTACTTGTAATTAGTTTTTCAGTGGTATGATGTTTCCCTTTTGTGAGTTGGGACTTGATTGGGCATGTGTGTGCATACAAGTATCTAGGAAAATGCCTCCCACTTACAGGTTAATTCCTTCAGTGCTAGTTGCCACCCCCAGGCCTTCATGAGGTGGGCTTAGGGTAGTCATGTCATTGGCCCCAGGGTATAGGTGGTGAAAAAGTGGTATCAGATGGGTCAGTTCTACCATAAGATCTATGATTATTTGTTTTCAATGGAGCAATGGTTTTATGTGTCCTAAGTTCACGTTTTAGTTCAGAAAGTCCACTATTGGTGCGACGATTGACGTATCCAAAACCCAGGACCCTGAATTCTTATTTCTGACTCAGCACAGGAAAATTCTAGTTGTGTGTATTTTGAAAAAGTTTTTTCCTTTTTTATAACTTTGAGCCAGATCACTAGGTATAACATATTGAATGTGGTTAAACCTGATCCACTCTCAAGATTCCTCCACGTAGACAACCATCTAGGATTATAATGTGTGACTATGAGGATAGTTATAGAGTGATGAGGCTTGAGTACAAAGAATATTTCTTGAGACGGTACCTTCGGGCGTTGTCCCAGTGATACCACTACCCATTGGTCTGCAGTTACTATCAGCACTGCCGGTAGAGGACTCATGTAGGATCAGTGCCTTAAATAAGTTTCATTGATAGATACCCCTTAGGTTTCGAGGCTAGCCCAACTCACAAGTGTCGAAGGACTGGCCTGAGGTGGTGACCGAGTTTCCATCTAGCCAGGGCACCATTAGATCAGATGGTGTTCCTAGTAGGGGGAATTCTACCTGGATCAGCAAGGCAATGACAATGTTTCGATTACCCCTATCATAAGATGAGGTAAATCTTCCATGGAAATATCTTGAGAAACATACTCATAGAAGGGGGTCTCTTTCCATAAAAAGATAAGGGGTTGTGTTCCGAAGAGATTCTATTGTTTTGATAGGATAACATGTTAGTAACTGAGTATTCGTTGAGGCGTCCTGACCATTCAAGGTACTCGATGAATGTGATATGAATAGTGCTTCAGGGCTTGGACTTCCTAGCGAGATGTGTTTAGGGACATCTGAGCTAGAACTATTAATATATGCATTCTTACTTATATTATGTTGTTACAGGGAACCTTTGTGGTGGAAAATTATTTGGCTCAGCAGATACAACCCATGAATGTCAGTAGCGGGAAATTAGATAACTGACATCAGTATCTGAGAATTGGATGTGTAAAATGTTTCAGGAAGATTAAGTAATAGGGATAGATAAATCTGCAAGGTAGATAATGTGGAAGAGGATCTTGGAGGGAAGCAGGGGTGGTATACATTTCGACATGTTACAACCACCACCCCAATGTGACCCCGACCCGGCTCAGGGAGCTAGAGGACAAGGGAAGGGAGTAGCTCCATGCGGTCAAGGAGTGTGACCCATGGGCTCTAGGAATAATTCAAAGTACGGTTTGTGTCTACTAATAGTAGTGGTATAAATATACATAGGTACTAAACTTTCCATCTTTTCACAAATATTTTTCAAGACCTACAGTTTCTGGTTAAACCATTGACTTTACCCGTACGTCTAGAGGTACCTATGGGAGGAGAGTAGATAATCACACATAGGTTGATGGTGTTATCTAACCCTTGAGGTGAGAGTTTTAGGTGGAACATCTTGGTGGAACCATCGAGACCTTACGACGTTAGTTTGGGTATGGACTGGTCATCCATGGTTCATGCTCATATTGACTATTTTAAGAAAAAAGGTTTTGGTATATATACAAAGTTGGAATGGGGTTATCATTGGTTGGTGAAAAAGGAAACTCAGGAAGCACGAGATAAACTCATGCAAAGGAGGGTGCAGCTGATCACTCTTGAGTCGACCAACCTTACCCTCGTGGAAGAATGTGTTTTGAGTTTTTTGTTCCCAACAGTAGTGGCAAAGTGTGAGAACATCCTTTCATAAGATATTTCCAATATTACCTCCCTGTAGGGAGAGGGGCTTCTACTTTTTCTTGTACCTAAGGAAAACACAAATATCTATAACTGCATTTTAGATGGCTCCCGCAGAGCTCCAATAGTTGAGAGTATAGTTGAGAGAACATTTTATTGTTTACAATGATTCCAGGAGTCTCAGGTATATCTTCCCACAAAAGGACCTGAACCTGATATGGTGACGATGGATGGAGTTCCTCCAGAACTATGACTTTGAGATATTCTACATTCCTAGGAACTGAAACGTAGTAGTAGGAGCACTCAATAAGTGGTCTGGTCTACAGTTGCTGAGTGAAGTGAAAAAGTTGCTAACCGGGTTGGAGATATCCTTCATGGATAAAGATAGACCAGCTTACCTCTAGTCTATGACTGTCACTCCCCCACTCCTTTAGTGATTTTGAAAGGCACCACTTGGAAATGTTGATTGTGAGTCCTGACGTGCTCAGATATCCTTAAGATAGTCTCATGAATTATTTTATGAAGGTGCAGAGGATGTCGTTCTTTTTAGAGGACACACCCTGGCACCATTGATGATAGGATAAGAGGTATTGAGGGAGTTCCACACATTACCTTTAGGGGTACATATTGGAGTGGAAAAGATGTACCATAACCACCAACATCAGTACCGATGACCTGGGATGATGAAAGAAGTGGAAGAGTTTGCATCATGATGCCTCACTTGTCAGCAAGTGAAATCTGAGCATCAGGTTCCATTACGCATGAGCAAAATTTTTTATCCCCAGACTGATGCTCAAGATAAGAAGACCATACAGACCATAGAGGGCATTATTTGTGCTTGTATCATAGATTTTGGCCATAGTTGGGAGAACCACTTTCCCTGTGTGGAGTTCACATACACCAATAGATATCAATCCACTGTTGGCATGACACTATTTGAGGCCTTGTACGGGCGACCGTGTAGATCACCTCTATGCTGGAAAGACCCAGGGAAGTAAACACTTATGGGTCCAATGTTGGTATGAGATTCCATTGAGATGGTGCAAATCATCCAGGAGTAGATGAAGACTACATAGTGCTGAAAACAGTTTTATGCCGACAGGAGACAAAGTCCCTTGGAGTTAGAGGATGGAGATATTGTCTTCCAATGGGTTTCACCCCAATGAGGATTGCAGAGTTTCGGCCAGAGCGGTAAGCCATCTCCAAGGTTCATTAGAGCTTTTCTGTTTCAGAGTGGAGTTGGAGAGGTGGCATTCCCCCTTGATCTTCACCCACATATGTGTCTGGTGCACGATGTTTTTTTCACATGTTGTAGTAGGGGAGGTACATGCATGATATATCGCACGTCATCAACTATGGTTAGATGGGAATTGTCGATGGAGCAACGTTATCCGAGTTCCCATGGAAGATAGAGGATCGAAAAGATCATGTTATTCATGGATTATCAATTCCTCTAGTGCACGTTCGATGGCAGGATATGAATCTCTAGGAGAGCACAAGGGAGCGAGAGGCTCAGATTAATGCTCAGTACCCCCATTTGTTTGTTTTACCTTTGTTTTGGATTTCAGGGATGTAAAGACCTAAGTTGGGAAGAATGTAAAGTCCCAAAATTTCTGTATAATTTTTTTAAATATATGGGATTATTACAAGACTGCAAAAATTGGTGGAATGTGATTCTGAGGCCCTTTGTTCTCAGAATGATCTGTAAAAAATTGTTAAGCTTTAAATAGCGCGCGTAAGCAGATTTCTTGTGAAAGTGTAATAACTCATAAATGGGTTCCCATATTAAAAATCTAAGGGCACTGTTTCATTCAGGATAGCTGGTTTACCCTAGGTGTGACTTAAATTTAGTTGGCACATGCCTCTAATAAAAAAACCCAAAAATGGAATAACTATAAATAAAATAATTAAATAAAATTATTTTATTTTTCAAATTATTTTAACTCACTAACGACGACACAGATTAAAAATCCGAGACCACTTCTGAACTCGCGAGGGTATGCTTTCAATAGAAAGATACTAACATAGGTCAGCATGGGTCCCCAGGGGAAATTAGTTTTTGGCTGTAAATAAAATAATTAATTAACAGTCATTTTATAGTAAAATCCTTAACTTATATATGGTAACTCGTTTTGAAAATATGAGAGTAATTTTGAGCTCATGAGGGAATTTTCCCCTTAGGAATAACTTAAACCTGACCGACATAGGATGAGGGTGACTGTTAAATTTTTTTTAAACATTTTTTAAGGTACCTTTAGTAAATGTGCGAGCGACTGTTGACACTCCTTTCGTCACAGAATCTAAAAATCAGAAAAGGGGAATATCTGAGCTCAAAGTGATTCAACCTTTGAAGAAAATATCAAAAATCGACAAAGGCATGAACAAAGGATCATCAGCAACTGCACCGCACAAGTTATATCACTGTCGCGCAAGTGGACTTGCGCGACGCACCTTGGCGCGCAAGTGACTTGCGCGAACTAAGTGATAACCGCCCGGTAACCGCCCGGGGTCTTCTCCTGCCTATAAATAGACCCTGTGGGCCCCCCATTCGGGAGGATCTTTTTTCAGAAACTAGGATTGAAGCTCCCGACACCCAAGTCTCTTCTCAAAGCTTCCGGAACACTTCTAAGGTAATTTATTACCTTGAACGGAAGATCTAAAGAGAAGAAGGAATGCCTAAGTGTTGAAACTTATCAACACTTGCGCGCCACCTTATTTCCTTTAATAGAACTTGCGCGTCCCATTTCTGGAAGAACCTCAAGATGATTCTAAAATGATTAATAAAGAGTCTCTCAATTATTCTAATGCTGGTTGAAAATAACGCAAGTACCCCACATGTCGCGCACGTATACCTGCGCGACCAATACTTGCGCGCCCACGTAAGACTTGTGCGCCTTTCAAGACTTGCGAGCCCCTACCTTTTTGGGTGCCCATCTTGCCCATTTTACACCTCTTAAGCCATTTCACCTTTTCTATTCAAGATTCAGTCTTCAAGATACTCTTCAAAGCCATTTATGGCATGATTTCTTGATTTGACTTCCTTATTTGAAAGGAATTCTGTGGAATATCTCTCAAAACATAGTGATTTATACATTTTTTATGTCACCAAAAATTGAGAGTTCATTCATTCAACCTCATACTTTAAGATGAGATAATCCTTAACCTGGGTCTCCTTTTCGGGAATAAGTCCCAGTCATAATTTTGGGCATCCTTCTTAGGAGTAATCCCCAAGTCCCTTATTTTGGGCATCCTTCTTAGGAGTAAGCCCCAAGTCCTCTAATTTTGGGAATCCTTCTTAGGAGTAAGCCCCAAGTCCTCTAATTTTGGGCATCCTTCTTAGGAGTAAGCCCCAATCTCAAATATGGGAATCCTCCTCAGGAGTAATCCCCAAACCTTAATCCCTAACCTGGGTCTCCTTTTCAGGAATAAGACCCAGTCATAATCTTGGGCATCCTCCTCAGGAGTAAACCCCAAGTTCCTTAATTTCTCTTAACCAGTCCTAATTTTCGTTTGATCTGGGATTCCTTCTCAGTAATAAAACCTAGTTATCAACCCTCTCCTAATTTGGGATTCCTTTTCAGGAATAAGTCCCAAGTTAGAGTATTCAAATCTCCATGAAGCACATATACCTTTATGGACCCTGTTCCTGGATTTTCTCCCTAAAAGTGAATCCTAAACTTTCATCTGTCTGGGCAGTCATACATACATAAGCCCCAAACCATTTCTTATGATTGCATCTTTCATGGAACAATTGTCTAATTTTTACCAATACCTCTTGTTTCTCACACCGAGCATGACTCACATGAGCTTAGAGTGTAAAAGTAATTATGACATCCTTCTTTGATCCATCAATCATAAACGTCATACTCCCTTACTCGAACTACGTGGGTTCTGATTCCTTTTTCAAAACAAAGGATACGTAGGTAGCCCATTTTATGGGTTCGATCCCAACTCTGAAATAATCTATGTCCTTCTAAATGACGATAAACTTCAAGTGCCCCACTGAGTGGCTTTAAAACCAGCCTGATCATCATAATGACCAAGAGACTTTTATATAAATGTTTTAAAGGATACCATTGACCAAGAATCTCTAAATAGATATAGATGATTCTCTATTGATGAAGAACCTAAAATACATATAAAAGATTCTCTAAATTTCTTACATATTTAATCATTTATTGTTAAAACTAAAGGAAAGCTCATTTTATACTTGGTAATGTAATAAGGATTCACGAACATAACTTAAATCTATAAAGAGAGTCCTGGAGTAGACAATAATTCCCCTCAAAAAGGTGTGATGAGTCCGACCTCCCATCCTCTCGACAAATGCAAATTCCCAAGCCTCATTAGTCCACAAGCTAATGAGCGCCTACCTTTGGAAAGTAGGTCCAAACAGATGTGGAATCATTGGATGTTTCCGGTTCTACGAACAAACCCGCTAGAAACCGATCGGAACGTTTGAATCTCCCATCCAGGAGGTCATCCCCGAATTCCGTGCGAAACAAAAAATGGTGAACCCGACGTGAATCCTTAACCAAGTTAAAATGACGTTTTATCTATTTGTTAAGCCCCTATTTAAAACTCAATAAAAGGGATAACAAAAACAATCATTGACATATGTGCTCATCCAAAGGATGAAGTAGCTGAGTTTATCTTGATTACATCTGTTATATCAAACATGCACTCTTTTTCAAGATTTTCTGTATTTTCATAATGGCTGCTCTCAAATTCACATTTGTGAATACTGCTGTTGCAAATACCACTACTGCTATTCCTACTGGATCATCATCTGCTCTGAGGATGAAATCACCTACTCAGCGTCTTCAACGCTGGGTATCAAATGCACTGGTTAAGTAGTACCGTCAACACGGTACCATCCCAACTCTGGAGGCTGCCCGACAGGCCCTCCAAGTAAATAAATCACACAGGTCGTCCAGACAATGACGAACAGTGATTAAGAAGCAGGCGGTGCTGACTACCGTCTCCAACCGTTTCGGTTCGTTATCCCCGGAACACAATTTCCATTCACTCCCTTACTCTGAGGAAGTGAATGAGCAGGTCCCGCAGGGACTTAATTCTAAAAGACAGGAGTCCTTCCCAACGGCTCCCATCAACAATCGCCGCTAGACTCGTGCGGTAGTGCTCCCTCAACATGATGAGGGTACCGACTCCAGTCATTCAGCTCAGATTCTTCGAACCCGAGCAGGCAAGATGAACCGCCAGAGACGGAATCCGGTTAATAATGGGAAGGTTGTCATCCCTGCCATCTCCGGAAAAGTCCACCAACCTAACTTGGTGGCAAATAACGATAAGGCACACACACCTGTACGTTTTAATTCCACTGTCCAGCAGACTCATCTGGAAGTATCACGCCAATCCCACCAGGCAATTCCGGCGGAGTACTATAGGCAGAAACATACACCTGCTTATGCATCACCAGTTAGTCAGCAGGCTCGTCTGACTACATATAATGGATCTCGTCAACCACATTTGGTGAAGTGTAATCATCAGGCACATACACCTGATAATACTAATCAAGCCTACCAACAGTCTCACTTGGTAGCGCACGGAGAAGTCAGTCGGAAAGCCCCGACGACAAACAGGAGGCAGACTCAACTCTCTGCCTCCACACTTGAGTACTGCCAGGATTCACCGACAGGAAAAGGAGGACAGGAGCAGGCACATACACCTACTCCAAACCCTGAATGGACGTATATTCCCGTTCCGGTGGATGAAGTCACCAAGCATATTTTGTGAATGGTGAAAGAGCAGAAGGAAATTTCTGCTCATATTCTTGATGCTTTCCAGGATATCATAACAGCTTCAGCATCATCTCAGGGACAGACACATAAATCTATCCCTAGCAGTGGAGTGACACATCAACAATTCACTCCGGAACAGACACACACATCTGTTCCAGTCCAAGAGGGTTATGGGGCATACTCCCCCATATCATACAGACAACCAAGTCAGGCACATACACCTGATTTGAGTGGAGATCCTCAGCCTAACCTGACCATCTTTCCTGATCAGGCACATACACCTGCTCAGAGTAACCACTTTCGTCAACTAGTGGTTTCCAAAGTGAGTAAGAAGACATCTAAGAAAAAGATCCGCCCAGCACAGTCAGGAGATCAAAGGCCAATCTGCAACAAGGCCTTGCTCGATGCTGGAGTTCTTGAAGCCATCAGACATTTATCTGTCGGAATTCAATATTCTACTCCCTCAGTTACCAATAATAGGAACATTAAATCTGAAGGTCTTCAACAGACACTTCCTCATGAAGGCTTGCTTCATGAAAATTCGGTCAATCTTGAAGTTTCTTCTTCAGATGAGATCCACAGGAACCCTCTATGTGGTCAGAAGACCAAGGAGCAAGAGATCTCATCTTTTGATGTAACCCATTATGGTGGTCCTCCCCATGATGATGAATTTTGCTGCGAAAGTCCTCTCCGCAGTAGTGATTCACATTGCCTGGAAAATACTCCAGTGGACAATGTAGTGCCGAGAAAGACCTCTTATCTTGAGGCACTTACAAATGCGAAACCAGTCATGTCTGATGCTTTATCGCTAACAAGTGAAATACTTTATCAATCAGAAGATAGACCAGGGTGTAGGTCATTCTCCTAACCACCCCTAAGTCATGCATCTTCTAGTTTTATCAATGATCTCTCTACCAATCTTGTTGAATCCGATGAAGCAACAAGGAAACACCAACTCTGGTCAAAACAGGTAGAAGAATCTTCATTTAATGATAAAGAGGAAATGCTGAACATGAGGAAGAAACTAGAAAAAGGTGAGGTACCAGTCATATTTTGGCCTTTGGCTGACTCCCGGTACGACATTCCAAAGATATTGACGGATGATGGAATCCATGATATTCGTCTCAACATATGGAAAACTCTTTGTCAATTAAAGAAGAAGGTATTATCTTATGATGAATATGAACATCAGTTTAAGATAATAGAAGGGCTACAACGTCAGATTGATTTGGCATCTCTATCAGTCTCTCGGTATCCGAAGGCTGAAAAGAAACAGAGAACCCTTCAACGTTCATGCCTTGGCGCACTAAGAAAATTGCGTCAGTTAATTGCCAATGCTCCATCTGATGTTCATATCAGAGGATGGGGTGTTCACGGAGCACTACATTTCACAGTGCTTTCTAGTCAGCAAAGCCCGCTTAAAATGGTCTCATGCAATGTTATTGCCCATGGCCGGACATAGTCAATGGGCTTTGTTCATAATCAAAAGCTTGTTCAAGAATAGGCTTCAACTAGTTCCTCTCAAAATCAAGCATATAGAGAAAAAGTTGTTGAATTTCTCCTACATCAAGCAGGCGAGAATATTGCTCAAGCCTCTCGTATGGAGAAAAAAAATCATCAAATGACAGAAGTCTCGGAAATCATCCAATGGTCTGTTGAACCAGGTGATAAAAGTGGATACAGGCTAATGCATCCAGCTAATTTCCGAACTAAGATTCGCAAGATCAAGAGATCTTTTAAGAAGATCTCAGACGTAGCATGTCAAGAGCCACCCCAGCTTGTCAGACTGGGGACTCCTTTAACCCAACCCTCAGAGTCAACAAATGGGATTCGAGGAGTTGAGCAGAATCAGCAGGAACATCCCCAGTTCACGAGACTGGGGACTCTTTCAAATCATCAATCCCCTTCTTAGAGAATATCGGTATTTTCTTGATTGGGGAAGAAGCCCCAAGAGGAACGAAGAGCCGAATTATCAAGAGATTCCCTCCAAGTTATAGCTCGTCAAGAAGTTCCTAAAATATTGAATCAACAAAAGGCAATGTCTCATCAAAGACATGAAAGAAGACAATATCACAGAAATGTTGATAGAAGAGATGCGATGCATTATGCATCAATCAATGTCATCAATGTCGTTGTTGCTAATCCACCAGAGGAGACTCACTCAGGGGACTCAGATGAAGAGCGTCCTGCTCAAGAAAATGTACGCACTGATACAAATGAAGAAGGTATACGTACATGAAGTCAAAGGATTACTCAGAACCTAGGTAATCCACTTCCCTCCCTCCAAAAGGTATCCAACAAAGGGAAGGGAAAGAATCAGGTTACATATCCTTCCTCTAGAGAAGGTCAATCGATCTCATTAGAGCAAAGGTTTGCACAACAAGAGGAAGAAATGAAAGAATTAAGAACAATGAATGCAGAACTACTTTAGAGTAGTCTTCTTCTTAAGAATGCTGAAGTCCGACAGCTGAAGGAATTTGTTGCAGTTACTGAGATGGATCAAGAATATCCTCTTTTATTAGTACACCCTCAGAGGTCTAATCCCGTGGGTCCAGTGCAACAATGGTTGGCAGTGCTACCATCCGTTGCAGCACCAACCACCACGTCTATCCAAGCTCCATTCATTGCACCTACTCAAAACCAAGTTCAACCTGATGTTTCTCAAAAGTTAATAACTACTATTGAGTCATTAACAGCTCGGTTAGAAACTATGGAAGGGAAAAAGGCGCAAGTTCAACCAGAAAAGAAAGTTTACCCTGAATGGGTAGATTCAATTTCTCCTCCATCTAGTTTTGGAAACCCTGTTTTCTCTACTTTCAATGGATCAGGCGACCCTGAACAACATTTGGCGCATTACGTGTCTTGTTGTGATCCTATGATGGGAACTCCAGAGCAGCAAGAAGAAGTGAAACTCAGATGCTTCATGCGAACCTTGCAAGGACTAGATTTTGTCTGGTATACAGGCTTGCAATCCCGGTCAATCATCGGATGAGAGGATCTTCGTCAAAAATTCCTTCTTCAGTTCAGCTCAACTTTTCCAAAAACGACAGTTTTCAATCTTACAAACTGAAAGCAAAGGGAGAATGAAAGAGTCTCTGATTTCATTGCTCGCTGGAAGGGATTAACGTATTCCCTGAGTTTAGCACTCCCTCAGGAAGAGCTGTTGCCAATATGTGTGGAAAATTTGCATGATGAATTACGCACGCCATTGATCCCTGTGAAATACACAGGAGGGTTTCGAGACCTTACTTCAATCACTCAGTAGATTGAAGATTCCCTTATACAAGCTAAGGTTAAATCTCGTGTAATTCCATCAGCTCCAGGAAGAAGACTGGGTAAAGCAGAAACTGGTACAGTTATGCTTAAACAAGCACCTGTACCTATTTCTACTTCAAAACATTCATCTTATCAAAGGACTCCACCTCCTGAATGCCAAAAACAAAGGCCGTTTCGTCCAAATGATCAAAAAGATCAACAACGAAAACAATTTGACGATATGAAGAGTAAAACATACTCTTTCCGAAGTGAGAAAGTTCCTGGTTACTTCATTTCAGCTCTGGAAAATAATTTGGTTCAATTACCAGTGCCCAAGAGGCCAAACAAGGAAGGAGATGAAGACCATCCCAATTATTGTCCCTTTCATCAAATGTTGGGGCATCCCATCCAGGAGTGTTTTGTCTTTAAAGACCTCCTGCAAAAGATGGTCGACTTGGGACATGTCAAATTGAAGGGTTCTTCAGCTCATGTAGCGTGTGTTACCGCTACAGATCCAGAGGAAGGAGGCGAGTGGCAGGAAGTCAAAAGCAAAACTGTGCAAAAATATGATGATTGGATGGTCAGAAAGACAATCAATCGGACCCATGCCATTTTGCGAACACAATTGAAGAAGCCAATTGTGTCTCCTACAAAAGCTGCAGTGAAGCCTCCATAAAAATACAAATCCTCAAAAGGGCAGCACAATTCAAAGAAGAAAGAGGAATCAGAAGAAGATGAGTATGTATCGAGGCCTAAGTTGTCTTTGACTCTGGCAGATTTCATGCCATCTACTTCAAAGCCATGGGCACCGCCCCATCAAACGGCATAGCCTAAACAGGCTAGTCAGGTAGGGTCTTTATCAGACGAAGAGTTAATCTTCGGTTCTGTTAATATAATTCAATTAACAGATCCATATTCCAGTCTTGATGAGCCTGAATTCCCTGTATCAAATAAGGGAATCTGAGGAAGTTCTAGAGGTTCAGGATACAGGGGAAGACGTGGATCTTTCCGAATCCACTACTCCAATTCTACTCCTACTAGAACTGTGTATGCAGCAGAAACTCGTGGTAGAGCCCTTCAGCGAGCTCAAAAAGAACAAGAAAGTTCTTCTGCCAATGGCCAACTCAGTTTTGGCATAGTTATTTTGGAAGACCGATTAAAGGTTCCATCTTATTTATCTCAACAAGTAAATGGATCTAATCAGTCTAATCTTCCAAAACCAAGGATGTTGCCAACTTCTATCCCAATATAAGATGCATCAGCTTCCAAAGCATCTGCTTCCAAGGTACCTGCTAAACCACATATTCCTGTTGGGAAACACAGACCTCTAGATCAAAAGTATGATATATTGAAACACTTGGACCAAGTACCAGCCAAGTTATCAATTTTGGATGCTTTGAATCTGTCAAAAGATCATCGGGAAGCACTCATCGAAGCTTTGTCAAGTCCTCAGGAGTTTGAAGCTGAAATTGCTGCAACTGAAGTCTATCACATAGAGAATAATCCTGCAGAATGCCATGCAGTGATATCTTTTACTGATAAAGATGAAGATGATGTTGTGCATGGGAACATAAAGCCTTTGTACTTATCTGGTAAAGTCAATGATGTAGATATCCGAAGAGTTTTCATTGACAATGGTTCATGAGTCAACCTCATGCCCATTTGTACACTTCGTTGATTGGGCCTCACGGAATCTGATTTATCTCCTTCTACCATGATGTTACAAGGATATGATAAAAATGAACAAGAACTACTGGGAGTAGTTACAATCAGAACTCAGTTTGGAGATCTTATATCCAATTCGGATTTCATGATTGTTGATCAAGACTCAGCTTTCAACGTCTTGCTTGGAAGACCCTGGCTACATCAGCATGCAACTATTCCTTCATCATACCATCAATGTCTCAAATACTGTTTCAATGGTCAAGTTGGAACATTGTATGGTGATAAGGCCCCGTTTAAGACAGGTGAGTCTCAATACATTGAGGCAGAATTTTATCACATGAAGGGAAGAGAAAAATCTACAATGAAGGAAATTACCAAAATTAATGCTCCATATGGTTTGGAGAAAATTCCAATAAATCCATTTACACATGTGAGTACATATTATGTGTTACCTATCAGTAAAATTGAAAAAATAGGCCCAAATCAAAATACTCTTATGGAAAGATCCATAATGTCAATTACGGAAATTGAGCCAGACAACATGGGAGAAATTGGTAACCTACTAAACAGTGATGAAAGAATAAGTGGTGACGTTTTCATTTCATCTGCTGAAGTCCAAAAAGTCTATACTTCGCCAATCAGGCCAGAATAAGTTATAGCAACACCAGAGGTGAATAATGATGTCGATTCTCAATCCATCATCTCCTATTTATTTCCCAAAGAAGGCCCTTTATCATCAATAGGGTCGGAAATGGAAGCTTCTTCTTCAAAATGTGAAAATTTTGACATCTCTTATGATCATGAGAATTTCGTTTTGTCATCTACTATGCAAGTAGAAACGGAAGAAATAGCACATAATGAAGAGGAAGAGGAAGGTCTTAGAGATGCTCCTCTTGAATTTGAAGAGGGTATCTCTACCACTGTGGATGAACTCAGAGAAATAAATCTGGGTATAGAGAAAGATCCACGCCCCACTTTAATTAGTGCGGCCATGAACCTTGAAGAGCAAGAGATGTATATTTCTTTTCTAAAGCAAAATAAATATATTTTTGCTTGTAACTATACAGAAATGCTTGGGCTTGATCCTGATATTGCTACTCATCATTTGGGTTTACCAAAAGAACATCGAGGATTTAAGAAAGCCGCGAGAAGAAGACACCCAACTTATGCTTCCAAAATTGAAGCAGAAGTGGATAAGCTGATCAAAGCTAACTTCGTCAGATAAGTTCAATATCCCAAGTGTTTGGCTAATATTGTCCTTGTAAAGAAGAAGACCGGACAAATTAGGGTTTTCATCGATTTCAGAGATCTTAATCGGTATTGTCCTAAAGATGATTTCCCAGTTCCGATTACAGAACTCTTAATTGATGCGACGAATGGTTATGAAGTACTCTCCTTCATGGATGGATATTCCGGATATAATCAGATCCGAATGGCCCTAGAAGATGAGTAATCTACAGCTTTCAGAGCTCCTTAAGGTGTGTTTTGTTACCGGGTGATGCCCTTTGGTTTAAAGAATGTAGGTGCAACATATCAATGTGCCATGCATCGTATCTTCAAACCTTTCTTAGGGAAGTTTGTTGAGTGCTATGTGGATGATTTGGTAGTTAAATCCAAACAATGTTCTAATCACTTGGCTGATTTGAAAGTCTTATTCCACAAACTTCAACAACATAATTTGAAGATGAACCCCTTAAAATGTGCTTTTAGGGTAACCTCAGGAAAATTCCTCGGCTTTGTTGTACGCCATCATGGTTTTAAAGTCGATCCTGAGAAGACCAAGTCAATCCTTGGTATGTCACCTCCTCAGAATTTGAAAGAATTAAGAGGACTTCAAGGACACTTAGCCTATATCCTGCGTTTCATCGCCAATTTGGCAGGAAAAAGTTTACCCTTTACCAAATTATTGAAAAAAGGAGTCACTTACCAGTGGACTGAAGAATGTCAAGAAGCATTTGATGTTCTCAGGAAATACCTCTTGAGTCCACCAGTACTCATGCCACCCGTTGAAGGTAGACCACTTATCCTCTATGTAACATCTCTAGAGCGATCATTGGGTGCCTTTCTCACTCAAAAGAATGATGCTGGGAATGAAAATAGACTCTACTATCTCAGTAGAACTATGCTTGAAGCAGAAACCCGGTATTCAAGTATTGAGAAGTGCTGCCTATCATTAATCTTTGCAGTTCAGAAACTGATACACTACCTGCAACATCACGAGGTCCAATTGGTATCTCGAAATAATCCGCTCAAATTTATCCTTAGTCGTCCAATGCTTACAGGACGTCTAGCAAGGTGGGCAGTTATTTTGCAGCAGTTCAACATTCAGTATGTATCTCAAAAGGCAATAAAGGGCCAAGCTCTGGCTGATTTCCTGGCTGAACATCCTTCAATGGAAGACACGTCTTCAGATATTGAGCTCTCTGATGAGGAAGTTTTCTCTATTCAAGAGAATCCTCAAACATGGGAAATGTATTTTGATGGTGCTTCCAGAAGTCCAACAGGGAAGAAAATGGAAAATCTTAAATTCAAAAAAGTTGGTTTAGGAATTGTACTCATTTCTCCAGATAAGGCATTGTTACCTTATTCCTTTTTATTGTGGGAATGTGGTACCAATAATGAAGCAGAATACCAAGCTCTTATCACAGGCTTGGAGTTAGCGCTTCAAGCACAAGTGAATCACTTAAAAGTGAAAGGTGATTCAGACCTGGTAATCAAACAAGTCAATGGGGATTATTCCATCAGAAAAGAAGAATTAATCCCTTTGTATGATTATGTCAGAGAGTTAATGGCGGAATTCCCTTCAGAACCGACATTTTCTTATGTCCCAATATCACAAAATGCTCAAGCTGATGCACTGGCTAATATAGCCACAGCTCTAGCAGATCCAAATCGGGATGAGACAACCATCAGTATTGACCACTGTCGTGCAATTTCACCTTATGTTCAAGCCAGAACAGAGGAAATTAATGAAATTAGTCCCATTCCTGAACCGTATGGTCATACTATAGGATGGATGTCACCTATCAGGGAATACCTTCAAAATGGAACACTTCCACCTGATAGAGCCGAGAAAGAACAAATCCGGCGACGTGTGGTCAATTTTACTCTTTATGATGGCCCAAACCACCTAGAGAAAATTCTCTACAAACGTGGTTTTTATGAAGTTCTCTTCAGATGCATTGATGGTGAAGAGACAATGGCTGTCATGAAAGAAGTGCATGCAGGAGTCTGTGGTGCCCACCAGTCTGGACATAGATTGTCTGATCAAATTCGAAGGCTTGGATACTTTTGGCCTTCAATGATACAAGATTGTGTTGATTTCACAAAGAAGTGTCATTCTTGTCAAGTACATGCCAACTTCATTCATCAACCTCCAGAGTTTCTTCATACAGCTAAATACTCATGGCCATTTGCCACATGGGGAATGGATGTGGTGGGACCTTACCCTTCAGCTACGACCAAGCAGTTTAAGTACATTCTTACTGCTACTGATTTCTTTTCCAAATGGGAAGAGTTAATACCTCTCAAAGAAGTCAGTTCTAAATGCGTTGTTAGCTTCATCAAGTCTAACATCATTACTAGATTTGGTGTCCCTCATACCATATTGACGGACAACGGCACCAACTTCTATTCTTCTGAGGTGAAGAAATTGTATCAAGAATACAACATTAAATCCAACCATTCATCTCAGTATCATGCGGCGGCCAATGGACAAATAGAAGCCTTTAACAAGACTCTTTCAAATATACTGCAAAAGATGGTGGATAAAGATAAGAGGTCATGGCCTGATAAACTCTTTCATGCTTTATGGGCTTATCAGACTACCACCCGCAATGCAACGCGGTCAACTCCATTTTCGTTGGTATATGGAACAGAAGCAGTATTTCCAATTGAAGTTCAATTGACCTCACTCAGAGTAGTCATTTGTGATCAGTTATCTATAGATGAGCAATCCCAAAAGAGATTGAATGAATTGGAAAAGTTAGATGAGAAAAGATTGTGCACTTTGCACCATTTGGAAATCTATCAAAATCGAATAGCACGAGCTTTTAACAAAAAAGTTCGTCTTCATTCATTCATTCAGGGAGAATTGGTATTAGTTCTCAGAACACCAATGATACCAGGAAAGAATCCTCCCAAGCTTGAACCAAAATGGGAAGGACCTTATTCAATACATAAGGTCTACTCCAATGGAGGTTATTCATTAATCTCAATGGATGGAGAACTCATCACGACTCCAACCAATGCCAGATTTCTGAAGAAATATTTTTTATAAACACAAAATATGGTCCCCAGAACCAAGATTCTTACAAGTGGTTCATACAAAATTTAGTCCAGTATGAATTTAAACTGCATCATCATCCACGGTCTATGCATATGACCTTAAACTATTTGCACTTTCGTCCAACATGACGTTAAACTGTAGAAAAGAACTTGTCCCCGCAATATGACACTAAACTGTGCAACACCATTTCATCCTTGCTATATGACGTTAAACTATACAGCAATGGTCCAGTATGACCTTAAACTGCAACTACGTCCAACATGACGTTAAACTGTGTCACCTTCATATGTCCCTGCAACATGACACTAAACTGTGCGGCACCAGTTCGTCCTTGCTATATGACGCTAAACTATACAGCAATGGTCCAGTATGACCTTAAACTGCAACTTCGTCCCACACGACGTTAAACTATGAAAAAGTTCCCTAAACCGTCCATCATGACCTTAAACTGCATCATCCCTGGTCCATGCATATGACCATAAACTATTTGCATGTCTCTTATGTCCAGTAAGACATTAAACTGTGACGTCCTAACTACATGACGCTAAACTGTATAAAAGTCCCTTACGTCTGGAAAGACATTAAAATATATAATCATCAAAGGTCCATCATGACATTAAAATGCACCATCCACAGTCCATGCATATGACCTTAAACTATTCGCACTTTCGTCCAACATGACATTAAACTGTGGGAAAAAAATCCCCAATGCGTCCAACATGACATAAATGGTGTGTTATTTTGTCCTTACTGCATGACATTAAACTGCATAGTCCCCCTTTCGTCCAATATGACGTTAAACTGTATTGTCCCCATCGTCCTAACTACATGACGCTAAACTGTACAGAAAGTCCTTGATATGTCCTACATGACATTAAACTGTTATTTTGTCCCTGCTACATGACACTAAACTGTGCAGCACCAATAGTCCTAACTTCAAGACTTTAAACTGCATAGTCCCTTTTTTATGTCCTACATGACATTAAACTATGCATTGTTAAGGTTGTTGTTACCTCTTGTTTCTCACACCGAGTATGACTCACATGAGCTTAGAGAAAACCTCAATTGTAACACTCTCTTTGGGCCGCTAACCATGTATAAGTCCCAACAACATTTTATTTAGATCGTTGTCCCTAAGAACAACTTGATCATTAATTCATTCTTTAATTGAACTACATGGACTTTGATCCTTTCCCTCCAGGCTGGGTATGTAGGCAACCTCCCAGGGTTCAAGCCCAAAAACAATCTCTTCACATCGTTTCACCACCATCTCATATGATGTTGATTCATGAAACCGCCCCTAGAATCAATATCTTTACATTGATTCACTTTCGTCCTTGTTATATGATGTTAAACTATGCAACACTTTTGTCCGGTACGACAATAAACTACAATACTCTTTGATTTCCTCATTTGAGAGAGAACTATTATTGACATTGATTTTTCAATCATGGTTTTCATTTTCAAAAGACTACGTGCATACATGGTAATACCTAAACTTTTTGTCTCAGATTAAACCATCATTTCACTAAAGTCCCCTTTCACCCTTCACATGTACGAACCAAATTTGTATAAAGGGTAGTTATAGAACTACGTGGACTTGATTCCCATCCTTATGGGATACGTAGGAACATTCGAGTATCCCTCGAATCCAGTCCCAAGTCTTTTGGGCCTAACCCCAAATTTCACTTTCAGTCCCTTAGCTGAAAAGTCCTTATGAAAACACACACTGTGTATTCATTATTATGGTTCGAATTCTATGACCCTAAACTAAGATCTCTCATACTTTCGTCCTGCACGACATTAAACTGCATTTCAAGAACTACGTATGGCTTGATTCTCATTCTTATGAGATACGTAGTGAAGTCCAAAATTTCAATTCAGGACCCAGCCACAACATGATTATGGTTATCATTGACCTATGTATCTCTATATACATTAGAAAATACCCATATTTATGTGTTATAATCCTAACCTTAAATATTTTCAGATTTTCATAACCCTTTTCATGACTTCTAGTCACAAAAATGTCAAACTTCTGAGAATTCTTTTTCCTGACTATGCAGCACGTGCCCAAAGGTGGCCTTGCATAAATAGTCCACATAACAGACTTGTCAGCTAAAAGATGCTATTTATTTGACCATGCAGCCAATGCCCTTAGGTGGCCCTGCATATTTCAACCCCCTAACGGGTTTGTTAAATGATAGTAACTTCATTCTTGGGAAGAATGCCTCTTTTGTCCTTATTTGTCTTAAACGACAGTGTGTAGGGATCCGCAAAAAAATAGCCATCCTTAACATATTTGTCCCATATCCTTTTTCATGATCTGAAAGTATTCAAGTCTATGGTTTATTCTTATTCCCTACTGTCACGAACCAGGCGGGGTCGCCATCCAACCCGGCGCCGACCCGGCGCCCGAACCGGTCCGCGGCAAGGCCCGAAGGGCGTCCCCGATCCCCACGGGCTGGCACAAGTGCCCGTGTATAAAAACTAGCACGTGGGAACGATTTACCCGAAATAATAAACAGAAAACCCCTGATAAGTTGAATAAAATAAAACTATTAACTGACCACCAAACATAACCTTAACTAAAATCGACTTTAAAGGATTACAACATGAACCATCATCCAAAAGAAAACGACAACAAAAGAAATTCAACTCGAACTCAAACCTCCAAGCAACAAGAGAAGTGCGACATCCACACGTCACAAATGTTAACCTTCACGAGAAGACCGCCAACGACCAACCATCATCACTGAGCATGACGCACAACCTGGAATACACAAGAAACAAGGATCTACATACACCCAAGGGTGTATGTAGGGTGTGAGCTAAAGGCCCAGTAGGATGCCACCGAGAAAAAGTTCCATGCCACAACATCAAAAGACAATTTAAAGTGCTTCCTCAAAATTATACTTTCAAAATTCTTTTAAAGAAAATATTTGAAAACCAAACGCCAAAGGAAAACACTGGAAACACAAAAAAGAACCCATTTCACAGACACAATTTTAAAGAGGTAGAGAAAAGTTCATTAGGGGCACACGCACACACGCACTCACACACACACACACACACACACACCCATACACACATACACATACACACACACACACTAACCCCCCCCAAATGGTCCTCCATATGCCGACGGAAGGCACCATGTCATAGATGGTAGAGAACTATAGGTAAAACCCCTAAGGTTCATCTAGCTCGAGTGGGACCCTAGAAACCTCGTGTCTCGGTGAAACATGGCTTAGAAGGCCACGACCCTCAGAAAACGTGGCTTAGAAGGCCACGACCCTCAGAACACGTGGCTTAGAAGGCCACGACCCTCAGATATCATGTTTAGTTAGTGTTTCAATCGTCAATCCAGCCAAGTGAAACAGGGACGACACCCATCCGGTTCACTAGCGCACTAGTTCTAGTCTGCCCACCTAGATACCCAGGGTTTCCCCTTGTGCTCAATCATGTTTCACATTCACATAATGTATATCGCTTCCACATATCTCAAACCAAACAAAACATTACACATACACGTCACCATTTGCATACCCAAACACCATAAAAAAACACACGCACACCAAAACCATTTTATCACATAGTCCAGATCACTTGCGTGACTGATAAACTATTTAAACAATTAGAAGAACATTTCAAAATAGCACAATAGGAGTTTTCACATGAGACATGTCCAATTTCACAAGTAAGAATACCTTTAAAACTTAACGCGCACATAATTCTGTCAAAAACAACTCTCGCGCTCCACATATAATTTAATAAGTGCAATTAACAATTTATTAAACACTTAAAATTAGAAAGAAAAGGTTTGCACCAGAACGACGAACTCAACTTCATATACGAACGTCACTTTAAAACCAAAGTGCAGCTTATACAAACTAAAACATGTTTTCCCATTGTTCAAACAATTTTGCAATTTAGTTCCAAAAGTACGCCACACGGCAAACACACCCAAAGTGACTCATTTTGGTTGAAAATCTACATTTAATGACACAGACACCTCAAAGAACTTGAAAACACAATTTGCACAACCTAAACAATTAACTATAATGGGTCTGAACATTTCGACGACACAACGCACATGAAAACGTTGACATTTACTTAACAACAACTCAAATTCACCAATATGCATATCGAAGCACGTCAAAAAAAATAAAATTCGCATCATGCAATTTATCACTAGAACACATTATAATTTAATTAATGAGAAATTAAATTATCTAGAGATGGTATGGCATGGAACCACCACCTCGACGTAGAAACCCGAGAATTGATGTGAAACCTTCAAATTCTAACGCGAAACATCAATCGCGCTCCGTTTCCACCACAAGGAACCTCGCGCAAACTCAATTTCATGAATTCGAATTAAACACATCAAGTTAAGACCACAAAACCGGACCTCATATCTACTGGAAAAGAAAACTAAAACAGAAAACTTGCAGAAAGAAAGAAATAATAATAATAATAATAAATGAAAAATTATGATAATAATAAAACTAAAGGGAGGATATGGTTCGGCTAAGGGGAAAAATGGCCGGAAAGTCCGACCATCGGAACAGGGTCGGCCGGCGAGGGAAGGGCAAGAGGCAAGGGGGTGCGGGGGGGGGGGGGGGGGGTCCGTGGTGCGATCCGAGAGGGGGAGGACGCTGGAAAAGAGGAGAGGGCTAACCGGAGGGGTTGCATCCGCAAGGAGGAGCATCGCGCCAAGGAGGCGCTCGGCCGAGGGGAGCAGCGCGCCGGGGAGGGTTCGTGCACAGGGAACAGAGGCGCGCCGGCCTTGGATCTCGCTGGATGGAAAAAAAAATTGAGGAGTAGCTGGCCGGGAGGAGCGACGACCCGGAGGGCAGGCCGGCTGGATGGACGTGGGGTCGTTCGGGGCGGTGCAGAGGTGGTTCGCCGGGGCTGCTCGCCGAGATGAGGAAGGCACGGCTGGTTCGAAGGCTGGCCGAGAGAGGGAAGGTGGTCCGACGACTGGCCCTAAGGGTGGCGCGACGGGGGCGGAGGAGGAGAAAGGGGAGTCCAGCGGCGGAGGTGCGAGGTATACCTAGTCAGGGGAGGGGAGTTCCAGTGCGACGGGAATGGGGAAGGAAGGGGAGAGGCGGCCTGGGTATGGGGTGCCGAAAACAAGGGGGAAAAACCCTAAACAAAGAGAAAAAAAAAGATAAAATAAAATTAAAAAAAGATAAAATAAAAAATCAAAATTTACAATAGTAATAATAAAATTCTTAAACTAAAACCTGAAATAAAATAATAGTAAAAATAAGAATAACAATAGAAACAATATAAAAAAAAGTACTATCCTAATAATTATAACGTTAATTACAATGTTAACAATTTTAAATGATAATAATTAAGAATGATGATAATATTAATTTATGGTGATAGTAATAATAATAATTAAAATGGTAATGATAATATTAATAACTTAAGAAAATTTATATTCTCATTGCTATCAATAAGAACAATAATAATATTCTCCAATAATATTATTTTTATCATCATTAAAATAATTCGTTAATTTTTACCACACTTGTTTTTATTTTATATACTTTTTATTATCCACTACACTGAATTTATCTCCTTAAAACACCGGGCAGGGCGTGCGGCAAACTTGGCGAGGTCGCGCGGCGACCCAAGCGAGGCCGCACGGCTTCGACCACAGTGGGCTGGATGCCGTCATGACCATTACATGTGTTTTTAAATAAGAACTCAAGAAAAGTTTAAGTCAGGATTCAACCCGAACTACCCGATACCCAAAAATTTAATAAAGTAAAAAAATTAGAAACTATGGGTGTGACAATTCTCCCCACCATAAAGCTTTCCATCCCCGGAAAGCCACCACTAGAACCAAACCCCAAAGCATACAACCACGTTCCCTTAAGATTCAAAGGGGATCCCCACAAGCATCCAGCAAAGAGAGGCAAAAGTATCGTGCTCAGAGAATGTGACACAAATGACAACCTCAAGAACGCATAAAAAGACTTTATGATGAGTGTCGCCCACCCCAAAGAGCTAAAACACCTCTAGTTAACTGATCAATGAAGGGAAACCCTCACACCCACTGAATCCAACTTTCCAAGTCGAAACATCCGAAGCACCATTGAATGAAAACCACGTCCACAGATCACTTCGTTCACTTATTACCAAGCTGAATTTAAAAAAAAAAAGAAAAAGATCAACATGGGGAGGCCCGAGGGGCTCCCCACCATTAAGAATTTACTTGTGCTCGAAACGGGACTAGAAAGGCAACACGGGGAGGTTCGAGTGGACCCCCGCCATTAAAGAAAAATCCAGCACTGGTTCATTCTAGAGACATTCGTGCGAGATCCAATGTGGGTCTCCCCACCATTAAGAACCTGCCAACGCCAAAGGCGAGACTAGAAAACCAGCATGGGGAGGTCCAGGAGGACTCCCCACCATTAGAACTAAAAAAATGCATAGAACTTTGAAAACTTCTCAATAGTGACCAAACACCCCACCACAAGGGGCAGGGAGGGAGGGGCCTAACCACCCGGGCGTCAGAACCATGACCTAAGACCTGACCAACACATCCACATCCCGGGATGAGCATTATAAAATTTTGGGACTGATTTTTCCCCAACAGACTCTCAAGGACCACTAAAGGTGATTTCATCCAATGGGACGCAACCCCAAAGACTTTAAGTCAACGAGACGAACAAGCCTCCACATGATCATGAAAACCTTCTGCAACCAGATGGTTCGTTTGGAGCAGAACAACCGTAGAAATCAATTTGAGCTGCATTCACTTTCAACACCGATGACAGAAATAAAGTCGGGGTCTCATACCCCCTCGGGGTTCCTGACCACGCGCCAGCTTCACTCCGAGGCCTATGGCTGGAGCCCTGATGTTTGAAGCATCTTCTGCCTCGTAGTCAGGCATGGAAAACTCTCGAACGGAGCTTCTCCTTTTTGGTGTCACACGAAATCCTATTGCACCTAGGGATACACCATCAGACACAACACACCATGACATCCAACTGATCATACACAAAACATTAACCAACATAAGAGCTGCAATGGTGCATGCGCATCACCCTTTGTCACACTGGATGAGAACACGACACCGCAAATCGTCACCGAACATGACCATTACTGTTGAGAGGAACATTATACGGAGAAGGACTTCAAACTAGGTCTTAAACAACACATGATTCCTACAATTGACCGTAGCATCCCCATGTGACTGGGTCTGCCACACTAGTGGCCTAACGTAAAGCTCTTTCTTAAACAAGAAAAACCAAAGATCAGAGGTCATTTAGAACGATAGGATACACCGACGACTTAGGGTTGCTTCCAAACCACTGTTGATTATCAAAGAGGTCTCACGCTGCAAGACGTCACCGAACATGACCCTTGCAGCTAATGTAAACACTACCAACCATTCAAAACATCGATAAGCACTGACAACTCTCAATCGCCTTCACCCTTCCCCACTGGAATTTCTTTCGCCGTTTCTAGGGGAAACCTTCAAGCGTAACGACGTCAAATTTCATACTCGATGACTCAGGCAACTCAAAGAAACCAAAACTCTGTTCAACTCCCATCGCATCTGTCATCCCAGTGCGAGAGGATCCACTTAGTTGTAAAAAGTAGAGGTGGGTTTAATTCCAGAATTCAAAAAGAGACTCCTTCGATCAACTGGAGTGTCGGCCAACGGGGAATTCCCCGTAGTCGTACTTCAATCACATGCCAATGTTTTATGGGGGCATACACTAGTCAAGAAAGAAAAATATGGACCCAACCAAACTGGTCCAACAGTCAAGACATACCACAAGCAAACACCAAATGTGCAGGGGAAACCACTGCAAGTGCTCCCCGATGTACTCTTCAAAGGAATTTACTAACCACACGCTTACATACCAACTTACAAATAAGAACTCAAACTCGAGACATAAACCATTCCGAAATAATACTCAGTTCAAAACGCCACACATCCAACATCTCAAAAACACAAGGACACGCCACACAAACACCGTTTACTAAAACACCAAACATTTTCTTTAACAAGACATTTTAAAAATAAGCAAAGCCAGTGGGTTTCACAAACACCAATGGTGTCTCATGGGCCTCGCACATGCATGTTCTCGTGCCGCACTGGCACCCACCTCAATCCATCATAGCACTCATCCGTTCGTGCCATTAACCATTTTTTCCATATACACTCATGCATGTGGTTTCCCACGAGAACACCAAGGGTCAAAAACAAACCATTCCATTTTTTTTTTCAAAACCAAAACATCCAACCCACACTTTCCAAACCTTTCGCGTCATTTTCTTTTTAAAGCCTTTCATTTGAAAACATTTCCCAAGACCAAAACATATTTACCTAAAAACCAAATTCTCACGAATCCAAAACAAAGAGATGAGAAATGACACAAGAGAAAACTTGTGTCAGAGGGTGACTAGAACGTATGGTTGGCGGCCATACGCCAGTCATGCCACTGCAACGGAGGGCATTCTAGGACAGCGTCCCCGGCTCCACATGGCTTGCCAGACCCTGCGAGCTCACTAGGACCACTGACCTTACCCCTTTTTCATTTCCCATGGACAAGATTAACCGCAATGACCAAAAACACAGACAAACCTCAACACACTTTGGTTACTCGAGTTCCGCCACGAGGTGTGTTGGCCAGGCACATTGCTCGTAGCTAGAACGCCGAGTTCCAACAACCTTAATTTTGGTCCAGTCTGACTCTATCTCAAAAGAGAAAGACCTAAGAGAGCAAACCTTGCCCTCTGATACCATTTTTTCACGAACCAGGCCGGGTCGCCATCCGACCCGGCGCCGACCCGGCGCCCGACCCGGTCTGCGGAAAGGCCCGAAGGGCGTCCCCGATCCCCACGGGCTGGCACAAGTGCCCGGGTATCAAAACTAGCATGTGGGAACGATTTACCCGAAATAATAAACAGAAAACCCCTGATAAGTTGAATAAAATAAAACTATTAACTGACCACCAAACATAACCTTAACTAAAATAGACTTTAAAGTATTACAACATGAACCATCATCCAAAAGAAAACGACAACAAAAGAAATTCAACTCGAACTCAAACCTCCAAGCAACAGGAGAAGTGCGACATCCACACGTCACAAACGTTAACCTGCACGAGAGGACCGCCAACGACCAACCATCATCATTGAGCACGACGCACAACCTGGAATACACAAGAAACAAGG
Source organism: Viscum album (assembly GCA_963277665.1). Taxonomy (NCBI): domain Eukaryota; kingdom Viridiplantae; phylum Streptophyta; class Magnoliopsida; order Santalales; family Viscaceae; genus Viscum; species Viscum album. The sequence continues at coordinate 1,864,650,433 of OY728148.1, read as the reverse complement.
ATCTACATACACCCAAGGGTGTATGTAGGGTGTGAGCTAAAGGCCCAGTAGGATGCCACCGAGAAAAAGTTCCATGCCACAACATCAAAAGACAATTTAAAGTGCTTCCTCAAAATTATACTTTCAAAATTATTTTAAAGAAAAGATTTGCAAACCAAACGCCAAAGGAAAACACTGGAAACACGAAAAAGAACCCATTTCACAGACACAATTTTAAAGAGGTAGAGAAAAGTTCATTAGGGGTACACGCACACACGCACTCACACACACACACACACACACCCATACACACATACACACACACACACACACACACACTAACCCCCCCAAATGGTTCTCCATATGCCGACGGAAGGCACCATGTCATAGATGGTAGAGCACTATAGGTAAAACCCCTAAGGTTCATCTAGCTCGAGTGGGACCCTAGAAACCTCGTGTCTCGGTGAAACGTGGCTTAGAAGGCCACGACCCTCAGAAAACGTGGCTTAGAAGGCCACGACCCTCAGAACATGTGGCTTAGAAGGCCACGACCCTCAGATATCATGTTTAGTTAGTGTTGCAATCGTCAATCCAGCCAAGTGAAACAGGGACGACACCCATCCGGTTCACTAGCGCACTAGTTCTAGTCTGCCCACCTAGATACCCAGGGTTTCCCCTTGTTCTCAATCATGTTTCACATTCACATAATGTATATCGCTTCCACATATCTCGAACCAAACAAAACATTACACATACACGTCACCATTTGCATACCCAAACACCATAAAAAAAACACACGCACACCAAAACCATTTTATCACATAGTCCAGATCACTTGAGTGACTGATAAACTATTTAAACAATTAGAAGAACATTTCAAAATAGCACAATAGGAGTTTTCACATGAGACATGTCCAATTTCACAAGTAAGAATACCTTTAAAACTTAACGCGCACATAATTCTGTCAAAAACAACTCTCGCGCTCCACATATAATTTAATAAGTGCAATTAACAATTTATTAAACACTTAAAATTAGAAAGAAAAGGTTTGCACCAGAACGACGAACTCAACTTCATATACGAACGTCACTTTAAAACCAAAGTGCATCTTATACAAACTAAAACATGTTTTCCCATTGTTCAAACAATTTTGCAATTTAGTTCCAAAAGTACGCCACACGGAAAACACACCCAAAGTGACTCATTTTGGTTGAAAATCTACATTTAATGACACAGACACCTCAAAGAACTTGAAAACACAATTTTCACAACCTAAACAATTAACTATAACGGGTCTGAACATTTCGACGACACAACGCACATGAAAACGTTGACATTTACTTAACAACAACTCAAATTCACCAATATGCATATCGAAGCACGTCAAAAAAAAAATCGCATCATGCAATTTATCACTAGAACACATTATAATTTAATTAATGAGCAATTAAATTATCTAGAGATGGTATGGCATGGAACCACCTACCTCGACGTAGAAACCCGAGAATTGATGTGAAACCTTCAAATTCTAACGCGAAACATCAATCGCGCTCCGTTTGCACCACAAGGAACCTCGCGCAAACTCAATTTCATGAATTCGAATTAAACACATCAAGTTAAGACCACAAAACCAGACCTCATATCTGCTGGAAAAGAAAACTAAAACAGAAAACTTGCAGAAAGAAAGAAATAATAATAATAATAATAAATGAAAAATTATGATAATAATAAAACTAAAGGGAGGATATGGTTCGGATAAGGGGAAAAATGGCCGGAAAGTCCGACCGTCGGAACAGGGTCGGCCGGCGAGGGAAGGGCAAGAGGCAAGGGGGTGCGGGGGGGGGGGGGGGGGGTCCGTGGTGCGATCCGAGAGGGGGAGGCCGCTGGAAAAGAGGAGAGGGCTAACCGGAGGGGTTGCATCCGCAAGGAGGAGAATCGCGCCAAGGAGGCACTCAGCCAAGGGGAGCAGCGCGCCGGGGAGGGTTCGTGCACAGGGAACAGAGGCGCGCCAGCCTTGGATCTCGCTGGATGGAAAAAAAAATTGAGGAGTAGCTGGCCGGGAGGAGCGACGACCCGGAGGGCAGGCCGACTGGATGGACGTGGGGCCGTTCGGGGCGGTGCAGAGGTGGTTCGCCGGGGCTGCTCGCCGAGAGGAGGAAGGCACGGCTAGTTCGAAGGCTGGACGAGAGAGGGAGGGTGGTCCGACGACTGGCCCTAAGGGTGGCGCGACGGGGGAGGAGGAGGAGAAAGGGGAGTCCAGCGGTGGAGGTGCGGGGTATACCTAGTCAGGGGAGGGGAGTTCCAGCGCGACAGGAATGGGGAAGGAAGGGGAGAGGCGGCCTGGGTATGGGGTGCCGAAAACAAGGGGGAAAAACCCTAAACAAAGAGAAAAAAAAAGATAAAATAAAATTAAAAAAAGATAAAAAAAAATTTACAATAGTAATAATAAAATTCTTAAACTAAAACCTGAAATAAAATAATAGTAAAAATAAGAATAACAATAGAAACAATATAAAAAAAAAGTTCTATCCTAATAATTATAACGTTAATTACAATGTTAAAAATTTTAAATGATAATAATTAAGAATGATGATAATATTAATTTATGGTGATAGTAATAATAATAATTAAAATGGTAATGATAATATTAATAACTTAATAAAATTTATATTCTCATTGCTATCAATAAGAACAATAATAATATTCTCCAATAATATTATTTTTATCATCATTAAAATAATTCGTTAAATTTTACCACACTTGTTTTTATTTTATATACTTTTTATTATCCACTACACTGAATTTATCTCCTTAAAACACCGGGCAGGGCGTGCGGCAAACTGGGCGAGGTCGCGCGGCGACCCAAGCGAGGCCGCACGGATTCGAACACAGTGGGCTGGATGCCGTCATGACCATTACATGTGTTTTTAAATAAGAACTCAAGAAAATATTAAGTCAGGATTCAACCCGAACTACCCGATACCCAGAAATTTAATAAAGTAAAAAAAATTAGAAACTATGGGTGTGACACCTACATTTGGGTCAGACCTTCGTAGGAGTGATATTCATCCAGTTCTTCGATATTCTTGTTCGGAAATATCTTCTCCATATTCAAGTACCTCTTTCCATACAACAAACTCTATACTTTAGAAAATTTTAATCTCCATAAACTTTCACTGGCTTTTAGCACTAGGAAAGTAAATTTTTGAGAGTTCTTTCACCTAACTATGCAGCACGTGCCCATAGGTGGCCTTACATAAAGAGTCCACATAACAGACTTGTAAGCCGAAAGATACTATTTATTTGACCATGCAGCCAATGCCCATAGGTGGCCCTGCATATTTCAACCCCCTAACAGGTTTTGTTAAATAATAGTAACTTCATTCTTGGAAACTACTTCTTCTAATGCCTTTTAGCTCTTTTTCATATCATTCCTCAAGTTCAAATATTCTTAAGCCATAGTTTACATATTTTCTCTCATACTTGAGTATGGTAATATGTTTTTAGATAAATTTTCCAGGAATTGAATCAATTTTAATCCATTTTGGTCAAAGCTATTTTGACCTTAAACATTATCCCCTTTATGTCCGGCATGCATGACTTTAAACTGCCCACAAAAGACAAAGGAACTCTGAATAAAAGTCAAGTTCCATCTCACTAAATATACATTTTTGTATAATTTAGGTAATATTGAGCAATTAAAAGATTCAAAGTTTGTAGGGTTATTTGTAATAATCCTAGTAAAAATTAAACTATGCTTAATAGACCCATTGGCTTAAGTAAATATTGAAGCAGGTAGTGAGAGAATGCTGGTACAAATAAGTGAAAGTGAAAGTGTTTTTCCTTGATGCAAAAGAGTTAGAAGGACATCCACAGACTGGAGTCTCTTCTCTTTTTCAAGAATTACAAGAGACTTTCAACATAACACTTCATTTGATTCACGGCATCCCGAGCTTCATCAGCAAACACCTGGAATTCATTCATTCCACTTGATACAATAAGCGATGCGGTGATACCAGCTCTTCTTGGAACAATTGTAAAAGGATGTTCTTGAGTGCAGTTTGAGAAAATTTTCTGCTGATCAAACAGTGACTCTGTTTCTGTCCAAGAGACTTGGAACATGGATACATGGATTTGATAATGGAGCATTGGAAGTAAAGAGCCATTTGGAGAGAGTACCCTTTTCAGATATTGCTCTAATACCATGTTTGTCTTCTCTCCACCAACCGGTAGTGGAAAACATTTCAGCCCATGGGTTTTCCATTTTCATATCTTCAAGGAAATGACATGGAGGAAGAATTTGAAAGTTCACACCATTGTTGTTGCTCTTAATGCATGGCATAACCGAAATAGAGGAGTAGTAGTGCAGCTGCATCTCAGGTGTATAATTGTTTGCATGTGGAACATTGAATCCTTGCATATGACCATGACCACACAGAGGCAGATGGATGCTCTGTGGAAAATTAGGATGATATTTCTTCAAGTACTTAGCCAAATCTGGGAGAGTGCTGTCGTAGATATCATAGTAATCGTGGCCAATAATGTTCATCATGTCATCAATCCGCTTGCTAGCCAGTTCATCAGCCGTTCCAATTCCCTTTGGAACCACTGAATCTACACAAAAGATGAATAAACTAACTCTTAAATGAAAAAAATGGCTAAGGCATTAAGGCACGCAATTCTAAAACATGGCTCACAAGTATTCATGTACCGCGCTAGTTTTTGACGCGCAAGTGTAAACCGCACAAGTACAAATACCTTTACAGTAGCGCGGCATAAAAAAAACACTAGAAAACAGAGCAACCTGCACGGCTAAGGTGACCTGCGCGGCGAGAGCTCAAAGGTATGAAGTCCGGAAATCCGGATGCTTGTACGGAAGTAAGGCCCTCTATTTATAGACGCGGCCGAGACCCTGCGCACCGAACCCAATGCGCTTAAAGCCTGCGCGGAGAGAACTTGCGCGCCTCCCTCTGTGCCCTAAAGATTTGCGCGCCCCCTTTTCCTTTGGATGGATTCGATTTCCTCAAAGTCAAATCCTCATTTCTCTCCGGATCCAACTCTGAGGGGGGACTTTTGTTGACGCTCCTTTCGTCACAGAATCTAAAAATTGGAAAAGGGGAATATCTGAGCTCAAAGTGATTCAACCTTTGAAGAAAATATCAAAAATTGACAAAGGCATGAACAAAGGATCATCAGCAACTGCACCGCGCAAGTTATATCACTGTCGCGCAAGTGGACTTGCGCGACGCACCTTGGCACGCAAGTGACTTGCGCGACCTAAGTGATAACCTCCTGGTAACCGCCCGAGGTCTTCTCCTGCCTATAAATAGACCCTGTGGGCCCCCCATTCGGGAGGATATTTTTTCAGAAACTCGGATTGAAGCTCCCGACGCCCAAGTCTCTTCTCAAAGCTTCCGGAACACTTCTAAGGTAATTTCTTACCTAGAACGGAAGATCTAAAGAGAAGAAGGAAGGCCTAAGTGTTGAAACTTATCAACACTTGCGCGGCACCTTATTTCCTTCAATTGAACTTGCACGTCCCTTTTCTGGAAGAACCTCAAGAGGATTCTAAAATGATTAATAAAGAGTCGCTCAAGTATTCTAATGATGGTTGAAAATCGCGCAAGTACCCCACATGTTGCGCACGTATACCTGCGCGACCAATAATTGCGTGCCCACGTAAGACTTGAGCGCCTTTCAATACTTGCACGCCCCTACCTTTTTGGGTACCCATCTTGCCCATTTTACCCCTCTTAAGCCATTTCACCTTTCCTATTCAAGATTCAGTCTTCAAGATACTCTTCAAAGCCATTTATGGCATGATTTCTTGATTTGACTTCCTTATTTGAAAGGAATTCTGTGGAATATATCTCAAAACATAGTGATTTATACATTTTTTATGTCACAAAAAATTGAGAGTTCATTCATTCAACCTCATCCTTTAAGATTAGAGAATCCTTAACCTGGGTCTCCTTTTCGGGAATAAGTCCCAGTCATAATTTTGGGCATCCTTCTTAGGAGTAATCCCCAAGTCCCTTATTTTGGGCATCCTTCTTAGGAGTAAGCCCCAAGTCCTCTAATTTTGGGAATCCTTCTTAGGAGTAAGCCCCAAGTCCTCTAATTTTGGGCATCCTTATTAGGAGTAAGCCCCAATCTCAAATATGGGCATCCTCCTCAGGAGTAAGCCCCAAACCTTAATCCCTAACCTAGATCTCCTTTTCAGGAATAAGACCCAGTCATAATCTTGGGCATCCTCCTCAAGAGTAAGCCCCGAGTTCCTTAATTTCTCTTAACCAGTCCTAATTTTCGTTTGATCTAGGATTCCTTCTCAGTAATAAAACCTAGTTATCAACCCTCTTCTAATTTGGGCTTCCTTTTCAGGAATAAGTCCCAAGTTAGAGTATTCAAATCTCCATGAAGCACATATACCTTTATGGACCCTGTTCCTGGATTTTCTCCCTAAAAGCGAATCCTAAACTTTCATCTGTCTGGGCAGTCATACATACATAAGCCCCAAACCATTTCTTATGATTGCATCTTTCATGGCACAATTGTCTAATTTTTACCAATACCTCTTGTTTCTCACACCGAGCATGACTCATGTGAGCTTAGAGTGTAAAAGTAATTATGACATCCTTCTTTGAGCCATCAATCATAAACGTCATACTCCCTTACTCGAACTACGTGGGTTTTGATTCCTTTTTCAAAACAAAGGATACGTAGGTAGCCCATTTTATGGGTTCGATCCCAACTCTGAAATAATCTATGTCCTTCTGAATGACAATAAACTTCAAGTGCCCCACTGAGTGGCTTTAAAACCAGATTGGTCATCATAATGACCAAGAGAATTTTATATAAATGTTTTGAAGGATACCATTGACCAAGAATCTCTAAATAGATATAGATGATTCTCTATTGATGAAGAACCTCGAATACATATAAAAGATTCTCTAAATTTCTTACATATTTAATCATTGATTTTTAAAACTAAAAAAAAGCTCATTTTATACTTGGTAATTTAATAAGGATTCAAGAACATAACTTAAATCTATAATGAGAGTCCCGGAGTAGACAATAATTCCCCTCAAAAAGGTGTGATGAGTCCGACCTCCCATCCTCTCGACCAATGAAAATTCCCAAGCCTCATTAGTCCACAAGCTAATGAGCGCCTACCTTTGGAAAGTAGGTCCAAACGGATGTGGAATCATTGGATGTTTCCAGTTCTACGAACAAATCCACTAGAAACCGATCAGAACGTTTGAATCTCCCATTCAGAAGGTCATCCCCGAATTCTGTGCGAAACAGTGACGAATTATATCTTTTGAACCGGTGCTCAGATTAAAAATATGAGGGCACCATTGAATCCACATTGCCAGGATTAACTTAAGGAAAGCTTATCTTTGACCAGCAAGGGTCATATTAAAATGTTAATTTTTGGATTAAAAAATAATAATAAAATAACATTTGGTTATTTTATTTTTCTTTGTGAAACCGTTGGACAAAAAGTGGTGGGAGCTCTGTGCAACATCAAAAAATTTAATGGTTTTAAAATTTATTTCTATAACCACACCATTGACAATTTTAAATGAATGTGTAACCACACCATTGATATAACCAAAGAGGTTCATTAATTATACTCATTAATGAACCCCATCAATTGTGCAGTGCATTGATCCTCTACTCCCCTCTATTTAAACAAATCTTGGGAATAGGTTTTTGGTACCCAAGAGAATAACCTCTGATAATGTTCTGTGAAGACCTCACCAACCTAGAATGAATCTCTGATTGATGAACATTTCAGGAATCGATGGATGAAGGAAAGCATCGATAGACACCTTCAGACGTGAACACTTCTTCTTCATCAGCAGCGCCTTCCAACGAAAATGAGGTAGGGGGATTTTTGTTACTTCACAATGAGTTATTCATTCTGGAAATTATTCCTTGTTCTTATACTAACACGGAGGATGTGGGCCAAACAAACAATTCCTAGACCCTCCATTGAACCCGTTATGGTTGTGTTCTACATGGGTGACCAAAAGATGCGACGACGTGACGAAGGCACGCGATGGGACCAGTTACCATGTGATGCGGTGACCGAAACCCACCGACTGCAAAGGAATGGCAGTGCCTTAAGGAGTTGTGGAAAATAAGGAGAGTTTGGCCAACGTTTTCTATGTTGAAGCGAGTCCGTGCACTGCGGCGGTGCTCCACGATGGAATGCCACGACATCGAGCCACAATGGAAGGTGGACCCGCACCAACGATTCCATTGTCGACCAGTCCACACGGACCAAACAGGAGAAGCAGAGCCACCTCACACCGTGACTTTGAAGATCTGAACAAATTTGGCCATTCAAGAGGGGATCGATCCTCTTCTCTCTACTAGCGGGCCGAGCGACTCCACGGCCCGACAGGACACGCCCAGCCGGGTGGGCCGGGAAAACCCATGACCAGCGGGCCAAGAAAATGTGAGGGCCACTACACCTATAATATACATTATTTAAATTTTTCTTTAGAATGTATAGAGTATGTGAAATTTCTCCTTAATATGATTAAAATTTTAATTATCCGTTTAATACATTTATTTTATTCACTTTTAAATATCAATAATTGTGATGTGACCATATTTTTAGTTTTTGTATATTTTATTATTGAGGAAAATAATGAGTTTGTGTATGGGAAGACTATCTGTTGACATTTTATACATACATAATTTAATTTAAAAAAATATTTAATTGATTATTTTCATAATTAATTATATATATTGTTTCCATCATTTTTCATATCATGATAGAGGTGAAAATTATTCAGATGCTAAAAATCAATCAAAAATAGATTGAATTTATGATGAAAATGAAGCTCTTTGACATGGGACTGGTCAAGGATAAATATCATGGCTATAAATTGAATAATGAAATGTAAATAAGGATAAAAAATAGAAAATTTCAATTTACATTATGAACACATAACTCATTACTTGAAAACATCATGGATTTATGATGAAGAAAAAAAATTAGTAAAGTGATATTCGTGATCTAACCATGATTTTCATGATAGAACTATGCGTGACACCATGACACATGACAATTATATCCATAACCATTCTTTTTTTTTGAAAAAAATGTATGGTCCCCTTTTATAAATTATTTGTGACACACATGGTTGATTTGGGAGACTAAAATTGATAAATTTATGATGTTAATTATTCCTAAGGGCCACTACACTTATAAATACCGGGATAAGGGTGTTCTTAAAAAAATTAATTATAAGATATAATCTAATATTGGAAATGAATTACTTCACCAAAAAATATTCTTCATTAATAATTCATTAAAAATTCCCTCTCTTTCATCTACTCATGACTAATATGATTTTATAATTATCATATTATGTTAGGTACTTTAATTTTATTAGTAAGTGTTCATGTGGAATATTAATATTTCCAACACTAATGTTTAATTTTTATTTATTATTATTTTAATTCTCTATATATTTCAAATTTTTTATTTCATGACCATCGAAAATGTGAATAATAAATAACAAATACACTTTAACAACAAACTGTCATGAACTCTACCCGACCATTATGAAGTTTAAGATGATCGAGATTAAAAATATCGTTGAAAAAATTAATTCATTAATAAACTTATATAAATTTACATATCAAAATAGAATTTATATGTTAATGAGATGATAAAAGACCAAGGATATATCTTCATCCCAACTCTAACATCAATCATGGGAAAAATAATTTAATTTCTATTAATCAATCAAACATGATCTTGGTTTGAAAAAACCAAGAAAATTTTATGATGTTGATAAAAACAAATTTATTTCATTATTATAATTTCCAATAAGTATATATTGAATAAATTAAATAATATTAAAAAAATAAAATTTCCCTACCTCATAGGTTCGACCCTAAACTCAAATATTATATTTTCAAATTATTTAATCCCCAATTATTTAATCATTAATAAATTAATAATTTTTTTAATCTAAAATAACATAATCGTTTCCCACTATTATAAACTCTATGAATGTATTTTTGTGTTTTAATATTCATATCATATTTAAAAAAATAACTGGATGATATAAATTACTAAAACTGAACTCTATTTCCAAATACTACTAATGAATTCTATAAAGCATCAAGGTAAACCACATTTAAAAATAGATTATAATTTAGAGCGGTAGTCTATGAAATCTCATCAATAAATGTATTATCGATTAATTTTAACAATAGATTGATATTTTGTAATAAAAATAAAAAATTCTTTTTTAATAAGGATATTGACTATAATTAAAATATAATTATGGGAATATGTCATTTTGGGATGTCTACTGAAGAAAAACATGATTATGATTTCCCATTTCCATTAATTTATAGGAAATATTTATAACAATCACAAAGAATTATATCCCTCTGCCTAAAACATATGATATACTATTCATTATGATATATAATATGGAGTATCCATTTTCAAGTTATCCCCCAAAAAATAAAATTATATATATATATACATGTATTTATACTTTTGAGACAAATATATAACGATGAATTATGATATTCATCCAATAGCATGTTCAACATTGGTATTGTTGAGACATATACATGAATTTTAAAGATAATAAGTCTATAATGATCATGGTTAAACTAAATATCATTTCTCATCATCTTCCATAATTTCACATCTTCCACTGAATACTTCTTAAGACTCTCATAGATTTATTTTTGAACCTTCAACTATGAAATTTAATATCAATATAATTTCCTCGTTATTTAAAGACCCATATTCAATAAATCCATAATTATTTGATCTTTGTCAATCCTAAAAATGGAAAAATCACATGTTTTTCTAGTTCAATTCATCAGACTCCTTATTTACCTGCCACGATTATTTGTTTAATGAGAAATCATAGTCAATGATAAATTCCTACCATAATCAATCGAACATATTAAACACTTTTAAAATGTATAATATAATATATTATGATTATTATTTATTAAAAACATTCATATATATATATATATATATATATATATATATATATATTTCATCCATATATTCAAGAAAAAATAAAATATGACATCTTGAAAACATGATTTCAATAAATTTTCAACTGGTGAGAGGTATAAGATATCACCATATTAGTTTTCCTGAGAAAACATCCTTGTCCACTAATAGATTCATGAATATACTTCATATATATATATATATATATATATATATATTTGTCTTGTGTCATGCTTTCCACAGTCCCACCAATTTCAAATCACAGATTTCCATAAGTAGAATTCAAAGGAATGTCTTTCTATCACCTTTCTAGGGGATCTCATGTAGTATATGAATTCAGAATTGCTACTAGTGAAGTAATTTATTTTGTTTTCATTACAGTCGTTTCCTTGGAAGATGATATAGGTCGGGAATCACCTACCCCTGAGCTTTGAACACACAACTCAAAAACCTTCTATCTAATTCCTTACACCATATAGCATAAGAGGTAATATTATCAGAGACAGTTGAGTCCGAAAGAACGGGATATTTCCTTTCTAAGAGAAATTATCTTTGATTATCCCATATGGGGCTAGCCGATCCACTACAAGTCTAGAAGGATGATCATCCCTCGATGTGCACCTATATTTGTATGTACTAGTTAATGAGGCATCACTAATTTAGACAAATTGGCTTGGTTTTTTATGTTATTCATAAGGAGTATACTCAAAAAACCTACAGTTGAGCCATGAATCTGACTTAAGGTAATTTCCCATACTCCTATGCCTGAACTCTACTATCAGATGACCAACTATTTTAAAAAAGAACAGAAATAAAACCATGATTCAAAGATAAAAGCCTATTTTTAACAATACTTATTCCAACTGTTATCCAAATATACTTTTTTTCTGGTTTAGATACATTAACCTCTATGTAAATTCATGGAGTTATTGGGTGAAACACCCTTGTGGTTTTACTAACTGAACATAAATAAAAAGGTTCTCTAAAATCTTATTAATCGAGGGGTTCTTAAAGGGAAATAGTAATTCAAGAAACCTTACAAAAATTTCCATTATTGTGTTATCATGATTCATATGTAAATCATTGGTCCACCATATCATGATGAAATGAGACTTATTACAAATTTAGGGGGCTATATCCCATACCTGAATCATATCATCCACTAAAGTGAAGCGGATCATAGTATGTTTTGTTTCACGGAGACCCACCTTTGAACATTCCTACAATCCCCATCAGTTAAAGAAAAATATATTAAAAGAGTCCACCGATGTCCATTTCTGTTTGATGAGAGAAATTAGTAAAATATTCACAAGAGAAGAGGAACTTGAGAACTCCAAAAATGTAAGCATGATCCATGGGTAACCCTTGATAAAACCTTGAAATTTATAGAAAAGGGGGATATGAGGGAATAAAGGGATGAATTTATGGTAAGATAATGGAATGACGGGGTGAGGTCAAGAGTTGGAATTAGACGGCGGGGGTCCCTTCCCCTCTGTAGGGGAAGAGACCACCTTAGAGGCCATCAATGTTAGTCTAGGTGAGTAAGAACCAATATAAAGTGAAATATATTTATCCTAAATGAAAAATTTCATCAAAATAAGACATAATTATTTAATCAAGAAAATCCCCTTTTAATTTTAAATTAAATTATATAAAATCCAAAAATAGAAAAGATATTAAGGATATAATATTATTTGAAATTTAACATAGTATCATTTAAAGGAATATTAAATTTAAAGAGTTTTCATGAAGGATATAAAATTATTAAATGTAGTATTCGTTAAAATAAATATTTTATTCATATCATATGTGGAAAGGGTATGTTTCATAAAATGACAAGAATATTAATTTTGAAACATTTTTTATAATGTACAATATTTGTAAAAATGACATCATTAATTAATTAAAGAATAATAAAAACATTCCTAAAATAATTTTTATGAAAACATGATTAATGAAGAAAACTTTTTTCATCAAAAAAATAAATAAAGATAGATTTTCTCAAATGCATTCTTTCTATCCTTTTACTTACCATTATATGATGTTACACCCCATTAAATTATATGGTTCTCCATTAATGAAACTTGAATTTACTAAAATCTAATCCTACATCCATCTCCAAATATATATGAATCATGATATAGTAAACTGCCATGTTCTTGCCATTAAACTGGTATGTATGATAAGTAATAAAAAATTCATGAATAATGTGCATAATTTTTTTTAAAATCTAACATGTATAGATTATAGGATAATAAATGAGTAATAAATTTTATATAATGTCATTTTATGATTCAAAAATATTATTTGAAAAAATTATTTCAATCACATTTCTGAACATGAACAAAAAAATTAATTTCTAACATTATAGGAAATTATATTTTAGGAAATGAATGTAATTTTTTTAAGTCAATGTGACAGAATTAGCTTAAGGTCAAATTTTATGTTTTTATAATATATATTTTTTATTAGATAATTAAAAATATCACATTATTGAAAAAAAATCAATTCCTTTCATATAAAAATCTATTTTTATATTTTATTTTCTCTAAAAACAAAATAAATATTAATTAATTATAAACAATATAATTTATTAAATATGATTCATAACTATACATTATATTATATAAGTTCTTTTTTTAATAAAAACACATTTTTCTTAAAATCGTTTTTATAGACAAAGATAATTTTTATCCTAATAAGATAAATTAATCTATATTCATTAGTGGTATTAATATTATTCATATATTATATAAACAACAATATATTTTAATTTTCATTTTTTTCGGTTTTAAATGGAATGGATTCCAGGAAAATTATGATTTAATCTTAATAAGTCATTATTCTAAAATATGTTTGCATTGGTGGTTGCAAGTTTATTAATTTAAAAAAAAATATAATTATAGAAATAAAATAATTAAAAATTAAACGAATATTTGGAATCATCATAATTATTATAATTTTATACGGTCAACTTAGTTTTGGATATATAAAATAGTAAGAAAAATAAATTTTTACTTCAATGTTTAAGGATAAAACATGTTTAATATGGAGTTTAAGAAGGGTAGTATTGAAACCCACTCTGGAAAAATTATTTTTTTTTTGAATATATCATAACCAAATATTCTCTTACCTTATAATACCTCTCCATTTATATCCTCTTTCACATGAACCTAACTTATATCAATGAAATACTCTATGAAAATATATGTAGGTCCCTCCCAACACCTATAAAAGGTTACCACTTATCCCCTATTATTGAAACCATTTTAGACTTATATATTAGAAAATTCCAACTCTAAATAATTTATATAATCATTAACCTCATAATATATCTTAATTTATTTGATTAATTAAATTCCTCATTGGCTTAACCATTAATCAAAAAGTGGATTCTCAAAGAATAGGTTTTGATCTTAACTATGATCTTCAAATTTAATTTCTTCTAATAATTTCACTAAAAATGTTTTATAAATTAATGCATAATTATAATATTATCCTAAATTTATGAAAATGTTATTATATTGATTTAAAAACATTTTATAACCTCTTATAGATAAAATGGTAGATGATATCATCCCTCAAGAGTATTTGTGAAATACAGCCTCTACATAGTGATTTGATTAGATTTCTATCCCCATCATTCATGGTACATTATAATGTAATATTAAATCTATATTTATATTATTTATGATATTATTATGATATTATAATTATGAATTAATAATAAAATTTATTTCATTCCATCCACAAAAAAATAGAAACCTAACATGTATATACATTCAAACTACCATCTACACATATTGATGTAATTCATTTTTAATGAATGATTTCTATTAATGGTTATAAAATTGGTTTATAATGAATATATATCATATATATATATGATTATCTAATAATGAAATATGAATAAACCAAAAATAGTGTTTGTTATGTAACTTTTGAACATAAACATACATGTCAACCAAAGAAGTAAACAACAGAAATGATGGTGATAATTAATGATTCATAAGAAATGAGTGATAAAATGTCATAATAAAAACAGGTATGATACTATATGTATTATTATATTTATTTTATATAAGTATAATAAAATTTAAATTTATAATACTATATTTTACATCTCTTATAATGAAAAATGTTCTTGGGGTAATGGTTTTATATTACAATATCATTTTTACTAGGATTCTTATTAGTAAATTTTGATTTATGAAATTAAATGATAAATCTATATATTATTTTATATATTATTTATCTAATTTATATTTCTATGTATTATATGTTTTACATTATTTTTATCTCTTAATGTACTTTAGATACCAAAATAATTATTTTTCAGGAAAACCAACATTTTTCTCATCAATTATGAATCTTTTCGCACATTTCCATATTTTGTTTGAAATTATTTAAATATTTTTTTAATACAATAAAATGATTATTTAAATTATTATATTAATATATTTGACTCTCTATACCAATGTTTAAAATCAATCTTCTTATTATTTTCCAAATGTGGTAATTTCTACTTTTTATTGAAATACGAATGTATTTCTTATTTTGAAATAAACTTTATGGAGAGTTTTCACCACCATTATGAATAAAAATTTCTTTATGTATTAAATTAAATATTTCATTCTTAATTTCAATGAAAAATATTTCCATAATATTATTGTAATTTCATGAATCTAAATAATTATTTTTGAATTAAAAGTGCATTTTCCTCATGAAATGTTCTAGGGATTATTATATTTTATTTTATCTATAATGACATCATTTTATGTATAAAATGATTTATTAGGGATATTATCTAGTATTTACAAAATTATTATTTATCTATATGATTTATGATAATTCTTATGGAATTTTTATGAATATTGTATCCTTTCAATAGTTTATTATTTGATTGTACGATAGATGTTTTATGATCATGGGTTACACATATGTATAGTTTTCAATATGTGATTTGAGGGCCATGATATTTATCACCCTACACATCATTTTGTAAAGAAAGGTATATCTTGAGATAATATGGACTAGAATGTGGAGTGTATCTATTTTAATATGGTAAATCATCAAATAATATTGTATTTGTTGTAATCCTGAACTAGGAAAATGATGTAATATAGAGTGAACCCAGTAAACTATGATTGTAGGAGAATCGATCTTTAACTAAGGAAAATATTTTTTATTTTTATTTGTATGCCAAAATATTTTACCTTACTCAAAATATGATCTCACACTTTATTATTATACACTTATTTAGGTTATATATAAAGATTTTAAGAATTTTATGTCGATTAATTATGATATTTTTAAATAATTTAATAGAAAATAATTTTGATCATTTATATGACAATTTTTTTTTCTATTGATGTTTACAAAGACACAAAAATATTATAGTTCTAGATGGGATATGTTAGATATGTAATTGATTTTTTATATTAATAATATATAGTATTTATGAATGAATATTTTGAGTTTCTATATTTGCAATCATAGATTATTTTAGTAACTTCTAAAAACATTTATATGAAAATGTAAGTGAGAACCCCTCAAATATTCCTATCTGATGAATAAAATCCTATATTTTTTAATGAAATGTGTGTGGGTTTCTGAATAAAATACAGATATACTGAGATAAAAATAGTTTATGTGGTTTTCCAAATATATTAGTAGGGAATATAACCCAAAAAAGAGTTGTTAGAGTATAACTTTTTCACCATTCTAGTGCATGATGAATAATGCCTTAAAATACACCTGGTTTGAAACTCCCTAATTATATGATAAAATTACTTCATATTTTAATTAAGATGAATTATGAGGTATTTCAATAAAAAAAGACCATAGAAAATCTTGGTTCAACATAATGATTCATAGATGGAAAAGAAGGTATCATTATTAATATATAAAATAAATGACTATAATTATTATTTGACTTCCAATTATGATTATTATTGATAATAAAAAGTTTTTTGGTTTTTGACAATGGTTATAACTAATCAAACAATGTTACCAGTAAATAAAATAGATAATTCATTGATTTTTCCCATAAGAAACTGAATAGTATGGGAAAGGGAATGAAAAATATTATTTTTATGTTTATGGGAAATTCTCAATTAATGAATCATGGTTAGATTCCAAATTGTAAAAGAAAATAAAAAATGTACTGTGGAGTTTGTCACGAGTTAATTTACACTATCATTTAGTGGGAACTCTAATCAACTAATTGATAATCAACTAATTAGAATAACTAGAAAGATATTTTCTATTATATATTTTTCATAATTGGAAAATGTTATCATTTATTGTAATCATTTGGTAGGTGAAATTCATCAATGATATAAATTTATAAATAATACGAGGAAAAATGAAGAAATTTATTCCTTAGAGTGGGATGAGATGAAGAAATTGTCTTCATTAAACAGTTTCTCTGTATTCATTTGAGGAAGATATAGAGGAATTCATTAAAATTCCAACAATTTATTTTGAACATATTCATAACTATGAGTTATATTTTACAAGACATGTTATCTTTTCTTTAGGTATTATTATCAAAATAGAAGGATAGATAGATAGATTATTTAATTCCATAAAATAATTTCTTTATAGGGTAGAAGCCATATGAGATAACAATAGCTATGAAAAAATAATTCAACATTCTATTTAGGAGGAAATAGATATTCATATCACCCATAAATCAAATAATTTTGATATGAAAATAAAGGATGAATTAAAATTAAATTCTAAAAAGAAAATAAATATAAATATGATGATGAGTTTTCCATTATTACCGAATTGTGGAAAGATGAATTGATAAAATTTTCATAAGGATACTAGTACATGTTTTATGTGTTTAAAATAAATCCATCATGAAATTTTATGTAAATTTAATGGCATGATGTTACATAATGAAAATAATGGAGTGACATATAACTAGAATTAGACACCTATACTACAATGCTAAAATTAAAAGGCAACATTTGTAATTTTTCTTATAGAGGGTTGCCCACTAAAATAGACAACCAAGATCATCTTACATCAGTACCTAAACATGTAAAGTGGACCATTCA
The DNA here is from genome assembly GCA_963277665.1 of Viscum album. Classification (NCBI taxonomy): domain Eukaryota; kingdom Viridiplantae; phylum Streptophyta; class Magnoliopsida; order Santalales; family Viscaceae; genus Viscum; species Viscum album. The sequence goes on along the minus strand of OY728148.1, from coordinate 1,864,632,366 downwards.
ACACCCTTAATTACCTTCCCTTTATCCATAAGCCCTATTACCCAATTCACTAAACACAACCACTCACATCACTTTAGGAAGTAAATTTACACATCTTCTTCAAAATGTTCTCTAAATTATTTCCTATAAATAAAAAAATATTGACATCATTATATGAAAATACATATAAGATAGATACCACACCCAAATAGGGCAGAAAAGTTAACTTTCTTTTATCACAAAAATATTATTATAATCTTAATATATGTTACTAATCATAGATAGATGAAATTATATATATAATCATAAACTTTCCTCTTGAAAATTTATATCCAAAAACTGACATGTGGTAAAACTAATAATATCATTGACATCTCTAATCCTAAAATTTTCAATGAACATTTTATTAATAACAATCTTTCATTAACCAAATTTATTTTTAGATTTCATTTTTTTATTTTCAATATAATTCTCAATACAAATATAAATACATATTGTAAAGCAATAAAAAGTATCTCATTATTTTTATAACCCCATATGAAAAATAAGAATTTATAAAACATGGTTAGCCTTTATATTAAGACCATAGTCATAGTCAAAACATTTTTATGAAATATTCCATAAAGGATACAATGTAATAAAATAATAATGACATACTTATTCAAACATTAATGTATGAAATTGAGTAATTTCATAAGATATATAATGAAAATTATTAATCACACTATAAGGGTTTTTCATAGAATATATCTTTCCACTATACATAAAATCACAACATCAGTCCCAAAATATGCATTTAATGAAAGAAAATATTCATAAAATAAATCCTTATCAAAGAAAAAAACTATTTGTCAAATGTTATGTGTTAGGAAAATAAAATTTCCCCCTTATCGAAAAAAAATATTTCCATTAAGATTGAGTGTATGGTATAATCTTATCTAATGAAAATTTATCATTAGACATTAGTAATTCTTAGGTTAATGATGGATGGATTAGTATAATATGACTGTTACAAATTATGGAATAAAAAATGGAATTCAAGTATCATGCTATAAGAGAATAAAATTAGAACATAAATACAATAAGGTTGGTGGTAGAATATGGGATAGTAAAATATATCAATAAATAATTCTGTATGTATTTTTTTATTTCATTAGAAGATAACACATCTATTGAGCCAAAGAGATTATTTAATGGTTTTTTTATATTTTTGATTTATTTTTTTGAGAATAGGATATAATTATGTATGTTTTATTTTTTTGAAAACACATGAATCTTATTCTATGTATTAAAATTAGATGATTCGACATTAAATGTCCATAATATTTATATTTCATGAAACAAGTTTCTAATGAAATAATAATTGAAGGAGTCATTGTGATTATATAGTTTAGGTTTATATGGACAAGAAACTTGGATAACACCATATAATAATAGAAAACATATAGGAAATATTGTCCATAATACATTTGAGACTTCAATTAAATATATTCATTCCAAATAGCTCAAATAGTTGAGTTTTAGGGCTTCTAATATTTTGGGGACCTCCACAAAAAACCACACACTTTGTTGTGATAAATAATATAGATGATTTACTATGATGAAGTGAAAATATCACACCATAGAGTGATGTTTAGTTTATTTAAATGGAACTAGATTTCTGGCATCATCTACACCACTATAAACAATCCATGTCATAGATCTCATCATTAATAACTGTTATGGTTTTGGAATTCTTGGGGCCTCTACATAATTGTATTTTTTTCAACATCATGGTCATGTTAATGGATAAAAAACTATGCTTTATTAATTAGTCAATTCCATAGGGGTTATTTATATGAATTTGGTCAATTCTTAATATTTTTTAGCCTATACACCATTTACCATTGTCAACTTGAAAGAAAATAGTTATAGTTATGTGAAAACAACAGAAAAATAAATTTATGTTTCATAATTAGCTATACCACACTATCAAAATTCCATCTTGGTAGTTTTTAGGGATCATGATGACAGAGACCCATCAAATGATTTTTTTGATTATTTTAGTCCATAGTAACTACCCATTAGATATTTATGGACCTGGATCTTTTGATTTAATTTCCAAAGGTTTTGTTTTAAATAGGAGTTAAAATAATATCATGAATTTATTTTAATTTGAAATTAAAATTAAAACATGATGTGATACAATGAACTAAAGGGGTTTTTTTGGAGAAGAAATTTCTTAGTTGGGTAAATAGTGAGAAACATTTTAGATGATTATTAAGAGAAGTAAATTAAGAAGTGTTTTCACGTATTGGAATAGAGTGAAAATATCCATTATTTATTTAATTAGGTTGATGAAGAATAGGAGAATTATTGCACCATAAATTCATGGGTATAGTTGGAAGTATTTATTATTCATTATATCAAAATCTATTTTATTATTCTTGCTCGGGATGAACTAAAATAGTATAGAGCCTTGATATTATATTTTTCTATATCTAAAACCTTCTCATTGTACCTACCTATTGAAACATTTTTTCATATGATCTTTGTGGAACCTCAATCATTTTGGGGACTGTTCCACTCCCTTTTATTAGTGAACCATGTAAATCTATTATTCTGTTAATTTGTTTGTGTTTTTGACAAATAGTGACCAAGATTCTCTTTAACTGTTCATGAGTGTGGATTCAACAAGAAATTATAAATGAAGTTGAATCACATATTCACCTAGATCTCAACAGTTCCTCACTAAACCAGGAGTATAGTTTTTAAGTGGTATCAACCCATATGATACCCTCATTGGTGATTCCTTTTTTGATGTTTGAGAATAATTATCTCTTGTTTAGAAGTAATTGTTACTAAATGCCTAGTATATAGCGCATAAAATCATATTTTAGTCCTTATAATGGGGATTCTAACTTTTTATTGAAAAAATAATCATATAAGGATAGAAATGATGATTCCATAACTTTTATATATTAGTTTGGATATTCGCGAGGCACAAACTTTTGGTTATCCACCTTATAAAGAAACTATTACCTTGTCACGAATAGATTAAATTAATACTTACAATTAATGTCAGGAAATGAAATATTTACATTCTTTATTTTCTATGAACGATGTTATAAATTTTTGAGGAATTAATATAACCATTGATATTTGGGATAAAACTAAAAATATCAATGATGGGAATAATAAGGTGAAGCATGCAATGATACCAATATTGATAATTAACTATAACAGTCATAAATTTAAATTACTTGAAATTTAGGATAAATTATTCAAAGGATTTAATAATATGGTGTGTACAATTATATTTTACTATGATAAATTAGATGATACAAATTTGTTTTAAAAATTAATTTATATATTCATGGAATGGTTTGGGAAAAAATTATCTTATTTTGAAGGTAGTGATTTAGAAACTATTCATTTATATGATTTAAAATTTATTCTCATAACTAATGAGATAATGAAAGATTGTACCATCAAGATGAATTGTAAGGATAAAAAAGAAATATCTTTGATGGCCTTAAAGAAAGAGATGTATTAAGTGGAATATGTTGAAAAAAATATTGATTATAGTGATTCTAATTCTGATTTAGTTCATATTTTTGATCATATGATATCTATAATCTCTAAAAATGTGGTAAGTGGAAATGTATATTCTAAATAAAAAACTATAATGTAATTATTTTGTTATTGAGTATTTGATAATTTTTAAATAAATTATCCCATGTTGAATTAAAATATTGTCAATAAATAAGAGAAGGTAGCTTCCAGGAGATTATTTAAGAAGATATAATTTTAGATTGAAAAATAATGGGTTTATTTTAATGATAATAAGGGAAATTTTTCATAATTCTATAATTAGTTTTTAATATATAAATGAACAATATGGTATTGTAGATATTTGGAAGAATAAATATATACATCAAAGGATGTTGATGAAAAAAATCTTATTGTAAATGTGGATAATATATAATTAAATAGTGATTATTGTTATGAAGATAATGAAATTGAAGAAAATAATAAATAATTATTCATAAAAAGAGAACTAAATAATTTTAATGAAATGATATAATTGATTTAAATAGAGATAAAATACATTAATAAGAAAAATCAATCTTTTAGATAATATGAATATGTTTTTAATGAAGAAAAAATTATAATAGAGAATCAAGTAGATGAATTGAATATGTTTTTGTAGAATGTAATAGACCAATAGTCATTATATTTTAATCAATGAAATATCAATAATATGAGGTAAAAATTTTACAAAACAAATATATGATATGGAAAAATATATTAAAAAAAGTTGTCTTAATTTCTAATTCTATATTTTTCATGTTAGGGAAATGTTATGTAATTACAATTATAATAGAAATAAACAATGTTTCATCACAAATAATGTCAAAAATATTGATCAATCATGTGTTATTCAGGACAAGATGAATCAAATCAAGAATAAAAAAATTGTTTTGAAAATCATTTTATTCACCAGATTTAGTATATTCTGAGTGCATCAAAATGAATGAAAAAATTGCTACAAATGGTGATAGAAAATAAGGGATAAAAATGAATATTCATAATAATAAGAAACATATCGAAGTCCATAAAAATTTTATTGTATAAAAAATTAATTATGGGAGGTTGAAAGAAATTATTACAGTTCTGTAAAAATATATGATTATAAAGGAAGATATGTTTGATTATGGTTACTTTTTTAGTATTTATATTTTCGGATCATGGAAAGAATTTTTTGGTTTAATTTCTAATTCAATAATGAGTTTAGATATTGTACAAGGAATAAATTTTGAGGGATTAATCTCCCTAAAAATATAATAAATTCTAGGAAACCTGTGTAATCTAAAATGAAAATATAATATAGATTTCATCTGTTGTAATATATTTTTGATTCATGTGAGAAACATGTTAATATTTAAAATGGGTGTCTTGTTTTTATAATAGTACAAATGTGGTCAAATGACAATATTTACAATTCTCATAATAAGAAAAAGAATTGGAAAGAAAAATATTGATTGTATTATGTTACCTAAAAAGTATCTGAAGGATAATTTCTAGAGATTTTGGATATCGATTATTCCTCTAATATGTCTATAAATATGAACCTAATCATGGATACTGGAAAATGTAAATATGTATTGGTGATATTTTAAAATTATGGTTCACTTAAAATAAAATGTTTTTGGTCAAAAATAATTGACATAGATCAATTGAAATCTCAAAACTTGTTTTTTTGTCTATGGAGAGAAACACTATATTATTTGTGTGTCATAGTTATGTTTCAAAGGGAAGGAAGTGATTTATCAAAAAATGGGGTCATGATGATATTTAATGATGGATATATTAAAATAAAACTACAATTAAGAAGATTAAATATGTTTCGGTTTGGTGATTCTATACATTATTATTATATAGGCATGAATGAATAAATTTGATTATGGAATTTTAAACATGGTCTTAATAGCCAATGGAACATGTAATATCATATTTATATAAACAATTTTTATGATTTTATATATGTTTAAAATATATGGGAATTTTATATGTTCTACTAGTCAAAATGTCACATTTGTTAATACTCCATATAAGAAGCATGAAATACAGACTACTCATACATTAGAGTTAATTCAATATGACTATTTCTAGCCAATAAGGAGGCATTAAAAAATGGATATAATTATTATATTTTCTTTATTAATTAAATTACTCATATTACATGTGTTATATTATTGAAATATAAAATGGATTACATAAAACATTTTAATAGAATCAGGATAAGTGTAGAGAATGTTTGTGGTTACTCATTAAAGAAGAACTAAACTAATAATTGTTCTATGTATACTAGTGGAATATGTTATGCCTATCATATCAATCATGGTATTTATTTAGAACATATTATTCAAAACATTTAAAAAAAATATTTCGGTTAAACTAAAAAATTTAATTTTTGTTGATATGGTTTAAACAATGTTCCTAGAGAAAGATACAACACCGTTTTTTGAGACATGTCATTGGAGAAGTGGTTCATTTTCAAAATCATTATCATTATAGAAAAAATTCTAAAATTTTATGTCAGGAGGTGTACTAAATGAAATATACATGTTTTACAGTTTATGAATATTTAGTTATCCATGCATTTTAAATGTTAAATGTGAAAATGTTTTAAATTTTGAAAGAAGATATTTTTATGTAAACATTATTTTTTATCCACCAAATGGAAAAGTATATCATTTTTATATCAAATAGACATAAAATATTATTGATTTTGTTGATTTTAAGCTAGTGGAAAAATAAATAAAGTAATTTATCATTATAAATTCATGTTCTATATGTAATGATGTTGAATTTAATTTTGTTAAAAACAATTTTGAAGCTTCAAAAAATAGAGATAATAATGAGGAAGTTACATTTTAAGAATTTGATTCAATGAAATTAATGATGAAAAATAATTTTCAAATTATCATGTGAAGAAAAGAAATTTTTTGGGTTCAAAATATCATTGGAAATCTGGGACAACATATTCAAATAAGAAATACATTGATTAAAAAATATCATACCTCATCGCTCTATTTTGTTGAAGAAAATTTCTAGAAAGAAATAATGAAATATATAGAGTATATTGACGAAATAAATGTTGAGTCTCATCAAATTTAAAATAACATGTCATGGTAATTTGAATCTGATCTTTATGGAAGGAACATTATTAAGGAAAAGGGGGTGTTCTGAAAAAAATTAATAATAGGGGGGAAGTAGTGAGAAATAAAGCAATTGGGTTGTATAAAGGCTATTCATTTTTTGAAAAAAATGAAGCTGATGAAACAATTTCACCTATCAAAATATATGAAATAATAACTATTTTTCCATTATAGTAAAAAGGCCTTGCTAAACCATTCAAATGGATGTTATGACAACCTTTATCAATTTTGAATTAAAAGATGAAGTTTATATTGAACAACCATATGTTTTTCCACATAGTGAAAATGATAAATTGTTTATATATTAAAAAAAGATTTATATGTTCTAATTAAATTTCAAAGATATTTGTAGTCAATGCATGAAACCAACAAGAAGAATTTGAATTTCAAAATGGGAGATGAGATAAATTATGGGATAGAAAAAATTTTAATAGAAGGAATATATTTTTCTAAATGAAGAATTTTATTCTAATGAAATTATTAATAATTTTGAAATAGTGAATTTAATTTCTATTTATACCACATTTTGTTAGGAATCATGTTCATAAAAAATAAACAAGAAAATGAAGCGGATCAAATTAACTTTTGAAAGCTAGTCTAAATATTACATTTCATAAAAACAATATGACCAAATATTATGTATGTTGATACTATTATTTATAAGTATCAATGCACAAAAAAGTGTCTCATTTTATTTATAGAAATTTAATACATAGATACATCAATTTAAAAGATATTTTTTTGTTGAAATGTGATAACAAATGGATACTTGATATTTTTAGTTTTTAAAATGTTGATTGGGAAGGATTTATTGATGATAAAAGACAAATATCTTGTGGGTAATTCATGATAGAAACATTATATGTTTATTTAAATTTAGGTAGGTTAAATTTAGATACCTTTTACATTGTTGAGGATAAATATTTTCTAGCTACTCATGACTTAATGTAAAATTAATGGATGAAGACTCAACTAGAAGATCTAAATGTTGAATTGATTTTTTCATTAATTTTTGGATGTGATCATTACTATTAAAGTAAGATTTTATAAAATATTTTCTATCATTAAATTTATAAAAGAATTTTGTAAAATATAACATCATAAAATATGTAGAGGGGATGATTGAGGTGAAATTGGAATTTGATTACAAAAAATGTGAAAATTAAAAATATGTTTTCCAATCTACTATCAATTGATGACTTCTATAATTTGAGGTTAAATTTAGGTATTGAACCTCATTATTCATAAATTTATGATAGGATATTGATTTACCTACTAATGTTAGTGTATAAGTTTTTTAAAGAGGTCAAAAATTGAAAAATAAATTTTTCCATTAATGTTTTGTGCCAATTTTATTCATAGGTGTTGTATACAATATAGGTGGAGTAACTGTTGATATCTATTACCATTGGGGAATAATATATTTAGATAATGTTTTCAAAATGGTTATAATATAAATTCATCTGGTATAAACTGTTTTAATAGTTTATTAAATGTGTTTCCAAGAATCATTCAGGTTTGAAATAATTGTTGATGTGATGATAATGTTCAGTTTTCTGAATGTTATTTTCATGCTAGAGAAAGATTCATATTGAACCCTAACTTGTCGAAAATATGGTATTATTTATTCAATTTTATTTTTTCATAAATCTAATGAACTCAAGAATTCATATATATTTTTCATTGATGATACATTGATACTTTTTTACATTAGTAGTGATTTATGTTCCTTGGTTTTCAATGAAATCATGAAAGGAGATTGAGAAGCCCAATATTTCTTTTATGGTTGTAGTGATTTTTAAGATTTTTTTAGAGTTGAGTATAGGATTATATTGTCTGTGATTTTCTTTGTATAATTTTTAGATATTATATAGATTGATTTCGAGACCATGTGCTCAAAGAATGAATCATTCTGACACACGGTGTGCCCGAAACATAAGTTTGAAAAATATTAAAATATTTAATATCCAGTGTGTGGTTCTCATGAAAAAGTGGAATAACTCTTAAATATTTTCTAAAATCAGAAATCTAAGTGCATGGTTAAGTTCATAATAGCAGATTTACCCTAGGTTCGTACTGACCTTAATCATTGTGGGATATTTTTGAAAACCTTGTCGCAGATATACAAGAAATAAAATAATTCATTAAAATTTATTTCTAACACAGTGACTTATCCTATTCCTTAAATGTGTCTTTTTGTCTTAATTCCATGGTTATCCAGATTAACCTAGAACATATTGAGGTTCATTTGATAATGCACTAAAAATCCTTTCTAATGAATGATGATGGAACCTTATATCAGAGATTTAAAGAAACCTATCTTGGATGATCTCACCAATGATAATGACACATCGATCATTCTTCATCAGTGATCGATAAAAATTGATGTAGGGATTTTGATTCAATCTGTTCTTCCCCATTATTAATTCCCATGATGAACACTAAATAATTTATGAACTGATTGGCCCACTGATCGATCGTGTTTACGGGGTTATCATGAGTTTTTTCTTGAGTGTTGATTAGATTTTATTTACCATTCTAATGAAAATGAACCAAGATTAGAAAAATATCAATTAGGTTCATCCCTCGTGATTTTATTTTTCTTTCCTCCCTCTTTTCATCGCGTTATTCTCCAATAGAACCCCAAGGTTCAATGCTAGACATTTTAGGGTGGTTTTGAACTGGATCGGACCCCCAAATTCAATTAGAATAAACAATTAAATCCATATATTTGTAGATTGGGACCAAAGGAGCTCGAATGTATGACTGTATCAATTTTCAGGCATCAAAGGTGGTGTGGTGGTCCATGAAAGAGACCACCAGCATGGAATTGGTGACTAGTGGCTAGTGGTAGTGTGTGCATGTAGAGTGGGTAGGGCCAGGCAGAGTGGGATGAGTGGTGAAAACATGTAGTGGGCCTTTCCAAGCAGTATGGGTATGACAGACGGGCAGGGTTAGAAAGCTAGGTTGGGTTGGGCCAACGGCTAAGGCCGGACCATTTTCATATCAGGGGAAACTAGTGTAGAGCCCGATCATGGCTGACCAGGGATCCCAGTGATGGTGCGGTAGCCAACATATCCATACACCAAGACTTTTGTTTCCTTATTTTCGAATTAGTATATGAAAAAACTAGTTGCAGGGAAAAATAATGGTATATGAATCATATAAGAAGGGTTGTGTCTTCTTTGCCCTTCTTGAGTCAAATCCCTAGATTTTCTCTATTTATTGTGGCACATCTCGTTTAATTTCAGGATGCCTCCATCTAGATATCTAGATAGGATTTCACCAGGTAATCATGAGGATTATATTCCTAGAAATGAGTCATCAGTGCTAGGGCCTATACCCAATATAGAACCTTTGGTTTGGTTACCAACCACACTACCCCCATCAAGAAACAACTATTACAAACACTACCAGATGACGATTCACTCAGGAAACGTGTTTTGTACAAGCTTTATAGGATTTAAACTCCTAGGTTTCATAGAAATAATGACCCCTAGATGGATGAGGATTGGATAGACGTAGTCACCCATGTTTTCCACCCTCTGAGGATGCTTTTTGACCAGATGCTATTCCTTCTCGCGAGTCTTATCCAGGGATTTTTGGGGTGATGGTGGAGCTTGGTGACTCAATCAAATGATGAGACATCTCTCTCCTATAAATATATCTAGTATCAATTCATATAGGATTCCCATCTAGTCATGTTGAGATTAGTATGTAGAAAAGAGCCCCTTCATCAGCGTAGGGAAATATGACCATGGGAGAGTATTCAACAAATATTATTGATCTTTATCACTACTCCATTGATATGGTAAGAGTCCAGTTCATTAGGGATTGGACCTTCATGTAGGGATTAAAAAAGGAAATCAGGGCATTAGTGTTCTCCATTATCATTTATACTTATGCAGGAGTACTTGACCTGACCGTGATAGTATAGAGTTTTCTAGAAGAGAAGACACTGGTAGTTGGGGTGAGTAGTGGGAACCTAATAAATGAGACCTCAGTAGTAGGTATCAATCAATATTAATAGGGACCCAAGTTGTTTGGCGGCATCAAGAGGCAATCAAGGGACTCAGGGTCAGCGGTGTATGGATCCTAGGGTTGCATGAATCAGTCAAGTAAAATATGGTGTTACTTATGTGGAATTTGGGGAAATCTCACATGAGATGGCCTGACCTATTGTACAATTAATTAGGATAAGGTCGAGGGACTTCCAAGGTAGAGGTAGAGATAAAATCAGGATTTCCTACAGGTTATCAGACATGGAAAAGGGGCAAGTATGAATGAAGGAGGTGGTTGGAGGATCGACCTATTACCACCGCCACCCCTAGGTTGTCTATGCCAGGATTAGTGGGCCCATGGACATGGATGAGGATAGCCACATTTAATAAAGGATTATGGCCCCAAGGCTCCAGGGATGATACAAGATAATATTTGTTTATTTTCAACAATAGTTTTAGTTTTGATAGACATAGTTTCTAGTCATTCCTTTATTTCCATGAATCTTATTCTAGACTCAGTGATTCCGGTTGAAAATTATACTCAACCCTTATACTTGGAGACTCCCAATAGAGGAGACTCGATGATCACACAATGGTGAAGATAGTGTGACCTAACTCTTGGAGGTTAGAGTATTAGTTGGGACCTATTGGTAGTGGTGTTGAGGCCTTATTAATTCATTCAAGGTATGGAATAGCTATCCTCAATTCATGCCCATATTGCCTATTTTAGGCGAAGAGTTTGGTGTTTCAATAGTGATAGAATCTGTTTTTTCTTTGTTTCTGAGAAGGAAACACAGTCAGAATAGGTTGGACTCACACATAGGAGCGTGCAACCAATTACCCATCAGTTGTATGGCCTCACCTGTGGCATAGTGAATGATATGAGTTCTCATTTTCCTATAGTGGAAGAGGAGTATAAGGATGTCTTTCCTGAAGATGTTCCAGGTTTTCCTCCCCATTGAGACATGTACTTTTTCATTTATCTACACCTCAGGATGACACTGATATCTACACCTACATACAGGATATCTCTCATAGTTCTTCATGTGATGAGGATACAATTTGAGGACTTGTAGAGGATATGGTTCATGGGATCCAGGGTATCACCATGAGCAGCCCCGGTTCTGTTTGCTAAGAATTTAGACAGGATCTTGAGGTTATTTGTGGATTACTGGTGTTTAAACAAAATGACCATGAAAAGGAAGTATCCACAATCAAGGATCGATGACCTATTTGAACAATTTAAAGAGGTATGATGGTTCTCAAAGATTAACACCAGATTTGGGTATCACCAACTAGGAGTACATGATGAGGATATACCAAATATTTCTTTAATATGTTATTACGGTCATTATGAGTACTTGGTGATTCATTTTGGAATGGATAACTCCCCAACAGTGTTTATGGGACTTATAATTTGGATATTTTATCCTTACATTGACCATTTCATAATTTTATTCATTAAATAAATCCTTGGGTACTCACAATCTGAGGAGGAGCATGTGAGACACTTGAGGATGGTTCTTGATAGACTCTGAGAGCACAAACTATGATGAAATATCTATAAGATTTAGTTTTATATTCAAGAGGTTTGTTTTATTGGACATGTAATTTTGGAGCCTGGAGTTGCAGTGGATCTAGTAAAGGCTAATGTAGTGCTTTCTTAGGAGCCATCTAAGAGTGTTACTAAGGTGTAGAGTTTCCTTGGATTGTATGAAATCTATCGGAGGTTTGTTCCTGACTTCACCAGATTAACGGAACCCATGACAACATTGGCATGAAATGGTATCCTTTTTTGTGGACAAAAAATTTCTAGATGTTCTTTCAGGTGCTAAGGCAGAGGTTGAGGAGCACTCCATCTTGTGGTTACTATATGAAGAAGTCGAGTATGTGGTGTTATGTGATTCATCAGTGTTAAATATTGATTGTGTCCTGATGTAGAGGAATGTTTTGATTGTCTATGTTTCACAACAGTTGAGACCACATTAGAATAATTATGTGACTCGTGATCTTGGGTTAGTACCAGTAGTCTTTGCATTTAATATATGGAAACACTACTTGAAGGGAGATTAGATTATCATATACTCTGATCAAAAGAGTCTCAAGTATATATTCTCTCAAAAGGATCTAATATTTAGGAAGAGGACATGACTAGAGTTCCTCCTGGACTATGAATTATAGATTTTCTATACCCATGGGAAGCGAAAGGTGGTGACAGATGCTCTGACTAGGAGATCCAGTTCGTAGTTGTTGAATAAGGAATTATAGTAGTTATCCTCATTGCATATATCCATTATGAGTTCATATGGAGGATCTTACATCCATTCAATTTTTTTCTCCCCTCTACTCTTATAGTGAGTTTGGGAGAAACAACTTGGGGATACTGATTGTGAGACATTACGTGCTTAGTTGTCTATAGGGCATACACCCGATGGATATTTGTAAGGTGAGGACCACATTGTTTTTTAGAGGGAACGTAGTAGTACCAATGGAATTATGGGAAGAATTTCTAAATAAGTTTCATACATCCACTCAAGTGGTACATCTTGGTGTGGTGAAGATATAAAAGAACCTCCAACATCAGTTTTGGTGGCCAAGAATGAAGAATGTTGTTGCATAGTTTTTCTCTTGATGACTTACTTTTCAGCAAGTAAAGGTTGAGCACTAGGTTCTGGAGAGTTTATCTAAACTCTTTAAGGGGACAAAATTGAATTTGGATGGGAGATATATGTACTTATTAATGGGTTTACCACATAGTTCTAGGTACACAATTCTATCTGGGTGATCGTTCGAGATGTTCCTAGTTACTAATTCCCATGATGAATGTAAACTAATCTATGAATAGATTAGATTGAGGATTGATCGTCTTTGCAGGATGGGTTATTTTATGATATTATAAAGATTTTATTCTGGAGTTTGTTTTTATTTCATTTAACATTTATAGTGTTGATTAACCAAGATCAACATTACATTTTTTATAGGATCATCCCTTTCAATTTGATTTTGGATTACTCTCTCCATTCTTCGTGTTCTTCCCTATTTGAACCCCTTGATTCCTAGATTGATATTCCTGGGTCGTTTTGAACTTTATTGGACACCCAGATTCATGTTGAATTGACAACAGAGTCTAGATCTATCGAGATTAGTAAAAAAGGAGCTTAGATCAAGAATTGTTTTCATTTTTAGGCATTAGAGGAGGTACGATGGTCTGTGAAAGTGAGCACTGGTTTAGCAGAGATGACTGGAATTCGAAGTTTGAACATAGTGGTATAGTGTATGTGGGTGGTGGAGACACATACATTTGGGAATGAAGTAGGTGGATATGGAATTGGTGGAGGATGCGGTAGTGGAAGAAGTGGATGTGGATCAGTGTCAACTATCGAAATGGAGAGGTAGTGGTGACATGGAGTGGGTCGTGCCAGGAGGCCCGAGTTAGGAAGATAGGAAAATCCATGTCAGTGGGTCGGGTTAGTCTGGTGAGTAAGTTCAAACACAGATTAGACACAAGTTAGATCTAGGGCAACTGGGGTGGATCCTAGTTGTGGCTGACCCCTATGGTCCACTACAATGGTCGATCTTAGGGCCACTATAGCTTGAACTACCATGGGTGCAGTAACAACAACAGTCGAACCTTATGGTAGACTATAGGTTCCTCACCCATGCGGTGGGGGGAAAAACCATAGTTGTCAATCACAACGGTTGGGGGACCTAATGCAGTGGTATGTCCGTCGACGCAGGTAGTTGTGTGGTCCCCTTCATTCAAAATAGCATAAATCCTAAACTGAATGTCTAATCAACGAGATGTCTACGACGATGAGACCCTAATGTTGAGACATACATTTTGAGACCAATGGTGGGTTTTTAGTTTATACCAATATATGTTGAGAGAATTCCATCGGTCCTTTCCTTGATGGTTCAATATATCATTACATTTATATCACTTGATTATAATCCCCTCAAGAGGCAGAGTTTCAGATAGAGTTATTGTATCCCTTTGTTAGACTAAAGAGTGATCCCCTATCACCCATAGTTTAGTTTGTGGGATCATCATAATATCCATGAGTAAGGAATTTATCCTCCATCTAGGGGGTGCATCATTTGGGTTTGTGGAATCATTATCTTGTGATCCCCTACATAGTGGGTTGATCCATATTCGGTTCGTGTTTTTCCCCAATGGTTTTGGGTGTGAACCCTTATCTATGTATCATTATCTTCCTTGACTAATGTGTTCTATTTTTGAAAATAAAAAATGATCTATACCTATTCATTGACTATCTCCTATGATATAATGGATCAAGGAGTGAGTTATCCACAAATGGTCACACGTCATTTGAAAACCAATAGATGGAAGTTGGTTATGAACGCTTGATGGTGTGGTGTATCTCTTGAATATATCCGGATATCCTTATCATATGTTTTGTAGACATATAACTATATATAGATGGCATTAATTTTCTTTTGGAATTGTGTTTTGGTTTTGGGTTTCTTATTGAGTACTATTATACTCAACCCTCTACATGGGTCTTGTCTCATGTTTCATGTCATGTGCAGATGATCAACCTTTTGACGGAGTCCTTGGTAGACCAGGATCAGATGGTGCTTGAAGATGTGTGTGTGTGTGTGAAAGTAATTTTGGATAATGCCTCCCATTTTTGGGATATTCTTACTCAGTTCTAATCATCATCCCCAGACCTATTAGATTCAAGTTTGGGGTAGTCATTGAATGGGACCCACTAGGACAGGTCATGACAAATATTATGTTTTCTAGATTTTTTTCCAATACATAAATCATTTTAAAAGTTTTAAAATAAGATGATTCCATGTGAACTGTTCTTTGTGTCTATATATAATGAATGGATTTCATGATGAAAAAACAATTGAAGGAGACATATAGATAACGTAAAATAGGTTTCCAATCCATCAGATCTCAGACTACACCACATTATAAGGCAATAAAACTCTTCACAAGTTAAAATTCTATTGAAGATAATTCAACTAATGTTATCCATGGTGTAGTTAAGGTCCTCACCAAAGAGTTCAGATTGAATTTTTTTTGGTTCTATAATTTTGGTGACCTCCACACAACAACCCCTTATGACATGTCGTATTCATTAGTATGAAACATGGGAAAAATAGTGATAATACCACTCAATTTAAGGGATTCAAGTGTATTTATTTTTTTCTAGAGACTTTGTGACCCCCATGTCGTAGTACCTTATCCACACCAAAAATATTATGTCGAAGGATTTCGATGGAGTTGGAAATTTTTGGACAACTGAACCATTTTTTTGTCCACGTCATAGTCGATTGAATGGGTAAAGGAATATTATACAGTGATCTATCAATTTATTAGGGTTGAGATTGCTAGATTACAGTGATTCTAGATATTTCATGACATCTATAATGTTTCTCCTTGACCACATCACAATTTAGCCCGATAGTTTTTTAGAGACATCTAAAAATGAATTTTTTATATAATAATGACCTTAAACATGCAATATAAATTAAATTTAAGATATTTTAAGGGATAATGTTAACAATGATTCATCTAATGAGTATGGTGTCTATTTCAGTTCATAATAACTACCAATTTCAAATTAGATGATCATGATCTTTTTATTTAAGATCCAAATTATGAGTTTAAAAGAGGTGTTGAAATAAGTTAGTGAAGTAATTTATATTTTAAATTTCCAATTGAAACTTGAACTATTACTATGTAAAAGGGTTTTGGTAGAGAATATATTATTTAGTGAAAAAATATAGATAAAAATGATAAAAGCTGATGGAGAGAATATTAAGAATAAGTTGTTGTTTATATTTTCACTAAGTCAAGGGATCCTTGTTGTATTTCTGGATATTAAAGGAAAAGAGTATAATAAATTTATCACTAATTGGATGTAATGGTTGGAATCCCTTATTATTTGGAATATCTATATTTTCATTATTATTATAGTATAGGATTAAAAATTAAATAAAAATGGAAGAATCCCTCTACCAGGTTTTTATTCCATCCATTTTAATAAATGATTTTTTTCATTTATCATTGTGGGGTACCACAAATTTTAATAATTACATGATCCCAAGTAATTGACTTTTTAGTTTTACTATTCCTCATTTCCTACATAGAATCACATCAAAATTCTTATTCTGTAATTATTACAAAAATAAAAATGATCATGGTATAGTTAGATCCTAAAATAGAATTTAATTATGAAGTCCCAATATTTAGGAACACCAAATCCAATTACAAATTAAATAATCTCATATGGAATTAAATAAAAAATATCTATAATCCCTAGAGATTTTTTAATATATATATTTTAAATAATATTATGTTTGACAATTTTCTCTGTGAATAATACAAAACAAAAATGATCCATTAAATGTTTGATGAAAATTATTATGAAATTTTATAAATAATAAATTATCTAGTAATTAAATATATTGAAATTAATTAACTTTTTTAAAAAAAAAAGGTTAAATAATTAATATAGATTAATTTTTGTATCTCAAATAAATGTCTAAACTATTAATAAATTAAATAAACAACATTTAAATGATTATGATGAAAATATATGATATAAAAATAAAATACCTAATTTATATATATTTTTTAAATGAAAAATTATTTTAAAAAATATGAAGAACACATAATTAATAAAAACATTAATTCTTAATAAAATCAATTTTCTTTGTATTTTGGATATTAATAAAAAATATATATTTTGAATATTTTAAATTTTAATTTTCAAAAATTTATTCATATTTAATCAAACAAATAAATATTTACCTAAAGTGAATGATTGACATTTTTCTAAAACAATTTATTTTAATGTGAATACTGAAAAATAATTTATTTATTAAATGCATAGAGTTTTTTATGTATTAAGAATTACGTGTAACTTAATGACTTTTAAAAAAATTTATTTATAAAAAATTATTAATGGGTAAATATATACATTTTAAATACTATTATGAATTTAGAAAATAATTTTTTATTAATATAAAATAAATTATAATAAAAGATAATATTTACAGTAGTTTATTTTAATATTACTTTGCAAATATAATATTTTTACAGTTATTTATGGATAAATAAATTTTGTATTTCATAAAATAAAACAAATTGTATCATGTAAATCAATTAAAATGATTATTTTATCATAAACATATCTTTTGATCCTAAAAATTTATATCTTCTAAGAATAGGGTTTTTATGCATTATATACTATAATGGTGAAATAAAATCTTTACATGAATAGAAACTAGATCATATAATATGGTTTTTAGATTTGGAATCAGTATTATAAAATTATTTAATAAGGGACATATAACTTTTAGAAATTTAAAGTAACTTAGGTAAAAATTTCATCCCATAGTAAGACAAAAAAGAGATAAAAGAGAAAATCATAAGACGAAAAGGCTTAAAACATGTTTAAAATTTATTAAAATTAATATTTGAAGAATTAAAATCCATATCCAATTCTACTATATATTATTGTTCATTTTAATATCAATAATATAAGTTTTTCATGCAACCCTATTATATTAAAATTGATTATAAATTCAAAAATGTAATTCACAAAACTTATAAAAAGGACCAATTAGCACCAATTAAAGACCAATCAATGAATAAAGTAACAATATAAATACTACTCATTTTATATCATTCATAATCCTATTATATTTTATTGTGCCTAAAATATTAATTTTTTAGCTTGAGACCTTTATTTTTTTGTTGTCTTCTAAGGTAAATCCAAAGACCTCAATAGTAGTACCTTTTTCATTACATATTTCCATTTCATCTTTTCGTTGAAAAAAATAATTTTATAATTAATAGATTATGAAATAAATATTTTTCATACATTAATTATATATTATATTGGAAAATTATTAATCTCCATTCCAATTTTCTTTTATGAAAAAAACTATCGTTCGTTCATTGTATGGACTACCATCTCTATGAAGCGATGATGTGAGTTTTTCATAACTGTGTCCCTTCACAGATTAAAATGGTAAAATTAATGACACAATATGAGTCATATTATATAGTTATTATATTGAAGGTACAGATCAAAATTCAACTTCTTTCCCTCTCACTGATTGGGAAATTAAAACATCACCTATGTATTATGCTGACTACTTCATCCACAAAGTATCATTTAATATTTCCTACATTTTTTCATTATTATTAATTTTAAAACTATATATATATAAATTAAAATCATAAAATTATATAAACCATAAATGTATGTATATATAATAATTATGTAATTACAAATAAAACCACTTTCACGATCATAAAAATCCATTAATTATGGTATGTTCATATTTGGCTCAGTGTCACTACAAACATGAACAATGAAATTAGATAATTACATGGATGAATAGGTGTATATAATTAAAAATAAGATATTTTATAAACAAGAAAATATTTATATGATTTTTTAATAGAAATGTATCAATAATATTTGACTCATTAAATATGGTACCATTGTTAGTTAATTAAAAACAGTTTAGACATGTTATTCCCCGATTTAATAATTATGGATCATAAAAAAAACTCATTAGATAGAAATATTACATTATAAATAATTATGAAGAATGAATTAAAGAAACATTTATGGTATGGTAATAATAAAAAATGGAAGAATAATAAAGAAAATAACTACTATTATAATGTTATTTCAAAACAAAAAAAATTATTTGAAATAGATATCAAAAATAGAAATATAAAAACAGATATAAATTTATAGAACAATTATAAATAACAATTTACAAAAAAAATTACATGTAAATTATAATTTCATATATGATATTATGATATTTATCTGTTTTATTATAGATATATAATGATTTAGTGGGAGTCATGATTATGGTATGGGGTTCTTTATCTCAAATTTAATTTCTTGTGTATTATTGGTTATTTTGCACCATGAAATACTTGATAAGGTTTCATTAAGTCATAATGTATTTTTTAAAAACATTTATGTAATTCATCGAGTTAGAGGAGCCATTAATGTTCTTTCCTTAAATGGATTTTAATTCAATGGATTCTATTGTCAAGAAGTTTTTTATAATATAAATTCCATACATTTAGTTTGAATCCTTAATCATGATTTAATTTCATATAATATTAGTTGTTTATTCACTAAGATTTTATTTCTAGATACATATCTTCTTCTTTGGGGAAATGGACAATTTTGATGAAAATAATCCTCGATGATGAATTTATTCACCATAAAAATAATGTGATTGATGAGAATATTTCACATTATCTATTAAAATGGAATACCCACCAAGTAAATATTTTTTTACCACTAACATACTTCTCTATATTTAGATACCAATTTATAATTTATCTTATGTGATCATCATATTTCATTTCTCTACATTTCAAAATGATGTTTTGTAAATATTTTTATGATATGGATTTTCAACAATGGTATTTTAAAATAATTTCTTATAGTTTCAAAATAAAATGATTCATCACCATCTCAATATTTATTTTGATATAATTTTTTATCATTTTATGGATAGATTATGGATGTTAAATTTTAATAAGTATGTTTTTTCTAATTATTACACTTTTCATTTTGGAACATGGTTGTGGCTTTACGATATCCTTCTTAGAATATTATATTTTAAAATTAAAAGTACTAAAACTTCCTTCACATAACCATTTTGTTACCTATATAAATTTTTAAGTTTTTTTCTTTAGATTTAATTAAGATTATGGATTTTTGAAATTCTGTCTTTTCATTTTTTCAGAATTTACAACACCAATAATAGACGTTCAATGTTACAGTAACTTCCACTTTTCTGGTAATTATAATGGGTTGTTTAAAAAACACTTTTACAGTTTCTCAATCATTTCATATTTAATTCTAAAGGATTTTTTTCAATTAAATATATTTTTACCAATAACCTTTCACATGTCCTTATAAAATAATGTTGCAGGCTAAATGATTTGTGGGTATAATCCAATTATATTATTGAGATAAACTTTATTTACTATCTAGAAATGATTTTAAACACATTCCTCATTCCATGGGATCATTATAATGGAATGAATGAAACCAATTTTATTCCATGGGTATTATTTATATAATTAATGATTAATATCATATGGAACACAAATGCATGGTTTTTTATTAAGTAATTTTTGTGAAATATATAAAATAAAAATTCATTGGGTAAAACATTATATATCATGAAATTATTCAAATCATGTTTTGATGAATTATCTACTAGGGGGATAGGTTATTGATTATTGATCAATCACTAAAAATAGGTAACTGAATCCAAATAAACTATGGAAAATAAATTATTAATCATTATAAAATATTTTATGATTAATATGGTAATTTTTTCTATATTTATGTCCATTTAAACATATTTATGTTAAAATTTTACATATGTTTTTCTCTATGTTATATATGGGTATGTCTTCCTAATGTTAAATTCATGGATCATTAATATCATTACATACCCATATACTTATCATTCTCTCACATTTCATCCTCATTGGTTATATCTTATGTTTTCCATACAAGGAATCATTACCCACCCCTTTATTATATACACTTTCCCTTATATCAATGGTGGGTATTACTTGTGAGTTATTTTGGAGGGGTTTAGATTTGAGTGGTTATGAGTAAATGTTTCTGAATATTGTAAAATATATTGTGTTTGTAGGTATTTATCCATGACACTAAATAATAGTATCATTAGTATGTAAAATATTTTCTATTATGAAATTATTATTTATTTAAAATAATTAAATAATTTTTTTATTCATCTATGATATCATCAGATGGTATCGATTGAGGGTTATGTTTTATTTCAAAATATATTATAAATCATTAGTAAAATAAAATGGGATATGTCTAGTGTATATATTTATTAATTGGATACTATCATGATATTTTGGTAGAGTATATTTTATTGTTTTTCTAGAAAATATCATTTAATGGATTATACATGTTGATATTTTATCTAGAACAGATATACGTAGTGGTAGTAAAATATAATAGGGAATATTTTTTTTAATATCTCAATTTTATCCTCGTTCATGAAAAATAAGCCTAATATTACTCCTTGTTTGAAACCAAAAAATGATATACATTTTATGATTCCCATTATCTTTATGACCCACTGTGAATCATTTTAAAATGAAAAAATTAAATTATAAAACTAACAATTGATAATGTAGATTGAGTCATATAGATACATAGGTTAACATATTCATGTCATATATGGAATCCCCCTTATATGAATAAATTTACCTTATATTAAATGTCACTAACTATAGTATACACATTTGAAATTATAATTTTATAATGGTAATAATTGGAACTTGGATGAAATGATTAAAAAATTTCCGTGATAGATAAAGGGAAATTAATCCAATGATAAACCTAATGTGTGTATGGACAGGATAAAAAAATCTTAGTAAGATATATCCAATCATTTCAATATATATTTAAGAACAATAATTTTGTTGAGTTATTAAAACACAAATGATGGAGTAACACAATATTAAGACATTCATGAGGAATCCTACACCCTCTTTTAGTTGGATTTTTAATCCATTAAATATTGAGTAGGGGTAAATTTGAATAAAATGATATTTTTTATTCTCTCATTCCCATAACATTAGATATTTTTTCTTAAAATTTATTATTTTTGTGGATTTTCTAACTAGTGGTAGGCTCTCATTATAGATTCCATGGTAAAAGAAGTGTATAATATATTGAATAAGAGGAGTTTATGAATATATTATTCATTAAGTATTTTCTTTAAATTCATTAGATGTAAATGGAGAAGAAATTTATGATTTTTTAACAAAAGGGGGAATAATCCATTTTCATTTAAGAGGTTAACATCACAATACTATCAATGAATGAATCATTTTTTATTATAGCAACCAAAATTATGATTGAATTATTAATTAGTATCCTGTAAAAAAACCTAAAATGGAATTAGTTATATATATATATTTAATATATTTCAAGAGGTATCTCTATGTACACATGATGTGTAAATTTATGTAGGATACTCTCATTATTCTGTAGAAAAAAAGGCAGACTATTTTATTGGATACACAAATGAAAAGCCACATAGAGTGAATAGAAACATACTACCTTGAAGCCAATATTATTGGAGGTTGAACCAAGAAAATTTCATTAAAGGTATTGAAAGGGATTCAAATGTATAAAGGGTATTAATGAATTTGATAATTTCCATATGGGTATGAAATGGATAGTAAGAAAAACATTGGAAATATGATTCTATGTAATGCACCACCCACACTCTAGTGCTTAAATTGTGAGGAGTATGGTAATTTTGTAAGTTATTTCTCGAATGAAAGTGCATATAGAAAGAATACACGTTATAAAAATCCTATGAAAAGATAAAAAGATATATAATATTAAATATCAACAAGAAATATGGGTCCAAAAATAAAATAGAATATGTCAAACTGATCATCCACTAAATAAACTTGAGAGACATATTTGATACATCTTCCACTAACTACATTGTAACAAGAATTATTCATAAAAACATCAAATGGCCACCCTAATTATTTAATTATAAAAGATAACATATTTATGTGTTTTATACCATATTTAATAATCTTTCAAAATTAAAATTTAAAAACATATTATCCACCCATAAATGTATTTAATGTGATTATATTATCCTTCATAATTAAAGGAACAATTATTTGTAAAATGGGAATGACATATCTTTTCAAATTACTGTAGCCTATCAATGTTATGGTAATTTTAATAAACATTTTTAACAATATTATATAATTTTGGTCATAATACAAAATACCTATAGACTCTTTACTCAAATGGTTAGTGAAAACCCCAATATTGGGGATAAACCTATTTTATAGAAAATGACATGATTTCCTATGATTCTGATGATGATATTTATCAAGAAATTTTATCTTGAGTTAGGTATAATTTAGATACCCATAAATATTTTCAAAATTAGGTTATAATTAAAACTACGATGTTGAAATTTATTTAAGGGCGTAGAATTTAACACCCTTAGGTTTTAGAATATATTAATTTATTATACTATGTTAAATAGAATTCTCCACATGCAACACCAAACCGAAACATGTTGGGATATGTTATACAGTAATTATTAGTAAAATTTATGTAGAATAAAAACTCTAGTACAATATGAATAATAATAATTTCAAATTTCAAATTTTTAGAGATTACAAAATTTATATGGTTAAATTATTTTATCTCTAATTACTGTTTTAAAAAATAATAAATTATATATACCACCTTTATTTGATTATTTTTATTGCATATTCGATTAAAATATTTGAAATAATATATTAAAACTATTTTAATTATAAATTTATATAAAATAATATGAATAATAGATAACATTTAAACACATCAATTTTCAAAAAAAAAGAAATATAAATTTATATTTTCCTTTTTCATGACAAATAAAAAATTCTAAATTATAGAATTTAAAGATTATAAAATAATGTTCATTATGAACAATAAATATAAATATTTTATTATGGTGAATTTTTATATGTTTCTGAAATATATTATTATTTCTTTTATAATTAAAATATAATATTTACTAAAAATATATCATTTATGAAAAAAAGTATGTCCAACATTAGAAAATATTAAACATTTATCAAGATAAAATATTTGTTATGATGTAAATATATATCATGTAAGATACATTTTTGAATCTCGAAAATATATTTTTAATAACATTAAAAATAGTTTCCAATAAAAAATATTATTTAATTCTTTTAATATTAGTTTACTAAAAAAAGGGTTAATTTTAATGAAATAAATAATTTATCAGTATATTAATCAACCAACATAAATTTTTGAAAAAAAATAATGTGGTAATTTTATCCTTCTGGTATATTTTATTCTTAGAAACACACTTTATCAATAAATAAGGTTTCATAAATTACATGTTATCTTGTTTAAATTAATTTTTAATAAAACAACTAATTTTATAGAATACATAAATTTGTTATTTTAAAATTGTCCATAACATGTATTTTATTAATGAAATTTTTTATTTTTTTAAAATAAATTACTTAATTAGAAATTATTTATATTTTTAAAACCAAAAATGTAAAATTGAAATATATATTACTAAATGACAAAACAAAACATGATTAAAAAGGAATTATTGAGAGACGAGGGACCTTATCGCATCCCCAAATCTATTATTTTAAATAATTGATTCTAGAATAAATTTCTGGTCATTGGACCCTTAATAATAACTGTTTAAATCTACATAATATTCATTCTCACTATTCATAAATATGGCACTCATCAACCCTCGAGAAATCTCATCAAAATTTATTTCCAAATAGAAATTATTTTATTTTATTTCCATTTAAATTTTATTTAAATGCCTTGATACTTCTATCAAAATATATTTATTTATTCCTCATATTTCCATGGATTCATCTAAGAGAAATCCCATGTCATCAACATGAGTACTTTTTATTCCCAATGACATTTCATTTCATTGTTTCATTCCAAAAAATATTTTTTTAATTCATATAAATTTAAATTAATATTGTTTGTATAAAAATTTTTATTATTATAAAGGATTTAAAATTAAATAACCTTCCCATTCAGTATTAAGAAAACCATAATAGTCATTTGTGAATTTTTTATAATACTGTCTCCACAAAGAAGATTCGTTTTTTTACCACTGTCAATATTCACTTATTATAATGGTTAGATTGAGGAATAAATGAAATTTTTATATATATTTAATAATATTGGTGAGAAAAACTATAATCCACTATCCATTACAATCATTATCCATTAAATGTAAATATAAACTTTGGATTGTATGAACTACCACCTCCACAAATCAATGTGACCATTTTTTCATCTAATTTATTTATTAATGTAAAAATATATACATACTATACAAATCCTTATCCATATGTAAATTACATAAATATTATTTTTTATTAATGATATTATCCAAAATAAATCAATTTCAAAGTTATAATCACCCATTATTTACAGTATGTTTATATTTGGTTCAGTCTAGATTGATACTTGAATAATATTATATGATATTATTTGGTATTACATTAAGAACTCAATAAGTGATACTATATTATATAAATAATAAAATAATTATATGATTTTTGTTCTATAATGGTACAAATTTTATTAAAATCATAATTTATGTTACAACCAATGTTTTTTTAAAAATATTTGAAACATGATATTCCTAAAATTGATTTTTATGAATCATCACCAATACAAACATATAATGAAAATAAAAAATAAAAAATAATTATAAATAATCAACTCTGGTACAATGTATCATATTAGAATGATTATTTGGGAGATAATAATGGATAAAAAATATGACATTACTAAACTACTATAAAACTATCAATATTTCTCACACATGATAGTAAAAATTGAAAATTACATGATAGAAGAGATGTAGAGAATAATTATATCGGATGTTTATAAAATTTTAATATAAATAAATATGGGTCAATAATATATTTTTATGGTAGTTTTTTTTTTCTGTTTATTCATGAACTTTTTTGGATTTCAAGAATTAAGGTAAGGGTTTTTATATCATAAATTTATTTTCAGGATATGGATTTATTGTTGTGAACATTAACAACATTGATAATATAAGATTATTTCTTAATAATTATCTTCTTTCAAAATTTATGTACTATAATGGGATTTAACATCCATATCATATTAATCATTTAAATAGATTTTAATTCAAATTTTACAATTTTTTTAATGTTATTAGTAATCTGACCTCCCATTATTGAGGTAATATGGCCCTTCATGTGATTTATTCTGAAAGAACCTGGTTTTTCATTACAATATGGATCCTTTTATTTTCAGTTTAATTATATGGTTTTATTTTAATCAAGGATCTTAATTAATTAATAAAGAAAAATTGGGTTTTTAGGGCTTGTTCCGAGCTTGAAACCCCGACCAGTTGAAGAAATAACTAGAACACATAGTTATTACAAACCATGGATCCCAGTGTGAAACATTTGATGAAAATGTAAGGTGTTTTTAGTGTAAAGAATAGGGACAAGTCATTTTCTCTAACTAGGTGACCATGTACACACATATGTGCATGATAACTAAGGAAAATAATAGAGGGAAATTAAACGGTTGAAACATGTTTTCCCAAATAGTGAGCATAAACCATGCATGCCCTTGGAAAATAAGTGACCCATGTTTAGTGTGCATTTTGAAAAAACATGAAGCCAAAATACACACCCATTAATGGAGGGGTAAAATTAATATTTGAACATACATTTTTATATCCTACACCTCTTTATTTATATCATATTATTAATGAACAAGAGCCTCTATTTTATCAGGTTGAAGAACTTCATGCCTCTCTACATAGGTTCTTCAATAAATTATTCATCGAACATCTGAATCGACCTTCGATTTTCCTAATGGATTACTCTAGGTATGATCTTCACTACATAGTCTTTATTTTTTGTATTTACATAGGAAACTATTATGGTTTTCACTACTTGACCTTTGATGAGGTAAGTGTTTGATCCCAGAAAAAATGAAACATTAAATTGTGAAATGGAATATATATATATATATATGGATATTACCTGGCCGTTAAAAAATAATTTAATTGATAACTGGTAACATTTTTTTATTTTAAATTATCATTTAATATTATATGTAATAGGATGTACCTAATAATTTATTTTTTGAATTCATATTACATGGCCAATAATGACACATATATATATATATATATATTTGAAATTTTCATAAGGTTCCTTCTATATTTAGAAATTTTTAATCTTTAAAGGAATGGTCAAAATTGTCACCACCTTGGTTTCCTAGGTGAATTCCATGAGCAGTCAAAGGATGCCATTCTGGTTAATAGATTTGATTGTTGTAGGATTTAACCACCATAGAATTTGGTCTTTGTATTATAATTTTAATGCCTCAGAATTATAGTGGTGATTAACTTTAATCTTTTTTGAATATTAGAATTCCTTGGATATGCTCCTCAGATTCAACTAAATGTCTTTGGAAAAATAACGACACTAGTTCACACTATTTGGCCCTATCATGCATAGATTGTGATTAATATGGATGAGATATATGGATTGAATTATAATATTTTACATTGAAATTCCATTGGTGTACTGTTGGATTTGGTGGCCTAGAACTACCTACTTTGTACTTTATTCATTAATACACACATTATCACATCCTGATTGTTATTCTACATGACAATGCAAGAGATAATGTCCTAAGGATAGCTGTTGCATTAAAGGGGCATAGCGGATCCCTACTATGATGAGAACCTGGAAGTTCCATAACACTATTCTTGAAAATATGTTCTATGTACGGATGATGTTATTTGAGGGAAAAAGATAATACCAGCCATTAGGGGCGAGGTATCATAAAACTTTGAGGCACCTTCTCATGGTGTGTTCCCTTGGTAATATCCAGAGGGATATTATGAGATGAGACCCACCAATAGGAAATCCACATTTCATAGTGTCATTGGATGTTCTTATCTATCGATGTGTGTATTGGTCCATAGTCTTTAACAATATTATTAATGGGTATTACAACTCGTGCACTTAGATGTATTGACGAATACTATGATGAAACACTATTCACAACGAGGTAGGATACGTTGGGGGAATCAAGAGTGATACTACATTAATAGATAATGCGAGAAAGGATTTGTCCCTTCTGTTCCATAATAGAAGTAGATATCTTAGACCCTTTGATGGAAATGATATAGACTAAATAAATCCAGGCCATGGTAAGGTATGGGTGAGTTCAATTCCCGGAAGTCAAAGAAAGAATAATCGAGCACATGAGTTAATGGCATTAGCATGCAACCTGTTTGATAAAATATATCAAGATAAATGGATTAAATTACACTGTAAGAATTCGTATGAGGTGACACGTCAATGTGGTGTCAACTTCTTTCTCTTGGGTGCCTTGACCCATTGCTAGACAGTAATCTTGAACTTTAGGCAAGCTCGCCTAATGCCAACGAGAAAGAGGCCTATAGGGTCACACACTAAGTGTATCCAAGTATCTCAAGTAGAATAAAGATTATTCCCATATGTGGTTTAATAATTATTCAAGGAAGCCGAAATAATTTTAATGTTGGAGAAAGAATAAAATGAAAAAAACAATATATACACTCCATTGTTTCCAACGCTTTCGTCGGGGCGCGTGCATCCGTCTATGGAGGACGCGCAGCTGTTTCCCCGAATTTCCTCTTTCCAAAGGCGGGTGACATCCGTCACTTTTTCAGGGATGTTTTCTGATTGATTGAAATGGGATGATGGGATGTCGATTCCTCCTTCCGGGGATTCCTCCTCGGAACTCTTCACCTAGTCCAGGTCACCCTTATAGATTTAATATGCTGTTTGTGAAAATCTTCCTAGTGCCATATCTTCATGGACACCGGTTAATTACACTTCTCATATTGGGATATTCCAAGGGTTTCGGTTAGGGTATCAACCTTCAGTCAGGGGAGTAGTTAGGTTGGGCATCACTGGCATGTCTGGGTGCTGGGATACTGGCGTGCCTGTCTTATTTCCCTTATTATAGGGATTCTTTAGGGCTTGGAAGCCCGAGGAATCCCACATCGAATGCGGGGAACCATATTCCATGGGTATGTACCTAAGGTTATCCTCAGCTTCCATGTTTAGCTCAGGGTATGTTGCAAGTTTAACATCCAACGGAGATGGATCAGACTGATCAGAACAATGACTATAGTGTATCGAATGAGTGTAACCCATGGAGGACACACTGATGTAGGTGGGTTGACTTGACCTCACTAAGATGTGGCGGCCTGGGTAAGAATCAGGATGGATGATGGGGTGCTGAGTGAAATAGGTGAAAAATGGGATGGGACCACCGTGAGGGCGACGATAATTTTGGGCTTCAGTTTCAGGGAGACATCATACGTATTCTCGTGTCAAGGAATCAAACTCCACGTAGTTCAGAAGGGTGATGGGATGCCTGAGGAGGTGGCTTGTGAGAATGGACGCGTGGACGGGACCCAGAAGAAGTGGAAAATCTGGGTTGGGACATGACCTTCCTGAGACACATAGGCACGAGGGAAAGGTTAGGTGATGATCTTGAATTGGGGTGTACACATAGGACAAAAACCCAATGATGTGTATGGGGGATTACACGTGGTTAGCTGCCCGGGTTGGTCAGACTTCACTAGGATGGACCAAAGGTGTGGGTCCCAGCTAATGGGATTACAACATCTTTCCGCTGAATTAGAGATCCAAAGACTTACCATTGATTAGGATATCAATGACTTATCATTTAATGGGGTCACAATAGGTTACTACTGATTGAGGTCACAACAACTTACCACAGGATGGGGATGTCAATGACTTATCAATGAATGGTGTCACGAGTCTAACTCCATGCCAGTCATAGGCAAACAGACATGAATAAGGACCCGGGGCCCAGATGGATGGTGTGGGAAAACTGACATGAAGGGGGGGGGGGGTCATAATGACCGTGTATTGGGCTTGAACATTAGGGTGGATTTCTACATACCTTTCCTTAGCAAGTATTGAAGACCCCGTAGTTTAGGTGGGGGTGTGGGGATTACACTTTAAGCTGCCCAAGGGGTTGGTGAACTGAAGTGAGGATGGTCTGAATGACTAATGGGTGGTTGTCTTGAACCTCAGGGGGGCTTCCTACGTACCTTGCCTTAACAAGAATCAAAGACCACGTAGTTCTGGATGGTGTGTGGGGGTTAAACTCTAGGCTGCCCAAGGTGTTGGTGAACCGACGTGAAGATGGTCGGAATGACCGGGGTGGTGGGATTGAAACTATGGGAGGCTTCCTACGCACCTTTCCATGTTAAGGATCAAAGTCCACGTAGTTCGGGATGGGGAATTGGAGCACCGATGTGAAGTGGTTTGGACCAAGTAGGAGATGGGCTTGAACCTCAGGGAGGCTTGCTACGTACCTTGTCTTAAAAAGGATCAATGTTCTCATCGTTTGGATGGGGCATTGTGGATTACACTCTAGGTGATGCGAAGAGGATGTCATGGTCAATACTTACTCTAAGCCCATGTGATTCATTCTCGATGTGAGAAAAAATAGACAACAAGGACCTGACGATCACGTTGTGAAAGGTGCATCCATGGGAAATGGAGTGGGGCTTACACATGATCGAAACCCAAAGAGGGAATAGGGGCCTATGCATGGTTAGTAGCCCGAAGAATTCAGGACATACTCTAGGATGGAGGCCTGAGTTGTGACAAAGCCCAGTGGGAGAGGGATTTGGAACCAAAGAAAGAAGGATCATTGTTACCCACCATGCCCTTTGCCGGTCTTGGGCAGTGGAAAAAAAGAGGATCAGGGATGCTGCCTCCTGCAAGAAAAGCTAGTGGATTACAACAGGGTGGTTTCCATTTCCCCACGTAGGATGCATGGTGTAAGTCATAGTTGAATATCATGTATTGAGGATGATGATGCTTGGAAGTTTAAAATCTTGCAGCTCGGATGAGGTGGGTTCGCTTCGCACCCCTAGGACATATATAACTGGTACCCTCTGCACCATGGTGAAGAGAGGGGACATGCAACGTTGTGGCTAGGGGGTGTTATGGAGCGAAAAATTGGGGGTCCACATTAGCATGGCTATGATAAAAAGAAATATCTATTATCGTACCTATGTAAAAAAGCATTAGGAAAAGCAATGAAACAGACATCATCATCCAAAGGACTTGGAAATTACTCTGTGCAAACCTAATGGGAAAGACACGGTGAATGAGCACACGATGCAGGTGGGTTGCACGTAAGAATGGTTTGAACCAGGTGCCTCAAGGTGAAGGTAGCACATATAGAGCATGTTAGAGAATGGGATGAGGTAAAATAGGAATTTTGCATGAAAGAGGAAAGGTGGTGTTCCATACAGACTATGGGCGTGCAAGTGTGACCTATGGCAAGGGAAAAAGACGTTTTACACAAAAAATGAGGGCTTGTGTGCATTTCATGTGTGTTGTGTGCAAGTCGAGGTGTGTTTTGCACAAGACGCAGGCTGTGCGCAAGACGGACAGGGGGTGTGCAAGGAGATGGACTATTGGAGAGGGGGCCCGCACACAATATTAGACTCTTGCACACAAAGAATCTTGAAAATGTACGAGGGTCCGAGGGTCTGTCCGAAGGTGCCCCCAACCTATCGTGCAAGAACCATTACCTGAAGGCCATGGGTTTTCACACGGTCGCAGAATATGGGGTTCTCACGTAGCCAAGAGTTGAATCTTCTTTGGGTTACCATATCCCGAATGAAGGGGAGATAGTTTGTTATATAGTCGGAGTCCCCAGAGTGTCGCGCAAGGGATCGGTGCGAAAACGGGCGATCGACGCCGCCTTCGGCGCGGAACCAGTTTCGTCTGTGCAAACCCCCTTTCGACAATTCCTTGGGAAAGAAAGTGGGGTGGGAGTGGTCGACACACAAATAGGGGTTCCCCGGCACCTTCAGTGCGGAACGGGGCCCGGCCGTGCAAACAACGTTTGTCGGCGCCTTCGGCACTGGACGGGTTCGAGCAAAAATAGTCATTCGTCATTGCCTTCGGTGTAGAAAAGTTCCCGCATGCGGAAACCCCCTTTTAATTCCACCATGTGCGCGAAAGTAGGGATGGAGTGGCCGGTCATGGAGGGAGGCATTTTTGGCGCCGCAGTGAAGGCCGACGCACACCGTTTTGTGCGTTGAAGGCCCCTTGCATGCACATTTTTCAGTTTTGCGTGTGACCCCCCAATGTGCTCTGGGATTTTCTTTTCTTCGTCCCGGCCTCATTCGGAGCTCTTTGATCCACCTAAGGTTACCCTCCTCCGTATTTCGGCATCTACAAATGCCACCCTTAGAATATGAGCTGAAAGGGAACCCGAAGGTCAGATTCTGAGGGTACACCAATGAATAAAAATGAAAACCTTGGTGGCACGCAAAAATGAAGATTGAGCACGCAAGAGGGCTATGTGGGCGTGGAAGTCCTGTCCATGCATTATAAATAGATCGAGCCCCCCCCCCTACATCACTACTTTGACTTTTCCCACATGACAGGCTTTCTTTCTCTCACGCGTGAAAAACTTCCTCTACTGCGCGTAAGATTCCGCGATTGATTCCTGGTTTTTCATGACTTATGGAATTTTTTCACGCCCGTCAACCATTTTGGGTGCCCTCACCGTTTTTCACGCTGATTTCTCCATCTTTCACGCTGACCCCTTCGGAGTTCCAAAAATGGCCGCTCATCTGACAGACACCGAGAGGGAAGTTGCCACTACAACAAGGAGAACCCAAATGATCGTGAACCCTCAGATTCATCACGCGAGGAGGGTTATTTTTTATAGTCAAATGGTTTTCGGCATGTTGACACAAGATCAAAAGAACTATGTCCTGAGTGGTAGCCTTCCGTTATGGAATTTCGGTCCTCTAGACAAAGTGATGATTATAGGTTTCGATATGGACACATCGCGGTCATGGGTGACACGTGAGGATATTCTTCCACAATTACTCATTACCCACAACGACTATCCTTCTTGGGAGACACAGAATACATCCATCTACGTAGTAAATCCAAAGACAAGGACACCTGTATGAAGTGATCCAGTTCCTGAGGAATCTTCTGCTATTTATTCATGTACATTCAGAAGTAGCCTTACCGATGAGACAATAGGTTGGAAGGAGTTGGATTTCAGATCAAGGGGCGAGTTTACCAATTAATGGGCATAGGTGTTCTGGGTACACCATACATGCGAAGAATTTGGGCCCGAGCTATGGGACATAGGTATTTTTGAGGCTTTTTAGACATCTCAATTCCACTTTTACCGATAACAAGACTTTGTAGTAGAGCTATTCAATCGCTAGTCGCCTGATACCAATACTTTTCTCCTCCATCATGGGGAGGTGGGCATCAGTCTATGGGATTTCCTTTATATCAAAAGGATCCCCTTGGAGGGGTATCAGTATGATGAGTTTTTCCTGATGGAGAATGTATGGGGGGAAATGACCTGCACCCCAATTTTGTCATGGAACCTACTAGAGCTTGCTAAAGAGGAACTCAAAATAAAATATATCCTAAAGGACATATCCTACTCATGGGTTTTTAGCCTCTTCCTGACTCAGTACACTTTCGTGAAAATGCCATGTCAAGTGAAGCAAAGCTCGAAAACATCTCAGAGGGGAAAGGTATAAATGTATTGGATGATTTTGGAGAGGGGAGAATATCGATCATGGGGATTCAACATCAATGATGGTGGAGACCCAAATGTGAGATATGTTGGGTTCCTTTCCGTGTTCTTGAGTGGCTGGTTGTTAACTATGAGGGACACAAGGATGAGAGTTTTCCTGGGGATGCATGTGATGGTCAGGATCAGGGTGGCAATGAACATGGTTAACCTAGGGGTACCAGTGTTGGGTAGGCTATACAGTATCATAGGAAGTATTTTAAGGGGAAGTACGCCCAGGAGGATATACGGTCCATTCCAGATCCTCAATGGATGGGTTGTGGCCCACTATGGTGGGTATGACTTCTCGAATGCCATTCTCCCCATTGGAAACGGTATGCAGCCATCCCTCTTGAACATTTCTAGGATCCGCCCATTGACACTTAGGGATGAAAGAGTCAGGCTCAAGATCGAAATCCACACTCACTTTGACATCCAACCATTCCGAACCACCATTTCCCAAATGGTAGACAATGGGAGGGTCCATTGAAGTAGAGGGAGTACCTACAGAGCATTCGAGGCGGCGTGATGGTGGCCCAGATTGACGACAAAATCTTCTGTGAACCCTATGTGCTGACCAGATTTGCTAGGCAGTTCAGGTGTATGCAACAGATACCCGAGAAAGAATATATAGAGGTATGAGAATAGATAAATCCATGAATTGTCCATTAGATATGGCTTATGTGAACGATAGAAGGCCTCGGTGAAATCATTACACCCCCCCCACCGATGTCTGTGCCAGACTATCGACAGAGTATGATGAACACTGGATGAGGACCTACCCCGAGGCGATTCTTTGGAAATGTGTTCGGAAAATCAAGGCAACTAGTGTAGAGCCTGAGGAGCATGAAGTTCGACGAGGTTCCACGGGGGATGTGAGGAAGATAACGGGTCAGGGGGCTAGTACAACGCAATCTAGTACTTCATCGGCAGGGGAAACGTAGATAAAAATTGTGCCTATGCCCTCCAATGAAGGGTGGTCGCATGCACGGCCTCAGGGTCCAACTAGGGACCTCCAAGGGAAGAAAATCAGGAACCTCCTGACTCCATCCACCAATTATATCTTTCGTTCTCTATGGTTTGGTTGGAGAATGCTGTGATAGTTCATGTCTGTCGAAGTGTTATGGCAGAGGTTGATGCATACCGGGCTCGATCTACCAGACATAGGGTGCATCAGGATACTGGATAAGGTAAACATTAATTATCGGCACACATACCTAACATCCATGGACATGTACGCATTTCAGTGGGGACGATATGGATAGCCGCATCTCTTGGTGAATGTAATGCATGGTCATGAAAAAGATCCAAAGAGGCTACCCTTCGAGGATGAAAGTGTAGAGGAGGAAGAAGGAGGAGGAGGAGGATAAGAAGATGAAGAATAATAATAATAATAAGATGATGAAGAGGAGGACGACCAAGTCAAGGTTCCTAGGGCCTTCAGAAGCTCCAACTCACCAGCAGAGTTCCTGGGAATGCGGAGAAATTGTTGGCTCAGATATAGAACTTGTAGAGAAGATTTAGGTATGGTTTAAAACTCAAACCGGTCTTCATCATTTATTTAATTTTTTTATTAATCTCGACTGGTCGACCAAACACTATCCTATTCAAGAACACGTGAGTGAAGGTCCCCATGATGCCTTCCCCACCGAGGGTGTGAGTATTCCTGTGGAGACCAGGGAGAAACCTCGAGTGTTAGTCCTTAGGATCGAGCATAACGGGGCACCAACGTTAGCTTAACTAGGCAATAATGAGTTAGAAGGAGAGCCTCTTGTCATCCCCATTCTCCAATAGGAACTGACATCGGTAATCGAGTTGACATGTGCTGAAGTCTCTCCTTTGTAGGGGGCCCCCTAAATGACACAGGCATTGGACACTGCTGCACTTGACTCTTATAAGTCCTTTCTCACTGATTTTCTCTCTTTACTAGAGAATTCAGCGAATCAAGATACTGATTCCAGATGCAGTGATCGTGATGTTGGAGGCACTACAAATCGTCGAATCCGGGTCATCTGTAGGAGCGGGATGGGAAATGAATGCATCATATTTTGTAGAAGCAACCATTCTATGTGATCTTACCTCGGTACTCGATGAGCTAGAGATCACAATGAGGGATGGTAATGCTGCCAGGGTGGAACTCTAGCCCGACGAGAGCGAGGTTGCTGACGAGGTGGTGGTTTCCGTGGAAGACCCTGCTGCTGAGCTCCTCAGTACTTTCCCCGATTATCGGCCTGTGGATCCTGAGGAGATATATGATTCTGATTTGGAGGAGGCCGATGAAAGCTGGATGATGCGTCACAATGGGTGGAAGTGTATCAAGCACTTTGTTGGCCTACCTTATCTAGAGTGTCTAAAACGAATGGGATCTCTCCATACCTGGCTGTGCTTTCTCTGTGCTAGAGGGGTAGATTCTCAACACCTTCATTTGATAGTCCATGATTACATGGCCGAGAAGATGTGTGAGATCAGCCAACACTCCGATTTTTCCTGGTGTCTGGAAGATTCAGGGAGTCCCTGAGCATTCCTGAAGGCAGAACAAGAAGTCCAATGTCTCGAAGAACAGATGAAGGAAAATGAGTTATTCATTACAAACTGCTCCAAGATTGTGGAGCAATTGAGGGCCCAGCTGGCGGAAGCCAAAGAGAAACTACTGGATGAGGGTCTCCATATTACTGCACTCCAAACTGGATAGGCACAAGCACAAGCTGGGTTCAGTGAACTGTGCCTTGCGGCCGCTAATGAAGGGAAGGCTCTCAGGGGGTGGGAGGAAATCTTGGAGGCCACAAGCCAAAAGGTAGCGGTTCTAGAGTGATTTATCCAAGATTCTAATCCCTAAGGGCCCTGTTTTGGTCAAACTAATAAACAAATTTCTCCTTAATGTCCCTTATTTTGAACTACATGTATGGATATATTTATTTACTCATTCGTTTGGTTTAATGAATTTGACCACAATCCTGAAATGAATAGAAATGCATCCCTAAGATCGCATGGGTCGTACCCAGTGTGAGAAACAAGGTATGCCTATTACTTCGTTTGAATGTAGGAGTGTCAACTATGCTTCGAGAACCAGAGGTTTGAACAACCAATTCAGATTCCTGGGAAGAGAAGGGAGAGCCCTGACTAGAAAACAAAGCTCTCTAAATAGCCAAATTACTATTTTTCTAGCGTTCTCTTTTGCACGAATGGGGTAATACCAGGGGCACTGGAATAAATTTGAATAGGGGGAATGGGAAGTGTGAATTATAATATCCATGATTCGGAATACTATGGGGATGACGTGATAATAAAAGATACATGTTTACCGTGTTCGAAGAACAGTATCTATATTGTGTTATCCTAAAATGGGGTTGACAAATGAGGGCTGACCACTGACCATGTTTAAAACATGGAGCCTAAATCATAATTTCATTGATTAGCCTTCCAGAACGTCGGCCCAGGGTAGTAGGTGATCCATAGGCTGAGCATCCATACTGTTAGGGGGGTCCTTTAGACATGAGAGAGGACGAAGGTCCGAATAAAGGGCACGCAAAGTATGGAGAGTGAAGTGATGGGTTTTTTTGACTAGATTCCAACACTCTTGAAATTATGCAACAGTGGTGAAAATGAATTACGTGGATACAATAGCCTGATCATGGATCAAACATACATCTGAACAGGACCTCTCTGATGAGAAAACTGTCTCCTCCTAGCGTTTATCATGGGAAATCCCGAACATGTTCAAGGTAGAACCACAATTTAGTGTCATCCGTTGAGGAATTATAAACTCATGTATTTTATTTTCATATGTAGGATGTGAAGTGAAAGGGATTATCCCTAAAAGGTAGTATGTGGCATGGTATATATCAATCCGATGTGAAAGAGGACTCAGATTCCGGATCACAACATGCATCCCTGGAGGAAGCTCTTCAGGTCAAGGGACTAAAAGTGAAAATTAGTTTGGGCCAAAAGAAATATGAATGGACAATATTACGTACCCCATTAGGATGGGAATCAAGCCACACATAGTTCTGAGAGTGCAGTTTAATGTCATGTGTGACGGTGAAAGGCATGCGTGGCAATGGTTGCGCCCGTACACCTCTTACAAGAACTACTAAGCCCACATGAGTCGTGCTCGATGTGGGAAACAAGAATTATTTATCGGACTTCCCTAGCATAGGGAGGAACACTTTAGGGATGATGGGACTCTAGGTTAGATGTCCCACTAATGTTTACCCACCTATGTAATGCACCTAGATGCACTGAAGAGTAAATCCAAGCATGTTGGAATTCCACTTGAACATAAGGGAGTGAAAACATATGAATCATGATGCTCGAGATCTGGACCACAATGATGGTGACATGAAAATGGGGGATAACTGTTGACTGTTTTCAAAACATAGAATCCAAATCGTGTAATCCTGGAATGGGGAAAGACAGATGAGGTCCAATCGTTGACCATGTTTGAAACATGGGAACTATCGCAAATGTCATCTGAAGTCTTTAGGGACGTTGGCCCGAAATGGTAGGCGAGCCAAGGCGGCATGAGACCAGGCCATGAAGGGGGTCCCTTCAGATGTGTAAGAGGATGAGGAATCAAATAAAAGGCTCATGAAGTTTGGACATGGAATGAGGGGAATTTCCCTATGAAGATTCCACACCTCGAGCTCTTTTTCAAAATCCATCTGAGTATGACAATGTGATATATCAGATAGAGGGAGTTGAGTCCCTTCCCAAGTACAAGGGTCTTGGGGTCGCACAATTTCAACATAAGGTACTAGGGTGGATCATTGATGGGGGATTTTATTAATGGATTGTTCGCAGGGTGGAGAAATAGCTAGACGTGATGCATAGTTCCCCCTGGGGAGATCTTAGTTTCGGGTCATAGAACTATGACTAAGTTGCGAAAGGATGTGGGAATCACATGGTGTGACTATTGAAAAGCCCGACATGAATGAGAACCTAAGAGGTACTCGCCACTACATGTTCCCAAATGAGTTTAGACAATGGGGCCAAAAAATAATGGACATGATTTGTAGATTCCTGGGGATGGACCCGAAGACAAAAATGTATGGGCGTTCCTATATATCCCTTGAGGATGGGAATCAAGCCATACATAGTTCTGGAAGATGTCGTGTAATTTAACATCTTGCGGCAAGGACATGGAGTGGTCTTAGTTTATGGTCATAGATCTTAGACCACAGATGGTAGGAAATGTGGGATACACATGGTGGGGTAATTATAAAACCCGATGTGAATGGGAACCTGGGGTCCCAACCACCATGTGTTCCTTGGGGAGGTTTTAGGTCGAGGGACCAAAAATAAAATTTAAGCTGGGCCCAAGGAAAAGTGCACAGGCATTCCTACGTACCCCATGAGGATAAGGATCAAGCCAAAGATTTTTCTTAAAATGGAACGGTGGGATACCAGTCCCAGGTATAATGAGGTTGTGCGAGTCTGTACCTTACACAAAAAGAAGTGGTATTTGATATATCTTGTTTTTCCATTAGGATGAATGAGTTTTTTTTGTGAAGCGATGTACCTAGGATGGAAGGTCCAGGTTTTTCCATGGGAATCAAGCCATATACAGGAATTTAAAAATGGTATGGTGTGTAACCGATACCAAACATGACGTCCTCTTGGGTGAGGAAATTGCAATGCAGTTCCGTTTTTCGTCGTGCATCCAGGATGATAATATCATCATTTAGGGTCATGTGATGAGACCAAACACACAATGTTAATGTTTCTCAGGATGAACACAATAGTTTAAAGTCATGTGGGACTAGGAATCATAGTTTAAGGTCATATGGCTCAGACACGAACATGAGAGACGAGGTTCCAAAGGGGACGTGCACGGTGTGATAAAGCATACCCGACGTGAATGAGAAAAAATTTCACACCGTACTGTGCGCAACTATGAGGTGGAAACCTCAGGTCGAGGGACTGGGAAATATTAGAGCAAAGGGGGGGGGGGGGGGGTAGGAGAAACTATCTCCCAACTGTGCTGGACCCAAAAACAAGATGTCTAGGTGTTCCTACGTATCCCATGAGGACAGGAATCAAGATGCACATAGTTCTGAAAGAGATCTTAGTTTATGGTCTTAGATCTCAGACCATATATGGGAGGAATCATTCTAAGTAAGTGCACACATCAACATGATCCTTAAACCCACGTGAGCGGTGCTTGATGTGGGAAGAAAGGGCGGAAGAGGTTTCTTTGCAGTACTTGGAACCCACGCCGAAGGGAAATCAGTGTGGAGCCCCGAATGATTGCCTTACCATAGTTTTTACTCCTAAAGTGTGGATTCTCAATGAGGAATAGTACCAAGAGTCTTGAAATTTTACTTGGAAATGATGAGGTGGAAAAGGATGTGAGTCATGTAACCAACATTTTGGGCTTAATTGGTTTGGCGTAACGATGGAGGATAACTATTGACCTTATTCAAAACACAGTATCCATAACGTGTTAGCCTTAAATAGGGACAAAAAAATAAGCGGTCAACGCTGACCATATTCTCAACATAGGACATGAATTTATTTGTTGTCTAAAACCCTCATGGACGTTGGCCCATAATGGTAGGAGAGCCCTCAGGCCTAGAATCCATGCCATTTGGGGGTCCCTTCAGAATATTAAATGTGATGGAAGCCCTTATGAGAGGGAATATGAAGCCTGAAAAATGGGTAAAAGCATTCCTGGGTAGAATCTGACATTCCAGGTGATAAACCAAAGTACCCTTGGGCACATTAATGAACCAATGAAGAGGACTGAGGGGCTCATCTTAAGAGTGGCTGATTTGAAAAGATGTGTATAGCACAAGGGGATGGAAAACTCTCATGAGGAGGTAAATGGAATGGTTGTTACAAAAACCCGATTTGAATGAGGACATAATCCCATAACACACCATATAACCCTCTCCCTGGGGGAATGCAGGCCAAGGGACCAAGATGAGGTAGGACCCAAATACTAAACATCAGGGAGGTCCTATGTATCCCATGAGGATGGGAATCAAGTCATACCTAGTTCTTGCGAGGCTAGGGGGTAATGTGCAGTTTTTCGTCACACAGTAAGGATGAAAATGGGTTATATACCCTAGGAACAGGAGGTTTATGGAACAAAGAGTAACCTGACGTGAATAGAGACACAATCCCATACCACATCGCACAACCCTAAGTGAGAACCTGGGATGGGGGCTCGAAAAGGCCGAGGGGCCTGAGGCTAGGCCTCAAACGGAATTGCCCAACCAGTTTGCAGTTTAACATCTTGTAGTGAGGATGAAGAAAGGTGTATGAAACCCCAAACAAGGGAGGTGTACGGCGAGACGAGTAACCCTACGTGAATGAGGAAATAATACCATACCACACCGTACAATCCTGTAAGAGTTAAGACTTGGGATGGGGGCCCGAGATTGGACACGCGAAGTGCGGCAAGGCCTGTGCTCGTAGTGTGGACGATAAATGAAAGGAGGGATGTATCAAGGGGATAAGTGTGGCATAGTGAAATAGCCCAAAGTTAATGAGGACATAAGTATTCTCCA
Source organism: Viscum album (assembly GCA_963277665.1). Lineage (NCBI taxonomy): Eukaryota > Viridiplantae > Streptophyta > Magnoliopsida > Santalales > Viscaceae > Viscum > Viscum album. The sequence continues at coordinate 1,864,590,877 of OY728148.1, read as the reverse complement.
CACCACACAACCCTAAATTAGAACTTAGGCCATGGGGTAGAAAGGGCCAAGGGGACGAAAAAGGCCAAGGGGCCTGAAGCTGGGAATCCCGGCCAATGGTAGATATATTACCTCTTGTGCAGTTACCACCTAATAACAGCTCCTAAGCCCATGTGTGTGGTACTCAGTGTGGGAAACAAGGAACCCGACTCTGCTCTCCCTATCATATGGGTGGCTAATATCTAGCATCACCTGAAGGGAGTTCGTCTCTTAGAGATGCAACGGGGCAGAATGAACCACTACACTCAGTGTTTGGGACATCTTTAGGTGGATTTAATGACAAAGGATAGTTGTTGACCATGTTTGGAAAACATTGTTCTTATATTTTACTAGAATGTAAAAAAAAAATTATCATCGACCGGTGACCATATTCTTAATGTGGGACTTGTATTAGTTTGTTGCTCGACATCCTCGAGGGCGTTGGCCTGAAGTGGTAGGAGATCCTTTGGTCCTAGCAGCCCTGCTATTCGAGGGACCTTCTAGATGGGAGAGATGATGGATTCCCAATCAAATGAGTGTGTGAAGAATAGTTGTGCACATCTGTGAAATAGGCGGACACCTTTGGGGAGTGGGACATATGGAGGAATCCAAAGGAGATCGACGTGTATTAAGGAAAGAACCTGCACCACACCATATGTCTTGACTGGAGGGGATATTCTGGCATTTAGGTTGGGCCAACAGATGAAATTTTTGGGGGTTCTACATATCTCATGAGGATGGGAATCAAGTCATACATAGTTCTTGAAGTCCATGCAGTTTAGCGTCATACGGTGAGGACATGGGATGATAGAAGAACGAGGAGTTGTCTTAGGGTGCGACTATCTTAATCCTGGCATGAGTAGAGATATGTAATCCTACAACATATCATGCAAGGATCCTCCAAGAGAACTATACCCAGGGGGGATAGTAAAAGAGAATATTTTGAGGCTAGGCTCAAGATGAAATGTTTGAGCATTCTTATGTATCCCATGCAGATGGGAATCAAACCACACTTAGTTATAAGGTTGAAATTTTAACATCTTGAATGATGAAGTAGTTTAGGGTCATAAAGGACCATCATGTAGTTTAGGGTCAAGCAGGACCGTCTTGTAGTTTAAGGTCATGGGGGACCATCATGCAATTTAGGGTCATGCGGGATTGTCATGCATTTTAAGCTTCAGCGGGACCATCATGCAGTTAATGGTCATGTGGGACTATCATGCAATTTAAGGTCATGTGGGACCATCATTCAGTTTACTGTCCTGCTGGACTATCATGCATTTTAAGGTCACGTGGGACCATCATGCTCAGGAAAAGTATTTCTTGAGGAACTTGGCATTGGTGGGAGGAGTTATACGCTCACCATCCATGGTCACCTGGGAGTATGCACCATTGGGGTAAACCCTATGAATTATGTATGGTCCTTCCCATTTAGGCTCCAATAGGGGTGGTTTCCTGCTAACCATCATTGTTTTCTGGATGGACAATACCAAGTCACCTTGCAGGAAAGAGCGGTGGAAAACCTTCTTGTTGAAGGCTCTAGCTATCTTGTTCTAGTGTGTTTCCAAGTTTTGCCGGGCGCGAAGACTTTTCTCATTAAGTGCTTCTAATTAAGCCAAATGAATTTCGACTACCTTATTTGGAACCTACTATTCATAGACCACTGTGTGTAATGAATGTAGCTAGATCTTGATGGGAAAGACGGCCTCAGCTCCATACACCAGCGAATATGGGGTCACCTGGGTGGAATTACGAGTCGTCGTTCGATAAGCCCAGAGGGCATTGTGGAGATTTTATGGCCAACTTTTTGTGTTCTAACCAATGATGTTTTGAAAAATGTTATAGAGGGTTTTGTTTAACACCTTGATCTGTCCATTTTCCTATGCGTGATAGCGGGAGGTATGGTTTGAATGGATGTTGTACTTGGTGTACAACTTCTTCAACTCAGCTGCTTAGAAGTTGGTGCCATTATCGGTGAGGATGGCGTGAGGGACTCCAAACTGGTAGATGATATTTGAGCTCACAAATTCAATGATAAAGCGAGCCTTGACCTCCTTGAGCGGAACTGACTCCACCTACTTAGAAAAGAAATCCATAGCAGTCAAGATGAACTTGCACTGGCGAGGTGTCACTGGTGGATATGGTCCCATGACATCAAGTCCCCACACCACAAACGACCAAGAGTACTTAGTGGATAGGAGAGGCTCTGGTGGCCGATGCATGAAGTTTTCATGAATTTGGCATGCATGACATCTCTTGGTGAACTTGATTCAATCATGGATAATGGAGGACCATAAGTACCCTAGTCTTCAGATATGGTAAGATAGCTTTGGCCCAGTCTGGTGGGCGCTGCAGGAACCATCATGAACCACTTTCATGACCTAATAAATCTCAACTCCATGGATTTAATGGAGTATAAAACCATCGAACATGAACTCATAGAGGATCTTCTCAATACTGGGACCACTCTGGAGGGTAAATTGCAGTGCATGGTGTGGGATTTGTTCGTGCTCGACCCAATCAGCTGGGAGATGACCATTTTGGAGATAATCGACAAAGGGGGATCTCCAGTTGGGGGTCACTTCAACCACTACATATATGGAACATGTGGGTCCTGGCGTGGAGGCTCTGACAGTAAGATAGATTACCCACTGGCCGTCGTCATCATCTGGGGTGATGGGAGCAGTGACTCTCCGATGTGCCACATGGATAATCAGATCATCCTGCTCAGGTTCTGCAAGTGATGCAGCCTGGTTGGTTAGGGAATCCGCTCGTCTGTTCTGAGACCTAGGGACATGAGAAACTTTTGGCTGAGATGGGAACTGGGCCATTAGCTGTAGAGTGTGACCGAACAACGGTACGATCTTTGGCTTTCAGATGATGTATTCACTATTGATCTACTTGATGAATTGTTCGGAATCCTCTTTCACATGCAAATGGGGCACATCAATCTTGAGAGCTATCTCGAGGCCAGTGATAAGAGCCTGATACTCTGCCTCATTGCGGGTGTAGCCTTCTGACAACAGTAATGTGTAAGGAAGAATTGCTTGCGTCGGGGTAATAAAGACGATACCCAAGCCTACCCTATTGAGCCTGGTATCATTGAGCCTCCTGCCAGTGGGGCTTCAGAAAGAACCATCAAAGTGCATCTACCAACACACAATGTCATGATCTACTGAGAGGATTGCCTCATTAAGAAAATCCAGATCCAAGGACTGGTCAGTAAGAGCTGGATGGGCAGCAAGGAAGTCTACCAACGCTTTCCCCTCAATTGCCTTTTGAGGCATGAACCTAATGTCAAAATACTAGAGAATTACATCCCAGCATGCTAGATGGCTGGTCAGCATGGAGAGGTTTAGAATTCACTTCATAGGTTCTTCTCGAGACACCAGATGTATCTCGTGGTGCGGCAAGTAGTGTCGCAATTTCTATACTACGAATACAAGCACAAGTTAGCTCTTTTTGATGGGGGATTATCTAGTATCTGTATCAATGAGAAAAGAACTAAGGTATTAGATAATGTTCTCTGTCCCCTCATTGTTCTTCTGGATGAGAAGGGAACCAAGAGATCGTTCCAGAGCAGTCACATAAAGGATCAGTGGTTTTTCGGAAATTGGTGGCATCAAGACCAATGGTTGGAGCAGATACTGCTTGATTTCCTCGAACATGGTCTGGAACTTGTTTTCCCATTCATAGGAAATGACTTTACTCATAATCCAGGAAAAGGGCTTACACTTTCCTTCCAGATTCTCAATGAATCGGCGTATGTAGGCTAAGTGGCCTTGGAAACCTCGAAGCTCTCAAATATTGCTCGAGGGAGGCATCTGGATGATGGAATTCATCTTCTCTGGGTCAATCTCGATACCCCAGTATATGAAAACAAACCCAAGGATCTTTCTAGAGGTGACCTCAAAGGCACATTTCAGCAGATTCATCTTTAGGTGGCGGGAACGAAGGAAGTCGAACACCTTATATAGGTTCTTGAAATGGACCTGGCGCTGGAGAGATTTGACCACCAGATCATCCACATAGCATTCCACCAATTTCTTGATGATTGGATTGAATATGAAATGAATGTCCCACTAAAAGGTGGAACCAGCTACTGGGGGTACTGGACCTCCTTGATGAAGTTGGCTCTGATGAGCTTGTCAACTTCGGCCTCGACCATGGCACTGTGAGAAGGGTGCATCTTTCTGGGAGGCTGCTTGAACCCGCGATGATTTTCTAGAAGACCGAGGCAGTGGATGGCTACCTGAGGATCTAGTCATGGAATCTCTCCATAGCTTCGAGCGAATACATCATGATGTTGTTTCAGGAAATCCGTGTACACTGTTTCTCTTTGGGGGGGGGGGGCATGGCGACATTGATCAATATGGGTCTGAGATCTGCCTCACTACCAAGGTTCACCTGTACTAGTTCATTGACCATGGAGGAGATGACCTATTCAAAGGAAGGGGTAGTGTCCTCCAGATCATCTTCTTCACTTGCGAAGGAGGGATCCCCAGTGGGAGATGATTCCTCTAGGTCATCAGACTCTGACAGGAGGCTGGTACCAGCTTGATCAATAGTGGTCACTACATCGGGAGATTCTGGTACTGTTGAAACCATAACAATGAAGGTTGTCAATCCGATCTCATCTCGTCTTTATCCCAAGGGGCCACACTTAGTGATATCAAAGCAATAGTGGCGCATCAGCTTGAACCAATTGATTCCATCCTGGCGTAACAGGAAAGTATGGCATACTGCTATTGCTATGGGGCGTACATCCCAATACCATATGGGGGTAGAAGGCTACGGGATCACCAAGGGCTGATTTGTGTAGAAGTACAAGGTGATTTTTCACCATCTCTTAGACTTGGTAATATTCTCCCCCATTGAACTGGAGACAACAAAACATTGCCCTGTGTCAGGGGTTGTGGCCTACAGTCAATGGATCAGGAAGACATAAGCGTTATCCAGACCTGCCTAGGGGTCAGTTGCAACCACGACGGATTTGACCTCACTGGCCTGAATCAGTTTTTACTTTCTCTCGTAATAGTCATCATCTAGGTAGAAGGAATCAAAAGAGGTGAAAGGAGACGTGTCACCTTATAGTATGCCCAATCAACCATTTAGGGAGTACTTGAGGTATTGGTGATACGATAAGGGAACCACCGCGTGCAGGTGAAGCCAATGTCTTCCCATCAATGGATTGTATGCGGTGTCCTGAGAGACAACCATAAACTTGGTGCTAGAAACTAGGCCACCGAACTGGATATTCAAATGGATCTTACTGACTAGGGTTTTCTCTATTCTTTCGTATCCCTGGATTCATAAATTGGAGGGAGTTAGGTCATCTTTGGATAACCCCAAATTCTATAGTCTTCGTGTAGGGATAAGGTTAAACCTAGAGCCCATGTCAACAAGACAGCGGCAGACCTCCACATCGTTAAATTGTCCAGTGATGTACAGGGGGAAGATGTGCCCCTGTATGGGAGAGCCTTCATATTCACTAGATAATGAAATGATTACATGAAATTCATCATTCTCGACCGATTCAGCATGAAATGCTCATACAACCGCTACCTCCATCTCAAACTGGAGGGGGATTATTAAAGCCTCAACGAGGGCCTCACGCATCTCTGGTGATAGACGAAGGGCCTCAAGGATGGAAATTCTCACTGCGATGCTCGCAAGGTTCTTGAGATAATCATACTTTCGTGCCAGGCATGAGCTTCTGCTTGGAGGAGTCCGTTCTGTGATAGCAGGCATGGAGGGCCCTACTGACTGGGCTGGTGGCTGAATGGTGTTCATCATACCTTTCTTCTCACTAGTAGAATCCCATAGAGTTGCTAATGGATGATGGTTGGGTGGTTGATGCTAGCCTAAAGTAGGGAATGGCTGATCATGGCATTGTTGATGTGGCTTTGCCTAATCCAGTAGCACAAACGGCGGTGGAGGCGGGGCTGATGACACCAGATGTAGAGGCTGCGTGTCCTGAGATCTGCACTGGGCCTACTGCCTTGTCTCAGTGGCATGCACGACCTAGTTTTAAGTGACAAATAATGTGCCTCGATGACCCACATGGGTGCAGATCCACCTACATTGGCTTTTATTGGGGACATTGGGGAGGTTCCTCTGGCGCTCCCCATCGTTGGGAGTCATATATGGATTTACCAACTCCACTGTATTAACCGAAGCATACCCTTGAATATCACATGAAAATTCATCCATTACTGGGTTGATACTGGGAGGAATCCCCATCTCTGGAGGCATGAAATCGCTGAGTGTTCCAGACGATGATGGCATTGGGGGCGTTGCTTTCCCTTTCTTCATCGATGCTTCCTCATCTATGAAGAGGCTCACTGAGGTGATGATGCAGAAGTTGCGGCAGCGGTTTCTAAAGGCTCCGGCTGATTCAGGTGTGCATGTATGATACCATGGGCTTGAGAAACCATTTTTTGAGTCATCTAGTCATCATACATCTAGGACTCTTGGTTAGAAACATGCTGCCACTAGCCCTCGCTGTCGCTGTTACTGTCTGGCCTTACGGTGACGCATGCAACTAGTGTCATAGTCGGGCCCTGCCTGAGTATTTTGTTATCATCCTGGTCCTGAATCCAGTCTTTGAACACATATAACTGCTTGAGGTTGTGCCCTAGGATTCAGTGATAGGGGTAGTAGTTGGGGATATTAGTGAGGTTTTCCTCTTCGGGCCTTTTGCACTCTAGAAAACGCACAATCCCTTATTCCAAGGCACTTTGAAAATAACCGAGGACCTGATTCTCATCAAACGAGTAGGTCTGGTTTCTTCTATCCAGAAAGGGTGGCTGTGGATCCTGGCCTTGACAAGGGGCCGAAGGATCCTGTCGACGAGGTGGAGGCTGGTTTTCCCACCTAGTAAAGGGTGGCAGATATCGTGGGGGCGCCTGCTATTTCTAAGGAAGCCGCTGCTGGGATGTAGGTTGCACCTATGGTAGTAGGCCTCTGTGAGACTGGGGAGGTTGCTCTGCCAGTAATAATTCTAGCTATCTGGGGGCCGCTACATGGGCCACTATGGTGGGATTGGCTCTAGCATCCCTCCTTGCAAGAATTATATGGGGCAGTGGATGTGCATGGCTAGCCTTTTGCAGGGATTCTTCCAGGCACTGGGCCTTATCGAAGAAGTCTTGAAATCCACTAGGGTAGTTCTAGGTGATCAGAGAGGGAACCTGTTCCACCTTGATGTTCCCAACACACATCGTCAGTAATTTCTCCTGAGTCAATGGAATGTCAACGAAATATGTAATCCATTTTCACCAGGTGATAATGTTTGCGACATGCTCATCAGGCCATTGTTTTCACATGAAGAGGTCTTCAGTGCTTGTATTCCATGTGGTGGAGATGAACTGGTAAAGGAATTGCCTCCAGAGGTCCTCCCAACTGGTTACAGATCCGGTGGGGAGCTGGTTGTACCAAAAAAATACAGGCCCCTCCATTGTCTGCACAAAGCATCAGAGTTTGGTGGCCTCCTACTGTGATGGACTTTCTAACATGTGCCCACACATTAAATTTAAGTGGGCCGGGTGCTGTGGCGGGTCCCTCATCCCATTAAAGGGGGAGAAGGTGGGATTCCCGAAACCCGGAGGTGCCGGCATGTCATCCACCCATGCTGGATATGGTTTACCATCAGGCGAGATTTCCACCTATCATGTTTCCAATTCTTTTAGGAGGTAAATGAGCGCCACCATCAGATCTTCTGGGCATGGGTCTCTGTCTTGGTGGGGACCCCTAACCACGAGCGCCTTGGAGGGTTCTTCAACACAGTAAGCATGCCCAACGGCTCGTGGAGCAGCTGGCGGCACGACGCTCAGTGTGGCTGGGGGAGCCTGAGCTGGGTCCCTTGGAGTGTCATTCTGTTTGGGAGGGTTTGGGGAGACATACCGTTCCCTCTTTCCATAAGTTCCGGCCTCAACCTTGTATGTGGGGGTAGGATGGTTAGGGTTTCCTAGAGGTTTCTAATCGAGGGGAAGTTGTTCCAACCCCTGTTTCCCTGCCCTAGGATCACCGTAGTCAGGTAGTCGCTCTGCAACGCGTTCATCCAGGAGTTCATCAACCACCTTATTCTACTCGGAAATATGTTGGTGCAATGTGGCCTTCTCGAGGACTTCCTCTATCTTCTACATTGAGGCGAGCGGGTCGGAGTTCTTGGCAGCTCCGACATTCCTTTTACCTTCACCAGAATTCCGGATGAGTACTAATGCATCGTTGGGTGTAGGGAGACCTAGTGGATTCCTTTGCTGATTAGTAACCCTCCCTCATGAGTCCAATAGTGGTGGCATGCCCTCGGGGGGTATGTCCCCATCAAGAATCTCTAACTCATCTTTCTCATCCACTATACTGGCCATGTTGACCGCAACCCTTCCTAGGGGCATGTCCTCGATATCTCTTAGAAGGTCGGGCTATCGCCAGATAGGATTGAAGAGGAGGGAATCATACTTCCCCCATCCGTAGAATTTAACATTGGGGGGAATCCACCTTGATGATCTTGTGAAGTATCTTGAAACTCTGAACGCATTTCTCGTGGAGGACCTTATGGTGGCCTGGTGACACGAGGCGCAGGGCCACTGGGAGAACATCCAAATCAACTAGATGACATTGCATGATAATGTCTTAAAAATGCACTTGGATCCTAGGATAAACCACTCGCTGATGATGAAGGAAAAATTGTGTCTCCTAGAGGGTTTGGTGGAAACATTCAACCTCATCTGGGGTGAGGGATTTTGGCATGCGAAAATTCGGTGATACCATGGGCTTGAACATCCAAGGGAAGTGGTCTGCTGCGAGGATGTTTCATAAGCTCCTCGGCTCAAATTCAAGGTTTGTCCCTTGACTTCCCATTCTTCAATTAGAGGTGGCTAAGGAACTGGTAGAGGTATTGAGTTAGACCACCGGGATGGAAGGCTGGTGGGTGGAGAGTATGGAAAACGGGTTGGCTGGCCGCGGAATCTCGGGATATCCTCCGAAGAGTTTAGAAAACTCTCTGCTACATCGTGATAAGACAGGCTGATGGCCACAGTTCCTGGCTCAGGGCCTAGGGCTACGAGCGATAGGTCGCGTTGTTTCTCACCTACCATTGGCCCCCAGAATAGCTCTATGTGATCTCTGGTCGAGGTAGAGAGCGCTTCTGGGGACGACGGTGGTGATCGCACAACCAAGATCTACAGGGTTGCCATATTTTCATCCTCTTGGATATACCTTTGGGGGGAGGCATAAATCTGATGGACCTCACATTATGGGAGTACTAGGCTGATGAAAAATATTCCTCCCCCAGCCCTTAACTCAGATGAATGAGAGGAGGGTTCCCGAACTGAGTCTTATTCTGCTTCAGATTCTAAGAAGCAGACTGGTTTGATCTCTATCCTGGCCTTCCTAGAAATCTTCTTATGGTAGAAGTGACACACCTTCCTGCCCCTGGGTGGCTCCTTGGGACATGGATGATTTCTAACACAAGGTCCTTTGGCTACACTGATGCTGAGGTGGAGAGAGTTTCTGCCTGAGAAAGCATGGGTGTGAGGAGCACCTGGACAAATGTCAATGGGGACATGGGGAGGACCTCTATGGGTAGTGTTGTAGCAAGAAAGACCTCCACTATAACTAGAAGGAGCATGGGGAGGACCTCCATGATTGTTTCCCTGGTGGCCTCAGTATGAGGAGGGTCCTTCCACTGGGCTAGCTGAACACGGGTAGGGCCTCCATGATGGGTGTAGGTGGAGTGAGGCTGACCATCATCCCTCTGGTTGATGAGGCGAGGAGGACCTTCACTAGTTTCTGAGAGGTTGTAGTGAGGATTCCCAAGTTGAAGGGTGACCGAATGTGCAACGTTCGTACACCGACGATTGGTGGCGAGAGGAATAACCCCAAACCTAGTGTAATGGGAACGGGAGAGACCCCCACCATGAGCATCACTGCCACAAGGAAGACCCTCATTTGGATTGAGGGTGGAATAGGGTGGACCTCCATGATGAGCCTCAAATTGGTAAAGGCATGCGTTCTCTGGGGTAAAGGTACGGGGAGGACCTCCGTCCTGGGTGGCATCAATGCGGGTTAGCTCGCGGCGGCCACTATTTGTGTCGGAAGCTAAGAGAGTCAACCCAACCTGCTCGTGGGGCGGTTGGGGCTGCTATCCTGGTTGGGCGTATAAGTTCCCCTGGTCAGTGTATACATGGAACTGATGATATGCGTCGGAGGTGGATCAGGCCATATTAGCTGTCGACGTTGACGCCCCTTGGTGGGCATCCTCAGCTTGCGCCTGACACTGGTGTCGGGTCAGATGAACCAAAGCTGGTGGGACAGGTACGTGTTACCTGCTCCTCATCCAATAAGTCTGGGAAATGGCACTAATGCGGCTGGGTGGGATCCCTCACTGGGAGCCCCTGGAATGGGATTCTGACCTGGCTGGGCCAAACGTCACCTAACTCGTCAGCATAAGGCAGGAATTTGTCAAATAATTCCGGGGAGAGGCTCTCGAAATGGTTATATGTCGGCATGGGGAGCATCGGCTCCCTACACAGCTCTTGGGGGCGAAGTTGGTGACGAGGCACAGATGCCTCCATATCCTAGTGGGTCATATCCTAAGTCGACATTATGCCCTCCTCCTCATAACGGTGCATGATTTCATTGATTACCCTTCGCTGAATGACCTCGAACGGAGAGATGGGCCATGGTTTCCAAAGGTCCATGGGTGTAGAGGTCATTGCTGAAGAGGTGGAGCTATGCGGGACTGCCGCGTTGGTACTGACCCTACCCCTGCCTCAGTGTGTAGGCGGTGATTGTGTTCTGAGTGCAGCAACTTGATTCCTAAGGATTTGGGATATTAACTCATCAGTGCTAAAAGAAAAATGAATTGACGACCAATTCTCCAGTTCCATTTCATCTTCCATGATCGGTAAGAGAGATCCACGCTGACACATCGTATAACGGGATGTCCAATGTTCTACTACCCCCAAAATCTGGTGAGTTTCATGTTAGGTATTCTATTGGCATGGAGGGACCCAGTGATAGATAAATGGATCTGGTGACACTTCAATCCATTGATGCCTCGAGTGATACTAATCTCCACATTATGGAGAATAATTTCACGTCAGGTTTTCCATTTATTTTTATGATGCTTTCTTCGGGGTGTGTGCATCCATCTGTGGAGGACGCATAGCTGTTTCCCCTCATTCCCGCTTTCCAAAGGCAGGAGACATCTGTCACTTTTTTAGAGATGTTTTCTCATTGATTGAAATAGGATGATGGGGTTTTAGTTCTTCCTTCCGTGTATTATTACTCAAACCTCGTCACCTCGTCTGGGTCACCCTTATAGATTTAAGAAGTTGTTCGTGAAACTCTTCCTAGAGGCATATCTTCATGGACACGAGTTAATTACACTACTCTTGTCAGGAAATTCCATGGGGTCTGGTCAAGGCAGAAACCTTCAGTTAAGGGAGTTGTCACATTGGGCATCACTGGCATGTCTGGGCATTGGGACACTGGTGCGTCTATCTTTAGTCTCTTATTATAGGGCTTCTTGAGGACGCAGAATCCCGAGGAATCCCACATCATACGTAGGGAACCATATGCCATGGTCATGTATCTAAGTTTTTCCTCATCTTCCCATGTTTAACACAAGCTATGCTGCAAGTTAAACACCCGGTGGAGATAGATCAGACTGATCAAAACACAGACTAGAGTGGATAAGATGAGTGTAACCCCTAGAGAACACATGAATGTAGTTGGGTTGACATGACCTCACCGGGATGTGGTGTCCTGGGCTAGAATTAAGGTGGATGATGGGGTTCTAAGTAAAATGGGTAGCGAATGGGATGGGACTACCGTGAGGGCGACAATAATGTTGGGATTCAGTCTCATGGAGACTTTCTACATATCCCCATGTCAAGTAATCAAAGTCCTCATAGTTCATAAGGGTGATGGGATGCCTGAGTAGGTGGTCTGAGAAAATGGACGCGTGGACAGGACCCAGAGGAAATAGAACCTCTAGGTCAGGGAATGACCTTCCCAAGACACATAGGCTCGAGGGAAAGGTCATGTGATGAGATTGAATTGGGTTGTACAAATAGGACAATAACCCAATGATGTGTATGGGGGTTTAAATGTGGTTAGCATCCTGGGTTGGTCTGACTTTGCTAGGACGGACCAAAGGTGTGGGTCCCAACAAATGGGATTACAACGGCTTGCCACTGGATTAGAGACGCAACATCTTACTACTTATCATGATATCAACGAATTATCTCTGAATGGGGTCACAACAACTTACCTCTGATTGAGGTCACAATGGATTACCACTAGATGGGTATGTCAAGGACTTATCACTGAATGGGGTCACGAGTCTAACGCCGTGTTCTTCAGAGAAAAACATACATGAATAAGGACCTGGGGTCCAAATGGATGGTGTGGGAAAACCGTCGTGAATGGGGGGTCACAATGACTGGGTTTTGGGCTTGATCCTTAGGGAGGCTTCCTATGTACCTCGCCTTAGCAAGGATCAAAGACCCTATAGTTCAGGTGGGGGTGTGGGTTTTACACTCTAGGTTGCCCAAGGTGTTGGTGAATTGATGTGAGGATGGTCAGAATGACCATTGGGTGGTGGGCTTGAACCTCAGAGAGGCTTCCTACGTTCCATGCCTTAGCAAGGATAAATGACCATGTTGTTCCGGTTGGTGTGTGGGGCTTACACTCTAGGTTTCCCAAGGTGTTGGTGAACATACGTGAAGATGGTCAGAACGACTGGGGTGGTGGGATTGAAACTCTGGGTGGCATCCTATGAACCTTTCCTTGGCAAGGATCAAAGTTCACGTAGTTCGGGTTTGGGCATTGGTGCACCGATGTGAAGTGGTCAGGACCAAGTAAGAGTTGGGCATAAACCTTAGGGAGGCTTCCTACGTACCTTGCCTTAGCAAGGATCAAATTCCTTATAGTTCGGATGGGGTATTAGGGCTTACACACTAGGAGTCCCGGAGAGTATTTCTGTTTCGATGCTTACTCTAATCCCATAGGAGTCATGCTCGGTGTGAGAAACAAGAGACAACAAAGACCTGAAAATCACATCATGAAAGGTGCAACTGTGGGAAATGGAGTGGGGCTTATACGTGATCTTATCCAAAAGAGGATACATGGGCTTATGCGTGCTTAGCAGCCCGAAGACATCAGGACATACTCCTGGATGGAGGCCTGAGTGGTGACAAAGCCCATCAAGAGATGTTTTTGGCACCAAATAAAGGAGGAGCACCGTTCCCCACCATGCCCTTTGCTGGTATTTGGCACCGGAAAAAAGGAAGAGCAGGGATGCTGCCTCCTGCAAGAAATTATAGGGCCTTACACTAGGGTGTTTGCCCTTTCCCCACGTAGGATGCATGGGGGGAAGTCACATTTTAATGTCATGTGATGAGGACAATGATGCTTGGATGTTTAATGTCCTACATCTCAGATGAGATGGGTTTTCTTCACACCCCTAGGAGTAACATAACTGGTACCCTCTGCACCTTGGTGAAGAGAGGGGATAGGTAACGTCGTGGCTAGGGGGTGTTATGGAGCAAACCATTAGGGGGTCCATGTTAGCATGGCTATGCGAAGAATCAATAGCCGTAACATGCCTATGAGAAAAATCATGAGGCGGAGTAATGAAATGAGCATCATCATCCAAGGGACTTCGAAATTACTCCGTGTAAACCTGAGGGGCCAGCTGGTGAATGAGGGCGTGACACAGGTGCGTCGTGCATAAAAATGGTTTGAACCAGGTTTGTCAAGGTGAGGGCAGCACATGGAGTGCATGTCAGAGAATGTGCTGAGGTAAAATAGGAAGTCTATGTGAAAGAGGAATGGTGGCACCCAAGACGGATTGCGGGCGCGCATGTGCAACCTGTGGTACACAAAACATAGGTATAGCGTGAAAAACGGAGGATTTCATGCATGTCGGGGGTGTTGCACGCATGTTGGGGGGTGTTGCGCACAAGAAGGAGGTTGTACGCAAGCCGGACCGGGGGAGCGCAAGGAGACGGCCTATCATAGAGGGTTCCTATGTGAAAGATGATACCCTTGTGATAAAATAACTTTGAAATTGTATGATGTTTTGAGGGTCTATCTGAAGGTACCCCAAACCTATCGCGCAACAACAATTACATGAATTCCATGGGTTTTCGCACGGTCGTGGAAGACAGGGGTTTTCTACAGTAGAGATTCACTTCATCTTCAGGTTACCATCTCTTGAAGGGAGGGGAGATGGTTTTTGTTATATCTGTAGTCCCCGGATTGCCGCGTAAGGGACCGACATGCAAGTGACCGGTGTGGAAATAGGCCGTAGACGCTGCCTTTTATGCGGAACCAGTTTCGTCCATGCAAGCTCAATTTCTGCGACGCATGGGGCACCAAGGTGGGGATGGAGCGGTTAGCGCACAAACGGGCATTCCCTGGCACCTTCAGTTCATAACGGGGCCTGGCCGCACAAATGGTGTTTGTTGGCACCTTCGGCACGGGATAGGCCCGCATGAGAACGGTCGTTCGTTGCCGCCTTCAGTGCAGAAATGGTCCCGCGTATGGAAACCCCCTTTTGATGTCGCCTTCGGCACAGAAGCAGGTTTGGAGTGTCCAGTTGCGGAGGTCATAATTTTGGGCACCCCTACGAAGGCCTACGGGCACCGGTTTTCATGCTGAAGTCCTATTGCACGCGATTTTTCAATTTTTCACCCCCCCTGAATGGGCTCTGAGATCTTCTTTTCTTCATCCTTACCTCATTCGATGCTCTTTGATCTTCCCGATGTGCCCCTCCTCCAGATTTGGACATCTACAGCCATGTACATTTAATGTACACACCATGTAGTTTTCATTTTGAAACGGAAATGAAAACCAAGTACACGCCATGTATTAATGAGTACATGCTGTGTAGTTTTTCCAATCGGGATTTTAAGGAAATAATATTGTATTCTTAAATGATATTTATTATAATCAGCATGGACACATGTCAAGGTATTAATGATTCTACATGGGGGTTTTCAATAAGTGTTAATGAAATAAATAAAATATGTAGGATGTTTATTTGTTATCATAACTCTATAACCTCAACCCCGATTATAAATATCCTCACAACACCAACATTTTTCGATGAATCGTTGTGCTCAACAATTCTTGAAAATTCACTCAAGGCCGAGAAAACTCCTTCCTCCAAGAATGCTCTCAAGACCGAAAGAGATCTTCATCCATATAATCAACACAATCTAAGGCGGACAACGTAAGCAAAGGCTTCTCCATGCTAGCACCCAGAGATTCCTTTGGTGATGTCTAGAGATACGTAGTGCATGTGTGGATCACCGCTAGAGGAAGTCTATACTTGGATTCTCTGACACAATGAAGAATCACATCGAAACGTGACTAGAAAACATCAACAAAGAAAGAGTTTTAATCAAGGTAATTATTTTTAATTAATTAAAATAATTATAACCAACATACGATAATCATCTCGATGGTTTCAAGACCCTTATCTTTCTTTTTACCTTCATTCTATTTTGATGATCTGACATTTTATTATCATGACGGATCTCAGATTGAACATTGATTAATGATAATATTAAAGTTGGGAAAACCAACCAACACGTTTCCGCTGCGCCTGGAACCTACAAGTGGTATTAGAGGGGTCATATCGTTGATTATAATTATTTAGATTTTCATTGGTGATTTACGCATTTAATAATTTAATTGTTTCAATTCAAGTTATTCATTCCATAAATCAAAATCTCGAGATCTATTCCTCCTCTCTCATTTCTCGTTCACCATACAAAAACAAAGTTTTCTTTTAACATTGATTAAAATAAAATATAGGATCTCATACGGTGGATCCAAACATTTTTGTCCATACAACACAAGAATACATGGCGTGTCTTCAGAAGTACACTCAGTGTAGTCTAGGTTCAATGAATCAAACTGGTTCACCAAATCAAGTCATGTATTTGAGTATACCTAAGTCATAAATGACACCATGTGTTAACCAGAAAAAGGTGGCACACTATTTCCAGATTACACGATGTGTCGTCCACTCAACATAGTGTGTAGTCCCTTCGGGTTAGGGTTGGACCGTGTACCCCGTATATCACTTTCCCATCTAGAAACTGTGTAACGTGGATACTACATGGCGTGTGTCCCACTAAACACGTCGTGTACTCCGAAAATTTCCAAAGTACATCTACACACCATGTCCTTGGGCGTGTACTTCGGATGGAAAGTGAACTAAATTACATGGCGTGTAGTTGGAACTACACACTGTGTACTCATCCAAATTACATAGATTTATTAAAATTTATTATTATATTATACAAACCCTTGAAATGTGTACCATAGTACAGGTGTAAAGGTGAGGGAAACATGTGATAAGTTTTTTATATATATGTGTGTTTAATTTAACATCTGTGTAATGAACGGGAATTTACCAGGTTTCCTCCAAGGTACAAGTTACCTACAAAGATAATTTGAAATGAATTTATTTGTTTAAAATTATGATGGATTAGAATTTCAAGGAAATTCAGAAAAGGGTTTAAGATAAAAGGATTTATTAATTAAAGATAATTAATTGATTCTAGCGTGGTTTCTCTTAAGAAAGAATGATTAAAGAATTGAATGCTAGTTTTATTTATGCATAAATATCATTGCATGTATGGATGATCATGAGCTAGACCAAGAACTTTTTATGTGAGTGGTTTCTTTTAATTTATTTATTTCAATTAAATTTTTTGGCATGCGAGCCTTCTCCTCATTAATATGTAGGGCCCGCATGCCCAGGGATTCTATTACATAAAAACCCCTTTTACCCCTCAACTACGTGTGAGATAAATGCATATGTAATGGATGGAGCTCCCAAGCTAGTGGAGGTGGCTTAAGTCAGGAGCCAAGGTGAAACCAATCCAACGAGATAAAAAGGTGGATTGGTGGAAAGCTGTAAACATAAACCCGAAAGGTTCAAGGTGTCTCTCCCCTAGGTCTTGGATTAGTTTATCAACCACTAGATAAACTAACCAATAGAAAAATCTCATAATCACACCATTTATTTTATTTTTGTCAGTTGTATGGTTTATTTATTGTGGGTGTGTTGTCACAATCACACAGTTAATGAATTATACAAGCATGCAAGATGGAACTAAACTAAGATCCGCTTATTCGTAAATATTATCTTAGACATGGTTAATCACTAAAAAATATCCCACTTAATATTGACAAGAATTTAATCAGAGATAATAAAATGGAAATTTATGTATAAGGATAAAATCCATCAAAGAAATATTAAGCCGGTATAACCTTCCATAATATTGGTTAGAATCAAACCATTGTTCAAAGTGCTTGACCAACCTTATTTGGGGTGATTTAAATTATCGGGGAATTCTAATTCAAGGTTTTGGGTTGACTTGACTTGGTTCACATCAAGGGTTGAATACCACAAAAGGACTTGGTGTGACCAATAAGAAAAGGTTTATGAAACCAAAAATAAAAGGATTTCAGGATTGGGGAGTCCACTCAATGGATCAAGGAGCTTCGAGTTAATGCAGTTGGAATTAGGAATGCCTACCTATACCCCTTCAAGTTTCTTAACCATCCTAATTTGGGGTAATTCGAAGGGAAATATAGATCCTTGCCACTAGAATATTCATGAAATAGAATATTCCGAAGTCAATGGTGAGGGCTATTGGATTTCGATAAAATAGTAGGAGACTGGTAAGTATTACTTTATTTATTTGTCTTAGTTTTATAAAGTACTAAATCCTTTGCCAATCATAATTTGTAGAAAAGACAAAAAAATTACTTCAAACATATCATTGTGAACCATACTAGAGAATTAAAACCTTCTCACCAACACCAATTTCCATGAGTGTTAGAGGCATTTATGTGTTGTCCTTCGCCACGAGAGGAAATTGTATGTGTTGGAATATCCTGTTCTAGTTGCACATGGGAAAGAGGCCAGTGATGAAAAAATATCTCTCTATGTGAAACATATAGATGATTCCACAGATGTCTAGTGTTTCATGCTATCGTCCATGTCTAATGATCTCTTTAAGTAACATGAAAACATGGACGCGTATAGCAAGATGTCTAACCTTAAGGATCTACACCAAGAGAAGGTGATATAAGAGAGATATGAGATCTCCAATTCTTTGATTACAACTAAGATTGGAGAGTCTGTGCCATATGGGCCTCATGTAGTCAAGCTTATTGGCTACATTGAATGTCTGGACATCTTAGGGATTAAATTCCCGGATGGGTTGTGTATAGATCTCATTTTATCATCACTACCCAAGACCTTCTCTAGCTTCACAGTCAATTATAACATGAGAAACAATGAGAAGATTCTATCGTAACTTCTGACCTTAATTATCCAGGTAGATAAGGTTATGGGGTGTGAAAAAATTGTATTCCTTATGGTGAATAATAAAAGGAAGGACATGGAAAAGGGGCCAAAGACATATAAATGGTCTGAAGACCCCAATCACTGTCCCTCCAAGAAGGGGAGGATACAAAGGTAGGTCACAGAATGGGAGGCAGTATTCTTTTCATGTGGAAAGAAAGGCCACTGGAAGAGGAACTCCACTCAGAAACATGGGGACGCTAGAGGTGTGTTCGTTATCGAGTGTAATATTTCTATTTCTACACATTGGGTATTAAATACATCTTGTGGGGCTTACATCTGTATTCAAATGTAGGAACCAAGTAGATTTAAAATGATTTCTAGAGGAGAGGTGGATCTTCGAGCTACCAATGGCTCAACGCTAGCTGCGTTGGCGATTGGTGATTACCACCTTTCATTTCCAACTAGGATGATTTTAGTTTTACATAACTTTTCTTATGTGCCTAGTGTTACCAAGAACATAATTTCGGTAACATATTTGGATATGGATGGATTTATTTTCAAGTTTGGAAATAAGGGTTGTCCCTTTTATAAGAAGAACTTATGTCATGGTATGAAACATTTAAATAATGGTATGTATGTATTAAATTCTGATAACCAAGTGTTGGAAATCGATAAAGAAACAAACTCACATGACTCATACATCACCCAGTTGTGGCATCACCATCTCAATTATGTAAATAAGAAGCACTTGACAAAGATCTACGAAGATGGTTATTTGGACTCTACTGAGCTAAAACCACTTGATAGATGTCACAATTTTTTACAAAGAAAAATGAACAAGACGCCCTTCGGTGGACAAGGTTAAAGGGACACAGACCTTATAGGATTGGTGCACACAGATGTGTGTGGACCATTTCCAGTAGAATATAGAGGTAGATATTCTTACTTCATTACGTTTACTGACGATTTGATTAGATATGGATATGTCTACTTAATTAGGTATAAGTCAAAATCCTTAGAGAAATTTAAGGAATTCAAGAATGATGTAGAGAATCAGCTTAGTAAAAAGATAAAGAAACCTCAATCGAATCAAGGTGGAGAATATCTGAACCAAGACTTCGTCGATCTTCTACTGGAGTCTGGGATTCTATCTCAGCTCACTCCTCCTTATACACCACAGTGGAATGGTGTTAGTGAATTGAGGAACCACACCTTGATGGACATGGTGAGGTCAATTATGAGTCATGTAGATCTTCTATTATCCTTTTGGGGATATACATTACAAAATGCAGCATACACATTAAACTGAGTACCAACTAAGGTGGAAAATGGAATTCCCTCAGAGGTATGGAGTAGAAAGAAACCCATTTTGTCTCATACATGTGTATGTGGGTGCGAGGAATTTTTTAAGGCCTTCTCAGGAAACAAACTACCACCCCAGTTCACGAGATGTATCTTTATAGGATATCCCAAGAAAACAAAATGATATTACCTATATAACCCTCAAGACAAGAAACTGACTGTCTCCAGAAAATACATCTTTCTTGATAGGGAGCACATACTCAAAAGGGATATTAGGAGCAAGATTTACTTCAATGAAGTTGATGCTCGAGATACACAAGAGTTGGTATAAGAACAAGTTCCACATGTCCCCGTGGAAGATGTTCTAGAAACACAAGTACTGTGTAGGATCTCAAGAGAGGTAAGGGAACCAGAGAGATTTGGTTTCCTAATCACTAAGGATGGTGAATCATTATTTTGGGATAATGATGAACCTCTCTCCTAAAAGGAAGTAGTAGAATTCTTATAAGCTACAAGATGGATAGAAGATTTGAATTCTGAGATGGATTCCATGTATCAAAACCAAGTCTAGGTTCTGGTTGATGAGCCAGTTGATATAAAGAATGTTAGATACAAATGGGTATTCAAGAGAAAACTGGACATGGAAAGTCAAGTTAGCACCTATAAATCAAGGCTATTGGCTAAAGGATTCAGACAACGTCAATGAATTGACTGTGATGAAACCTTATTTCCAGTTTCCATGTTTAAATCCATAACAATCATACTCTCCATAAAAACATACCATGGCTATGAGATTTGAAAAATGGATGTAAAAACATCATTTATTAATAATAACCATCAGGAAGATGTCTATACGACACAAATAAAAATATTTGTGACACCCGGTGAAGCCAAACGGGTTTTCAAGTTGCATAAATCAATTTATGGATTAAAACGAGCATCCAGGTCATGGAACATTTGATTTGATGAAGCCATAAAGGATTTTGGTTTCATTAAGAACAAATGTGAGCCACATGTTTATAAGCAGTTTAATGGGAATGAAATCGTTAACCTAGTAGTATATGTTGATGACATATTGCTTATTGGAAATGATGTACTAGTATTACAGTCACATAAGGACTAATTGATCAAGTTTTTATCCATGAAGGACTTTGGTGAAGTAGCCAAAATTTTTGGGATCAAGATCATTCGTGATAGATCCAAGAGGCTGCTTGGTCTATGTCAGGGTACATAGATTGACTAGATAATAAATAGATTTAATATGGAACAATCTAAGAGGGGATTGGCTCCAGTGTCATATTGACTACATATTTCTAAGAAAATGTGTCCTCAGACACAATAAGAGAAAGATAAAATGAGTAAGATCCCATACACTTCGGCTATAGGATCCATCATGTATGCCATGTTATGTATCTGGATTGATGTTGCCTATCCACTAATCATGGTAGGAAGATATCAAGTAGATCCAGGAGAATAGCATTGGACTACTGTTGAGACTATACTTAAGTATTTGATAAGAAATATGGATATATTCCTAGTGTATGGAGGAGACGAAGAACTTATCATCAGAGGGTATGCTAATGCTAGTTTTCAAGTAGATAAGATTGATCTGAAGTCAAAATCTGGTTATGTTTACTATCTTAATGGAAGAGCTGTGAGCTGGATGAGTTCAAAGTAGCCAGTTTTCGCTGATTCTATAGTGGAGTCTGAATATATCGAGGCTTTTGATGCAGCCAAGGAAGCCTTCTGGATTTGGAACTTTTTCTAGGAGCTTGATGTGTTTCCTAATATTAAAGATCCTATCATGTTGTATTGTCATAATACTACAATGGTGGATCTTTCAAAATAACCAAGGTTACGTCAATGGAAAATGAAAATACTCCGGAAGTATCATATCTATAGGTATTTCTATCAAAGGGGCGAAGTTGCAGTGAGTAGAGTGTCCACGGAAGAGAACGTGGAATACCCCAGGACTAAAGTCCTATCTCAGCATAAGCATGAATATCATGTGAGAGCTAGTGGGTTAAAGGTTGTTAGCAGTTGGCTCTAGTCCAAGTCGGCGTCTGTTGGAGTTGATGGCCTAGAACTAACTAATTTTTACTTCATTCATTAAAAAATACCTTATCACATCTTGATTATTATTCTGCGTTACAATTCATGTGATAATATCCTAAGGACAACTGTTGCATTAAAGGGTCATAGCGGATCCCTTCTATGACGAGAACCTAGAAGTGCCACAACACCGTTCTTGAATATATGTTCTATGGCCGAATGATGTTCTTTTAGGGGCACAAATAATACCATCCATTTGGGGTGAGGGATCATAAAACATTGAGGCACCTTCTCATGGTGTGCTCCCTTGGTAATATCCAGGAGGATATTATGAGAACGATACCTGTCAGTAGGCAATCCACATTTCATAGTGTCATTGGGTGTTCCAATCTACAGACGTGTGTATTGGTCCTTAAGCATTAATATTATTATTAATGGGTATTACAACTTGTTCACTTAGATTTATTGACAAAAACTGTGATGACAAACTATTCATAGCGAGGTAGGATATGTTGGATGCATCACTAGTGATACTATATTAATAGATAATGCAAGAAAGGATTTATCCCATCCGTTCCATAACATAAGTAGATATCTTAATCCCCTTGATGTAATTGATATAGCCTAAATAAACCCATGTCAATGGTAAGTTATGGGTGAGTTCAATTCCAGGATGTCCAAGAAATAATAATCGAGCACATGACTTGATGTCACTAGCATGCAATCCGCTTGATTAGAGATATTGAGACAAAGGGATTAAATTGCACAGTAATAGATTGTATGAGGTGACACGTCAATACAACATCAACTTCTTTCTCTTAAGTTCCTTGAACCATTGCTAGACAATAATCATGGACTTTATTCAAGCTCGCCTAATGACAACAAGAAAGAGTCCTAGAGTGTCACACACTAAGTGTATCCAAGTATCTCAAGTAGAATAAATATTATTCTCGTATGTGGTTTAATAATTATTCAAGGGAGCCTAAATAATTTTAATGTTGGAGGAATAAATTTTTTTTAAAAAAAGATATACACACCATGCACATTGAGTGTTCGCACCGTGTACTTTTTATTTTGGAAAGGAAATGAAGAACATGTACACGCCGTGTATTAATGATTAAATGCCATGTAGTTTTTTTAGTCGGGATTTTGAGGAAATAAAATTGTTTTATTAAATGATAGTTATTATAATCAGCGTGAGCGCATGTCATGGAATTAATGATTTGAAATGGGGGTTTTCAATAAGAGTTAATGAAATAAATAAAATGTGTAACATGTTTATTTATTTTCAAAACTCTATAACTACAAACCCGATTATAAATATCCTCACAACCCCCACACTTTTATTTCAATTGTTGTGCACCAAAATTCTGGAAAATTCCCTCATGGACGAGAGAACTCCTTCCTCCAAGAATTCTCTCAAGACCGAGAGAGATCCTCCAACATAAGATCAAGGTAATCTAAGGAGTAAAACGCTAGCAAAGGCTTCTCTATGCTTGCACCTGGAGATTCCTATGGCGACGTACAGAGATACGTGGTTCACGTGTGGATCACCACTAGAGGAAGTCTACACTTGGCTTATGCAACACAACAACGAATCACATCGAAACATGAACAAAAAACATCAACAAAGGAAGAATTCCATCAAGGTAATTATTGTCAATTAAATAAATTAATTATAACCAACATATGATGATCCTCTCGATGGTTCTGGGACCCTTATATTTCTTTTCATTATTCATTCTATTCCAAAGAACCGACATTTTATTATCATGATGGATCTCGGATTGAACGTTTTTTAACGCTAAAATTAATGCTGGGAAAACCCACCAATGCACTTCCGTTGCACCCAGAACCTACATGTACCCCATGGTTACACAAATACACTTTATAGTCATACTTAATGAGTTACAACTATTATTTAGCCTGAACCTTGAGGCCATGTATTCCTTGGTTAGACAATGAATCCCCTATTATTATTTTCATTTTAAGGATTTATGATACATTTTACACCTGATCTTAATATTATTAAATAAATAATAATTAATTAAATCATCAAATATTCATGGAAATTTATAATAGTTTATAAAAAATTTATCCAATATTTATTTTTTCACTTCATTACTTTTATAAATAACATCACACTATTTCAGTTTATATTCATATATTGGATTGAGTGGACACTGTTGGTAGTGGCCTAATGAGATTTATATCACACCTTATCTGGGACAACGATGGTACCCGTGAAGATTATATGATCATTGGTGTTAAAAATTAATGAATCCAACATTGCACACTTTAGTTGATTTCATTATTTTAAGGTATGTTTAATAGATTATCGGGCTAATGCTTGGGATGGTCTAATTGGTTTTCCCATTTTTTGACTCATTTATACATCATTTATTGTTCTCCATTCCTAATAACATGTAAGTATTTTTATATTTTTTGTAGAGGAATGAAATTAAATCATTTTTTATTATACTAATAATATTTTGAGTTTATTACTTGTTTATTTTATGCTAATGTTGGATTTTGTATCCTCATACGTATTCATAATTTTTACACTTCTTTTGTTTATCTTCAAATTTCTATATTGTTCTCCACCATAACATGAGAGAATAGTCTCCTCACTAGTACACCATTATACCTTTCTAATATTCATTATACCCTATAATATGGGTTGGGGAACTTGAGGAAATGTGTCCAATCGATTTTAGCTTCTTTTGGGTGATCTGCGTTTGAGAATTCACAATGTGTAATTAGAATAATTATGTTTCTTTACTCACTAATTTGGAATATATATCGGAGGATAAGTGTAAGTGGGAAGTTGTTCATATACTATTACTCAGAGTATCTGACTCACATTATTATTAAACACTAATTTTCCTAGGTATATTAACTTTTTATTCAAAATTTCTCTTATTAATGCTGATATACATTTACCGATTAGTGATTGAAATGAATTTTTTATTTTTTATTCATTATGGATATTCTACCTTGAACATATATGGAATGGAATACTGTTAAATTAATTATTATAAGAACCTAGGTATGTATATTTCCTACATATTACATTCCATATATTTTCATTTTATTACTTACATTTTATGTGTTTCCTGCGATTATTGAGTGTGCCTTGGTTGTGATGTTGACACTAATGAATTATGCATAAAACAAATTGGTTTTTAAAAATGTAAGAATCATATTAATTGGGGTTTTCCTATATATATTAATGGAGGCATCTTAAATAGATAATTTTGGTTTATGTAAGCTATATAACCCTGGTTACATGAGGAGGATATTGGGTGATATTTTGTGACTACCAATTTAAATTTATATTTTATATGCACCTTTATAAATTGAAAATGGTAATTCATTGAATCAAACCATCATATTTTACCCGTTATATTTTGAGAAAAAATATAAGGGATTTAGTTGGATTCAAATGGGTATAAATTTCGATTTATAAAGAGTATATTCCTTTATTAACAGGGAATAAAAATCATTTTAATTGAACCTTGAATTATGTTTAATATCAATTTTAAAATAATATATAAAATTTAAAATATAAGTAAAATGGTTTCCTATAAATGATCATTATTAGAGAAATTTGTTGAGTTTTTCATCATTAAATTGAAATTTACAATCCATATATAAGAAACCCTATAAATATAAACATGATCACTTGGAAACACCCTGACCTCTAATGTGGGTTGTTGGGTAGTAAACCCTTTCCATTAGTTTTGTTTCAATCAGTAATCATGTCTTATTTGTTATCTTTTTTTAAGTGTGCTCTTGGATATTTTATAGCTATACCACCATGAAATCCTCAAGATATACTCTAGGTGGGAGGAAATGACCATGATATAGAGGTAGTGGTTCATTATCCACCAGTGCTACCTCCAGTAGTGCCACTGAAGTTCCAATGGTTCTAATAAAAATTGAGAGGAGGGGTTAAATATATTGTTAAATTTTTAAATGTTACCATGATTTTAAAAACATAACCCATGTGTGAATTAAATTTTATTTACCACATCTTATTTTATTAAATAAACAACCATGAAAATAAGAAAATAATTTAAAAAACAATATATTTACATGGTTTTTCATCAATGTGGGAATCTAAATCCCTTCCATAGAAACTCTCGTGGGACTATGGAAATTAAATATAATGAAAAAGGAATATAACATTTTACAACTCCCTTTAGACATGTTATATCTCCTGATAGGTATAATTAAATGGACTCCTTCTGGTTTAAATTAATTTCTTACAAAAAAAGATCCAAAACAAAATAATACTGATTTTGTTAAAACTTCACCACACATGATCTATCCAAAATCCTTAGACTGATGTGGGTAGGTTAGATTCTCTTAGTCTAATAGGGCTAGGTCTGATAGACTCACCACAATGAATTTAGTTTGATATTCCTATTACAATGAAACCATTATAAATAATCATTACTCAAACATTTCTCAATTTCTTATTCTGATCTTACTCAGTCTAGTAAAAAAATCGTTCATATTTTTGACCTTCTAATAGGGTCGTAGTCTAGAATTATAACTTTCAAATTAATTCTATAGTGATCTTCATTTTACTCCCATGTGAAAGGTTATATAATATTGATGTATTGTGAATCTATTTATAGGCATATCATAATGTCAATGGTGGGAAACTGGAATACCATACCCGCTATCTAAAGTTTAAAAACTCTAAGATAATTAAAATTTTGTATTTCATGTTTTAAAAATTAAACTATTTACACACCATCAAGAATCATATTGAGTCTTCTCCATACCCATCCTTCTTAGACATCATATCCTTTATTTAGTCTGATGGAACCTCCTTTGATTATTATCATGAATCATTCTCACCTCATTCTAAATGAATTTATTTCTAAAACAACATCTGATGAAATTTATGTATATGATGGAATATCAGTAGGTTGTCTTTTTCCAATCAACTAACCAAATAATATGAATCTTCCATAAACATGGTTGAAATATATAAACAATTTAAATAAATGTGAAAACTCGATCACTTCCCACATTCTCAAACACTTCCTCATTATAATAGTATTATCATCTTAATGATCCTCACGTCCTGATAACATCATTTCATACTAATTAGTTTTCTTTAAGCACTTCTGTTGATGGTTTTCTAGTATGAAGACATCATCCGTTGGATCAAATATTGTTCCTAGTCCGGTGGATTATTATCAAAGTTAACATTAGTATTTTACATTTTCTCAGGTGAAAAAACACCATTATAATCATTTATCTTTAAGAAATTATATCTTTCAAATAGATCAATCACTAATTACTCTGATGTTCTACATCTGATGGAGAAATCACTCAAAAACTCTAGAATATTTATCAGCTTTACTCATACTGATATACAAAAATTTGGAGTCACATACTTCTAGATATGATCATCCTTGTCCAGGTTTCTAGAATTGATATAAACTATTAAGACAACTTCAATATCCTGCATTTTTAAGGTCTTTAATCATGAGACTTTATCATTATTTTTGATAACTCTATGATAAGAAAATAATTTCGTAACATACATATGAATATATTATGACTTATAATACCTTAATAACCTTCATTAATACCAAAAAAACTCCTTACATTTTGATGGACAAATTATCCCACTCTTCTTCATATGTTTTTCATCACAAGTTTTATAAAAACTTATGATATTTGATAATTGAGAACTAAAAAATAATAATATAGATTATGTTTATATAGTAGATAACTTTCTAATTCTATAAATCACTGTCTTAATTAAACCTCTTCATCAACATTACAACTATCTAACCAACACTGAGTCTGATGAAACATGATCTCCGTGTCGATGGACCTGAAACTGATTGAGTATCTAATCAAAAAATATATATTTCTAGAATCTTCTTCCACTAGTGATTCTTAGTATGATACTCTGCATCTCTCTCTTCTCAGTGTGATCCTCTATTTCTATAGAACAACTTTCTCATAAAACAAAATTATAAAGGTTAGGAATTCTATAGTCCATTACTTTGTTTGAATCTAGTGTTTGAGGTGTTTTGGGAGGTCAATGTGAATAATTTCAACTCCTTACAAAATTACCAGCTTTCCAATTTCTCCAGTGGTGGCTCACCCTAGCGGTGGATCACCCTAGTTGATGCTCACTAGAGGTGTCTCACTACTTGTTTATCACTGGTCATTGATCGATGGAAGTGGCTCACTGGTCATCACTCACTGGAAGTGTCTCGGTGGAAGTCTCTCATTGGTGGTGGCTCACTGAAGGTCTCTCATCCAGTCGTGCCTCAGTAGTGTCTCGCCTCGTGGTGTCTTACTGATGGTGTAGTATTTTCAGTTAGTGGTGCTTCTTTGAGCGGTTCTTTTCCTAACTATTTCTCACAAATGGTGCCGCAAATATTGGTGCCTAACCTAATGGTTTCTTATTAGTGGTGCCTCCTTAAGCGGTACCTCATATAACAGTGACTCGTGTACAGTGTTTCCAGCTTCTTCAAATTTTCCCCTTTGATATCTTATTTGACATAAAATGATTTTATTTTCTTATTTAAAATTAATTGAGAATGATTCAAATCCCATTAATATTATCTTTAAATTCATAAGAGTCTAGGGGATTTTTGGTGGTCAAAACACATGGTATTGATCAGATCCACATTTATTTGAAAATCAAAAAAGTATCTAAACCTATGACTTTATTTAGATCCTCCAAAAGTAGAGATACCCACTCCCTTGATTCTTATTTCTTGGTTTATATTGATATGAGTTTCCCATAGTTCTTCATCCCATAGGAGTTGTGTGTTTAGGATGAAACTTTTAGTTTGTTTTTCCATTGATCTTTTCAAGCTGCATGCGTGCCCTTGTTTTGCTGCAGTTAGAAAGTTCCAATCGCCTTTTCTTCCAACTATTTGTTCCTTCATCTTTCTTAATTTTTCATCATACAAGGTGGGTAGATGGATGTTTCCCATTGTGAAGATGGATTATTATTGTTAAATAATTAAAATTTAATCTATTTGAGATCAATATATAGGGGTTGGTAAAATTGATGCATGTTTCTATTTTACTATTTTTTTGATATTATGATTTGTAAGGTCTGACTACCCACATAAAATACTTGTTGTTGGGGGAAATGTTTTGTGCAAAACATGTCTTCAAGAATAATTTTTTTTCATTCCATTGAACAATTAAATAATTAATAAATGGTTAACCATTGTATATTCTACTAATAAATGGATTCTCCAGGATCATACAGTTTCTAGGATAACCCCAAAATTAAAAAGAGGAATTAAAAAAGGGAAGAATTGTTAAATATGAACATGTTTTTTTTGCAGTGGTGATGTGGTTATGGGTATGGTTGTGTGTATGGGTTCTATTCTGTTGATATGAAAATTCTGTCATGGTGGGATGATGCAGTAGGGCTGTGAAACTACTTGTGATATGTTATGTTTCTAGATGTGCTAGTGAGTTGGGGGTTTTATTTTGGTTGGTATGGTTTTTTTGGATGTATAGATTCTAAGAAGAACAATATTGATTGGTATAAGTTATTCTCCATTTATAACATGAAGAAAGCTTCACCATGTATCTAGAGGTTGTGTTGTGATGTGTCTTTAATGTGATGTGTGTTAATTTACCATGAAAGTTTATATTTTGTTTGATTTGTGTCATGCTTGATAGTTGTTTGGGGAGTGATGGAATGAATAAATAACTATTTGATAATGTTTTTAAGGTTTTGGGTTATTTTTGTTAATGGAATAGAAATGGTTAAATAAATTGGTTCGAAATTTGAAATGGGGTTTGTTGCTTGTTGTGTGTTGTTGTTCATTTAGAAGTGGAAGAAAAAGTGATGGTGTTGTGAGTTGGCCAGTTTTTTTGTAAACCCATATGATTTTATTGATTGTTTTATATTGTTTATATATATAATTTTATTTAAATTTTTATTTCTATTCACACCCCACCCTTATTGAGCAGTATGTTCCCAACACCCCCATTTTCACAAGGGAGGGTGTATTTCCTAACATCTAGTGAGGAGTAAAAATGGTTGGGTACTCTATCTTTTCCACTATCTCTTCTAGGAGAGGATATTATGGCACAGTCTGTGATGTATTTAGGTATACTATTGTATTTTATGGTGGATTTATTTCCCAAGTGTTTTCGGGTGAGATGTAATGGCTTAGGTGTTTGTGTGGGAGGTGGTGTGCTTTTCCAGGGGTCTTCAGGATGAGATATGGTGTGCTTTCACAGCTGTCTTCAAGTTGATATTTTATGTGTTTTAAGGCCCAAGTGTGTATCGGTTTGATGTGTTGTGAGGCACAAGTGTGTTTGGGTAGGATGTGTTGTGGTTTTTTGGCCTAGGTGTGTGCGGGTGGAATGTGTTGTAGTGTAGGGAAGGGATGAGAGCACTAAGATATTCAACATTGGGAAAGAGCGGCATACCATTGGGAATGTGATACATGGTACCCTTTCATCGATTTGAATTATATTATATTACTTGGTTTTTATTAATTAGTGAGAGTTCTGTGGTGAGGTTGGTGTGGTTAGTATATCTTCTTAGGTATTCTTTGGTTCTGTTTTTTATCACAGGGGAACTAGTATACTTATTTCACCTATACATGAGAGAATTTGTTTTTCCTAATGATTATACATTTATTAATTATATAAAATTTTTATTAGGTCACCAAGAGTATTTTTCAGGTCGGTATGGACCTTACTAGCTCGAATCTTGACAGTTGTTTGTCACTGATTATCTTTACTTTTGGTATTTACATTATAGATTTCTATATTGTAATGGTCCAATTTACACATCAATGTGGGATGGATTTTGGATATATTTTTATATTATGTAATGTATTTTCAATGTGGATGAATCATCTTATCTCCCGATATTTATTTTTTCTTAAACTGGTAATGTCTCTCATATTGTGAGATTTGTACACCATTGGATCTAGTAACCAACCCAAGACCTACTGGAGGATGTGACTTAGGGGTTCATTATCCCACATTCTTCATTTCCAACACATTTGGGGTATCTTTTAAGGGATGGGGTCATGAAATAGTTTTATTAGAGGATGATGGTTGGGTGATTGGATGGAGTTTGGAGTTAGGAATAAGCATGATTTCCTATGATGGTCTGACAACAATTCCAGTTGACCTTGGTGCATGACATTGGCCATGGATACTAGCTATGAAATGGGATTTTAGGGTCCCCAATGATCTAGTGCATGGACTCTGAGTATATTGAATGGTCTAGTAAGACATACCTTATTTAAGGTTAAAGATCTAGGAAAGATACATGCATCATAAAAAATTGTGTTCTTTTTTGAATTAGGTTGTTTTGGGAAGGTTAAAAGGGGTAACTAAGTAAAATTAATTAAGATAAACCTTGATAAAATTCCATACTACTCAGGATTAGGAAATATTTTTTTTCCTTCAATTTATGTCACATGGCCATCATATGTGTGTGGCTCAGGTATTAGCGAATCAGTATGTTATTTTGATTAGTCACTATAGGGTTTATTTGGCTAAAAAAGATGACCAGTGGAAGAGGATGTTTGGTTCTTTCTTGATTCATGCTTTTAAAAATTACGAGGATTGTTTTTGAGATATGGATACAGAGAGACGGTTAGAGGATCTTGAGATCTAATTTAGTTTAATTTGGTCACTAACTTTATGATGGGAACTTTTGGAGGTCATTCCAATGTGAGGAGCAGTGTACCAGTGGTGGTCGTTATATATGGGGGAGCGGAAGGAGGGAGACGTTTTGTGGGTTGATTTCTAGAAGGAGTTACGAGAAGAGTTCTTTTCATCGACCATGAAGAATGAGAAGAGGCTAGAGCTAATCTCCCTTCTATAGGATATTTTTATAGTGTGGGATATTAGGGTAAAGATAATGTATCATCTACGTTTTCCCCCATATCTCTTTCCATATGTGGAGTCTCGTGTGAGATGTCTTCAGGAGGCACTCTATCTTTCTATCTAGTATGTTATTACTCCTTCTATATAGCCAATGTATCACATGATTCAGATAAATTAAGATGAGATCAATAGGATTTAATCGTGAGTAGGTATACCGTGAGAGGGGATCCAAATGATTTATTTGAGGGGAATAGTTGTTAGTGGATGTTTTCATGTGCCAAGACCATTGAGGTTTCGACCAGAATGGAGTCAACCTTAGCATTTTCCTTTATGGACTCCCTTTTTTAGTGGGTTTTGTTCTTTTCCTGGGACATTATTACTATTTTTTTGGTTTTGGTATTCATGGTCATTTATAGAGTCATTTACCTGTGGTTCCCCGAGCATAGTTTGGTGGAGGTGGACAGGTTCATTACCAGCCTTAACAAAAGTTTCTAGTGAGACCATTTCTGCAGCAGGGGTGGGAAAAAATTGCTCCACCGAGGGGAGACAGAGCTTGTATAGGATGACTTGAGGATGTTCTTCATTTTCAAGTCCCACAATATGGGCATGTCAATGCAGGTGTTTATCAATTTATATGTATATAATATGGGAAAGCATAGTTTCACATAATAGAGCCAGTAGTTCTAGTGAGTCTAATGATCGTGAGAGGTATTATTAGTTTATTCAGTACCCTTTAATGTGATTTTTTGATTAATTATATTCACACCCATGTGTTTCACCTTATCTGTACCATGCTCAGAGAAGAAACATATAGAGTCTTCTCGTGCCCCTGGTGTTGAGTATGCTAATCAGAGGCCAGACCAGCTTGTTTGATGTGTGTCGGGGGTGTAGACTGATGATGGGACCACATCAGTCCCATGGGGATATCTTCTTGTTATATATGAAACCATAAAAGGTCATACTCATCATAGAAACTCTTTATTCCATACGTGATGTTATCGAATACTTCTATATGAGATTCATGTTTTTAGATGTGGATGGACAACATGCGATTTTCATTAGAGAGAGGGGTTTATAGGTGGGTAGTCATCATGTGGAGCCTATTCTCTTTTTTTTGGACGAGTTGTCAGTGGAATCAGTGTACACTAAGATGGAAGAGATTCCTTGGGTCTTTGGGTAGTTCCTAAATTTTTTCCTTGAAGAGGGTTTGATTCTAACCACTCAACGTGTTAATGATTTTAGGATTTATTTGTAGCCCGATGATTCTCTGATTTTGATTTCTCCTTATTTGATGTAACCCTCTAATTTTTGGGAGTTATGGATTCAGATAGATGATCTAATGTATAAGGGTTTTATTTTTCCTGGTGTGTCTTCATTGGGTGCTCCATTGTTGTTTGTAAAAAGGAAAATGGTAGTTTGAGGTTGTGTATATACTATTATAGGTTGAGTTAAGTGACTGTTAAGAACTATTACCCTATCCTAAAGATATAATATATTTTTAACCCACTAAAAGGGGTGAGTTGGTTTCCTAAGATCGAGATGTATTATAGATAACACCAGTTATGGGTGAAGGAGGGAGATATCTCAAAGTCTGACTTTAGATGCAGGTATGGGCACTTACATTTTTTATTCATGCCATTCGTTGTTACAAATCCACTAGATGTATTAATTGGACTTATGAAATCAATTTTTTTTTGAGTTCATGGACTATTTCTTCATCATATTCATTGATGACATATTGGTCTATTTGAAGTCAGAAGAGGATCTGAGCATCTCATAACTATATTCCATGTTCTTCGACATCACCACCTCTATGAAATGGTGTCCAATTGTATGTTTTGGACATAAGTTGTGTACATACTTGGGCATGTGGTGTCCTAGTAGTGTGTTATTATATACCCAATGAAGTTTGAACCAGTTTTTTCTTGGGAATCACCCAAGAATGTGGTAGGGGTTTGTAGTTTCTATGGTATCTTAGGAAATTGGCATAGGTTTATACCCAATTCCTCTTAAGTTTCATCCCCATTAACATCTTGGAATGAGAAATAACAAGATTTTTTTGTGGAGTTATCAGTGTCAAGAAGTGTTTGGTTACATGAAGGGGAACTTTGTTAGTGCTCTAGTGCCCTCATTTCCAATGGAAGGAGTTTTGTTTGAGGTGTTTTTGTGGCACTTCCCATTAAGGATTTGGATTCACTCTAATGAACCTATGAGCAGTGATCTCTTATGGTTCAAGGAAGTTATGTACTCACGGGCATAAATACTCCACCCAAGATCTAGAGCTAGTAGTCATTGTGTTTGTGTTGAACTCACAGTATCATTATCTTATTGTGGAGCACATTGGGTTATTCATGAATCAA
Organism: Viscum album; assembly: GCA_963277665.1. NCBI lineage: Eukaryota > Viridiplantae > Streptophyta > Magnoliopsida > Santalales > Viscaceae > Viscum > Viscum album. The sequence goes on along the minus strand of OY728148.1, from coordinate 1,864,556,935 downwards.
AAGAGTTGTAGGTACATATTTTCTCAGGATGATCTGAATCTATGATAGTTGAGGTGGGTGGAGATTCTTTAGGACTATGATTTGGAGATCTTCTATACCACAAAAATGGGAAATGATGAAAATGATTCTTTGAGAATAAATTCATAGAAGGATGTTCTTCAAGAATCTATGGACTCTGGGAGAGTGATGGTGGGGTTGGAAGCCTTGCACTTACAAGTAAGAGTGGTTTGTGGTAGAGTTTGTTTGTTTCATATAACAATAAATTATTCTCTAAAATTGAAAGTGGAAGATTCTCAGTGGGGAGACTTAGAGGAAGAGGTGATGTGTGATCATGTTGGCCATGGTGATGCTTTGGAGGGATGGTTAGAGGATGGTTGGAACTATATGTTGTTTTCTATAACATTGTTTGTTCTAGTTGTAATAAATGATCTAATACTTTTTGAGTTTTATAGCTCACATTTTTTATTGTATCTAGGAACTTCCAAGATGTATAATGTCTTGAGGGTGCAGTTTTGGTAGCCTGGAATGAAATGGTCTGTGGTGGAGTTTGTGGTACCGTTATTGGTTTTCTAGCAAGTAAAGGTCGAGCATCATTTCCCTACCAGGGTTTTAAATCCCTTGGATGTTTCCAAGAATAAATGGGATGAAATATTAATGGATTTCATTACAGGTTTACCTAGATCTCAAGGAGGTTGTGATACACTCTCGGTAATAGTGAATCAGTTTAAAAAATATTCCCACTTTATAAAAATCAAAGAGTTTGTAATAATAGATACATTGGCTAAAAGGTATGTGGATAAAGTGGTGTAGTTTCCTAGAATTCTGAGGTCTATTGTCTCGGATTGGGACATACAATTTACCTCATGAGTCTGGAGGGGATTTCAATACGTTTTTGGCACTCACATATGCCTCAACACTAATTTCCACCCCCAGAAAGATGGGAATATGGAATTTACTATCCAGATGTTGGAGTCTATGTTGTGATCATGCATCATGTACATTGGTAGACCTTGGGACCGACATTTTCCTTCGGTAGAGATTTCCTATAATAATATCTATCACTCTTCCATTAGAATGGTTTTGTTTGAGGATTTTTATGGGAGACAGTGTCATTCTCTATTGTTCTGGATGGAGGATAGGGAGATAGATGTGCTTGTTCCCAATATGGTACAGAGCATGATAGAGAAAGTTCATCTCATTTGTGAGATGATGAAATCAATTCCAGATCGAAATAAGTCTCATGTTGATTGTAGGAGGAGGACGTTATAGTTTTATGTTTGGGATCATGTGTTCTTGAAGGGTTCTTCTTAATGTGGGTAGTAGAGGTTTGGCAGAGGGAGTAAGATTTATCCCAAAATTGTTAGACCCTTTGAAGAGTTTGGGTAAGTTGGCATGGTTTAATATCAGTTGGCATTGTCTCTATGGTTGGAGAGGATCCGAGACATCTTACAAGTCTCTTATATTTATCGGTATTTTCACAATGACTCCCATGTCTTTGACTTGGGAGAATTTCATATCAAGAATTATGTGAAATTTGTGTAGTGACCAATAGATATCTAGGAAAATCTATATAAGGAATTTCTTAGGCAGACTATTTCCTTGGTTCGTGTTTTGTGGAGTGATGGTGGCCAGAAGGAGAGTACTTGGGAGAGATAGACACAGATTCATGACTAATACTTGGAGTTTTTTTATTTTTGTCTTGATATTTTTTTCATTGAAGTTTGATGTTTTAACATTTTTTTATGAGGAGATAAATTTTCCATTGTTTTTTAATGTGTGTGGTGTGATGTCTGATAATTACTTGACATATGAAAAGGTTAGGGACATATTCTTAATAAATACACATTAACTGTGATGTGATTAAACTTGTGTTTGTGAGGTAGTTCCTTCCATAGAGGATAATATCTTAACATTGAGGATAGAACTTCATAATTCATGTGTTAGAGATGGTGTGGTTGTGCTTCTGTAGTGTGTGTTGTAGTCATTTGGGTTGATGTGATAAGGACTAGTTTTCATAAATATAACGGGGTGTTCATGGATGTGGAGGTTTACAACTCCCACTTTCTGACAACATAGTGTGGTTTACCATTAAAAGGCTATTTGTATAGAGGTGTTTCAAGTGTAGCGAGATCCTTGGGAGGTATCTCGAGGGATGGTTGTTTAGATCCTTCTTCTCAATACTTCTAAGTTGGTTTTGAATTATAGAGGGTGAGAAAAGTTTGAGAGGTATCTGATGTAATGGCCCAGACCTCCCAGGTCCATTACTTTGTGAAAATCCGGTGTTTGAGGTTTTCTAGGTGGTCAAGGTGACATATTTCATCACTTTTCTAAATTCCCAGCTTTTCATGTTTTCCAAATTTTTCAATGGTGGCTCACCCCTGCATTGGGTCATCATGGAGGTTTATAATTAAAGTTGGCTCACTAGTGGTTTCTCGCTGGTAGTGTCTCACTAGTGACTGCTCGTTGGCATTGGCTCACTGGTGGTCACTCACCGGGGGTGGCTCACTAGCGGTCACTTGTCTATTGGTTCCTTGTCTAGTGGTGTGTCACCTCATGATGAATCATTGATGGTTTCAGTCTTTTCATCTGTCAGTACATCATCAAGTGGTGCCTCTCTTAATGGTGTCTCATGAATATTGCATTAGTGAGCAGTGCCTTTCCTAACAATGGACTGTGAGTGGTGCCTCGTCAAGTGGTGCCTCGTCCAATGGTGACTCATGTACAATGTTTCCAGATTCTTATAGTTGTTCCCTTTTAATTTATTCATTGATGAAAAATGGTTTAAATGACATATTTTAATGGATTATAGATATATTCAGATCCCATAAATCCTATCATTAAATTCTTAAGAGTCTGGGGGTGTTTGGTTATTCAAAACACATAGACATGACTATGTCGTTCTTTATTAGAAAATGAAAAATGTATCCAAACCTTTGACTCTGTTTAGATCTTCCCAATGCTGATATACCTTCCCCCATTTTATTCTTCCTACTTGTTTTCTCTTAATACTGGATTCCAAAATTTCATCATCCCATAGGATTCATGCAGACATGTTTTTTCTTTTGGTTCGTGTTTCCCTAGATCTTTTTATGATGTATGCACACCTCTATTTTGGTGTAGCCTTGAAGTAACAACGCCTTTTCTTAAAAGTAGGTTTTCCTTCTTCATTATTAATTTTTATTCATATGGTATTGGTATATGAATGAATACTTTTATGAATAAGGTTGAATATAGGTTAATAAAAATAATTTAACCGGTTCGATATCAATAGAAAGGGGCTGGGAAAAGTGACACAGATTTCCATTTAATTATTTTTTTGATATTGTGATCTGTATCGAATGACTACCCACTAAAAATCATGTTAATTGGGGGTCCTTATTTGTGAAAAATATAACTTATGGAATGCATGTTGTTTGGTTTCTGTTGAACACTTTTATAAATAAGAACTAGTTAACTATGTATATTCAGCTAAAAATAGATTCCCTATTATCATAAATTTTCTATGATAACCCTAAATTTAATAAGTAAAATTAAATAAGGGATCCATGTTAAATATGAACATGTTTTTATTTTTTTGGTGAGGTGATGTGGTCATGGGAACGATGTGCCCAGGGGGTTAGTTCTATTGATATGAAAATATGGGCATTGTGTGATGATGTGGTAGGGCAACACAACTAGTTGTGCTTTGGTATGGCTCTTGATGTGGTTGTGTGTTGAGTTTTTTTGTAATGGTGGTTTGCGATATATGACATTGAATAAGGATAGTCGTGATTGGTATGCGTTTTTTTCACTGATAACATGCAGAAAGATTCACTATATATCTAGAGTTTTTGGTATGATGTGTTTTTAATGTGAAGTGCGTTAATTTACCATAAATGTCACTGTGTTGTTTGATGTTTCATTATTTCTAATTTCCAATTGATTGATGAAATTAATGCATAAAATTTTAATAAATTTTTAACATCTTGTTTTAATTCGGTTAATAAAATATAAATGATTAAATAAATTGGTTGGAAATGTCAAATGGAGTTTATGAATTATTGTGTGGTGTTGTGAATTTAGAAGTGGTAGTAAAAGTGAAGGTTTTATGAGTTGGATATTTTTTTTGTATACCCATAGGTTGTGATTGAGTCTTTGGAATTATTTTTTTATAATTTTATTTCTCTTGTGATTTTTATTCGCAACCCACTATAGTTGAGATCTTTTTTCCGAACACCCCCATCATCAATGGGGGAGGGTGTCTTTACCAATTTATAGTGAGGAGTATGGATGTATGGTTACCTTATATTTTCCATAATCTGCTCTAGTAAAGGTATTTATGGAATATTTTGTGATGGTTGGAGGTCTGTAGGTGTATTATATGGTGGTTTTGATGGCCAAGGTGTCTGCGGGTGAGATATGATGGCCCATGTGTTTGCAGGCGTAGTGGTGTGCTTTCCCAGGTGTCTTTAGGATGAGATATAGTGTGCTTTACCAGGTGTCTTTGATATGAGATGTTATGTTTTGTGAGCCCCAAGTGGTTGTATGTGGTATGTGTTGTGTGAACCAGGTGTGCTCGAGTGGGATGAGTTGTGGTTTTTTGGCCCAAGTGTGTGCAATTATAATGTATTATGGTATATGAAAGGGATTCTAATTCAATAATGTTCAATGTTGGGAGAGAATGGAATACCAATGGGAATGTGGTGCAGATTCCCCTACCAACGATGTGATTCATGTTATATTACTTGGATTTTATTACTTGGTGAGCATGACTTGGGGAGGTTTGGGTGGTTAGTATACCTTTTTAGGTTATGTCTGTTCTTTTGTTTTATCATAGGGGAATTACTATAATTCCTTCACATGTGAATAATAGTGTTTGGTTTTCCTATTGAGTATACTTGTATGCTCACACTAAGTATATAAAACTATTTTCAGGTTTCCAGGTTTATTTCATGGGTTGTTCTGGACCTTACTATCTCTAATCCTAACAGTTTTCATGTCACTACTTAGCTTTAATTTTGGTATTTACTTTAGAGAATTATTTAGTTTAATAATCCTATTTAAACATGCGTGGGGGTGGGTTTTAGAATTATTTTTATATTGTGTCTTGGATTTTCATTGGGGATGACTCATCATATCAACCGACCTTATTTTTTAAGGTTAATAACTTCTATATTGTGATATTTGTACCCCCTTGGTTCTAGTCACCAACCCGGTACCTACTAGAGGTGGGACTCGGGGTTCATTATCTCCCTTTTTCCATTTTCAACCCAAGAGGTGTATATTTAGAAGAAGGGGGCCGTGGAAAAATAGTTATCCACCATTTTGATTGGTTTTTAATATTTATCTTTTTTTATATGTTTATAAAAAAAATTATTTTACAGAATATTAGTTATAAATAAATTCAAAATATTGTTAAAAACAAAACATCAAAATGGTTATTCAATATCCTCTATTGGATTTATTGAAAACAATCATCAACATGTTTTTTATCTCTCAAAAATATTCACAACTCATCTTTTTAAAAAAACTCATGTTTTTTGATATTTAGAAAAACATATACTTTCCAAAAGGAGAGTGAACTATCACCAAACTACTTGATAAAGTAATATTATTAAGGTAATTACATCCCTTAGTGACAATAAATTTTTTAGTCCATGTTAAGAAAAACTCACCCTCACATTTATCATTTCCTGTCACTTTTCCTTTTTCACTCCCCCATCATCTGGTAACCAAAAAATTAGATTCATAAAAGAAATATAAGTAAAAATCACTTATAAAGTTATATGTTTTTTTACTTTCACATACCCTTTTTCAACCTAATACAAAGCTCATTAGGGGACATAATTATGAGTTTTATGAAATAACTGGAGGAGTCTGAACATAAATATGGATTATCAAATCCATAGCTATTTATTTTTTCATTTCTTTTGTAAAGATACCAGCAAATTGTTACTTTGTTGAGAAATATTCCAGCAAAAAATATCTAGTAGAAACATTTTCTTATTTATAATTAAACATTATATCAATTTTTTTTTATGTCAAATGGTGGAAAATATATTTATAAATATCAAGATAATTTTGATTATCAATAATTATGTTAAATGGTTTAGAAACTTTTACATTCAAATCATCCATCTAAGCATTCATCAAGAAAATTTGATTACAAGCCCGAGTATCTGAAAAATATTCTGATTACACTATGCTTAATGTTACTGAAATTTTTTTCTTATTGAGCCAACATATAACAACATTCACCCTAGAGAAATGATCATCAAGATGTTGTTTTCCTATCATTATAATCGTGAGATTAATCTGTATCATTATAACCATGATTGTTCATATTAAAAATTCTGTTTTATATCATCCCTTACCACATTCATAGTTTTAAAAATATGATAATTATATTTTCCTCCAACATATGATTCTCTTTCATTTCACTTTGATATGTGACACAAAATGTTATATCATAAACAATATCCAGTCTTGAGGCTGTGAAATAAAGAAAAATTCTAATCTAATTATGAAATTCTTTCTAATTAACAACTTTTTTGGATTCATCAGTAATCCTCATTGTACACCATAAAATATCAGTGGATACTTCTTTATAGTCATTCATTCCAAATTTCATAAAAAAATCACTCGCATACTTTTTTGGATATAAAAATATATAATTTTATTTTTTTAAAATTATAAGACAGAGTTAATTCTACAAATGTTGACATTTAAAAATAATTCATCATTTTGTCATCAAATTCAATACAAATATTTTCATCATCCATTGAAACAAAATTATATCATCCACATACATAATTAATATTATTGTGTTTGAGTTAACTTCATTCACTTACAATTTACTATCAACATTTCCATTAGAAGAATAAACATATTTAAAAAACTATCATTCTTTGAATACCATGCATAGTGGGATTATTTCAACCCATGAAGGACTTATTAAATCTAAAAACATAGTTGTCCTCATTATCAAGTAGAAACCCATATTTTTGATTAATGTAATATTATTCCTCAATCTCTTTAAATAATAGAGATGACCTTACATTCATTTGAAAAAAATTGTAATTTTGATGTATATCCACTAATATAAACATTTTAATAGTCTATAATCATTAAACTTGGGAAAAAGTTTCTTCAAAATCTACACCTTCCACTTGCGCATAACTGTAACACACTATGAATTTTTGAATTATTTTTTTTCAAATTAATTTATCTCTGTTGATATTTTTCATTTCATGTAACACTAAAAGTTGTTTATTTATTACTAAAACACAATGTTTGGATTGCATTAAACACAACACCCAGTTAATCATATAATATACACACCATTAATTTAATCTCTCTCTATAAGGAACACTGATGTTCATTTTCATTAAACACAATAATGACTTTCCTCGATGTCTTTTGTAACACACAAGACCAAGTTTTACATACAATAATATATTACTAAAATATTATTATTTAATATAATAATATATAACCTAAGTGTTAAATTGTAAATTAGGAATATTATTAACTAATTTATAAAATTTAATTATTTCCAGAAATATAATATGAATATATTGGTTACCAATTAATTATAAATGAACATGAAAAATTATTTAATATAAAAGAAAATATTATAATTCTTATGGTCAAAAAGCTATTTTAACCTATTGAATAAAATTATTTACAATTCATGTCTCATATTAATGTAATATATATGATAAAAATTCAATAAAACATTTTTGATATTGATCCAATATATTTTGTAATCATAAGATATGAACAATCCCAATTTTCTATATAGAAACATATATTTTTATAAAAAATAGTTTTTCCATATTTTAATGGTAAATCCATTTTAAATATAATTATTTGAACTTTAATAAATTTAATATGTTAAAATAAATTTCAAGTTTAAAAGTGAAACAAAAAAATTATGTTAGGATAAATTTTGGGTATTCTTTTGTATGGTTTATGTTTTTTAATTAATGGTTAAAAATACTGAATTTTAGTTCAAAATTTATCTTTCATATAATTTATTTATAAGTTTAAATTAAATTTTAAATTGGTTTAAAAGTTTCATTAGTTAATATTTTTATCAATTAATAAAACTTTGGTTATTGGAACCAATTTCAAATTTAATTTTGATATAAATACATAGAATGATTTTGAACGTTTTTACATTAAAACCTATATTGTTGACCCAAATACGAAATTAAATTTAAATTAATTTCTTCCACTTAAATGATTGGAATTTGGAAAAATGGATTAAATATCTTGCATAAACATAATTTATAATTTCTAATTAGTTCAACGTATATTTTAAAAATAATATTAGTGAATGAAATTAAAATTAATTGCGTCGATTAAGGTATAATTAAGCTTAAGTAATGACTACACCATAAAATGAAGGGCCTAAATGTCCTAGAAACTTGTCCAAAAGACAATTTATATCCATATTTCAAACCTACAGTCAGTTTTATTGACATTTTACCATTATTTTATCCACATGAAACATGAAAAATGTTGGTGGAATTCCTTCTTTAAATATTTACAAGAGTGTCACACCTCCTCCACTATAAAAAGGGATCCTTTCCTCCCACTAACTCACAATTCTCAAGACCTTTGTCTTGAAAAATATCATCCAAAATAGCTCCCCAACTTCTCACTCTTAGACATTAAATCATCCATTTGGGTAGAAATCCTTCCAAGTAACCCCTCAGGTGAAAACCAAAAGGAGTTACCCAATTTAGAGGTAACACCCTCCCTCCATCTCATTTCATTTATTTTCTTTCTCCACCAAAGAAATTAATCTTATTAAATGATTATATAGAATCAGTAATATCCAAAATAAACTAGTATTTTTTATTCTTATTTTTCTACCTAAACTTACTAAAAAATCCATCTAATGGGTAATGAACACATTGTTTATGTGTACGATGAACTACTGCCTCACTGAACGATGACTGTTAATTTTTCCTTTACTACCTATCATAGTAGAAATTATGATGGAAACTATATATATATAAATATATATTATTTATTTATTCTTATTTAACTTTTTTCCCTCACATATCTTTATTGTTTCCATTTGGTGTAAATATGGTAATTTCATTTAAGAATGTTCAGACTACCTCCCCTCAAAGAGACATGATTCGTTCACACCATACATGGAATGTACTAATGATGAGTTTAGTGAATATATATGATATATATAAAATAATAATTATATTATAATTATAATATATAAATATATACATTTATTTCTATTTTTATTTCTTTTAATACAATAATATATATCGAAACAACTTTCATGCGTATGTATGACCAAACGTATCTATGAACTGTGTCTTCCATTACATACTTATATATTAAATAGATTATTATACTACATATATACAGAATATAAACAATATTTATGTCATGTTTTACATTCTATAAATCATTATATAGTTATAAAGTACAAATATATAACAAATTAAGACACATGTGAAAAACAGAGAGAGTATTACCTAAACCATAACCTTAACATGAAAGCATTAAAAAAAGTCATATAATGTCGTTATCAAACCCTATATGTTATTAGGTAAAAGAATATGGTTCACTGATATATTTATAATATATTTATATTAATTATATAGGAGTTTTTTATGAGTAAAATGAGAGTAAAGACACAAGATAAGCATATTTCATCTCAATTTTTATTTCTGTGAGATACATGAATTATTCACTACCCATTCCTTTTGAGTGGTGTATATACTACTCATGGATGGATTATTTGACTTTTATAATTAAATTCATTGGTATTATAAAATCCATTTGATGGCATTTCTTTCATATTTTTTATGTTTCAAAATTTACCAAATTAGTAAAATATTCTGCTTTTAATTTTCCTTCTTTGAGACACATGACATGTTATGAACATATATTTTACCATTAGGTGTATGTAATAACTTTGAAATATTATATAATGAATCTCATTTTTTTACTTATATTTTAGGATTCATTTATTTTAATTTTCATTCAGGGGGATTATGGTTAATAGTTACCAAGAGGTATGGGTTTATTGAAACAATCTCATCACTTTTCAAGATTGTTTATGTTTATTCTTCCTTTGATGAAAACTTATCATCTATATCTGAATAAAATTCATGAATTTTCCTTTAATTTAGTTATTAATTATTTATTCATGTATTTTTACCATTTTCAACTCCTTGGTATATAAGATAGTTTTTAATGTGTTTTTAAGAACGTCCAACTTTACCCACTCTTCAGTTTGAAATCTATGTTCTCTCAAGACCTTGTTTTCTAAAAAGGGTCTCCAAGAATATTTTACTACTCTACAATAATAATTAAGTGAATGTTTTTCACTTTTTTTGTATTTTACAGATTTTTTTAATGAAATAATACTGTATCTTTTTGAAAAAGTAGTTTTTAAAGCTTTTACCATTTGAAAATTAACATTCTTCTTACCTCATGTGGCATGTACAGATTTAGAAACGTTCATTTCTATGAATATTCTGTTTCTTGTTTAAATGGTTAATTTTTGTATAAATGTTTTTAAAATTAATTTTCAAAGAAACAGTTTTTAAACAGTTTTCAGGATTATTTATAATTTTTCATGGAAAGTATTTTTCAAACGATTTTCAAGATTTCTTTATAAGTTTGCAAAAATATATAATGAAATGGTTTTAAAATTTTTTCAAGCTTTATTTATATGTTTTCAAAGAAAAATGTCTATAAAAGTTTTTGAAACGTTTCTTTATAATATTTCAAGTTTATTTTCAAGATATTGGATTTCAAAAATGTTTTAATGTTTTAAAGAGCCTTTATAAAAGAAGAAATGATATTTTTCTCAACAAATGTTTTAAAAATATCTTTCCATATTATTTTCTATCTAATATGACATCTATTGATGTTAATAATTCTCATATATGAAATTATCCAAAGGTTACATTCATATAATTTCATGAATGGTTTATGTTTTGATGACATCATGATTATAAAAAATGTTTCTCTTGCACAAGTTATATATTTATGAAACTTTTTTCTATGTCATGGGTTATATGTTTATGAAACTAGCTTCTTGTTGTTGGTTATGATTTAATAAAACTGTTATGAAACCTATATATATTCCACATGTTATGATGTGATGAAATGTTAATGTTACCCATTTCATTTCATGGGTTATGGTTTGATTTTTATAAACCCTATCTCTTTTAATGGGTCATGATATGTTGAATTTTTTCTGGCCTAGGTATGTGTTCTTTTATTATGTTACCATTGGGAACTATATCTCCCTTCGATGAATTCGATAATGATGGATGAATCAAGAGTATACAGTTTATGCATGAACCTGATAAAATTCTTACAATGTAATTCATGAACTTGGTTGGATGTTTATAAGTTTGTGCATGAATCTGACTACATGTTCACAATGTTTTTAGTGAACGTTATTATATTTTCATAATGTTATGAATGAAGCTGATTTCATGTTCAAAATGTTTTCCATGAACATAATTTCATGTTAACAACATTATGCATGTGCGTGGTTTCATTTCCAAAAGTATATGAGAGGGATTAATTTCATGCCCTTAAATAAATTTGTAAACCTATTTCAACTTATACAAGTTCAATATGTTAAACATTGATGTGTATGATACCATTCAATTTCTTATTCCTATGTTATATTTTCATGGCATATTCTCTTGATTCACTTATAATTCATGTCTTCTAAACTACAAATATTTATTCCATGATTCATGTTTATAATCTTTAATATATAGGTTATGATCTTCCAATGATCATGATCATGTTATTATACCATTATGTTAATGATATTCATACACATTTTCTTTTATTTACCCTTATTGAGCATTTGATCTCACTCCTTTCTTATGTTTCCTTTCCTCATGTAATGAAGAAAGGTTTTTAATTATAATCACTAAGTGGGGAGATATTTTTCGGCAAAAATTGAATATCTTTTACAGAGGAAGAATATTTTTTCCTTGTTTACAATGGATTTGAACTATTATGATCATTGGGTGTCTATTTTTATAATGTTTTTAAGTACTACACAAAAGTTATGAATCATCTATGTATGAAAATACTGGGTCCCCATAGTTGGTATTAGAATGAAGGTTTAGTCAACCTTTAGAAATAATGATGAGAACAATTTATTGAGATCCCTATTTAGATTTCTAAGGAAATGTTAAGGTATGTATCTAAGGATAATTATAAGGATACATTAATGTTTAGGAAAATGTACAGGAATTTTGGTAGAGGATATAGTGAGTGGTTTCCTAGAAATACAACTCTGTGTGGGAAATACAAGTGGATGTGTCTCTAGAATAGATGTACCTAGGGGTAAAAAATCCAAAAATATATATGGGTCTGACTTGGGGTAATCTGGTACAGGAAAATGGGCCTTACTGCACACATAGTTTGAAACTTCTGTGGGTTATGATTTTGGAATCCACGAACTCTTTATGAACCATCCTAAAGGATTAAAATAGAGAATTATTATGAATATCCTAATATAAACCTAATATTCTTAGATTAAATAAGTAGTATCCATGATTTAGCAACCCTATAAGTAATTTTCATGATTATATTCTATCCCAACATGATATTTTTCTGAACCTTTGATTTAAGGTTTTGTTCTATAGAGAGAACTATAAGGAACATGGTTGACAAATAATGTTTAATATGTGTAAATTATGTGAATTATGTGAATCGATTTCCCAAGTGGAAATCTCATAATAAAAATCATAAAGGTGGTACGTGTATTGGTTATACTTATGAAGTTAATGTGACTGAAAATGTCATGTAAAGGTTTGTGATGTTATTCTTGTATAGTTTACATTAAACATAATAATCATTACTAGATTGAGGTTGAGGAAGATTTATACAGGATTTATATTTAAAATATTGGAAAGAGGTATTAAGGAATAATGTGATGAAGAATGATTAATGATTAAAGAATAATGTTATATGAATGAATAATTTATTTTTTGGAATTAAAATATTATGTTATATGAATCATGAAATATATAATTATTTTTAGTATAAGTTTTCATTAAGGATTGAAAATGAAATGTTGACTTGTGATTAAGACACAAAAAAATGATTTAATTGAAAGATGATATTTTGATTAAGGGAAGGTATCCCTAAATGAATGTTTTCTATTGAGATAATGATGTTTGGATAAATATTTGCTGGATATGAATAAGTAAATTGGATGGTATAGATTACCTTAGAACTGATTATTGAATTTTTTTTCTATTTTTTCAAGGATGAAGTTTACAACTTCTTTTATTTAAAGAATATATCCAGTAATCACTAGAATAAAAAAGCATGCATGTTTTCCAATAGGATTTATGGTAATTAAGGTTATTACCATGTTTTATGGGAATATATTGTAATGTTTTTCACATGGTTGGAATGTTATAAACATTTGATACATTGTGATCCATAGGGGATAAATGTTAAGATTCTTTCATGAAATTATTTTTAATGATTTGAATATTCATATTTAAAAAGGATTATAAGTTTAAATGTGTGTGGAATGTTTAAGGTAAAATTCATAAGAAGTCAATAAGATTAAATTTTTATCTCTATACATGAGTATTTATTCATATTAGATATCTTATTCAAACTATTTTTTGTTGATGATAATTGAAGACAAATGGGATAGAATATCATGGATCTTATGATCTGTTAGTACTTTCAGAATGAAAAAGGTGGCTTCTTTTTTAGATAAAGAGTTGAAGTTGATCAAGGAAAACAAAAATGGGTTATGTTTTACTAAAATCGTGAATGTATATATTTTCATGAAAATTCATCAATATTAGTAAAAAGGATCATGAATCCAAATAAAATCCTAGTACCTTTGTTTCTGATGAATCAAATGTTCCATTAGATTTTCCCATATTTAAGGATTTTTTATTGTTAACTTTATCCTAACCAAGTTCTATATCACTCTACATCAGAACATGATAGTTATTTTTCTCTTTCATATCCATTTTTTAACTTCCCAGTTATGTTCTACTAATGTGAAAACCTATTTATATGTTACTTTGGGTAACTGTTATGGTTCCAACATTCAATTTTTAATTGAAGTTTTATAATTAATTTTAATTATGTGGGTTTCTATGAATGAAACATTAAATTATTAAACCATTGATAAACCAGATTAATTTTGTTGGTTAAATTATTATAAGGGGGTAGAATTTAATACCCCAATATTTTTTTGAATTATTTTTTTCAAATTAATTTAATATTTTTGATATTTTTTATTTTAGGAAATAGTGAAAGTAATGAATTTTATATAAAATAACTATCATTGGATTATGGTACATGAAACACTAAGTAAACTGTTAAATAAAAGAAACATAAATTTTAGTTTTCTTTATAAAAAACATTAAGTTTAGCATCCTCTACATGCAATAATTACTTTCCATGATGGCATGCGTAACACGCAATAATGAGTTTTACCAAACAATAATATATTATTAAAATATAATTATTTAATATAATAAGATATATCCTAAGAGTTAAATTAGATGTTATGAGTAGTATTAACTAATTTATTAATACATATTATTTATAAAAATATAAGATTAATTCAAAGGATATCAATTAATTAGAAATGAATATGAAAACTGATTAAATATAAAGAAAAATATTATAACCTTTTTGGTCAAAAAGATATTTTTACCTAAGAAATTAAATTAATAAAAATTAATGGGTGATATTAATGAGGTATATATGTTAAAAATTTAACAAAATATTTTTATATTCATAAAATAAACATTATAGACATAAGATACAAACAAAACCAAATTTTATACAAAAAACTATATTTTTATAAAATTAGTTTTAAGCCTTTTAATGGTGAACCCATTTTAAATAAATTTTCTTGGAAGTATTACTAATTTAATATTTTAAAATAAACTTTAATATTAAAATAGAAACATACAAATTATGTTGGGGTAATTTTTTTAATTTTTCAATAAGGTTTTATTTTTTAATAGATAGATAAAATACTGATTTTTTGTTCGAAACTGATTTTTCATATAATTTATTTACAATGTTGATTTATATTTTAAAAAGTTTTAAAATTATAATTATTTAATATTTTTATCATGTAATCCAATTCAGGTCATTGGAAATAATTCACATTGAAATTTGACATAGAATCATAGAAAGTTTTTGAACTTTTTTACTTTAGAAACCTTCAATGTCGAACTGACTAAGGAATTAAATTTAAATTAATTTATTCCACTATTTTTATTTTTATTTTAAATAATGGATTAAATATTTGGAATAAAAAAACTTAATTTATAATAACATCATTTTTGTTTTTTTACCAAAAATTTTAGTGAAAGTAATTAAAATTAATTACATCGATTAAGGTAAAATAATGCTTAACTAAGAAATAAACCTTAAACATATGTGCCTAAATGAACTATAAACTAGTTAAAAATAAATTTACTAGCCATATTTAGACTCTATAATCACTTGGATAAAAATTGGACCATTATTGGATCCACATACAATAAGAAAAACATGGTTTGAATTCTCTCTTCAAATATTTACAAGGATGTCGGTCCACCTCCACTATAAAAAGGGATCCATTACCCCCAATTCCTAAAACCTATAAAGTAATATCGATGAAAAAATATCTTCCAAAATAGATTCCAAAATTCCCTCACATATACCTTGGATCATAATTTTGGACAGAAATCCATCCAACGAATCCATTGGGTGCAAACCAAAAGGAGTTTCCCGATTAAGATGTAACACCATCAATCAAGAATGTTTATTTTATTTCCATTCTATAGAATATCAATTAATATTATTCCATAGTTTAATAAAAAAACCAGTATAATAAATAAAATAATAATTTTTATGCTATTTTTTAACCTATAGTTCCACATATCCATCTAATGGGTGACAAACGTTTTATTTATGTGTATGGTGAACTACCACCTCACTAAACGATGATTGTTCATTTTTTTGTTACTGACTATCATGTTGAAAATTATGATGGAAAATATACTTATATATTTTACATATTATTTTTATTATTTATTTAATCTTATTTTAACCTTTTGAAACACATATAATTATACTTTCCGATTGATGTAAATATGATAATTTTGTTTGTGGAAGTGTGGACTACCGCCCCTTCAAAGCGATGTGATTCATTCCCATGATACATATAATGTATTAAGGATTTGTTTAGTGAAATGATATGATATATATTAATTAATAATTCTAATTTAATTACAATATATACATATATAAAAATATTTAATTTTTTTTCTTTCTTTCAATATGATAATAAAAATTGAAATAGCATTCATGCGTACATACTGCATATCATATCCATGAACGATGTATTCCATTTCATAGTTATATACTATATATATTATTATAATATAGATATAATAAATATAAATTATATATATTTCATAGTTTTAAATTTTTAAATCATGATGAAATTATAAGGACCAAATGTATAGAAAATTAAGACACATGTGAAAAACAAAGAGAATGTTACCATAAACATAACCTTAACATGAAAGAATTAAAAAATGGGTAATATAAGGTCATAAGAAAAACATAATTGTTATTAGATATAATAATATTGTTATTATATATATATATATATAATAAACTTATATTTATAATACAAGTGGTTTTTATGAGTACGACGAGATTCATGCCACAAGGCAATGGGATTTCATCTCACTTTTTATTTTTGTGAGATACATGCTTTATTCACCACCCATTCCTTTTGAGTGGTGTGTATACTAACCATGGATGTATTATATTATTTTTATTCATAAATTTATGGGTATTTACATATCAATTTTATGAAATTTATATCATGTTATTTATGTTTCCAAATTTACCAAATAGATAAAATAATTTTGTCTAAATTTTTCTTCTTTGAGACACATGTCATGTTATGCACCGATATTTTATCATTAGGTGTATATACTACCTTTGAAATGTTACATAAAAAATCTAATTTTTTTAATTATATTTTAAGTTTCATGAAATTTAATTTTATTACACAATGAGTATGATTCAAAGTTACTAAGTGTAAATATTTTATTGAAACAACCTCATCGCTTTTCGAGATTGTTTATGTTTATGCTTCCTTTAATTAATCCTTGTTATCCATATATTAAGAACAATAATGAATATTAATATCCTATGGTTATTCATGATTTATTAATGTATTGGTACCATTTTTCTACTATTTGGTACATTATATAGTTTGGAATGTGTTTTTAAGAAATCCTACCTTTACCATATCTTCGGTCGGACATCTGTGTTCCTTCAAAAATATGTTTTAAAAAATGGGTATCTAAGAATATTCTACTACTCTCCAATATTCATTAAAATATTTTTTTCCATTTTTTTAGAAATGTTTTCATAAGAATCTTCTTGTCTCTTTCTGAGCATGTCATTTTTCTAACCATTTTCATTTCAAAAGTAATGTTCTTATTATCTCGTATGACATGTACAGATTCACCCATCATCATTTCTATAAAGATTCCTCTGCATGTTTAAAATGTTAATTTTTTTTAAAATGTTTTTATAATTAATTTTTAAAGAAATGGTTTCCAACATTTTATAATCTTTTTTATATATTTTCAAGGAGAATTGGTTTCAAATGAATTTCAAGGCTTCTTTATAATTTTGAAAAGTATTTTCAAAGAAATGAATTTCAAAACATTTTCAAGATATATTTATATTTTTTCAACGGAAATTTTTACCATAAGTTTTTAAAATATATCTTTATAATATTTCACGTTTATTCTCAATAAAATGGATTTAAAAAGTTTTCAGGTTTTAAAACTCACTTTTAAAAAAAGAAGTGATATTTTCCTCATGAAATGTTTTCAAAATATCTTTCCAGTTTATTTTAAATTTAAGATGACATCTATTGATGTTAATCATTCCATTATAGGAAATTATTTGAAGGATTTATTCATATCCTTTCATTAATGGTTTAATTTTTGATGATATTTTGTTTATTAATCCCATTTCTCTTTTATGAGTTATATGTTTATGAAACTCGTTTCTCTTTCATAGGTTATATGTCTATGAAACCCACCTCTTTTCATGGGTTATTCATTGATGAAATGGTTATGACACCTATCTATATTCCATCAGTTATGATGGGATGAAATGTCACTACGGAAAAAAGGCATTTAGCGGTGGTTTAAACCGCCGCGAAATCATGCGTTGGAAAACTATTCGCGGCGATTTTCAAAATCATCCCAGAACGTTTCGCGGCGATTTTTTAGCGGCGGTTTAACCCGCCGCTAAATGATTTCGCGGCGGTTTTATTATTATTTTATTTTTTTTTAATTTTTATTTTTATATATTTATTTATATATTTATTTATCTATTTATTTATATATTTATATATTTATATATTTATTTTTCGTATTTATTTATTTATTTATTTCGTATTTATTTTATTTATTTATTTTTCGTATTTAATTATTTATTTATTTTTCATATTTATTTATTTATTTATTTATTTATTTTTCGTATTTATTTATTTATTTTATTTATTTATTTTATTTATTTATTTATTTATTTTCGTATTTATTTATTTTATTGTATTTATTTATTTTATTTATTTGATTTCGTATTTATTTTTTATTTATTTTATTTCATATTTATTTTATTTATTTATTTATTTTGTAATATTTAATTTACTTTATTTATACATGCATGCACTTCCCATGCACATGCACATGCACATCCCATGCAATATAAAGAAATTCTGCGTTTGGTGAGATTTGAACCCATAACCTCTTGGATATTATCCAAAGACTTTACCACTCCAGTAAGCTCGCCATGAGGTTAATAAACAGAATTTAATATACTTATATACATTAATTGAAAAAACAAATAATATATAAATAATAGATATAAGCTCAATAATAATAAATAATAAATAATAAATAATAAATAATAAATAAATATAAATAACAAATAATAATTAAATATAAATAATAAATAATAAATAATAAATAATAAATAATAAATAATAAATAATGAATAAGGAATAATAAATAATAAATAATAAATAATAAATAATAAATAATAAATAATAAATAAATATAAATAACAAATAACAATTAAATATAAATAATAAATAAATAATAAATAAGAAATAAGAAATAATAAATAATAAATAAAGATAAATAATAAATAATAAATAATAAATAATAAATACATAATAGATATAAATAAGAAATAAGAAATAAGAAATAATAGATATAAATAATAAATAATAACTAATAACTAATAAATAAATATTAATAATAAATAAATATAAATAAATAATAAATATAAATAATAAATAATAAAAAAATATAAATAATAAATAAATATAAATAATAAATAAATATAAATAGTAAATAATAAATAATAAATAATAAATAATAAATAATAAATAATAAATAATAAATAATAAATAAGGAATAAGGAATAATAAATAATAAATAATAAATAATAAATAATAAATAATAAATAAATGACAAATAATAATTAAATATAAATAATAAATAAATAAGAAATAAGAAATAAGAAATAAGAAATAAGAAATAATAAATAAAGATAAATCATAAATAATAAATAATAAACAATAAAAAATAAAAAATAAAAAATAAATAAAAAATAAAAAATAATAACTAATAAATAAATAATAATAAATACATAATAGATATAAATAATAAATAATAAATAATAAATAAATATAAATAATAAATAATAAATAAATATAAATAATAAATAATAAATAAATATAAATAATAAATAAATATAAATAATAAATAAATAATAAATATAAATAATAAATAATAAATAAATATAAATCATAAATAACAAATAAATATAAATAATAAATAATAAATAATAAATAATAAATAAATATAAATAATAAATAATAAATAATAAATAATAAATAATAAATAATAAATAAATATAAATAATAAATAATAAATAAATATAAATAATAAATAATAAATAATAAATAATAAATAATAAATAAATATAAATAATAAATAATAAATAATAAATAATGAATAATAAATAATAAATAAATATAAATAATAAATAATAAATAATAAATAATAAATAATAAATAAAAAATAATAACTAATAAATAATAACTAATAAATAAATATAAATAATAAATAAAAAATAAAAAATAAAAAATAATAAATACATATAAATAATAAATAATAAATAATAAATAATAAATAAATATAAATAATAAATAATAAATAATAAATAATAAATAAATATAAATAATAACTAATAAACAAATATAAATAATAAATAATAAATAATAAATAAATATAAATAATAAATAAATATAAATAATAAATAAATATAAATAATAAATAATAAATAAATATAAATAATAAATAATAAATAAATATAAATAATAAATAATAAATAATAAATAATAAATAATAAATAATAAATAATAAATAAATATAAATAATAAATAAATATAAATAATAAATAATAAATAATAAATAATAACTAATAAATAATAACTAATAAATAAATATAAATAATAAATAATAAATAATAAATAATAAATAAACATAAATAATTAATAAATATAAATAATAAATAATAAATAAAAAATAAAAAATAAAAAATAAAAAATAAAAAATAAATATAAATAATAAATAATAAATAATAAATAAATATAAATAATAAATAATAAATAATCAATAAATATAAATAATAAATAATAAATAATAAATAAATATAAATAATAAATAAATATAAATAATAAATAAATATAAATAATAAATAATAAATAATCAATAAATAATAAATAATAAATAATAAATAATAAATAAATATAAATAATAAATAAATATAAATAATAAATAAATATAAATAATAAATAATAAATAAATATAAATAATAAATAATAAATAATAAATAATAAATAATAAATAATAAATAATAAATAATAAATAATAAATAATAACTAATAAATAATCAATAATAACAAATAAATAAATATAAATAATAAATAATAAATAATAAATAATAAATAATAAATAAATATAAGTAATAAATAAATATAAATAATAAATAAATAATAAATATAAATAATAAATATAAATAATAAATATAAACAATGAATAATAAATAATAAATAATAAATAATAGATAATAAATAATAAATAATAAATAATAAATAATAAATAATAAATAATAACTAATAACTAATAAAGAAATATAAATAATAAATAAATATAAATAATAAATAATAATAAATAATAAATAAATATAAATAATAAATAATAAATAAATATAAATAATAAATAGTAAATAATAAATAATAAATAAAAAATAATAAATAATAAATAATAAATAATAACTAATAAATAAATAAAAATAAAAATAAAAATAATAAATAATAAATAAATATAAATAATAAATAAATATAAATAATAAATAAATATAAATAATAAATAAATATAAATAATAAATAAATAAAAAATGTAAATAATAAATATAAATAATAAATATAATTAATAATTAATTTATAATAAATAATAAATAATAAATAATAAATAATAAATAATAAATAATAAATAATAAATAATAAATAATAAATAATAAATAATAAATAATAACTAATAAATAATAACTAATAAATAATAACTAATAAATAATAACTAATAAATAATAACTAATAAATAAATAAAAATAATAAATAATAAATAAAAAATAAAAAATATAAAATAAATATAAATAATAAATAAATATAAATAATAAATAATAAATAATAAATAATAACTAATAAATACTAACTAATAAATAAATATAAATAATAAATAATAAATAATAAATAATAAATAAACATAAATAATTAATAAATATAAATAATAAATAATAAATAATAAATAATAAATAACCAGTTACAAATAATAGATAATAAATAAATTAAACTATAATATAAATAATAAATAATAAATAATAAATAATAAATAATAAAGGAAACACATGAAAAAGTATGAAAAGACGTGATAAGGGATGAAAAATCATGGAAACGCATGAAAAAGGATGGATAAGAATATGAAGAATGAGGCATTAGAAAGAATGAGAACGCATGAAAACTCGTGACAACTCTGGAAAACTCATTAATAATTCAACATAATCATCATAATAACCCATAAAAAACCATTGATAAAGATAACAAGTCATGGAAACCCAAATAAACAGTAATAAATGGAGCTACCGTTAAAACCTGTCAAAACTGCCATAAAGAGACAAAAACATTGGACTGACATTAACGGAGATAACTTATGATCTGAGAGTCCGTTTTAGATCCGTGACCTGTCAAATCAATGATCCTGAAATGATCTTCGATCTGAAAGGTGAAAGAGTCCGAATGGACAGGCAGATCGGATGTTAAGACCATTTAAAAAAAAGCTGACGGGGAACGGGTGCTAGAAACGAGGCATTGAAAAACATAACAAACCTGATACCAACTAAAAAGTCCATAACATATGATATAGGAGTGCATGTGGGCGCCACGACCAGTAAAACTGAAGCTCATCGAACGAGCTATGATCTGGCAGGTGGAGGAGGCCGAAATGACACGCGGATCGAAAGTTAGGTCTCTTTGAAGACAAGTTCGACGGGACACCGGTGACGGAAACCGGGCTTTGGAGGCCTTTGGAGGGGTTTTTGGGGTCGAAAAACATGATAGAAGCTTGCTTCTATTGACCTTGTGCGTAGCTCTCTTCTCTGGCTTCGATTTGATATGCGGTACAGCCCAAACGGACACCTGGAGCGAAAGTTATGGCCGTTTGAAGTTGGAGAACTTTTTTCAACTTTCTTATAACTCTAATATCTTCCGCACCTTTGACCGTCTCACAGTTTTGATTATATGTGCCTCTATATCTCTTCATGAGCTTCGATTTGACTGGTCTTGGTGCTTCAACGGATGCTCGGATCAAAAGTTATGGTCGTTTTAGTGATTTCGAGGTTTCTCATGTTTTTTTATTTTTTTCATTTCATTTCGCGGCGGTTTTACCGAAACCACCACTATTTCGCGGCGGTTTTTTAAAAAACCGCCTCTAATCCTAGAATAAAATTAAAAAAAATATTAAAAAAAAAATTTTCCATTTGGCGGCGGTTTTAAAAACCGCCGCGAAACGGCGGCCCAAAACGCGTTTCGTGGCGGTTTTTAAAACTGCCGCGAAAAAACCGCCACTAAACGGTGGTTTTCTTGTAGTGTGTTAATGATATCGATTCCATTTCCTTTTAATGGTTTTATGTTTATAACCCCTTCTCTTTTCATAGGTCATGATACGATGATTGTTTTGTGGACCATGTATGTATGATTTTATAATGTGATGGTTGGGACCTATATATACATCTATTATATTGGGTAAATATGAATGAATCATGAGTATAAATGTTATGAATTAAGCAGATTAAATGGTCGCAATGTTATGCATAGACCGGGTTTCATTTCCATATGTTTATACATGAACCTGATTACATGTGTGCAATGTTATCAGTGAGCCCTATTTTATTGTCACAATGTTATGTGTGAATCTGATTTCATGTTCATAATGTTATGTGTGAACCTAATTTCATGTTCACAACATTATGCATGGACCTTGAAATCAGTTGAAGTAATTCAATGAAGTCTTTTTTTATACCAAATTTCACAGTGGTTCATATTGTATTCTATAATCTATAAACATATATTCTGAACATGTATAATTTTACTAAAATATTTTCCCCAATATAACATGGAATATCTATATTCTACTAAAATGTGTCTTCTCATTTCCACCATACTTATATTTTTTCTTTCTTCTTATCCATTTGATTATGGTATATATGGAGGAATATTGATATATTTGATTATATTTTTTCTCATATATGTTTCAAAAGTATTTATTGTGAATTCTAAACCACTATCTATTCTCAACATCATTATGTAAACCCCCATCTCTTTCTTAGGATCTCTTCGAACGAATCTAGAAATTTCTAAAACATATATGTTTTGTTTCATATACATGACATTGGTTATTTGAGTTAAATCATCATTAAAAGTTCAAAAGTAAAAATCCATTCTAGTTGATTGATGTCTCATTGGCCCACATAAATCAGAATGAATTATTTCTAGAGGTCTGATAGTTAAAATCTCAACCATATTATGAATTTTCATAGTAATCATCCAGTTATGAAATGTCACACACACATCTTCTTCTCTTCTTATCTATTCTATCATGTTTCATAGAAAATCAACATTTGAATTTTTGTTCATATTTTTCATCCCATGATGATCAATTATCTAGGGAAATAACATATTTTCATCTTCAGAACATAACCAACAAGATTTGTTCAATTCTCAATTTTGAATGAGATTCCCACTAATTCATTATACTTTTGTAATAACTTTTCAATCATTCAAACATTTGATGATACAATAATTTTTTCTAAAAATTACCACTTTTCCATCTTCAAAAATATGTCTTACACAATGTAATTTTTGTTTTAGTCTATAAAAAAATAAAATATCCTTATATTTAAACATTTATATTTGAATCTCAACTGTTATAATTCCTATAATATTTGGGGAACTATCTTTCAAAAAGGTAATAACACCTCTGTTAATATTTTCAATATGTTTCAATATTTTTATATCACATTCCATATGTTATGTACAACCACTATCAAGTATTGCTGTTTTTTTCTTTTTAATTTATATAAAATATATCCCAATAAAAAACCACTTTCCTGAACTTTATTTTGCTGAGTTTCTTATTCTTTCCTACCAAAATAGAAATGTTCTAAAAACATTTTTATACGAAATTATATATGATGACTAGACTGATCACATCTTCCGTAAACATTACATTAAAATTTATTATATTTTTAAATGTTTACCACATCATGAGATGTTTCTTTTTAATCTTATAATAGAATAGTAATGTTACTAATTTTTTCCTCTCTATATCTTTCAATCTATTCAAACCTTGTTCTGGGACGTAATATGTTAGGATAATAATTAAAATACTTATTCCAATAGGTTCCATGATACAAAAAAAAAATCTAATCATTATCTTCAATTAAATTAATATCATTCTCTATAGAAACTTTTTTGAGGTGAATAACTTCTTCCTTCTCTAACATACCCTTGGTGTCGACCATCTTTCCTTCTAAGAGAGATTATAAATTTTGAGGGTGTGATATTTTTCTCACATATTTTCTCCAACCAAACATTCCAAAAACTTTTCATATCATCTGAAATGATAAAAACCCAATGGAACATTATTTTTAGATGCTGAGTATTTCACCATATTTTTTATTGGAAAATTTTTAGCATGATTTTAAGTGTTATATTTTTCATTTATGTTTTTGTTGAGGTTTTCATTCATCTTCCTCAAGGTAATTTTAGACTTAAGGAATTTTGATTGAAATTGTTTACCTTCCTCTTAATCATATTCCAAATTCTTATTCATTTCTTCTACTATATTTCTCATTTCAACAATTATATATTTTTCACTTAAGATCGCCAAGATTTTTTTCTTCATCATTCTTGAAACATTATTCCACCATCAACATTATTTAAAATAAATTTATTTATAATTATTATTTCTTCAATGAGAGAACTGATTTTCTCAAGGCATATAACAAGTTATGTTATAAGATTATATTATTTTTATGATTTTTCACCACCTTTTTATTCACTATTTTATAATTCTTTTATTTTTTATATATATTTATAATGAACATTCAAACTTTTTCTGATCATTCATCTTCTGGATAATTGTTTTCAGTTGAGTTTAATTATGTTTTCATACTCAACATACTTTTTTCTTCCCAGTAAAATTACACTTTGGCTTTTTGGATGAATTTTCTAATGTACAATATTTTTTACAAATCTTCCAATAATGGTTTTCGTCATAATCATATTGATATTTTTCAATATTCTTTTTAGTAAAATTAATATAAAATTGATCAATTCCACCACACTAAAAACATCTGATATGATGTTTAACTCCATGCATTTCTATTCCTCTACGATAGTTCTTGAAGAAAAGAGACGTGATTTCTTCATTCAACTCATCATCATATTTATCCTTAGAATCATAGGTATCAACATCTTCAACATATTGAATTTCCATCTTTCTCATAGTTTCAATATATATTTCATATTTCATATTTTCTTAGATCGTTGGAGCTTTTATAATTTCATAAGAAACAATAATTTTATGAAATTCACCAAGTAAAAAATCATATTTATATTCTAATGATAGAATATTAGAATCAATTTTGTCCAGCAAGATTATCATATTTTTCTTCAATATTATTTAATCTTCTAGTTATTCTCCAAATAATATAGTGTAGTGAAAAAATCATTTACCCAGGTGAAGTATTCATTAATTTTAACTTCATGTTTCACTATTATGTCTTCAAAATTACTAATTTTTTTTTCTTACTTCACTACATTATTCCCTTTAAAATTAATTTCCAAATTATCCCTTATACACTTTGACGTTTTGAGACCGATCACCTTCATAAAAATATTTTTTTACATAGACAATAGAATAATATTTTTATATTTCCCATCAACTAAAATATTTATCTTATCTACAATCTTCATAGGATAATATTTCTCTACAGGTGAATAATAAATTATAGTAGCATAAAAAACATCCCAGAAAAGAGATATGATATAAGAAATCATCTTATTTTTTTCATCCATAATAATTTTTTCCATAAAATGTAGTAATTCCTCAAATATTGAAATAATTGATATTATACATGATAAAGACTCAACAAAAGATCCTTCTTCTTAATATCAATTAAGTTTCAAATGGATAACATAATAATAAGAAGGGGGGGTTGAATCAATTATTCTCTTTTTATATGTTTCATGACATTAAGAAAGATAATCCCTTAAACCTATTAATTTTAATTACCTTTTCATATTTTACTTAATACTAATGAATTAAAAAGAATAAAAAATATAACGAACATGATTATTATAAGGTTTATTCTCAATATGGAAACCTACAACCCTTTCATAGAAACTCCCATTGGTATATGGTTATTCACTATAATGGAGAAGTGAATCAAACTTTTCCAACTCTTATTAGACAACTTTCATCTCCATTTAGGAATTATTATACTCACTTTATAATTTTTCAAAGTTTTATTAAAAACATTGATCCAAAATCAAAGAATAAAGACTTTGTTAAAACTTCTCCCAAAGTTCTATATCCAGAATCCTCAATCTATTGTTTCAAAATCCAATTATCTCAGACTAATGGGTGTGGATCCAATGGACCTATTACAATTAATTCAATCTGATTGACTCCATATGTTGAAACCGTTCTTAATATACATTACTCATAATCTAAACAATTTCACAGTTCTAACATCCTTAATCGGGTTTAAAAAATTAGATGTCCAACCATCAAATGATGTCTCAGCCTATAAAGATAAATTTGACATGAATTATAGAGATCCTTTCATTTTATTCTAACATGAATGGTTACATAGTGTGAATGTATTATGCATCAATTTATACTCATCTCAGAATAGAGATTACGAGAAACAGAAAAACATTCCTCACTATCTAAATTTCAAAAACTCTGTTATCTACATATATTTGAATTTCATGTTTGATTATCTCAAATCATTACACACCTTCTAGAATATTCTTGAAACCTCTCTATAATCATCCTTTTTAGACTTCCTTTCCTTTCTTCAGTCTGATCAAACCACCTTAGCACATTATGATGATACATTCTCATCTCATTATAATTATATTTTATTCTAAAACTACATATATTGTACATTATATATCTAATTGAATATTGGTATGTTTTCTTCATCAAATCAAATAACAGACTGAATTTATCCTTCCATATACATGGTTTTAACATCTAAAGACTTCAAATAGATTTGGTTACTCAATTAGTTCTCACATTTTCAAACACTTCTTCATTATGATAGTCTTCTTATCTCGATGATCATCTAATTATGATAGAATCCTTCAAACCATTTCTCATACTAACTAGTATTTTGGAACCAAAGACCCTGATGATTTATCATTATAGAAATATTATCTGATGGATTAATATAACTTTCTAGTATGGTTGGTCAGTATCAAAATTGAATTCAATTTTTTTATCACATGTTATAGAAATTATTTGGAATATTTTTATATTTATAACTCATCTATGATTGATGGATCAGACTCTGGTTACTCCATTTTTCTAAATCCGAAGTCAACTTAACTTAGACACACATAAATTTTTTTCATCTTTTCTCATAAAAAAATTTTGAAATATTTTTAGTCTGTTATATCTGGATCTGATCTTCAGTTTCCAATTTTCTAGAACTAACAAAAAAACTTAAGACACCTTCACCAAAATCTATTCCCTTAAATAATTTATCATGAGTCTTTATCATAATTTAGGAGAATAACATGATTAGTAAAGCATCTTATGACTTTTATTGGAATTTATTATGTATTACCTTCCTTTTAACACCTTATTTATTTCCCAAAAAAATGTTAATATGGTTGGATTCACCTATTCATACCATTTTTTTCATAATGATTTCATCAAAAGATTTAAAACATCTGATATTTTAAAATTAAAAACCAGAAAAGCATCATCTGACTTATGGTTTGAAAGAAAATAGCATTCAAATATATGAATTCACTGTCTTCATTAGACATCTATTCAAACATTCGAACATTCTATACAACATTGATTCTGATGAAGAAAGAACATCATGATGATGGATCTCAGACTGATGGAGTTGCCAAACAAAACCATTATTTTTTATGACTTATTTGACTGATGATCCCTAATGTGATTCTTTTTTATAGTCCCAATCAGTCCAGTCATATGTTCCTGGAGAAAAACTATCTCAAAAAAAATCCAACCCTTTTTATTTGGGATTGAAAATTCATCAAAAATTTACCTATTTTTCTTTACCATTCTTTTACAAAAGATAGTTGTCAAAAAATAAAAATCATTGTTAATAACTAAACATCACAAAGGTTCTTCATCCATATTTAGAAATATTTCTACTCCTAAACTGGGAACTCAAAATCTACTCCAAGAGAGTTTCAGACATTTGATACAGACTATGTAGGGTGCTCCCTGACCTACACCTATGATTCTTGATCCGACTCATGAGTCATAGTCACAACATACACCCTTATTCTAAAGGGATGTTGGTCCAAATATTTTCAAATCATTGCTTGAATCAATTTTATATATATCCAAGCATCTAGATACACCTCCATATAGGATATTCAACCTCTACACCTATATGTTATGTGATTCTTCTAAGAACTAGTAAGATGTGATTACTTAGGTTTATCATCATCACAACATTCTCTAGGTGAATATTAAAACATAATTATATAATTATTTTTTCTATAAGACACTAAGGAGTTAAAAAACTAGGATTTCATGCACATATAGTAGGGTGATATGTTCATCATGGAATATTCATCATGTTTCACCGATTTTAAATTTTTTTCACTTTTTATTTCTTGTGATGAGACATCACATGCAAGATACATTGAGTATGGCCTCATGAATTTTGTATTCACCCAAGTTAATGTATTCCACCCTATTAAAAATTTATAGAATCATAAATCAATTTGTTATCAATGAGCATAAATTGAAGGACAATATACATTTTAATGTATAGAGAGTCAATAATATTGGATCGTAATATAGATGTATATGTATATTATATGGAACAATACAAAAGAGGGGTGAATTATATGTTTAAAAACATTGTTTTTAAACACATAAGAAGGTACATAGTTTAAAATATCTTAAACTAATATAAGTCACAACTAATACAATTGACCACAATGGTCTTTGATCTAATAGATATGATATGATATGATGTAATACAATAAATAATGTAAATAAATGAATTCTAATTGAATACAATGATCAGAGTAATAAAAATGAAAAATATTCTACCATAAAACGTATAGAATCTATTAATACAACATGTATTAGAAGAATTGTAATTAAAACAATTACAATTGAAATGGATATAAAAAAATGGGAAACAATAAAATTCCCTTCCTAATACAAATAGTATTGGAAAGAAAAAGTATTTCAATTCTTTTATCCCAAAGAGAAGGGTATCTTTTCACCTAGGATAAGAGGTCTATATTACCACCACCTCGGTTATCCCTCGATACGATGATCGGTACGTCCGTCTTGCTATCCCTGCAAGCCCTAGATTTTATAGGTAATCGGTACCTCTGTCTTTTAAACACTTGAAAGCCCTTGATATGAAGATTGGTCAAATCGTCTACCTATCCCTAGAAGCCCTTGATCATTATCACCTGATCGACCACACAAACAAAAACATAGCACTTACTGAAATAAAAAATCTAAGAATGATTTATTCATGTTTTTTTAATTTCAAGGATTTCGCACGAATCAAGAGAGAGGTCACAACGAATCTCTCTAGAACTTGATAAAAGTAATGTGTGATCAAAGTAAGTCTTTATTTCAAATGTCCTCCTATTTATAGGCCTGAGGTTCCACTGGTCATATTTTCTCATATGGTCATATTTCTCTGAAAAACATGGAGGGACTTTGACACCTAGAATTGTAACAGACATTTTAAAATAGAAAACGCAACATCATTTTGATTACATTATAACTAACTCAATGACATCATTTTGGTTAAAAAATATAGATATATGAAAATTATAACATGACTAAAATTGATAGGAATAAGTATTTTTATAAGAATAAAAACATGCAGTAGATAAAATTAAAACATGAGTATGATTAATATTACATAGTTAAATGTATTTATATGATGCAAAGTGAGTATGATGCATAATATGAGTACAATGATCATAGTTAGTTTGGAAGACAGAGATAGTATGATAAACAGAGTCAGTATAACAGACCGAGTTGGTACAATTTATAGAGTCGGTATGATTGACTGATTCAGTATTATTGATATAGTCAATACAATTGGCAGAGTTAATACGATTGACTGAGTCAGTACGATAATCATAGAAACTATATTCAATGTAATTCCTTTATTTGAGAAATGTGTATATTGAGATTTTTGATTTCCAAAACAAAATACATAAATGTCAAAATAAGAAATTTGACTTAACAATCTTCCCCTTTTTGGAAAGCACAAAACATAATGTAAAACTAGAAAAGAAATACTTATCTCTTCCTGAGTTATAAAAATGTTCTGAATATGAAAATTAATACAAATAACTCCCCCTTAGGTATAGACTTTCCTAAGGATTATATGCATAGATTTTCATTTATTTAGATGTATTATAATTGAGTATTACATTAACAACTCTTCCCCTTTGTGAAACTTTCTCCACTTTTTATAAAAAATTATCCCCCTTTGTGATTTACAAAAAGAATTGGGTAAACTTGAGTTTCTTGACAATGATAGGGATACAAAATTCCAAAACAATTGAAATGAAGACATAAAGTACATTGAATATTAAAATATTAACAACTATCAAGAAAAGAATATACAAAAATAAAATCATTTGTTTTATCTTTCATTCTCTTTATTGATCAACTCATTAAGAACAACCTTCACCTTCTTTATCCCTTTCTTGTCTTCTGAGATAGAATCACCTAGAGATTTGAGAAGCTCTTATTGGTCAGCAAAAAAGTTGATCTTAGTTTTTGATAGACTCTTCTTAACCTCTTATTTCTTCTTAAAGAGTATCAACTATATCTGGAAAACTATTATTCTCTTAAGTCAACATAATATTTTTTTTCTTCAAAAAAACTATTTCATCTCTAAAAGATGATACCTTTGAGAAATATGACAGGAAAACATTAATTCTTTCTTGAAAATCGTTTATTGAAGGAATATCAGCTCCATGGGTTTTTGAGATGTAGTTCAACCTAGCAATAGTTTTTTATCGTGCTTATTAAAAGAAATATCCATATCATTTGAAATTTTTCTTATGTATTCAATTGATTCCTCATGTTCATTCACTGAGATTTCTGTTTTATATGAACACTTAGTCATCTTGTTGCAAGCCTACTTATGAGTAGCCAAACTATCACTAAAAACTTTTAAACCAGTTTCTATTAAGAAAACTCTCTTTCTGATCTCCCTTACTGAACCAAATTTCTTTCTTTGTTTTTCTATAATAAAATCAATTTTTCCATAAATTATAGGGAAATAAATAATACTCTTTTCAATTCTACTAAAAACATGAATGATTTAATAACTTTTATTTAAGGAAATTGTGTGTTCTTAATCAGTATAATCATCATACTATTCTAGTCAATTTGATCAACTAGAGTCTTCAGTTGGTTGTCTTCCATTTCCGTTATCTTTTTCCTTTTACACCCTTTCTAAATTTTTTTAGATCTTACCTATTAAACTTTTCCACTGATGACAATTACTTTCTCGGCTTGAGAACTTTGAGCTCCTTTCTTGAATAGAGATGGAATAATTTCTTAATGGGTTTCTAAAGATTGAGTTGGTTGTTGATTGGCATCAGAACTCAATTGTATTCCTTCACTTTTCTTTTGAATAGAAGATTCTTCTATACTCTAATTACAACTCTGAAGAAATTACCAAATAAATTCTGCTTCCTCTTCTTCACATTTCGAAACTTCTTGCTCTATTTTTTCCATTTATCTTTCTTTGGAAAAGCTTGTACAAAAGGCACTTGTTGCACTTATTCTGTTAGTTGATCACATTCCAACCCAACCCCTTTTATAATTTTAGAAAAATCTAAATTTTGAGAATTTCATTTTAAAAGATTCTTCTTTTTATTATCATTCTATAGAGTATCCTATACCCTTATCTTCTCAGCTAGAGATTCAGATATATTAAGACCAAAATTTAGATCACCTTATTTTATTTTTTATTTCTCCTTTATCCATTAGTCTATAACTTATTTACTACATTTAGTTTTATTCTTCATCTTTGTACTGATTTTAGGATCTGACTTTTGAGAAGAAACAACTATTTGGACAGATTCGTTAGTATTGGGGATGATTTATTTGGTGTCGATTGATTTGGTGTCGATTCTGTTTCCATATCTTTGACAATGAGTTTTGATTCTTCATCAAAACAAACATACAATTTCTTCAGTGTATTATTTCTTATCCAAAAGGGATTCGACTCTTTCAATTCCCCTTTTAGAGGAATATTACCAGATTTCAAACTTTCAAGAATGAACTTTGTGAGAATCGATGGATACATGATAAGATGATAATTGATAGCTCCAGACTTCACATTCTTGATTGTTTC
This sequence comes from Viscum album, assembly GCA_963277665.1. Taxonomy (NCBI): domain Eukaryota; kingdom Viridiplantae; phylum Streptophyta; class Magnoliopsida; order Santalales; family Viscaceae; genus Viscum; species Viscum album. The sequence continues at coordinate 1,864,523,590 of OY728148.1, read as the reverse complement.
AAAAATGTAACCCATGAGATTTAATTTTCGCATGTTTACAGGATAATGCAACATAAAAATATTAGAAACATTAAGAGTTTCCCTATTCTCTTTCCTTGTAATTAGAAACCCTTGTATCTGAAGGATAAAAAACCAGTTGTCAGCTGAAATATGAGATACTTTTCTTTTGTCCTCATCGATAATAAATGGTGACCTTTTAGCTATTTCCTTGTTCAACATACCAACTTCCTCATGTATCTTATGAGATGGGAAAAAGGAATCACCTTTTGTGGGAACATTTAAAAAGTGTGATGCTTGTTTTAAAGGCATTGAATTTTTTTATCAAACATAGAAAAGTAAATCATCATATTATTATAAAAAGACACCCTATTGTATAATTTTCTAACCTCTTAAATAAGATTCAGGTCTTGATATAAAGGTTTTACAATAGAAAGATGTTCCAAGTCTTGTAATAGAATAATAATCTTGATTGTTGAGTCATAACTGTCAAAAAAAAACCAAGTAATTAACATTTCTCTAAAGAAATATTTCTCTATGAAAGTCTTTAAAGGAATTTCAGTAAGAGTGTTGTCAGAAGACTTATACATAAAGATAAATATCAAAAGAAAATATTGTACTGAGTCTTAAGGAGGAGAGGCAGAGCTTTGCCGAGAATTATGAAAAACTATTGTGGGATTGATGAGGTAGTCCTCTATTTATATGAGAATTTTTATGATCATTGGTCTTCTACAGTTGATATTAGAAGATAAAAAATCCAATGTTGGAGAACAAAATATGGTTTTTCTATTTTTTTTAAAAAACTAAGAAACAATGATATGAAAGAAAGACAATACAAAAGGAAGAGGGAATGTACTGATCTAAAATTTCAAGTAAGTTGTTGGTTTCACAGTATTATGAAATTAGACATAATAAAATACAATAATGAAAATAAAATGCAAAAAAAACATCAAACTGATGAAAAATAATGTAAATATGATCAGTTGTTATACCGATGGAGAAAATTTTCATTACAATAGGTTTTCAATCTGATGCAGAATAAAGGCATTACCATAGGTTTTCGAGCCGATGGAAATCAAAGTTATTACTATAGGTCGTCAAGATGATGGATAACAAAATCATAACCATAGGTTGTCGAGCCAATGGAAAAAAAATTCATTGTCATAGGTTGTCAAGATGTTGGAAAACAAAGTCATTACCATATCTTGTCAAGCTGATGGAAAACAAAGTCATTACCATAGGTTATTAAACCGATGGAAAACAAAGTCATCACAATAGGTTGTCAAGCTGATAAATAGAATGTCAAAACAGTAAACAGAATGTCAAAATATTAAACAGAATATAAAAACTATAAATAGAATGTCAAAACTGTAAAATTAATATCAAAACAAAAGAAACAAATAAATAAAATTTAACTATAAACTTAAATAATTAAGATAAATTAAAAAAATATGAAACAAATTAATATAAAATAGGAAAAACAAAACAAAAAAAACTAATGTTCTCCACCTTTGAATAGGAGTTATTCATTGTATAGAGAAATGTAAAAATAGAAAGTAGATGTGAATGATGATTTTATTGTAATCATTCCCAGCTTCTGTTTAATAAATTCAAATCTATCAGAAGGTAATGGTTTTGTAGAAATTTCAGATAGTTTTTCTTGTGTTCCGATAAAATATATAATACTATCTCTTTTTTGTGTGTGAATCCAAAGAAAGTGCTGCCTACTATCTATATGTTTTGCACGTGAGTGATGTGTTGGGTTTTTACTAAGAGCTATGGAACTAGTATTATCACATAGTGTTTGAGTTTTGAAAAAAACATTCCATAGTCAATGAGTGTGTGTAAAATCCACAACACTTGAGCACAACAACTTCCATCTACTACATATTCATATTCAGTAGTGGAATGTGCTACTGAGTGTTGCTTCATGCACGACCAAAAAACTGAATAATATCTTAATAAATGACATGTTATGGATATACTCTTTCTATCCATTCTATAACCACCAATGTTAGCATCTGAAAAATTTTCAAAACAAAATCATTTCCAGACAAATAGAAACAACCTAAATCCAATTTTATTTTTAAATACCAGAAAATCCGTTTCATTTTATTTAAATGGGATTATTTTGGATTTGATTGGTATCTTGTAAATAATCATACCTAAAATATTAATTCTGGATGACTAGATATCAAGTATAACAAACTTTCTATCATACCTCTACAAGTTGTTGGATCCATTGGTTTTCCAGATTCATCAAGTTAAAGAGTATTTGAGGTAATGATTAGAGTGATAATAATTTTATTATTGTCATAACCATACTTTTTGAGTATGTCTTTGATATAATTATATTGAGATATATAGGTTCCTTCTAGTTTCTTAGAGATTTGAAAACCTAAAAAGAATGTTAACTCACCCATCATACTCATTTCAACCTATGATTTAATTATATTTGCAAAATATTCTGTTAGATATTTCTAAGTTGATCTGAATATAATGTCATCAACATAAATTTTTACAATCAAACCATTTTTTTCCATTTTTATAAAAAGAGTTTGATCTTCAGTACCTTTTTCATAATTGTTTTGTAAAATAAATTCAGTAAGCCTATTATGCAATGCTTTTGGGGTTTCTTTAAGGCTATACAGAGCTTTCATAAGTTTAAAAACATGATCAGGATGTTTTAGTTCTATAAAACTTGGAGGTTGTTCTAAAAAAACTTCTTCTTGTAAAAAACCATTAAGAAAAGAACATTTTACATCCATTTGAAATAGTTTTAAATTAAAGTATGCTAAAAGGGCTAATATAATACAAATATATTCAATTATAGCTACCAGAGCATATGTTTCTTCATAGTCTATTCCCTCTTATTGAATATAGCCCTTGGCAACAAGTATTGCATTATTTTATACAATGAATCCATTTTCATCACATTTGTTTTTAAAAACCCATTTTACACCAATTAATTTTTTTATTTAAGTATTTTAACCAAAGTAATAACTTTATTCCATTCAAATTTATTTAGTTCATCTTGAATTGATTTAATCTAATCTTTATCACCTAATGCCTCCCTTGGAGTTTTAGGTTCAAATTGAGATAGAAAAGAAAGATGTTATATTTCATTTCTCAAGGAATTTCTGGTCTATACAGGTTGATTTATATCACCAATGATATTATCACGGGGATGATTTTTAAGAAACAATTGATTTGGGTTTTGGAAAACTTTTTCATCAACATAAGATAGAATGTCTTTTGGCGTAAATATTTTTGAAACATTTTCTTGAGTATTTCCATTATCAAAAGAGTTTTAAATCGTAGGTTGGTAATTAGTTTGTAAAAATACATTTGTTTATGTAGGTAAGGATTGTTTAAAAACAAAGGGGTCAATTTCATCAAATTTAACATGCACTGTTTCTACAACAGTACATGAGTTTTTTTTAAAAATCTAAAATCCTTATAAGTTGTGGAATAACCAAGAAATATTCCTTCATCAAATTTTGGTGGGAATTTATGTAAATTATATTTTAAATTCAATATGATTACTTTGCTACTAAATACTCTGAAGTATGAAACTTTAGGTTTTTGGCTAGTCCATAATTCATAAGGTGTTTTATTAAGAAAAGGTTTAGTTAAAAAATGATTTATAGAATAACATATAGTAATAACAGCTTCAGCCCAGAAATTATTTGCAATTGAGTATTCAATCAACATGGTTCTTGTCATTTCCTGAAGAATGTGATTTTTTCTCTCAACAACACCATTTTGAGAAGGGGTTCTTGGAGTTGAAAATTTGTGAGTAATACCTTTCTTACTAAAAAAGTTTCAAAATATGAATTTTGAAATTCCCCACCATGATCACTGCATATATTTATCAGTTGTAGGTTTTTCTCATTTTTAATCTGGGTTTTGATAGTTTTAAAATAGAAAAAGGCTTCAGATCTCTTTGCTAGAAAATGGACCCATATAAATCTAGTCTAGTCATCAACAAAAACAAAAACATATTATTTTCCTCCAATGCTTTTCATTTGTGTGGGACTGAAAAGATATATGTGAAATAGTTGTAATTCATTAGAAGTTCAAACTTCATAAATTGATTTATAGGTAGTTTTATATTGATTTCCATATTGACAAGGATAACAAATCATTGAAGAATCATACCTAATATTCGGTAGATCCTTAAAAAGTCTTTTTATTGAATTTTTAAAAAGTTTTATAAGGTTACATTGTCCTAACATTCTATGCGATAACCAAGATTGGTCTTCCATTGCACATAACCATTGTATGTATTGGATCCTAAGGTCATCTATGTTAATAGTGTATACATTCTCATGCCTATGGGAAGATAGAATTAATTCATCCTTGGATTTTTGAACTAAACAATTATCATTCCTAAAATTCCCAAGGTATACCTCACCACATAATTGACTTATGATGATGAGGATGTGCTTATGACCATTGACAAACAAGCATTTGAAATTAAAACTTTACCAAGGAAAAAATATTACAAATACCAGCAATAATTCCTTGGGAATTGTCTCCGAAGGTAACTTTTCCACCTTTTTTTCAATAATATTTTCAATGAAATATTTTTTCCAATCAGGTGTCAAGAAAAATCAATATCTATGTACCAAATGTTCTTATTGTTGGTACACTTATTGATTTCCTAAAAAAGAAACAATTAATTTTTTGAAACCCAAACTTTTTTGGATCTAGAAATGTTAGATAATAGAATTTTGGGAATCTAATTTTTTTTTCAAAATGAGATTAATGAAAGCCTAACGACTGAGTTCTACTAAGAGAACACTTTTTTTCCCGATGTCCCCCACATTGACATTTAATTCCAAAGGTGGAACTTTGAGGAACAAAATAGTTATGACTAAAAACTGGTTTTGAGTGAGTGAAACCAATTCTAGAACTATTTTTAAGATAACGAAGTAGAGAATACATTTTATCAAAAAACATTACTCCCAAGGTGAATTTTGATAAATTTTTCTTAAGATAAATGATTTCAGACATTAGTCTAACGATTAAATTACCATTCTTACAAGAATATTTTTTGGAGATGGTTTTTGTTTATAAAATGATTTTATTTAAAACAAGAATTTCTAAATCCTTAGAAAGTGTATTTTTATCATATTTAATTCCAATAGATTTTTTTAACTCTTTTCAAAATAAAAAAATTTACTATCAAGATCCTTTGAAAGATCTGATATTTCTTTTATAAGAACATTTATTCTGAAATTTTCTTTATCAAGATTTTTCATGAGTTTGGAATTTTCATTCTCAAGTAACTTAGAAAATCATGATACTTCTTCAAAAGAAGGTAAATTGACATATACTAAGTAAGATTATTCATCTGAATAGTAACAATGTTTCTCATCAGGGTAGTTGGCATATAAAGAAACATTTGTAAGAGATTTATCATTATTTACCTTAGCTATGAAATAATAATTTTTAATAGGTAGTTTGACTATTAGTCTAATATTTCTTTGTCTAGAAGATTTATATTCTGAAAAATCATCTAATGAATCACCACCAATTGAACTCCAAGTATCATTTTCCTTCAAAACATTCTTTATCTTTGGATTGTATTACTTTTTCTTGTTTCTTTCATAATGGTTCTCCCTTCTGTATTTTCTTTTTACTAATGTACAATCAAGACTAATATGACCTTATCTTTTTCATTCATAACATGTTACTTCTGAGTCTTTCTTATCCTTCTTATCTTTCTTTTTGAATATTTATTGAAATTCTTTATTTCCCAAAATCTTGTTCATCCTATGAGAAAGATTGGCTATCTCATTTTCAGATTTTTTTACTTTCACTTGATTCATATATAATAGATTTCTTGGATTTGGAACTTATAATCCTTTCTGGTGTATTATCTTTGGATGTAGTATTAAAAGCTACACTTCCATTGTCATTATTCTTCTTATTGAAATCAGAATCTATTTTCATTCGTTTCTCATGCTGTAGAAGATTTCCAAATAACTCATCAAGAGTTATTTGAGTAAATTTCCTATTTTCATCAATAGTTGTCCTTTTTTATTCCCATTAATTTGTATTATATCAATAATCTTGTCTACAAGTGCTTCATCATCAAGACCTTTTTCTCCAATATATTTTAAACTATTGACAATTTTCATAAATCTTTATTTCACCTTACATAGTAGTTCTCCATAAGGAAAAATAAATCTATGATATTCTCCTCGAAGCATTGCTCTTTTTGTTTCTATAAATTTAGATGTACCAAAATTTGTGACTTCCAATTTCTTACTGTTTCAATTGGCTGATTCACATGATGGTATTTGACTATATATATTCCTAGTCATAGAACATAACAAAGTATTGTGTACTATGTAATTTAGTTGATATTCTTTATTTCTTGATTGGTGAAAGTACTGACTTCCTTCTCAAGGATTTTGTAACCTCTAGTAAGCACAATAAAGTTGCATACTCCAGTATTAATAAAAAATGTCTTTATTTGATCTCTCTACTAAGAATAATCATTCACATCGAATATAGGTGGTTTTTTTGGATTTAAATTTTCAATTTATCCAATATTCATTCCTGCCATTTAACAAAACAATACTTTTCCACTCTACAAGTTAGTGTAGTACGTATTTATAAACAGAAATTTGTAATAGAAACACAATTTTATTTTCAAAATAAATAATGAAAATAACACAAAATCAGTGGAAACCATCTCTGATACCAATTGTTTCATCGTAATATATATGTATATGTATATTATTTGCCACAATACAAGAGGGGGTGAATTTTATGTTTAAAAACATTGTATTTAAACACTTAATGAAGTACTTTGTTTAAGAGATCTTAAACTAATACAATTCACAACCAATACAATTGACCATAGTGGTCTTGGATCTAATCAATATGATATGATATGATATGATTTAATACTATATGTAATGTAAAACAAATGTATTTTAATTGAATACAATGATCAGAGTAATGCAAATGAAAAAGATTCTACCATACAACCTATAGAATCTATTAATACAATATGTATAAAAATAATTGTAATTAAAAAAAATACTATTGAAATGAATATGAAAATAAAGAGGAAACAATAAAATTCCCTTTATAATACAAAAAGTAGTGGAAAGAAAAATTATTACAATTCTTTTATCCCAAAATAGAAGGGTTTCCTTTCAACTAGGATTCGAGGTATGTCTTACCACCACCTTGTTAAGCCCTCAATACGATGATTAGAACATCCATCTGGCTATCATCGCTAGCCCTTGATTTTATATGTAATCTGTACCGCTATATTTTAAACACTAGAAATCCCTCAATACGAAGATCGGTCACACCGTCTACCTATCCATGGTAGACCTCGACTATTATCATCTGATAAGTCACAAAATGTAAAACAAAGCACTTACTAAAATACAAAATCTAAGAATGAGTCGTTCACATTTTTCAATTTCAAGGTATTCAAAAAAATCAAGAGAGAATTTAGAGTTTCTCTCTAGAAATTTATAGAAGAAAAGGATGATCAAAGTTTTGTCTCTGTTTCAAATGACCTCCTATTTATATGCCTCAGGTTCCAATGGTCGTATTTTCTCCAACGGTTATATTTCTATAAAAAAACTCGGAGGTTCTTGGACACATGTAATTTTAATGGCCATATTGAAACATAAAACATGACATCATTTTGATTAGTTTATAATTAACTCCAAAACATATTTTTGGTTAAAACAATAATATATATGAAAATGATAACATGAGTATAATTAATAGGAATAAGTTTTTTGATAAGAATAAAATCATGCATGTCATAAAAGTTATACATGAGTACGATTAATATAACTTAGTGAAATTTATTAATATGATGCAAATTCTGTACGATACATATATGAGTACAATGATCATAGTCAGTTCTGTAGAAAGAGTCAGTATGATAAAAAAAGCCAGTACAATTGATAGATTCATTAAAATTGACAGAGTCAGTACGATTGACTGAGTCAGTACGATTGAAAGAGTCAATACAATTGACTGAGTTAGTACAATTGACTGAGTTAGTATAGTAATCATAGAAACTATATTCAAATTAAGTCCTTTAATTGAGAAATGACTATAAAGAGATTCGTGATTTCCAAAACAAAATACATAAAAGTCAAAAGAATAATTTTGACATAACAAGTAAGGAGATTGTACATTATTTATTGTATCTTTAGGAAGAGTATACATGATGATTCTCATTAGAGGAGTGGAATACAAAGTAACCATACTAGTAGATCTATTACATTCCATCAGTTTGGAAAGTAGGGGAATATGAATCCACATTATGATAGGGACCCTCTAGACTATCATACGTGCTACTGGATGGTTCATCTTTAGAGGTTTTTCTAAACCATTCTATAATTATTTCATGGAAGATGAACCATTAAATCTCCATGTATAGAAGAATGATTATTGAATCCATGTAATGAAGAAATATAGAGTAGCACCGACCAAATAGGATGAGAAAGAGGTCATGACTGAGGTATCCAAACATATAATTATTAGTGCTAGTAGAGAGGACCATCTCAGGGTACCCCATCTATAGCTATGGTATATGGATCAGGCTATTTAAGATAATTACAGTAGAAAATTAGTGATAATAATTTTCAACCATCAACCATAAGATTTATTATTATAATAGACTCTACTATATAATCTTCCTTGTTTGATATGGGTTTTTTAGACACCTTTATCTTAGTATCGATTTTTGAAATTCTTGGGTATGAAATTCAATACATTTGTGGGGTTATGACCCTAGATACATGATTTTTTGTATAGAAAAATGGTATAAGACAATGAAATTACATTACCCTTAATGTTTGCATTTATAATTTATTTGTGAAATATTCATCCTTAAGATGAATGGATTCATTTACCTTCTCTTGATAGACTACTTAGTCCCTACCATTCCTTTGTTGACTCATATCATTGCATGGTATAGTTTACTTCCCCATTGAGTGATATTTATCTTCATAATTTTGTTTTGGAATTCTGTGAATGTTGATCCAGAACAAATAATCATGGGTGGAAGACATTATAGGCCAGATTTCCACCCAATTCCTGAATTATCAGATGGTGTGACTAACTAATTTTCCTACATTGGAGAATTTTTAAGGAGATTTTTCAAGGAGACTTCTCTATCCAAACTCTTACGAGATAGGTAGAGTTTGAGATTGGGCTTTTTTGAATACTAGATCTATTATTTATTCCTAAATTTTGGATGGAAATTATTGATATATAGGATCTCTAAAGATATTTCGAGGATTTAGAATCAAAGGGTTTTATCTGAACCAAAACTTCTCCTTAGGCTCTACCTATCATTATCATTAAGAAATATGGTAGAACCATTAGGCTATAAAAGAATCACCAATGGTTGAACCCACATAAATTTATGAACCAATTTCCATTTATTTAAATAAATTTTCTTTTATCCATTTTGGAGGAGCTAGAGTGTTTTCAAAGATCAACCACATATCATGCTACCATCAGGTGTGAGTTAAGACTTCAGATTTATCATGTATGACTATCCAAAATTAGTACAGTTTAAATGAGTACCTAAATATGCCTTTAATTATTAAGAAAACCACTACTTATTTCATATAATTAATTAATATGTTTTACCATCCTTATATGGATTCCCTCATCATGTTTTTTTATGATGAAATCATTTTGTATTCTCATACTCTAATAGACCATGCCAAACACCTTGATATCATATTGAGTACACTGATAGAGAATCAGTTATATGATATTATCACAATGTACCACTTCTAGATCAACATGGTTTACTTGATTGTTTATATTATCTCAAAATCAAGAGTATCAGTTGACTAAGAGAAGCTGATGAATATCTTTTCCTAGGAGCTATCCAATAATTTCTTTTTTATACGATGTTTCTTAGGGTTGTATGGATATTATAAGAAATTTATAATGGACTTATAATAATTAAAATCACCTAATAACTTTATTAATATGATTGGTTTCATGTTCATGTGTTATGAAGTGTTTTAAAAGGCCTTTTCAGAGATGAAAGGGAGGCATAATTTAGAAATAATCCTATAAATTCCAAAGCCTTATAGAGGTAATACAATTTTTAGTGATGCATGAGGAATCAGGATGAGTGTAGTGTTAAAAAATTATGATTTATTTTTTGTTTATGACACTCCCAATTTGAAATCTCATAAGAGTAATTACCTAATAAATAACCATGGGATTTTAGTAGTTGTTCATGCCTTGTGTTTATAGATACATTATCTTATGAGAGAGCGCATTATGGTATTTATAGACCAAAATAGCCAAAAATATATTTTTTTATAGTATGAATTAAATATTAGATAGTCAGTATGGGTTGAATAACATAATTATATTGACATTAATATTACCTATACTCATGGATATTGAAATATAGTAGCTCATGCACTGAGCCGGAAAACATAGGCACACGACATTCCAAAATCCAATGATGAATGGAAGGTAATGTCCCCATTTTTGAAGATGCATATATAGATTCAAAAAATTCATGTGTATCATTTTATTATATCCTTATAAGTTACTTATTTTCTCTAGGATAAAATGACGAGATGATAGTTTTTAAATCCAATTTTTTTGGTCATACAGGAAAGTATTTTAGTTGAGGACCCGCCTTTGGATTGGCCTATTGTTAGAGACCACATCCTTATTATAAATGGAGATATATGGGTTACAACCAACATAATGGAGGAGTTTATGTAATAATTCCATGATTCTAAATTGTAATTTCATATAGTTATATCCATGATATAGTGTGATAGGCACCGCTAGTATTAGTGTCCTCATATGAAACACCATATATGTAGGACCCCGGGACACCCTGAGAGGGGAGGGGTGAATCAGGGTGTCAACTTTTTCTTCATAAAGTTTTGGATCTTGTTCCCACGTTGGTAGGAACCCGTTAAACCTGTATGATAGATATGATTAATAATGAAACATTCACATGCAGAGAGATGACACAACAATTTTTACTTGGTTCCCCACTAAGGGATACGTCCAAGGAGCATACACCGATAGGTTGTCGATCATACCAAAATCCACTATGCTTCACTAGCTGTAGATTACAAATGTTTGGGTATAGTCACTCTATCCCAGGCTCACTGCCTTTACAAAAGTTTAGGGATAGCTCACTGCGTCCCTCGGGTCACTCCCGTTGACTCCCCTTGGCTTACTGTCGTTGGTGAAGTCCCACTCAGTTTATAGACGTGAAGGTCTCTTCAATAGATGTGCATTGAAGTTCTTTGTCTCCTGTTCAGCAGGAGACTTTTCTTGCATCAGGGTTCAGAGTTGATGCTCTTTTTAGTTCAATACTTTTTCTTTAGTGCAATGACTGACTTCACTAGATCCCCATGCCTTTGTTTGCCTAAATCACAATCACTTATGTGATTGCTCAATAAATGATGCTCAACTTACTTGTCATCATCAGAATCAGTTCACCATGTATTCATGAGATCATGCAAGTATCATTTAGATTTCTTCTTCAATCTCACTTTGCACCGAATGTATCGGGTAATCTCCCAGCTTTCGTGTAGCTCCAAACAGACTGGCAGGCTTCAGAAATACTTGTCACACTTCTCCAAGCCAGGCGCGCAAGTCCCAATACGGCGCGCAAGACTCACTTCGGCACGCAAGTCTCCGGCGCACAGGTCCAAACTGGCACGCAAGTATCACCAAACCACCTGCGCGGCACTGACTTCCTCAACTTCTAACATGCATGACTTACTTCCTTTCTCTCCCAAACCGCCTTGGGTGCGCAGCCAACAACCGGCGCTTAGCTTCAGTTAATGGCGCGCAAGTCCATCTGCGTGACCACATAATACTTGCTCGACTTCCACACCTATGTAACTGGAGCTCTGATTTTTCTAAGTGTTGAACTCTATTTGAAATAAGGAGGGGTGGTCCAGTATTTATAGGCAATTTGACCACCCTGCACGATGGCGCGCACGTCAACCATCGGCGTGCAAGTCTCGGCACACAGCTCTCTTCCCCTGCTAGTCACTTGCGCGAACAACTTCCATACTTGGGCGAACCTCTTTCCTTTGCTAAAATTTGATCTTATGATCTCGAAAAACCATAGGCACGCAAGTTATAAATCCTCCAAGGCATCGACGCGCAAGTCTCTTCACGGCGCGCAAGTCACCTGCGTGACCTCACCAAAACTTGCGCGACACTTATCCCTTTTCCATATTTTGATGATCGGATCTTCAGAAACATATGGTGTGAAAGTTTCCTCTCCTTCAAGTGAATGGCACACAAGTCTCTTTTCAAAAAACACTTTTTCTTTATTTGTCGATTTTCATGCCCAAAAATTTGGCAAACACTAGGAAACGACACCACCCTGTATCTTCTCTTTTTGTCCACCTCCAGATCATCCATTCCTTTATCGATGTTCCTTGAATAAAACATGGATCATTATCCACAGTCCTTGAACTCGAAATAACACCATGGAATCTCCTTTGTCAACAAATTTTTATGTCATTTGTTTTCTTTGTAAACAAACACGATCACCTCAACAACACTTCTTCTTGGTGATCTGTATCCTTCAGCAACTCTTCTGCTTTTATCACAAACTCTACTATTGTGATATGTATTCATTGAAGGCATAGCTTTAGCATCATCATCTTCTATAACAATATGATGTTCATGGCTATCTCATAATTCCAATCCCCGCACAACCATCTTAGAATTCCACTCATTTTCACATTTTCTTCTTCATCAACCGTCATGATCTACTTCATGAAAACCATATGATTCAATTCATCAAGAAATCTCTTTCATGGTTCTCATGAAATCATGAGTAATTGCAGGGTATTCATCAAAAACCCATGGTTCTCATGCAATAAGGAGGAATTTCGCAGGCTTCATCCAAAAACCCCATTCTTCTTTAATCATCCTCAGATGGATCACACCTCACATTATTCATTGTTGTAAACAATGTATCATATTTGACACATGTCCTTTGAATTTATGATCAGTACAACAATCGTCTGAATTACCATTGCTCCACTTTATCGGAGTACTTCTTGATCTCCTTCATTTTGATATTCATTGACAACTATTGACAACAAATACAACCTTATATATAAAGTGGTTCCAACAATCTTCCCCTTTTTATTTTGTTGTCAATACCTTATACATCTTCTGAAATGAATTCGTCAATGTCAAAATGAGAATATTCTCTTCAATCAACTTTTCTTTTCAAACATTCATTTCACATTCTCCCCCCTTATTGACAAGAAATAAAAAACGCGTGGTAGGGAGGGTATCAATCCATACTTAAGAAATGTTTCATTAATAATTTCACTCTATGTCTACTTGAGTAATGATCGTTGTAGAAAATAAGAGGATTTGATTAAGTCAACAAGGCTGACCATTATTCACAGATCATGACACCAACATGAGGTGAGAACTCATGTATTTTGTCTTCAAGGGTTTACCGCTTTTATTTCAGGTAGAAGAAAATCAAATGTGATAGGGAATAATCAACCTGAAACTCCTTCACTCACATCAACAAACAGATCAAAAACATTCAAGTGCAGACGACAGGATAAGTGACCTTGGGGCACATCCATTATTCTTATGTAACTGATCAATTAAGTTTCTCCCCCTTTGTAGAATGATCTTTGATTTGAGTAACCAAGGGATAGAGATTTAGAAATGGGTTACCTTCTCCATTGACATATTCTTCAAGAAATTCACAGAGTAACTACATTTGAGTCCAGCTGGAGTTGATATTTATTGAAACATTGATTTTGGAAGCTTCTTCATTTTTCTCCCCCTCAAGGGAAACACTCCTCATCATCTTCATCAAGAGTGATCCTTCATCATATTAATATTTGAATATCAATTGATGAATCTAGTAAGGATGGAAACTTCTTTATCTTGGCTATCAAGAGTTGACAGCATTCACTAATTCTCAGGTTCTCCCCCTGAGAGCATGATTCACCTTCAATTCCATGCATTATTAGCACAAATACAATACACAGATTAAAAAGGGAATAAAATGGATCCTCCTTGATTTATCAACATGATCTGTATGGTTGAGGTTCTTTTCTCAACCAAGTTCCTCTGTTCACTCCAGTCTTCAAGCCTGCACATTTGAACATATGTTCTGACATCTGTTGATGTGGCATGGAATTCTTCACATTCTCTTCTAATTTGTGTGAGAAATTGTTCTGCTTAACAGCCATCATGAATGATACATTCTTACTCCTTTTAAGGATTGTTTCTTGCTATGGTATTAAGGTTAGGCAACCTTTTGCAATGTGGCCAGATTTCTTGCATCTCTCACATAGAACTTCTTTGACACGTGTATTTCTCTTGGTTTTCAATCTCTCATGCACTGTGTCTTCATCATGTGAAAGTTTTTCTTTTCCTTTGTCACCATCCTTGGCCTTTTCATCTTCATGTTTCTTCATTCTTTTTAAATCTTTGGGCCAGATGACCAATATGCCATTTGGAACTGTTGCAGCTGGTTTGGGTCTTCCACAAGGGTTCATCTGAGTTTCATCCCACTTAGTGTTTCTTTTGGATGAATTACCCTTCAATTTCATGGATCTAAAATGATGGGTCTTCTCAGCTTCCCTACTTGATATCTTCTTGGAGAAATGTGTGATCACACCATTCTTCTGGTTTCTACCCAAGGTACTTGCTTCATACTTAGACGGCATCAGGGGTCTTATTTTCTTATCAACAGTGAAAGCATTTTGAGATGAGCATGTACCTACCTTGTGACCACTGTCGTTGCATACATCACAGATGTTATCAAGCATTCCAAATCTATTTTCTGTAAACGGATGCTTTTGGACCTGCTGATGTTGCTTCTTCTTATCTGTACTTCTTCCCTTTGGTATAGTCTTTATTTTTGATTTTTCATTAAAGGGATTGTACTAACAATCCAGTGCACAATGCCTAAATCTGTTGCAGCACCAACATTGACCCACAAATATTTTCTTCTTTGTATCTTCTTTATAAGGTTGTTGGGCCATCTTCTTAATATTTTGTGCTCTATTTGAGGAAACAAATTCCGCCTTTTTATTCTCATCCACCCTAGCCATGCTGGAAGGTTTCTTCTTCTCACATTTCCTCATCCATACTTGTTTAGAACTTTTCTTCCAACCTGCACTAATTGCATGAGCGTATTTAGAAACATGAGTACAAGATTGTTTGGATGGTACCTTCACTTTCTCAGTTGCTTGTGATAGATCAATGAGTGAAGTCATGAGCTTCTTATCACATGTTGGAGGTCTTTCAAAATTAGAATCCTCCAGTGAGCATTGAGTACCAGCAGCAACTGATTATCGATGTGGATAATCAAGAGTTGTCATAATATTCTTGTCACATGTTGGAGGTATTTCAGCTTTAGATTCCTCCAACGAACATTGAGTACAAGAATCACTAATTTTATTCTTTTGTGAAGTCTCAATATGTGTATTCTCAATCTTGGTCAACTGGGCTTCCAATTTTTGACCCTCAATATTGAGGATGATCTTCTGATCTTCAATCATGATCATCTTCTATTCACAAGCCTTCTTCAATCTTTTAACCTCATCTTCATGCATATTAACTTTGTTTTGTAACAAAGAGTCAAGTTCCCTTAATTTTATTGATGTTTCTTCCAAACAAATACTCTTGACTTCATTTCTATTCTTCATCTCAGCTTCACGTGCATGGATCCTTTCTCTTAGAGTCTTATTGAAATCCTCTTTTTCTTCAAAGACTTTCAGCTGTTTGGTGAGCTTCATACTTTCCATAACTTTTCTATCCAACCCCTTTTCCATATTGTCAGCTTCCCTTTCTAATCGAGTGATCTCAACCTGCATAGATTGGAATAGGCTACAAATAATAGAAACCCTTTCTTCAGGAATATCATGCAAATATGTTTTGAGTTTTTCCTGAATGCTTGAATTAGGGATGTCATCCTTTCCTCTAGAAGAATCTTGAGCCACCTGCTCGATACATTCCAAGCCTGATGTTTCTTCATTATTGGAATGGCATGGAGAATAAGACACTATATCTTCTTTGTATATGAGGGACTTCTTCATCTGCTTCTTCTCTTTCTTTTTCCTTTTTTTCATGGTCTTGCTAGATGTAGACATTTTCTCAGAAATGACTGAATCTTTATCAAGACTGCTCTTCATTATTGACTTTAGGAAAGAAACTCAAATCCTCCTATGAATAGAATTACTGTGGAGTATCCAACATACGTTAACCTTTCCCTCTAATACCACTTGTAGGACCCCAGGACACCCTGAGAGAGGAGGGGTGAATCAGGGTGTCAACTTTTTCTTCTTAAAGTTTTGGATATTATTCCCACGTTGGTAGGAACCCGTTAAACCAGTATGATGGATATGATTAGTAATGAAACATTCACATGAAGAGAGATGTCACAACTATTTTTACTTGGTTCACCACTAAGGGCTACGTCCAAGGTGCATACACCGACAGGTTGTTGGTCATACAAAAATCCACTATGCTTCACTAGCTATAGATTACAAATGTTCGGGTACAGTCACTCTGTCCCAGGCTCACTGCCTTTACAAAATTTTAGGGATAGCTCATTGTGTCCCTCGGGTCACTCTCATTGACTCCCCCTGGCTCACTTCCATTAGTGAAGTCCCACTCAGTTTATAGATGTGAAAGTCTCTTCAATAGATGTGCATTGAATTTCTTTGTCTCCTGTTCAGAATGAGACTTTCCTTGCATCAGGGTTCAGAGTTGATGCTCTTTTTAGTTCAATCCTTCTTCTTTAGTGCAATGACTGAATGCACTAGATCCCCATGTCTTTGTTTTCCTGAATCATAATCAATTATGTGATTGCTCAATAAATGATACTCATCTTACTTTTCATCGTCAGAATCAGTTCACCATGTATGCATAAGATCATGCATGTATCATTTAGATTTCTTCTTCAATATCACTTTGCACCGAATGTATCGTGTAATCTCCCGACTTTAGTGCAGCTCCAAACAGACTGACGGGCTTCAGAAATAGTTGGCACGCTTCTCCAAGCCAGGCACGCAAGTCCCAGTACAGCGCGTAAGTCTCACTTCGGCGTGCAAGTCTCCGGCGCACTGGTCCAAACTAGCATGCAAGTATCACCAAACCACCTGCACGACACTACCTTCCTCAACTTCTAACCTTCGCGACTCACTTCCTTTCTCTCCCAAACCGCATTGGGCACGCAGCCAACAACCGGCGCGCAGCTTCAGATAATGGTGTGCAAGTCCACCTGCACGACCACACAATACTTGCGTGACTTCCACACCTGTGTGACGAGAGCTCTGATTTTTCTAAGTGTTGAACTCTGTTTCAAATGAGGAGGGGTGGTCCTGTATTTATAGGCAATTTGACCACCCTGCACGACGGCGTGCAAGTCAACCATCGGCGTGCAAGTCTCGGCGCACAACTCTCTTCCCCTGCTAGTCACTTGCGCAACCAACTTCCAAACTTGTGCAAACCTATTTCCTTTTCCAAATTTTGGTCTTCTGATCTCGAAAAACCATAGGCGCGCATGTTATCAAGCTTCCAAGGCATCAGCGCGCATGTCTCTTCACGGCGCGCAAGTCACCTGTGCGACCTCACCAAAACTTGCGCGACCCTTATCCCTTTTCCATATTTTGATGATTGGATCTTCAGAAACATATGGAACGCAAGTTTCCTCTCCTTCAAGTGCATGTCACATAAGTCTCTTCCAAAAACACTTTTCTTTATTTTTCAATTTTCAGGCCCAAAAATTTGGCAAACATTGTGAAACAGCGCCACCTTGTATCTGCTCTTTTTTTCCGCCTCCAGATCATCCATTCCTTTGTCGATGTTTCTTGAATAAAACATGGATCATTATCCATAGTCCTTGAACTCGACATGCCACCATGGAATTGCCATTGTCAACAAATTTGTATGTCGTTTGTTTTCTTTGTGAAGAAGCACGATCACCTCAACAACACTTCTTCTTGGTGATCTGTATCCATCAGCAACTCTTCTGCTTTTATCACAAACTCCACTATTGTGATATGTATTCTTTGAAGGCATAGCTTTAGCATCATCATCTTCTATGACATTGTGATGTGCATGGCTATCTCATAATTCCAATCCTCACACGACCATCTTAGAATTCCACTCATTTTCACATTGTCTTCTTCATCAACCGTCATGATCTACTTCATTCAAACCATATGATTCAATTCATCAAGAAGTCTCTTGAATGGTTCTCATGAAATCATGAGTAATTTCATGGTATTCATCAAAAACCCATGGTTCTCATGCAATAAGGAGGAATTTCATGGTCTTCATCCAAAAACCCCATTCTTCTTTAATCATCATGAGATGGATCACACCTCACATTCTTCATTGTTGTAAACAATATATCACCTTTGAAACATGTTCTTTGAACTTATGATCAGTACAACAATCGTCTGAATTTCCATTCCTCCACTTTATCGTAGTAATTCTTGATCTCCTTCATTTTTATCTTCATTTACAACTATTTACAACAAATATAACCTTATACATAAAGTGGTTCCCACAATATAACAGGTTTTATCACTAGGTTTTCCACCTATTACCAGGTGAAGGAAGGGAACCAGCTTCCTTATGGATTTTTATATTTGTTACCAAATCAATAATAGGAATGGTATGGAATAATAATGAATTTTGGGATTGTTTTACTTCGGTCTACTCGAGGGAGTGGCACATTTTTTTCACTTGTGGATCAACAGATGAAGGTGTCTCACTTCCTTTCTAACTAAGATAAATTATTATTGGATGATATGGGAAGACAATATTTCCCTGACATTATAATCGTATAAGAATTCTCATATACTATAATTTTAGATAATTATTCACATTTCACATCGATCATCTAGAAATCGTTACATAAATATTTGGTTATATAGGTGCTTATGATCCCATTTTTCACCCTCTCACTGATGGCCATTCAAAATGGACTATACTGGTGTTGAAAGACCTGATCCAATCATTAGTCTACGATTTCATATTTTATTAGGTGAAAAAATGTAACACCCATTCAATTTTACTACAATAATATATTTTAGAAAAAATCAGATGGATCCCGATGAGGCCTTTTATAGTAGGACATGACATTTACCTATGTACTAGATAAATGTTGGGGAGGGTGTGTGATTAGGTCCTTGTATCATTGAACAAACTTCAAAGTATCATTAGTTGATCAAAAATCGATTTATAATAATCATTCTAAAAATAAATCATTTGTTTATCATCATAGATGACCTATAGAGTTTGAGGTCAGGGATCATGATTTCTTGCATGTATCACCCAAGAATGGGAAATTTTAGATACATAGTCAAGGGAAGTTGGTACCTCATATTTAATGTCCATTTTAGTTATTGTTTAGATTCATTTTTTCCATTGGGATAAGGTGATGTAGTTTTACGTCCAATTATCAAATGAGACATGGGATTGGGTGGCTGATGAAGGTGTTTAGTGGCCAGAGTTGTTCTCAGAAAGAGTTTTACCACCATAAAAAAGGTAATTCATTTATGTGTTCCTTTATTGTGATGATTATATTTAAACATGGATTTGATGGGAGGTAATGCTCCTTTTCCTTCCATTTTAATTACTTGGTTTTATCCTAATATAATTTCTTAACAAATTCTCAGAGGAAATGATGTTGTTCATGACTTTTTTGGAACTAGGAACCCCGGTTGGTGTAAGAAATAAGTAGGCTGATCTATCTACATAAACCATGTGGCATAGTCTATATGGTTTGATGAAACCATATGGGGTGTTCAGTGCAAACTAAAGGGACACCTAGTTTTACCTCACCATGAGACACTTGTTACATGATCATGAATAAAAAATATAGGATTTAAAATAATAAATGGCTTAATTGGTGTACATTTTCCCAAACTAGGTGTGTGAGCAGTGATATCCCCTTCTTTGGATAGTAATCTAAGTATATCTAATGCACATTTTGTCTCATCATGCTTCCAAACTAGGGTCCTTTTTAAATATGGGAAAAATGTCTACTTTTCCCTTACTAATTATTTACATAAAACATCTTATTTTTTATTATTAGTAGAGGAAATGAAGCTCTATTTTCTCTCATTGAATCTATTATTCCCTCTCCACCATGGTTCTTCAATAACTTCTCCATTATTCCTCTAAATCAACTTATGGTTGTCTCATTGGATTCCTATAGATAAAATCTCCACTCATTATTCTCCTTTTTTCATTTCTCTTTATATAGATGATGATAATACGATGCGATCTCATATTCCCTATTTGTTGGGAATTCGTATATTTCTATACTTTCATCCAAGCATGGCCAACATAATGACTCATGCATGATGATTAATATAATACATTAATATGGTAGGTGGTCTATGAATTTTCCCTAAAGTATCACCATTTATAAATTTTTTTTGTACATATGATGTTTTTAATTGGGGTTACACCTTAAATAATTCTTCCATAAATTCAATTGACTATACTTCAATCTATGGACCTAGGGATACCCCTTGGATACTATTATGGTTGAGACCAAAAGTACGACCAACAATTTAGGTTCCGTTAAATATTTCTTTCATTGGTGACAAATATATTTTTTGATTATTTAGGACATTGTCGGGGGTTCTCTACTTGACTAATATTGAGGTAATGATTTCTTAATAAGATGTTTCATTCAATTATATATTCTTTAAATATTTACCTAGATAAAAGAAATCTATGGATGGAAATTAACACACTCTCTTATATCATCATATACCATTGGATCATCTTTGGTGACTTGAATTCAATTCTTCATTATCACAATAATACTAGTCCAGTTTCTCAATAAATTTCAAGTAATTATTTCAGAGCCTGCATTGATGAATTCAATATATTTGAGATTAATTGGGTCAAAGCTAAATTCACCTGTTATAGAAAACATCTCAACCAAATAAAGTCCAACATAATTGATAGAACGTTTATCAATAAAAAAACATTTTTAAAAGGTCGGGGCCAAAGCCCGATTTATTATTAAATCAAAAAAATACAACTTTAACTTGGTAGAGGGAGACCCATTACATAACCCAAAGGCCCAGTAGACATTAATCCCATTACATGGCCCGTTGGCCAAATTGGTTGGCCCAAGGCCCATTCTATGAATAGTACTGCTACAGTACCCGTGCTGCTACATTGACCTTTCGCCGCTGCTACAATCGCTACAATAATGCTAGAATACCCCCGTGGATTTATCTAATTTAGATAACCACACAATTCTTTTTATTTTTATATATAATGAAAATAATCCACTTCTTCCCTCCTGGTTTAAGAATGCATGGACTTATCATTTTTAAGGTAGAAACATGTTCATTATTCATGGTACGAGGTTGATTACAAAGGTATTTATTTGGAAGTCATTTTCATGTTAAAATATAATAAAATAAATATTAAATATCAGATACAAAACTCCTTCATCTCTTTAAATAAGGTTTTTTATTCTCTTAAAAAATCTCTTCACCACTTTCAAGATACCATTACAATGAACAACTTATTTGGAAGCATTGAACAAGAAAATGATTTGCCTACAAAACTCCACAAATATATTAAGCTCGACGATTGAATTTTGAAGGATATTTTTAAGGCTGGTAGGCTTAATTATTGTGATATAAATGAAAAAATTTATAATTATAATCAAATATCCAGAAAGAGTTATTAGACCTATTTCCCTTCTTAAAGATGGTGATTAACTCATTGATGGAAAACAAGATCCTGCCATCTATATGATCACATTATATATGAATAGTTTCAATGTCCCTCATACATTCTTAGATTTCATGGAATAAATAATTCATAGATTGGTTAGTGATGAAGATACCATTTTCTCACTTAAATTCCATTGAACATTGAAATTAAGAATGAAATCTTTGGCATCAAATATGAAATCTATCTTGTACCATATGGTTTCACTAACTATTTTTTCCAAACATCTTGGTATATTATATATCATGATATTTATAAATTATTTGATCATATTTTCATGGTATGTTATCTATCACTTGGTCCTAGTTCCAAATTCCTTTCACTTATTCTAGAAGTGAAAAATTTATGGAATATTATTCAATTCTGTTATGTTACACTTGTCTACACTATCCATAAAATAATTCAAAAAAATATCAAAAATTCCCTTTCTAATGTCTCATATTAAATTATATCTTGAAACTAATTTGGATTCATTAAATGGAGAAGGTTTCAATATTTTGAATTAAATTCCTCTGAATATTTTAATCCTTTATTTAATGCTACCAGGGGAGGTAATATTTATCTAAATCCTAATGTTAAAAAAAACATTCAACACCATGAATTTTGGTTTTATTGGTGAGTTAAATATCAGATTTAGAATTGATCTCATGTTTTTTAGTGGATTCGAATTCATCTTGGGTAATTTCACATATAAATTCTTATCAATGGATATACCAAATGCTATTTAACATATTCAAAAGGATTCAGGAAAGGAAATCCCCTTTCTAAAATCATTTCATCATTGTATGGTATTATCTTAGAATGATTCTCCTTAATATGGTTTACAATGGTGATTTCAAGACCATTTGTGCTACTAGAGGTTTATCTTATCCATCAAATTACTTTTACATCAATGATATTATTATTTTTACCAAGGTTGGTAAGAGAAACATGAAAAATATCAAGAAATATCTCATGAATTATGAATAGTTGTTTGGTTTGGAGATGGGATGGTATGCATATTACATTTTTTTTGAAAAAACATTATTACTTATAAGAAATAAAATATGATAACGGACATTGAAATCGAGGAAAGAAATATTCCATTAAATTAGTTAGGGTTTACCATGTGTTAGGTATAAACTCATTCTCTATAATTCAATCATATTTTGATCCAAAATTTAAGACTCTTGGCCTCCTAAAATGGTATGTCTACCTCAATGGTAGGATGAATATTCCTTACGAATAGTACAATTTTTTCTAAAAAAATCAATCTTATATGGTCTTTAAATGGACCACTTCATTTTTCAATAACATCAACACCTCCATGAAGAACGTTTTTTATATTTTAAGCTTTTTTGAAAGAAATATCATTAGGGTTTAAAGTAATAATTGTTGTAAACCAAATGAAAATTAATGGTTTTTCATAAAAAATATTTATCTATTTAATAAATCACTTCAAGATAAATTTATTTATAGACATTTTATTAAAAAATCAGATAATTTGACTTTATTATATCTAGAATCTTGGAAAGACTAAAATTAGGAAATATAATTTTTGTAAACTCCTCTATTTGGCCTAGATTTAAATATATCATTTACATATTTTATTAAAAAAATAATTGGATAAATAACAAAAATTCCTCTCTTAGTTTTTTTTGGATAATTTTATAGGGATTACAATTTGGAAATATGATACACTAATCTACTCTTATGAGGGAAAATAGTATCCCTATGAGAGAAAAAGTGGACTATATTGACTACCTCTCTGATGATGTTATATCAATGGTATATAATTATATTTTTATTAATCGGTAAGATTTGAAGATTTGAGAACTAGATATGAACACCATTCTGATCAATAAATTTTTTACATAAATTAAACATAGGGACAGTCTAGCTGGATTGGGTCCCTAAATTAAAAATGGATTTATCCATCCATATTTTCTCAGTTATAGTGGTCATGCTTCTCAAAGATACCCATGGATTCCATCCTTATAAATATGGGTATCTCTCTCTATTAAAGATTCATTTTTTCATTATCACAGGGAGAATTTTTATCATCCCTTTTTATGTTTCCACATGTCCTTGATTATATGGAATTAAATATTTTATATATTTAATATATTTCCTCTGTATTCCTATTCAATCATCGACCCTATCAAATTTTTATTGAAACTCTCAGTGTATCATCAAATTATGAATCTATTTAAGGTGTCATGTGCAGAGCTTGTTCATGCTATCTATAGTGGAAGGTAAATGATGATATATCAAAGGGTATCGTATAGTTCTCACCCATTCATAAACTCAATCATGGTGGAAATTCAAAATTAAAATTCCCTTTAATAGGTCTATTTCAATAACTCAATACACAATTATTTTATGTTGATACATATAATGATTCCAAGTAACATCCCATTTTTCTTTGGTACCAATGAGGATTAATTTATCTCAGTATATTTTGGATCGTTTAAAATAAATTATGATGTATCCTACATAAGAAATCCTAACCATTTAGGCTATAGAGATATTTCTAGTGATATTGTTGGTCGTATTTATGTCCAATGTGGTGTTTTCACATCTTTTTAAGTCAAAATGCATATCATGATCAATGTAGTGTACATAGATATTAAATTATGATGGAATAATGTATGGTTTCATTGAAACACCACAATGGTTGTGTGAGATATTAGAATTTGAAATAATATACTTTCATTGAAGATGGATGCTCAATAGATCAAATGATTAGACATGATCTCTTCAATGAGATACAACATTGCACATGTGTTTTGATATTATAGCTATGTTGTTTATGGAATTTAAAAAAAAGTGGTGGGTTTTTCTGATTTCATATTTTCTAAGACCCTCCATGTCGATATGATGTCTGTCTTTTGAAAGGGTAAATGTAAAATACCCTCTGTTAGACTATTGTAATTTTGTTAAAGTTTTTAGGTGGACTTTACTTTGGGAATGGTCTAATTTTATTAAAAGTGTAAAACAGAAATCTCACCAATTTATTTATAAGATCGTGGTGAAGTTCCCCAACACTCCCTGAAAGAGGTATTATTCCTCTCCATATTTTACCTTGATATAATATGAAAACATCCTAAGGAACTACATAAATCATAATAACATTCCAAAAATCTAAACTATTCATTTGAAACTGCAACCCACTCAATACAACCATAATCTTAGTGCTTGGGTGTTTTCCACCCTAGTATCACTATTAACTAAAAATGGCCAGTCTTAAAAATCACATCCTGGAAACAACCACATACTTGTAATCCAAAACATAAATTTTATATCCAAAAGATAAATAAATCAAAATAAACCTAAAGAATGACCCTTAAAATTATGATTAATGCCTCTAAGTATAAGAAAAGAAAATATAAATGTCTAATAAATGTATCTTAATAGATTAGATACCTCTCAAGTAATATTCATCCACCCAAATCAAGATAAATCCAATAAAATTTAAAAACAAAAGCATTTTTACAATGGGGTTCTACAAATAAAATAAAAAATCAAATGATCGAAATACTCAGCATATATTATAAGAAATCCACAAAACATAAAATCATTATAAACATGGGTGTTTAATAATGAATCAAAAAAGTGGTAAACAGAAATCATAAACCATAAAAATATCATAAAAGATACCATAATCAATTAAAATTTTATTTATGTAATTATAATTCTCATATTTCCAATTACAGTATTAATTCCCACTACCTTTTTAATGATTAATTCACTGTATCTTAAAATATTATATCAATAATATACTAAACACAAAATTCAATCACTTTTCTCATTTTTAAAATTAATAATTAAATAGATGTCAAGTATACACTATAATTTATTTAATTTATCATCTCACTATATTATATATTATATTCATATAAATATAGAATTCTTAACAAAAATTATTAATATTGTATCAAATATTTTATTTAAAAATATTTTATTTATAGAGTAACAAAATTTATAATTAGTCAATTTATAAAATTAGTGCATTTCTATATTAATTTAGTTAAATTTAATCATCAAGCCACATCATTATAGAATAAAAATATAAAAATCACAATAGTAACTCTATCCCTAAGAAAATGAAACTATAGAACATTAATACTATAAATCTATAGTCCTTTATAACATATTCATTACGCATAAGTTTCCCTAATCGACCTTACTCTATAACTAAAAAACATCAACAAATAAATAATCCCCATTATCCTAATTAAATCATATAACTTTTTACCTCTATGAAATTTCCCACATTAATATCATTTAAATATAACCAATATTTTTTCCATAGTATAGATCCTTATATATCCTATTAAAAATAAAATAAAACTTCACAATATTGAATTCAAAAATCTTGATAGAGGTTAAGGGAATGAATTACATTACATATACCTAATAGGAAATGACTAAAACAAGACTACCTATGTAAATTATGGATTATTATCATCATTATATAATATATAAATTAAAAGAAATAACTATAATTATAATCATAAAACAACCTACAATAAATTTATCTCATGAATCTATTCAAATATTGAACTAATAATTTAATGCACGCCAAGTTTCAAAAAACACACATGACACATTACCATAACATTTTCCTTTGGTCAACCAAATTAATTTATATTGTTTTTTAATTTTCAAAATACATCACATTTAACAATGAATTATACATTATACAAGTAGAACACATGTTTTTATTAACTATATCGTCACTCTTCAAAAATACATTTTTGACAATCACAGTGAAATTTCTTGTTTATAACATAGTTAGGATATTTTATTTCCAAAATTATAATCTTATTTTTTAATAAAACACTATAATTATACACTAGTTTCTAAATTAAAGAAAAAATGAGGAATTATATCAAACATGGAATGAAAATTATAAAATATTTTATTAATAGAAAATAAAAAATATCATATTACTTGAAACAAAATCCATAAAAAAGACTAAAAATGGGGAGTAATGATATAAATATGCCAAAAATTATCCTTAACCCTAGACCAAAATGAAATCACTATTCTTATAGGAAGAAAATATAATGAATATAATAACCATTATGATTAGAAAAATCAATCTCAATTTTTCCTAAGAAAATATTATAAACTTACCATGTAAAAAATTCATAATATCAAAAAAAAATTAAGAAAGTATGAAATAATTATAAAGGGAAAAAACTTATCTAAATTGAGTATGGAATTTTGGTTTCACATTTGAAGGGAAAATAATTACTATATTAAAGAAATATGGGTTGGGGTAACCAAATAAATACATGATAAATATAAATTGGTATAGTTATATAGGTATTCATGTGTTAATAATAGATAAAATGACATGAAAATAATGTTATTATTTCATTTTATTTTTGAAAAAAATAAAAATTAACTACACCTTTCAATGCATCTATGATGCAAAACTAAGATGGGAAGAGGAAAAGGATCAAGAAACCATACATCTAAATATATTACTCAAAAAACAAATATCTAATAAAATCTATTCAAGAACTCAACATTAAAAAAATAAAAAAGATACAAAATGTTATTAATTACAATGGAAAATGAACAAAATGAATGTGATAAATGGGGTTACCTTTAATCAGTTGGGATAATTATACACAAATAATGAGTATTTAAACCTCAATAGAATTTATTATATGGTTATAAAAGAATATTGGGTTCATCCCATTATTAGAGAAATGAAAATATTGTAAAAGTAAATTCAATTCCAACCTCTATTTATATAGAGGATTGGATTACCTAGAAAATGACATTGTGAACTCTTATGTAGACATTAGAAACATTTTTTAAGCTATATATGAAACATAAGTACTTCAATATGGAATATCCACAAAAATCATAGGTGATTTTATTTTATTAAATATTTTTTATATAGAACCCCTATGGAGGGATACCTATAAGGAATTAACAAACCAATCCCAAACTCTTAAAACAATATTTTTTCATATCGATTTTATCACTAGGATTAAATTATAAATTCTTCCACACTATTCTCATCAAAATGTTCTTCACTGTGGCATGATGTGGAACAAAAAAAAATCAAATACCCAACCTTTATATTTTATTAAACTAGAATACTCATGATATTAACCCATGATGAATTAAATCATAAACCATAAAATATAACAATAGCCCATCATAATGAAACTAATCATTCCATGACCAAAAACTACTAATCCCACCAAAATATGTGTTATTAATATCCACATTTTTTATACAGATTTAAAAAATACCTATTAGGGGGGACACACATCAAAATTTATCTTTCTTAATCCAAAATATCAATTATAAAACCAAAATTAATAAAAATTTCTAATCACCTTCAGCATGGGTATTTTATAGATGTTTATTAAAATTAAAGAAAAAGGCTAGTAATATTCAATGATGGCCTAGAAATGACATCAACCATAATATGCAGAATTTTATTTTTTTACCATACAGAGAGACAAAATAAAACTCTTACCATTAGTACTTTATTGATAAATCTTGTTTATAACCCATGTTATCTGAAAACAATAAGTTTTTTCAGATGAAATTGGTCCAATATTCTAGATTATACTAAAACTAATCTAATACTCAAGAATCAAAATGAAATCGTGAGAAGAAAAAAGCATGGTCTATTAATCATGGGGGAAAACCACTCACATTGAAAATTCTCATAAGATTACGAACCACATCATATTAAAAATTAAATCTATAAAAGTTACACTTATTATTATCATGTTTTAATGGTAATAAGTTTACATGGTGGTAAATATGAATCTAATATCACCACTATATAGAGAAGGATATGTAACAAACTATATTTTTGTAAAATATTCACCCATAAATAAATACTATGATTAATAGATTTCTACACATAGACCATATAATCCAAAAAAATATCACATGTTGTTTGGAAGCTATAGAATTGAAAAATATAAATAGTAGCTATGAAATTGTAAAGTAAATAAAAATCGATAAATATAAAGAGCAATGAAAAAACATGTCCATTTTTAATATTTGATCATTTACTGTAGCTATGAAAATTATAAAATACTTTCCCAAAATTTACAACATTTAACTTTTAATAAATGTTTATAAAAATATTATATTAACACATGTTTTTATTAATTTAACATAATGGGGAGGTTAAATAGTTATTATACCAAAAGTCATTTCCTATAACAAATTTTTTAGAATAATTTATATTTTTAATTAAAAAATTTATTTTTTATAAAATTCTTCTTTGGATTTAATATCATAATAGTATAACATGATGAACTATTAGGATTTTAAAAAAATTATTAGCATATAGGTTATTATTATAAAATATGTTTTTTTTAAATAACATAGATTTTGTGATATTATTATTCAACCTGTATGAATTATAAATTGATTAATTTTTTAAAAGACCAAATATTTATTTAATAACTAGTTTTTAAAATTTCAATTTTTTTTTAAAATAATAACTCATACTCAATATTTTAGATCTTATTTTCTAATTTTCATAAAATAAACATTAATACATTATACATTTGTTATCTAAAAAATAGATTTTATCACGTTTTGAAAATCAATATTATTAAATGGATATAATATTTATAATATTGGGTTATATATTAGGTAAAATAGAATAAATATTTTATAGATAAGGAAATATTTACTTATATATAAAATATTCACTATGGTAAGAGTCCAAATAATAAAAGCTGAAGTATAAAATTAAAATGCCAAAAAAAATTTCTAACATGTGTTTAATTATGTGGTATAGTATTTCTCAACCCAAGATCCCCATAAAAACCATTTTTCTATAATTGGAACCATAGATTCCTAATATTGTTTACATTTTATTACAACAAAATTGACCCTCCACTCTATTACATGTAATCTCTTCACCCCCTCACTTAAAAAAACATTCTCAGGCCTTTGGATTGAACAAAACTAGTACCATGACACTCTTTAACATTATCCAATTTTCTTAAACATTGGCCTTGCAAAAATTCCATATTCAGTTTCCATGAAGTGTAAATCCACATATTCCAATCAAAAGAGAATGATTATATTCATTAATGATCATTTATAGTATCATTGTTTTATTTCCCACGACATTAATATAATTTTTCATTGTATTTTAATATCATCAATATTAAAAGTATACGGAAATGTTGTGATGATGATTAAATATTCATTAACAACCCTTTCCCTTGCACATAGTAAAATTAAAACATTATCTTGCATTAGTGAATACTACCGTCTCAACGAACGACAAGATTGATTTTTCTTTATTGCCTTTCATGGAAGGTTTAAAGGTGCAATAAATGGTTTATTATGATAATTATGACATCATTACCACAATAAAATAATGAAATAATTTCCAAAAATTAATAATTTTATATTATAAATTTATATGTAGCTTCTATATATGGGCAGATCTCCACCTCAAAAAGATAATGTACTTTAATTTCCATAACATCCAAAATTAGGTAACATTAAAAATATATTTAATGTATAAGAATTGTCTTTTATGAAAATAAGAATTCTTTTAAATTTAATATTTTCATTTTTATAGGTTATTCTAGCACAAAACTATGAAAATAAATTTAATCTACCATATTGAACAGATTGGAGTATATTCTATATTCGAGGCTCATATTATAAAAAAATATAACTATCCAAATTTTGTATTAATAGATTAATAAAATACATAAAAGTATACAATTACTGAAATTATAATATTATTATAAAAAAATATTGTGGTCAATATACAAAATGAGTTAAATAGAAGTAGATGAATAAACCTCAAGTAATTGATATGAACAAAAATGATATAATGAATATATAGATTACGATAATTAATGAAACATTGGAATTTAAGTTGAAATTAATATGTTCCATAATATGGGTTTTAATTCACTAAATTTTCTTATTCAAAATGTTAGGCACATTTTCCTTTAAAATAATGACAATTATAAGGGGTTTATCAACTCGATATTTGATTAATTGGGTCATAACAATTCTCACATGAGTATAATTATCATGATTTAATTGATTCATTCATTCAAAAAAATTATATTTTATTTATTCTTATTATATAGTGAAATTATTATTAATTTTCATTGACAACTAATTTTATAAATTTCATTCAAAATATAATTTATAACTTTGGTAATAATAACCACCCATTCATAATAATGGATCATTTTATTCCACCTTGATTTTTTTATTATCAAGAATATTTTTATTAATGGAATCAATTTTTTTTATTAATTATATTTCCCTATAAATTTTAACTAAATGAATTTCATTACATGTTTTTTTGATATGAATTTTCATTAAAATGTCCCCCAAAAAAAATAATTTCATTTGTATTTGTTATTTACCACTCTATTTTTATTAAATTAAAATTATTTTCCCCATTAAGTTTCATTTATTTACTAATATTTGTAATGATGTTTTAAAAAATTATTATAACATTATTATGTTATTCTAATATAATTTTCGCAAAGAATTTTATAAAAATGTTTTACTATTTCTTCTAAAAGTTTTATATTTTCACATGTAATTTTCATCTAATGGAAATTTCCCAAGAAGTGATGTTTTGATAAATTTATATATTTTATTATAATATGATTTGTTTTTTAAAATTACATTCTTTTAATATCCTATGATTTATTATATTCATTTTATGTGTTCAATTTGAAAATTTTAATAAACCCATTCTTTTTCTATGGGTTAATTAAGATATATTGATGATTGAATTTTTGTTCCACACATATGAATGGGTGATGACATCTGGGTTCCCATATATCCTTTCAATTCATTTTTTATGTTTATAAATAAAATTATATTTATTCATGTACATATATATATATTTTTCATAGGAATGTGAATAATGGTTTTGCACACATTTTTTGGCATATACATATTGAGTTTTCTCACATAGCCATGGGCATAATGGGTTTTCTCATAATTTCTTCATAGGATTATAATTTTCCATATTTTTTATTTTTTATTGTGATATAAAAAAATCATTATGCATTTTATATCTATGAAATGCAATGTTTTCTTGATTACACATTTTTGAATGTCTTACCCAGTTTTCAATCTTAATAAAATATAATATGATTATTGATATGTATTTTTATCCATTTTATAAGACTGATTATTTGTTGATGATCATGGTATGATAATATGTCTATATATTATGCTTTATAATTATCATAAATGGTCAGGGGAAATTATATTAAGATACTTATTAATTCCTCGTGATATCCTTCACGTTTATTATCTAAAACACTAAGATAAATATTTTCCTTACCGAGCATCTAAGATCACCAATTACAATTTTTCTATTCCTCATATTATATAAATAAAAATATAATGTGGGTTTTAAATTAAAGTTTATATAGGATCATAATTTTTTATAAATATATTAAATTGTTTCAAAATAATATCAATATGTATCTAATACCTATGACACTGAAACATCAGGTCATTTGATTATGTGACATTTTGTTAGATTTATTATTTAAATCCTGAGGTTAATTTATTAGTTCAGTGATATTTTTATTTAGTCTTTATAGTATGTATCAGATCAAAAATTTATTTATTTATTGTGGTTATTCAATCCAAATTTAGTAAATATTTTTATATAAACATATAAAAACCCTAAAAACGAGTTTATGAAATCCTGATTTTTTTAAAAATGGTGAAAACCTGAGTTTGTGATTCTTATTGAATTTACATACCTATATACATATTATATGATGATATAGGATTTAATAATGTTTGACCATGGGATAGTAACCTTAGAAGGATCTGGTTATGTATTAACTTAATCACCACATGTTGAACAATGAAGAGGCCTAACTACACAGCTAGTTTGAAACCACTGAGCTATATTCTATGGTAGATCACATATTACTAATATACTATTATAAGGAATAATTTTAAACGTAACTAGTTAAATTTGAAAAAATCAATTTATAACTTAGATTAAATCCTAGAAATTTATTATTTAAGATATGAAACTATATAACAATAATATTGAAAGTTTTTTAAACACTATGTTCAAAAAAGTACAAGATACACAACACCTATCTTAAACAAATAAAAAAAATATTTTTTATGTGACTATTATAACGTAGCCATTAAATGGGTATGGATTAATACTATTAACTAAATTATGAAATATAAAATGGTCCGACCCATTAATAATGTACTAATTAATGCATAAGAAATAAAGAACTTGATTTTACTAAATTCATTTTAATATTCAAAAACACTTTTTCTAAGAATGATTATTATTAAGAACAATATAACTAATTTATGAAAAAATATAGAAAAAATTATTAAGGAAATAAATATCACTTTTACAATCATAAATAAAATCATCTTATAGTCATATTTAAGTAATTTTCTGAGTTGTTTTTTCAATAAATAGTTAAAATACATATTTTTATTTATAATAATGTTTTATTTTAATGTTTTTACAAGGTAAATTTTTGTTTTATATTAGTTTTAAATTTTAATTAGTTCATTTTTAATTAAATTAATACATTTTTTTAAGTTTATTTTATTCTTGAGTTTAGAATAAAAATTTTTTATGTTTAAATGATAAATTTTTATCAAAACCATTTTTTATTTCATTTTGATTGTTTAAATTTAATTTAAATTACATAACCTCTACGTTTTTTATTTTTAAAAATTGATTCCATATATGTAATCCAGAGGTATAAATTTAGTAAATATATCCCCTTTATATTTGGTCAATATGAATAGTAATGATAATAATTTTGGTACCTTGGTGAAGGGTAAATCAACTGGTTAAGGGTAAAAATTATAAGATAAGGACTATAAAATTACCACTATACATTCTAAAATTATATTTTATGAGTTATATCCATCCATAATAAACAAATTAATATATATCTTTTCATTTCCATTTATAAGTAATTATGAAATTTCAACTATTCTATTTAATGAAAAGTCTTATATATCACCCACATATTTTTAATAACTCTATCATTTTTAATATAGTTTAATCCAAAGGTTATATTAAAATATAAATATTAATTTGAAGTATATATGTTTTATATTATTTATAGTAATTTATTTTTAATTTTTATTGAAGAAATAATTACCTCAAAACAAACACAACCCTAATGTAGAAATTATTTTTTTAATGGAAATATCGAATAAATGTTCTTAATAATATTTAAATAAATAGAATTTTAGATAGGTAATTTGATAAAATAATTTAATAGATTACATTGAAATTTTACTGATGTAATAAAATATTATTTTCAAATTTTAAATATTAAATTTATATTATTAATGTTATTGTAATGAACAGTCCTAAAAATTATCATTATGAATATTTTTTAGTAAATATTATTCTTTAAATGATTTAAAATTATGAAAATTTTTATATCCAGCCAAATTATTTGAATATGGTTTTAAATTTCATCAACGATCCATTTTAGGATCTTTTCTTAAATTATTTTAACAATATTGACCTTCAAATAGCAAAACATCAATGCTTTTACAGAAAGAGTTAAATGTGTTGAATAATGGTTCAAACAAAATCATAATGACGTGAATGTGAACTAAACATATCTAAAAATTACTATATGAGATTATATATAACCATAATATTATTAGTTTCTAAATAACTCACAGTGAATAAATTTTAAATTTTAAATTAATTTAAATTAATTTAATATTTTTGGAAAATCCAAGATTGGCCTTATCCTCTCTTATAAAAGGGAACATATTATTCTCATTTAAGGACACATAAAACCCTTTCTTGTGATTTCATCCAAGATAACTTCTTATAATACCTTCTATTAGTAACATCCTAGGTAAATAAAGAATATAAAAATTTAATATTTATTACTATTTTTGAATTAAATATCAATTTTACTTAAAATGAAATGGTATTTCAATAATTTACTCAACAAACAACATTTTTTTTTGAAATCTTACATTTCACATAACGTTGAGTTATACAAAAAAAAATTATGAAATGATATTATTATTTTTAAATGGTAGTCAACACCTAGTCACTATATTGGCAGGAATGAATATAACTAACTATATTATGATTAAACATGTTTGTTAAATGTATATGAATTTATCCAATATCTTTTAGAGGCTTAAAATAAGAATGAATCTGATTTTAAGTATGAAATACTTTAATATTCTTTAAAAGATTGTTTTACCACCTTTTGATGGAGAAACCTTTTTAAATCTAGTTTTTGTTACTTTTATATATTCTGTTTGACAAAATATTTTTCTTCTCTAGAAGTGTGACATCAATATTTACTTTGGGTAAATTTTTGGTATTTTTTTTAATAATATTCATTTTTTAATGAATAGTGAAAAATATTGTATTTTAAGTCAAAACTGTCTTTTCATCTAATTTATTTATATTGTTATATTGTACTTGTAATTTTTTAAAGGGTAATTGGATTATATTATTATCATTTAATCAAATTTTTTCCCTTTAAATAATTCTCACATTGAAATTGAACATAAACATATGCCAATCTTTTGGTAGTTTTTACTTCTTAAAAACACACTTTTTGGTTTTGACAACATGAATTAATATAAAAAAAATTTCTACAATTTCTATGTTTTTAATTTGAAAAAATAGATTCCTTATTTTTAATTAGGAGGTCATTTTTTTTTAAATATATAACTTTTATTTTTAGATATTATGAATAGTAACTTCAGTAAATATTTTATTTACCATAGTGAAAGGGTAAATCTAGTAAATAGAGGTAAAAATAATATTATATTAATATTAAATAACATTAATATATGTCATAACCCTATTGGATGAGATATGTCTGACCATGGGCATCCTTGGGTCTATTTTAGGACCCCATGGAGCCACTTGTGTGTGAAAATGACATTTAATTACTTTTAATTTAATGTTAATATAAATATATCCTAAACATATATCTTTTAGTAAAACAAATTTTTATATGGGATTATATACATTATATATTTTAATAAAAATATTTCATACATCGTGGTATTTTATTTATAATTTTTAGACATGAAATAAATAAATCTATTTATGACAGAATGATGATGTAGTGATTACCTTTTTAATGAATGGATTTAATAAATGAGATTATAAAAATTAAAATAAATTTATTTTGAAACTTTTTATGTCATCCAAAAAATTTATGGATGATTATTGATTTTATATTTTCATTAATGAAGTTTTTTTGAAATAATAAAGTTGTTATGGATTTTTTAAATGTCATGATATAAATAGTATATAAATTGACATAAATGAGTTCTTAAACCAAATTCTTTTTTATTATGTGATTTAATAGTCCTAAAAATATTAGATTCGTCCAAAGGACTTAGATAAGGTTGAAGTTATCCTTACTGAAACACTTAATGTTATATTTACATTTTATAGTAATTATTAACCATATAGTATAAATATACAAAAATACATGGTAAGAGTCAAATAAGTTAACTAAGGGCAAAGCTAAATGATAAGGTTAAATTTAAATCTAAAACTTCTCTAAATCACATTTGTTGAGAGTATTTATAAAAATATTCAAATTATATTATAATTAAATTAGGTTTAGAACTTTCAAAAATGAAAATAATTTTATAAAAAAATAATATTTCAATACCTTCCTAATGTACCCCTCCCCCCTCTTATAAAAGGGCATCACATCTAACCCTTACTAACACCTCTAAATCCCCCTTGTCTTGTCTGTTATCTTCCCAAATAATCTCCAAAAATCCCTCTATTCCTCCTATAATCCTTTCCTTGGGATTAAGACAAATCAAGAATTCCATTTAGCTTAAATAAAATGGAGTTACCTGGTTTGAGGTAATGTCTTCTCTCAAGATTCTTCCATTTATTTTCCTTCTCCAACCCCCAAAAATTACTTTATTTTATTATTTTATAACAACACCAGTATCATAAATATACTAGGATTATTTTTTGGAAATGATTCCAAGTACACTTACACACACCTCCATCTAAGGGATTTAGGACATACTGTTTTTGTAGACGGTGAACTACTACCTCACGAAACGATGATTGTTCAATTATATCATATCACCTCTCATGGTGGCCATTATTAAGGAACGATATTTATATGTGATATATATTATATTTACATTTTCTCTATGATTATTTATTTTTCATTTACATCATACCTTTATGGTTTCCATAATGGTTAAAACAATAATTTCATTTGAGGAAGTGTGGATTACCATCTCCTCAAAGTGATATGACTCATTCATGCCATAAATGGAACGTATAAAGGATTTCGTTAATGAACAAGACAAGTTAGGCACAAGTTAAGGGACATTGTCTCAATCTCCTTTCATTGAAGCATATTTTTATTTACACAATAATTTTTTTATATGGTGTATAAACCCCTTTGAATTTTAATTTCATTCAAAGGGAATCATTTTTCCACGTAGCATTTTACTAAACAAAAAAGGTAATGTTTTTTTAACATACATGGTGACAAAGACCTTTCCAACGCCGAGAGATTTATTTGATATTTGGATTCCTTATTAATTCATAACATTTATAAAAGGAAAATAAATAATATATACCATTTTTACGTATTTTTGTGTTGAAAATGGTTTTTAGAAATAATTTATTAGGTTAATATTACTAAAATGTTATATTGTGATTGTAATGTGGAAATGTTATATTTCCTCTATTCTTGTTTTATGTGTCATGATTATGATATGGGTTTTAGGCATCGTTTATGTATATGGGTGGTTCTATGAAAAATCTAGAGTGGGTTAGACAATGATAACTATCCAATAAATTAAGTAATACGACAAAGGTAAACGTTAATATTTCTCATAAGATATTTATGGAATATATTATGATAGATATTCCAAAAAAAAATCCCTATGTAGCTGTGAAATCTGCAATGAAAGCCTTTTATGGATGCCGAAAGTTACCTTTATGATTTATTATTTCTATGTTTTATTCATAAATCTTATGATTTCCTGAGGTATGTTAAAGATCTTATGTTATATAAGTAAAAATTATGATTTCATTGATTTTTATGAATTGATGTACTAATGTTTTATTTCCTTATTTTATACCACTTATTGAGCTTTTTATGCACATCGCATGTTTTAAAAAAAATAGGGTATAAGGAAGGGTAAGATAAAAGAATAATTCAAGAAGATTTATATCAAGAAAAGAAATATTTTTTTTATTTAAGGAGCTATATTGTTGTCAAAAAAATTGGTTAAAGTAGAAGTGTCTAATTTGTAATATTTGAGATGTAATGTAATAGTTATAGACAAATTCTCTAAAACTCTAGACCTGAAAAGATCCTAAATGGGAATTATTGATTTAACTCAATATTAAGTAATGTTTTAAGGATAGGGCCTTATAGTTGGTATCAAAGTTCTATTTAGACAAATTTTAGATTTAAAATATTGTTAAATTAATATCCATAAATTATTTTAACATAAGAATTTTTTTAAGGAACATTCAGTTTGATAAAGCTATAAAATAATTTGGTTTAATTAAGAATAAATTTGATCCATGGGTTTTCAAGAGATTTAGTGGGAATAATTTCATTTTTTTAGTATTTTATGTCGATGAAATATTATCTTTTGGTAATGATATGTAAGTCTTATAGTCTTTTAAGGGCTGGTTAAAAAGGTATTTCTCAATGATGGAATTCGGTGAAGTAGTTTTAAGGATCAAGATTATTCAAGAAATATGTAAGAGGATTCTTGGAATAATCCAAGGTTTATACATTGACCAGATACTAATGATAATTAGTATTGAAAAATACAATATAATATTTATTATAGTGTCATATGGTATACATATTTCAAAGAAATTTTTTCATTATAAAAAATATGAGAAAGATAGAATGAGTAAGATCACATACGATTCGATGATAAGATTTATCATTTATGACATACTATGTACTAGAATTGATGTTTCCTATATATTATGAATGGTATTTAGATATTGATCCAATCCAGCTGAATATCATTGGTTTTCTATTAGAATTATCCTTACTTATTTGAGAATAACTAATACTATGTTCCTACTGTATAGAGGAGATGATGATTTTTTCATCAAGGGATATATTGATTCTAGTTTTCAAACAAATAAAAATGATATGAAGTCATACTCGGGAAATGTTTTCAATATATACGGAGTAATTATGAGTTGGAAAAATTTAAATAAGCCAGTTGTTTCCAATTATTGAGTGGATTTAGAGTATAGAGAATCTTCAGATGCAGCCACAAAATCCATTAATATATGAAACGTTTTCCGGAATCTTGATGTCGTACCAAGTAGTAAAGACCCTATCACATTGTATTGTGATAATATGATATTGGAGGATATTGAAAAAGATTAAAGGTCATGTCAACAGAAAAATAACATACTAAAAAAGTAACATCTCTTGGGGGATTTTTCTCATAGGGAAGATGTTTTAGTAAGCCAATATTCCATAGAAGAAAACTAGGTAAATCCAATTAATAAAACATTATCTTATTTGAAGCATGAGTATCATGTGATAGTTAGTGGGATGAATGTTATTATTAGTTGGAACTAGTTAAAGTGGGATTATGTTATATTTGGTTCTCTAGAACTATCTTTGGAGTACTTTTTGATAACCTGTATATATAGTTTTGAATATTAATAAACGTTTTATCACATCATGATTGTTCTTGTGAGTAACATAGCATGTGGTAATGTCCTAAGAGTGGTTGTAATGCTAAAATTTCAATGAAGTATCCTTATATGATATGAACCTAGAAGTTCTATTATGGAATTCTTAACATTATCAACTTTATATTTTAAAATAACACAATGGTTGGTAGAATATAATACATGAAACAGCGAGCCTAAACGAACCTCAAAATATTATTATTTTAAATCAGCTATTATAACCTAGATGATAAATTGGAGGAAATTAATAGTATTAATATAATGATGAAATATATTTAAAGGAAATACTTAATAAAACAATATTTACTAATTGTTAAGAAAATTTTACTCAATTTTCAGTAAAGTTATTTTATGCTTCACCATTACGTTTTCTTCAAAGAAATGACTTCTATTTCTCTTTTTGATAAATTATTATAATTAATTTTTAGATCATATAAAATAGTTATTTTATAAGATATTATCATTTTTTAAATTATCATATCAAAATTTGATTAGGGTGATTTTTTGGTATTGTTCCTAAATAGAATAACTTTCTAATGAATAGTGAATGCAACTAATTTTTATTGAAAATTATACTTTTATTTCATGTATTTAAAAAGTTTAATTTTATTTTTTAATGTTTGAAATATAAAAATAGTTCTATTGTATTATTCATATATAATTATGTCCATTTTAATCAATTCTATTATTTAATTTTGTATAAAAACATTTATATATATATATAAAGTTATTTTTTAGAAAAATAATATTTTTTCTAAAAACGTTTTCATCACATTTTCTGAAATTATTTTAAAATTAATTTATACCACTTATATATATTCAATTAGATAAAATCTATTACATATTTAGAATCATAATGTTCAATTTTAGTAAATTGGTCTCATTTATTTTTCAACAATATCAATAGTAAGTGTGGTAAAATTTATC
Organism: Viscum album; assembly: GCA_963277665.1. Lineage (NCBI taxonomy): Eukaryota > Viridiplantae > Streptophyta > Magnoliopsida > Santalales > Viscaceae > Viscum > Viscum album. The sequence continues at coordinate 1,864,483,155 of OY728148.1, read as the reverse complement.
ACCTTAGTAAAGGGTATATCATGTAAAGCTATGTTAAAATTAATTGATAAGTTCATATTATTTAATCATAATTATTATTGGATAAAAGATATTTTCACTTATCACCTTAGGATATAATTTTATTTTTTTAATGGACACTTCTTGAGGATTATGACCAATATATTCTTTAAATACAAAGAATGTTACAAAATATCACTCTCTTAGTTTTAAATATTTATTATGTGTCCACATAGATAAAAACATAATTTTATTTCTGAATATAAATTCCAATTTCATATATAATGAAATTATCTTCATGATGATAATTAATTTAAAATTTATAGTGATTATATAAATACCTTAAATTCTCATTCAACGCTAATGAAATATTTATTCGATTAATTGAGAAATAAAGTAAATGATACTGAAAATATTAAAAGTGATATAATTTTGATGATTTATAATGTTAAAAAATATTTTTAGATTAATATGACATGTCAGTGATTTTTGAATGAATTATATTCAAATTTTAACTTTGTCATTATGTATTTTAAGTCAAATTAAATGAATAGTTCCAAAATTGGCATTAATGATAAATTCTCAAAATAATATTTTATTCAATTAGATATAAATTATTAAAATATAAAAATAAGAAAAGGTGGATAATATATAGTCATAAATATTATCCCTTCTCCATTTATGATCCAATTTTCACCCTATATGTAAATATATAAAATTTTAAGAGTGAAAAAGATGTTACCATGGTTAATGTTAATATAGGTTAAATAAGTAGATAAAACAAAAGATAAAGTCTAAAACAGCACATAAACCTATCATAATTTTTTGGAACATGAAATTTCAACCATATAATTCTCTAGGTTCTAATCCCTATCCATTTGGATACATTTTGTTTCTTGAGAATAACTTTATTATAAATAATTATTTTAAGAAATTACAAAATTTCCCCTCACCTCAACTATAAATGGGAACCTCCTCCCTCACTTATTCACTCCGAATCGAGCCTTATATATTGACCAAAACCTATCACAATCCCTTATTAACATCCTTATACACATTTTAGAGGTGGTGGTTATCACAAAACCCCAAACCTATAACCCTTACGATGATATTTAAAATAGTTCATTCAAAGGAGCGATAATCACCTTAACTGATCAATTTATTTTTTATATCCTATTCAACATATATAAATCTATTTTATTTATCATAAAATAAAAAATACAATATCCTAAATATATTTAATTTTAATTATTATTATTAAATCACCATTATCCACCCTCTTTCCCGTCAAGTGCAATTAATTTTTCATTACCATATTTTATATATAGTAATTATGATGGTATTAATGTATATATTTGATATTTATAAAATAGTTATACTTATGGAAATATAATATCATGTCAAACTAATAAACTTCTTAAAAATTGACAGATTATAATGTTTCTTGTCTATACTTATGTGCTACTACGTCCACGAAGTGATGTGATTCATTTTTCATTTATATATTTCTTATATGGTAATGGGGATGTATTTTGAAAATATATATGACTTAAATGATATAATAATTTTTCTTCAAATGTGGATAATTTTCTACCTTTGTTTCGTTCCATTAGTTGAAAAAAGTTTTCATTTGTATGTACGGTCTACTGTCTCTATAAACGGTGTAGTTCATTTTTCTATCACTATCTCTTTATGAATTTCTCTTAATACATATATAATGAATATATATGATTTTAGTATCATTATTAAATTTTTTATAGAGGATTAAACATTGATAAAATAAAAAATAATAAAATTTTTGAACCAAAACATACATGAACAACAAAGCAATTATTACCTGAAATAATGAATTTAAAAATAATTGTTTATAAATGAGTGCTAAAAGGTTATAAGTAAGTCATATATGTTATGTTATATTAAATAACTTTTCTATAATATATATATATAATAAAACAATATATATTATTCAGTATTTTTGAACATGTAAAATGGATGTTAGACCTGATGTAAGGGTTTATTTCAAAATCTCATCATTATTTGGGATTGTTTATGTTTATGTCACCATTGGGGGAATATTTTTCTTATATTTCCATATTTTCCATAAAATGTTTTTAATATAATTTATATTACTCTACAGTTATTTTTGGATGAAAATTTTACCCTTTGTTGAATTTTTAAAAAATGGTTTGAAAGGAATCTTCTTTTTGTTTTCCGAATGAGGTTCTTTTTAACCTTTTCACACTAGTGTGAATGGAATGTTTTTTTAACAATTATGTTCTGAATAGATTTTCCTTCTATCAAGAATAATATTTTCATTGAAGAAACCTTTACTAGTTTTCATGTTTTTTTTAAATGGAAATGTTTTCCTTCATATTATTTGAGTTTTTAAATAAGTAATTTTAAAATAAAAGGGTATTTTCTTAAAGAAATTTATAATTATTTCTTAAGGTATTTTCATATATGTCAACATATGTTATTGAATCTTATGACTTAATGGGGTTATTATCTTATAATACAATCCACTATATTTCTATATATTTTTAATGATCATTTTGACTAAAGTATGTATTGATATTATGTATGCTTGTTCTTCCAAAATGAACACTTATTCATTTTTATGGAATTTGACTATATTGAGTTATTTATTCATATAAGGAATGCATTGGACTTATTAAGTAAGGGGTGGGGTCTAGAATTATATATACCCTCGATGAATCAATAGGTATCATGTGAAATACTATTTTATGTTTTTTCCAAGGCCTTACCCATTTATGTAAGATGTCATGGAATAAGGTCTTGATAGTATATTTAAGATTTATTGGCATGGGGACATGATAGTAAGTTTTATATGTCTCAAATTATGAATTACATCATTATGAAGTCGTTTATTGATATCTATGTGATTATTTTAATATTTTGTATATCAATTGATAAGTTTCAACTCATGTAATTATTTATATAGAATTATTCTATGGTCATTTATTTCATGCCATATTTTTCATGCCTTATATAGATTATGTAGTATGCATACCCTTATTGAGAATCTGATATCATGCCTTTATTATGTTTATTTTTCCATGGATATGATTATGTGTTTTATGATTAATAAACATGGATATACTAAAGAGGAAAACTATGTTCTCAAAAAAAATACTGTGTTGTATATTAATTTTTCAAAATAAAATGTTAAATTTGAGAATGTATGTAGTTCAGTAAGACTACAAAACTATTCATCACTTTGGGAAGTGAATACTATATCCAGGTTACTAGGAATGGTGTATTTATAGTTGGTTTCAGAGTAAGTTTAATAGAAACATTGGGATTTAGATATCAGAAAATATGGATTAGGGAACTGAACCCTATAATGAACCCTGAGAATATTTCCAATGAAACCAGGATAATGATTTTGAGATTATTAGTGCGTAAATTTTTAAATTTATGTTTGGATTTTCCCTATTATAGATATCATACCTTATGATTCATAATGTTATGATCTAATCTAGTGTATGTTATTGTTTAAAAACATCACATACATGTATTAATGGAGACTTTATCAATGTTCATAATCTACGTAGGGATATCCCTTTTGAGAACATAATGAAGTTGGAGTGGGAACTATTATTGGAAATGATCAAATTATAATAATTTTTTTGGTATCTAAATCGGGTGATGAGAAATAACATTTCCCATATAAAGAAATTTTCTAATCCACAATGTGGTGTAACAATGTAAAACCTCTTCTTGAATTAGAACCCACCATTGTTTAATATGACTAAAAATCTATTTGTAGTTGATAAATGGATAAGTTACTTATATAAGATATTTCTATATTTCTTAAGAAATCAAAGGGAGAATATTTTCATGTATGATTATCATCTGAGAGGGGATGAAGATCAACAATAGTTCGTGATTCGAAACACTATGGATGAGGAGAAAATAGAATGTAAGGAATGGGATTATTTTAAGTATATTTTGTTGAAAAAATATTTCCTTGTGAAAAATAAGAAGATATGGAAAGAAAATTCCTCAGTATGAGAATAAATGAAGAGGAAAATGTATCTATGTATGAAGATAACTTTACAAGGTTATACAAACATACTATGGACTACTTTTCTAATAAGAAAAGAATAACTGACCATTTCTTTGATGGGATTAAGAAAATACTTTTAAAAGAACTAGTATACTAAAATATCCCTTCAAATAATGATATATAATCATGTGTTTTCAATTAAAAAATGAATTATAAAAGTCTTATAGTCCTAAAAGAAATAAAGAGAAGAGAAGGATGAAAGAGAACAAATATATAAGAAGATTAAGGGAATGAATTATTTTCCCAAATGTGATATTTTTGGAAATAAATTACTTGGTACATTAATGAAAGGAATGGTAGTTTTCATCATGTATAGAGAGAAAGGTTATTAAGAACATGAATGAAAGGGAAAGAAATAAACTACTAATGTTCCGTGTTTTATCTTTAAGAATATAGTGAATTACACAAATAAATTCCCCAATCATTAAGGGAATATACCACAAAAGAAACTAAGGGATAAAGATCAAGTTTATGTTATTACTACAACCAATGTGGAATGAATAATGTGATTGTGCATTTATTTTCAAGAATTATAATTTAGAATAATTTTAATCAATGATATTATTATTATCATCATCATTAAACATATAAGGATATTATTGTATTAGTTTTTATTTAAGTATTTTGAAACATATGTTAAATTATATTGATAACCAGAAAAATTAACTTATAGGTAAATTAATATTTTTAGATAATATAGGAAAGTGGAAGATAACTCATAATATAATTTATTTACATTGAAGAAGCACTGGGATAGCACTGGTTACATTGAAAATGTTTAGTGGTTTTATGAAAAAGTAATTTATGATGGAGTGGACTACATTTTTGGATTTATGGGATATTTGGAATAAGGATAAATTTAACTGCGATTTAGGATAATTGAATATGGGATAAAGGTATTGAAATATTTGTATTGTGACATTATTAACTTATTTTAATTTTCTACATATAAATTTTTGATCAAATTTATGTGTTTTGAATATAGTCGGTAATATTTTAGAAGATCCTTATGGTTAACTACTTATGGAATTTATTGAGTTCATCCTTAGTTACTTTTATTGTTAAAGTGCGATTTATCACATTAGATAACATATTCTAACCAATTTTGGTTATGGTAAATATTAAGGGGTCAAAGTAATGACTTATGGATGTCTTGATTCATTAAAAGTTCTTTAGGCATAAACACATATTGAATATCCATTTCTTGGTGTAATAGGTGAAGTGGAAATTGATCAAAGCACAACTAAATGATGATATTTTGATTATGAAATAGAAATAAATAAAGTGATTTAATTTTTTTAGTGATTTATCTAGATAGTAAAATAATACATTGACTATAGAAATAGGTCCTTGAAATAAATAAATGTTATTTATTTAATTTTCCTGCCATGAAATTCATTGTCTTTTAACCCATCACATATTTACAATTTTTATGGTTAAATTTTACATGAATGTGTTCTATATCAATATATATGAATCCTTGGGATTAAATGTTCCCTTTCAAGACCATATTTTAACTTCTCACTAATTATATCCTATTCATAGACCTATTATTTATTAAAAATCATATTTATCTTCCCACTTTTTAAGAGAATGTTTTAAAATACCTTTTTTACGATGTGGGTCTTACATAAAGGTAATTTCAAAAATCAAACCCTAATTACCAAAAAAAAATTTCAAATTGAGAGTTCAAAATTTTAATTAAGAGTAAAATAATGCACACTCCTGAGATTTTAAAACAACACTATGTTCGATAGTGTATATCACACACAACACCAATCCTAAGCAATCCAAAAAATATTATTATTTAAATATATCCATTATATCCTGACCATTTAATTGGATACTATGAATTTTATTAACTAAATTATCAAATTTATATAAATGACCTACTTAATAGTAAATCATTTATTAATTATGAGTAAATAATTACTCATTTTTCAAAAGAGTTATTTTATGATTAATCGATATATTTTCTCTAATAAGGATTTTTATTTATTTTTGTGATTAAGTATTATAGTAAATTTATGAAACTTATATAATTTTTATTTTATAAAAAATTACATTTTTAAAATAATAATTTTATAATTATATTATGTTAAATTTTTGTTTTTTTTATAAAAAGATTTATTTTCTTTGAGTAGAGAAAGATACTGGTTTTTATCAAAAATTATATTCTTTTCAAGAATTTACAGTGTTTCATTTTATTTTAAAATTTTATAAAATAAAAATTAGATATATTATATTATTTATATAAAATTATATTCATTTTAATCTATTGTATAAATTAATTTGGTATAAAAACATTTCTAAACATATAAGTGTATTTTTTTAGAAAAACTATATTTTTCTAAAAAGCGGTTTCATCACATTTTTCATCATTATTTTGAAATTAATTTATAAAACTTATTTTTATTTAATTAGAAAACATTTATTCTATATTTTTTAATCATAATTTTCAATTATAATAAATAGGACCCTTTAATTTTTTGTCAATATAAATAGTAATCGTGTTAAAAATTATCACCTTTGTAAAGGGTATATCGGGTAAACCTATATTAAAATTAAGTGATAAGGTCATAATATTTCATCCTAATCTTTACTGGATAAATATATTTCAACCATAAACACCTTAGTATTTAATTTTATTTGTTTAATGGACATTTTTCTAGGAATATAACCAAAATAAAATATAATTCAATGAGAGTTACAAAATGTTATTATCATAGTTTTAAATGTCTATTATGTGTCCACATAGAGAAAAATGAAAGTAATTAACTATTATAAATTCAAATTTTTTTGAAAAATTAAATTATATTTATGATGATAATATATTTAAAATATTTTGTGATAATATAATTACCTTAAATGCCTACACGATATTTATTAAATTATTAAAAAAATAAAATAAATGATATTGAAAATATTAAAAAGCAGTATAATTTGGGGGATTTATAGTGTATCAATTTTTTTTAGATTAATATGAAATATTAGTGATGTTTAACTAAATTATTTTAGAAATAAAATATTTCATGTTGTATTAGAAGTCAAATTAAATGAATATAATTGAAGTTGACATTAATGATAATTTATCAAAATAATTTTTATTATGTTATTTTAAAATAATTAAATAATTTAAATAGGACAATATGGATAATTTATGGTCTAAAATGTTGTACCATGTTCATTTATGATCCATTTTTCCACTTGTTTGTAAAATTATTGACTTTTAAAAGTGAAAAAAATTGTACCACACTTATTGTAAAAATAGGTTAACTAACGAGTTAAACCAAATGATATGGTATAAAACACCATATAAACCTATCCAAATTTTATTTTTTATGTTATATCAATCATATAATACCATAGGTTATAATCCCTAACAATTTGGATACATTTCTCTTGATAATTAATTTATTAAAATTTAATCTTTTAAGAAATTCCAAAAGTTCCCCCCACCTCAATTATAAAAGGATACCTACAGTATCAATTTATACACCATACTGAACCTTCTATATCAACAAAACCTACCACAAATCCATTATAAAATTCTTTATAAATGTCGTATAGTTGGTTTTCATCCCGAAATACAAACCTTAGGACACTTAGTGGATATTTAAAGGGGTTCTTTAAAGTTAAAGGTAACCACCTTAACTGATCACTTTATTTTTTTACTTCCACTTAAGCTCATATAAATATAATTTATTTGTCAAAAAATAACAACTTTGTTATAATAAATATAATGAAATGTTATTATGATTATGAAATATCCATTACCCACCCTCTTTCCCATCAAATGGGATATGAAGGTATCTCTAATGTGTATATAGAGCTTAATGTCTCCATGTAGTGATGCAATTAATTTTTCATTAACATATTTTAAATATTTTCATTATATTGGGTTTAATGTTTAAATATTATATTTTTTAAATAATTATACAAATATAATTATAATATCAAATCTACGTCATTATCTTCTAAACTGTTGAGAAACGATAACATCACTCATGCGTACAATTGGACTACCACCTCCACAAAGCGATGTGATTTTTTTTTATTTATATCTTACTTAGATGTCAATGAGGATTTATTTGATGAATATATATGATTTTAATTATATTATAATTATTCTATATAGGTAAATAGTTATATACCTTTATTTCATTACGTGTTTTGAAAAACTGAAACAACATTCATGTGTACGAACAACCTATCTTCTCCATGAACGGTGCATTTCATTTTTTATCTTTAAAGTTTATAGATTACTCAAAATACATATATAATGAATATATATATTTTTATATAATTATTATATTTTTTTATATGATTAATATTTTATAGGATTATAAATTCTAAAATTACTATACCAAAACATACTTGAAAAATGAAGCAGTTATTACACGACTAGTGACTTTAACAAATAATTTTGAATAAAATGGTTCTAAAAGATAATAATTAATATATAGGATGATATATATGATTTTGGTTTAAGAATAGTTGTAAAATAAATATTTATTTTTGAAAAAAGTGGTTTAAACATGTATAAAATAAGTCCGGCCAAATGTTAGGTTTTATTTCACAATCTCATCATTATTCAATATTGTTTATTTTTAAGAACCCACATTTTGAATATTTTTAATATATATCAATATTTTACATAAAAAATTTTAAATAATTTTCTTTACTATCCAATTATTTATTAAATAAATTTTTTACCATTTTATACTTTTTTACAAAATATTTTGAATGTAAAATTCTTATCATTTTATGAATGAGGTACCTTTTAACATTCTTACAAGAGAGTGAATGGAATTTTTTAACTTATATAAAATAAAAACATTTCTTGAAATCATGAATAATATTTTATATGATTCTTCTGTTATATTTTTACATGTTTTTTTCAAATAAAATATAATCCTTCATATTTTGGATGTTTTTAAATAACTGATTTTATGATAAAAATGACATTTTCCTCAAGAATTTTCCATTGATATTTTTAAATTATTTTATTTATTTCCACATTATTCATTTAAAATTACTATTTATAAATTTTATTATCTTATGATAACATCTACCATATTTTTTATGGATGTTTTATGATTGGATTTATTGGGGAAGTTATTGATATTCCATATATTACTTCTTCTAATATGGGAAGTTATTGATTTTTCTTGGAGTTGATTATGTTCATTTATTTATTAATATACGGAATTATTTGTACTTATTATGTGATGGGTGGGTCTTTGAATTAAATATACCCTTGATGCGTCGATGGGTGTCATTAAACAAATTAGTTTGGATTTTTTTACTGAGGCCTTAACAATTAATACAATAGGTCTTGGACTCAGGCCTTGAAAATATGTTTCAGATCTCTTGGAACTAGGAATCAACTATAAGTTTAATATTTTCAGTATTATGAATTCCATTATTATAAACTCATTTATTGATTCCCATATGATTATTTAAATAGTTTTTATATCCATAAAGAATTTTTAGCTAATGTGATTATTTATATGGAATTATATGATATCATTTATTTATTTCCATATTATTAATGCTTTATTTAGATTCCACTACACACATACCATTATTGAGCATATGACTTGACCACTTTCTAATGATTATTTTTTCCTGGATACTAGGAAGTTCATTATGATTAATATATTGGTATGTGTTGAAGGGGTAAATGATATTCTCCAATAAAATACCATGTTATATTTTATGATTTCAAATGTAAATGTGAAATTATATTATGTATCTCTTTCACCAGGATTACTAAACTATTCATTCCTTTGGGATATAATTACTTGTATTGAGTGAAAATGATATAAATTACAATTTATTATCAATTTTATTGAATATAGAACAATATGTGCCATGAAGATAAATACAAATAATAACTCATCTAACATTTTGACTAAGTTAATGGTGTAATATAAATTCAATCTATTCTTATATAAGATGAATTAAGTTCTAGTTCCATAACCATAGGTGAAAGAACAATTGTGATTTCATATGAAAAATGGTGATGTTTTTGAATTATGAGTTCCATTTTAAATTTCCATGTTTGATAATTATTCCATTTCTTTTACATACATAGTTATTTATTATAAAAATTTGATTATTCGAAAAACTATATATGTAGGATTTATATTTTTTGGGTTGGTATTTTATTTACATGGCTGGAATTTTGTGTGGACATTTATCTTGGGAAGATTAATCCGACTTCCTGCTTAATTTTCCATCCCACGCTATACTTACCATTCCTTATCACTGATCCACTATTTGGACCCCTCTTAGAAATTAATTATCATCATCACCCATCTTATTAGAGGTATCCACTTATTAATCTCATTTCACTAAGTTGTTTTAGTTATTCCTCATGGAATCTAATAATTGTGGTTGGTTATTATAGCTTCTTACAGTATATTATGCTATGTAAGGAGAGATAATCACCTCTTCTATAAAGACTCATTATGAAAAATTACAAATTCTCGTGAATTAGTAATATAATTCAATATCTTACACTCCAAGAGATATTTTGGGTTTAGTTTTTTAGAGATTCTATCCATAAATATTACATAAAAAACTCATATATAATAAATTTGTAACTTCTAATTAATATCCATTTTTTTGATAATATTACATTTTTATAATTAAACACATTTAATTTTTATTAAAAATCTCCATGAAATCCATTTTTACTTACTATTTTTCCTTACCCATCTAAAAACCTGATGAATAACATTTTAAAACATGGGACGAGCACAAAAATTCTCAAAAAAGGATATAAAAAGAGAGAAAAAATCATTAGTATATGAATACTTATAAAAATATTCATTTTAAAAGATAAAATTTGTGCTCAAAATAAGAAATTTCTTACCCAATAAATCACTTAATATTCGAAAATCATTTCACAAAACATTTCATAAGACTTCATTAATTCAAAATAAAACACCCAAGGTTTTTCTGAAATCATGAAAAACTAACAATAACTTTTCACAAAGTTATACTTTTCACCCTTAAAAAATATAATATACATTAATTTCAACATAATATCATTAATTTACCTTGATGATTAAAAATATTACCACAAAAACCCATACTCATCATAGATTAATCATGTAGGTAACTTGGGGAATCATTTTCATATCACTGTTCATAATTGGACAACCTTCATGGTAATATATTGAATATCCATCATAGTTATACATAAAATAACCATCATGGTCTCAATTAGAATAACCATAATAGTATATTATCATGATTCCTTATGAGAAATGTAATAAGTTAACTCTGTTTCATTATCCAATGCATTCTAGAGTTATAACGGGGTCATATGTCCTTATTTTATAAAGGAACCACCAATCCACATAAATAATGCCTAGAAAATATAATAGAATACAAAAAATATTTCATCATAATATGTTTTATTTTTACCCTTAAGAAAGAATTTTTGAATATTGATATATCTAATCCATTTTAAAACCCATTTCCAAAATAAATAGAACATAAGGAAGGTGGTTTTTTTATTTTATATAAACACAAAATATTTCAAATTAATCCAAAAATAAAATAATAGTTTTGGGTGTGGTAAAGTTTATTGTCTTCATATTTTTTAAAATACAACATTCCATTTTTCATTTTCTAAATAATGTTAAAACAATCTGTAAAAATATTCCAATTTAGAACATTTGAATAAAATTCTAACGAAATATAAAGTTTTCTTTTCTAATTCACTTTTATCCATATGAATACATACATAAAATAATTTTTAAAATAAGGATATAGAAAAAAAATTGAGTTTTGATTGAAACCATAAAATATGATTTTTTGAAACAAAGTATATTACCTTGGGTCCAACTCATCACATGCGTTCTTTATCATCCTATTATTAGGAAAATTTACATTACATAACACATTAAGAGCAATAATATTTGTATTATTCCCAAAATAAGGCCTCTAGAATATGGTGAGAGACATTAGGCATATATTTGGGTAGATCTAGGATGAACCAAATGGGTATTGATGTCTTAAGAAATGAGAAGAAGTGGTTTCCTTTTATAAGAGAGGGGAGGGCACTATTGGAATTTCTTAAAATATTATTTTAATATAAATTATTTTTTACCTAAAAATGGATAAAAATGATAAAATTAAATGATAATATGAGGATGGATTGAAATCCTCTCATCTAATAATTTTTTTAAAGTTTAGATCACAGTTTTACCCTTATAATTTTGTAATCCCTTGTTAACCCTTTTCATATTTACCATGACACTGAGTTTCTTTACTCTTTGAGAGTCAAGGGAGTTACCATAAATATATATTACCCATAAAATTTTGATGGTTTATATTTTCAACCATATCATATTCATGTTCTGAAGATAGGATTTTTAGTAATTTTATATCTTTTAACAAAATATCTATATTTTAAATTTTAGAACTATTCATTTACATTGAATTTTATAACACCAATACAAAAAAAATGTAAAAAATTATTTTAATAATTCTGTAGAATGATATATTTACCTATAAAATACATGGGATTCATTAATTCTTTCAAATTATAATACTTTTAATATTTATAATGTCATTTATTTTTTTTATTTAATTAAATAATTATTGTGTTAGAATTGTGTAAGCATTTAAGTTAATTAGTTCTTCAATAAAAATCGATAATAAATTATCATGGAGAATAAAAATCATTTATATTTCAAAAAATAAATTTTTTTATGGAACATATCTTCTAGTTATATCCTTGTTGAAAATTTTATAGTTATTAAAAACAGGAGTGTGACATTTTTCCCTTTTAATTAAATAAAATATTATAAATTTCATAATTACAACAAAATACAAACAAAAGGCTTTATAAATAAATATTGGATGATTATAAATGAAATGGACTCATATAATAAAATTAATGCAAGTTTTATTGTCATTTTAAATTCCTTATCATTTTATTTTTATCTTTAATTACCTGATTTACCCTTTAACATAGTGTCAAAATTACTAAGATTACTATTCTTATGGGGAATAAATAAAAGGGACCTATTGTAAAAAATTAACGCACTAATTCCAAATATGGAATAAATTTTTCATGTTTTAAAAAATATAAGTTTTTGGATTTAATATAAAATTAAACCAGTAAAATGTGATTTAAAAAGAATTTTCAGTTAAATGTCTTTTTATGTATAAAAATGTTTTTATAATAAATATCAGTTTAAAATTATTTCCAAATACTAAAATTGGATTATTAGTTTTTAATCAATGGGAAAAAATTATTTTAAAAATATTGACAAATATAATTCCTCTTTATAAATACTTGAAAAGAAAATACAATTTTCAATAAAAATCAATATTTATCCTATTCATTGAAAAATAAATTTTTTTATAAATTTATCAAAATATAATCCCAACTTAATTTTTAAATTCTTAATAAAATAATGAATTTTATTTTTTGAAATAAAAGTTTATTATTTGGAAACCAATCTTTTATATAAAACTATATAATTCCAAAAATCCAATGTAGTTAAAAATAAAGCCTTTTGTTTTTGATTGAAAAATTGTAAGATGATTTAAAATTTAATAAAAAAAATTTTATATCGACATTACATGTTATTCTACATCCTTACCCCTTTTTTAAATTACATAATCAAAATTTTATTTACTTGTAAAATAAGTGAGAATATATTTCCCTCATAGAATTTTTAGATTCCCATGTTGCCTCTTCAATTATATGGTTTCTCTATAAAACCTTAACCTTGTGAATTACCTTGTTCCATAATACGTACTCAAAAAATTAATGAATATGAGTAATCTATTCCTCATAAGAAAGGTTATCTCCCAATTGAAATACCTAATGGCTCAAAACATGGGATGAATATTTCACATACATTCTTAACATCAAATCATGAAAGATATTTTGTAACTCGGATAAAACCAGAGGAAAGGATAATTGGTAAGAATATAATCCAAAATTATCGAAGATTTCATATGGTCTATTGAACCATGTACTTATATTCGACTTTTTACTAAAACACATATTACATTTCCATGGATATACTTTAAGAAAAATATGATCACCTACTTCGAAAGAATGACCTTTCCTATGTTTATCCATATAACTCTTCTACCTACATTGAGCCATACTCATTTTTTGTTTAATTACATTCAAATTATCAACCATTTCCTCTACCAATTCTGATCCCACCAACTTCATTTCACCTAATTCATCTCATAAAGTTGGATTCCACAATCAATTTCCATATATTTCTTCAATAGGTTCCCTCTATATACTAGAATGAGAACATTTATTATAAGAAAACTGTAATAAAGAAATGAGTTGATCCAAAATTCCCCATTAATCCATTGAAAAAGGAAAATCATATATTCCATGGTATGATTTGTTCATTCAATTTTTCCATCAGTTTGAGAATGAAAAGCTATTAAAAAATTTAATCAAATACTCAATGCCTTCTGAATTCATTTCCAAACATTGAAGTGAACCTGTGATTATAGATAGTAATAATAGGGGTAGTACTTCCCTGAAAAATGACCATATTTTTAAGATACAGTCAATAAATATTATCTAAAGATAGATTATCCTAAATGTAAAGGAAATGTGAAAGTTTATTTAATTAATGAATAATAAAACAAATCACATTATTACCTCAAGAAGTATTTGGCAATCCCACTACAAAATCCATGGATATATATTACCATTTCCACTCCAAAACTGGAAAATGATGAACCATCCTATTTGATAATTCTAATTCATGTGTAAAATGATGAAAATTCAAAAATTTCATTATAAAATCAGTAATATATCTTTTCATTTCATCCCACGAGTAATATTATTGAAGGTCTCTATACATATTAGTTTTATCAGGATGAATTGAAATAAGGGACTATGGTCTCCACTCAACAATTATACCTTTAATTAATCATCACATAACAGACATAATATATTTCAATATCTTAAAAAACAATCTTTATCATTTTTAAATTCAGTAAACTTATCATTGTTAACCAATTCTACCATTTCCTATAACTACTGGTCTTCCTTCAAAGATTGATGAATATTTTTTGATAGATAATATTATAATGGATCCTGAAAATAAAAAGATGAAGTTCATCCATCCAAAACTTCTATGAAAAAATTCATCATATCATTATCGAAAGGCTCGTGTTCTAGTTAAGGCAGAATTATTTTTCAATCTTAATGTTTCAAATAATTTATTTTCTTTTTTTTGGATGATAATGAATTGTGCAGTCATGATCCTTTATCAATTACATCAATCTCATATATCTAATAATTGAATTTATTGAGTGAATTTATTCTAAAAACATATTTTATCAGTATAAATTTTATTCTTGGATCTATATAAATGATGTCCCCAAATTTTTGAAGAAAACACTACATCGTTAAATTTGAGGTAATGTGTGGGATAATTTTTATCAATTGGTTTCAGTCAATGTAAAGAATAAGCAATTAACTTATCATTACGCATCAGGATAAAACCAATTTATTTTAATGAAGTATCACTATATATGAAAAAAACACCATTTTTAGGGAAGATCCAAAACTAGAGAATTAACCAATATTATTTTGGGTTCCTTGATATAGTGATCACGTTTTGTTATCCAAATAATTCTAACTCCCTTTTGGATTAACTTAGTTAGTGGGATTGATAATCATAAAAAGTTTTCAAAAAACCACCAGTAATATTCTATTAATCCATGAAAACTATAAATATGAGTAACATTTTTTATTTCTTGGATTTCATTGACCACTTTAGTTATAAAGAGATCAAATATTATTCCGTATTTATTTATGATGTGTCCATGTAATGAAATATGCTACAACCAAAAAATAAATTTTCTAAATTTTTCATATGAAATATTTTCTTTAAGGGTTAATAGAACACTCCTTAGATATTTTTCATGATTCTTGTTATTTTTTTATAAGTTAACATATCATCAATAAAAATAAGAAAAAAATTAAAATATTCATGGAAGTCTCAATTCATTAGATCCATAAATGCAGTTGGATAATTTTTCATCCAAAATAGAATAACCAAAAAATCATAATTATTTTATCTATTATGAAATACTATTTTTAAAATGGTATCCTCCTTCAAGTTCAACTGATAGTACCTATACCTTAGGACATCTTGTGAAAAATACTAAGATCTTGGGAGTTGGTCAAACAAATCATTTATATGAGGTAATGGATACTTATTCTTAATAGTAATGTTATTTAATCTTTATAATCAATGAAAATCCTCATAGATACATTTTTATTTTTATAGAATAATATATGATAACCTCATGGTGAAGTGCTAAGATGCATAAATCCTTTATCAAGAAACTCTTAAAACCATTTTCTCAATTCAAAAAGTTATACTTGATCCATTCAATAAGATGATTTTGAAATTGGATTATCTTTAAGAACTAAGTCAATTTAAATTTCAAATTTCCAATTAGGTATAACACTAGGATACTCAACTGAAAAAAAATCCAAGTATTATTTTACTATTAGAACATCATTAATATAAATTTTTCCCTTATTTTAAACAATATATAAGAGATAACTTTTTTCTATATTTTAATAGTTTCTCAGCTTCATTATATGTTATCAAAGGTATGGGTTCATTCTTGTTTAAAAAATGAAACTCTTTCTGAAAAACAACTTCTTTATCTCTAAAATATATCTTAACATGGTAAACGAAGATCCAATCTATACCCAAAATAACATAAAACTATATTAAGTGAAGGATAATAAGGTTTTCAGAAATTATTTACCCAAACATTTATAGGAAGATTCTTATAATTTATTATTTATTTAATATATCTATAATATGTTTTTATCATAAGTTATAGATTCAATTTTTGACGTGGAATTATCAATTTAATTGAAAATTTATCAAAAATGAAATAATGTGTAGACCAAAAATCGTAACAGACAATAGAATAATCTAAATAAAAAATAAATGTACCAAATACCACTTGGTTTGATGGACCGACATTTGCGGAAGTATTTTCAAAGTATTTCACTACACCTTCCTAATTATAGTCTAAATACTTCCCATCATTCAAATTTTTATTCATATACGCATGTGCATAACGACACATTTAACTACATTTAAAACATTTTACTTCATATTTATTAGAATTGTTCTTACCACTATAAAAATCATTTTCTTGTAAATTATGAACCATATACCAAAACCCACCACATTAAATTCACGTACCAAACATTATAAGGCATTCCCCAAAGTTATTTTTACCACAAATCTCACAAATTGGAAACTAAATTTTGTTACCATAAGATTTGTTTGATCAATTCTTCTATTTTTGTTACCAAATTGACCTATTTTCTACTAGGTTTTTAATTACACATGATCATCTAAAAACCCCATTTACACTTTCTCTACATATATAATTATTTTATCATAAAATTTTAAATTATCAGAAAGCCTATTCCATTTGATATTTTGGCTAAAATTATGAGTAAAAATGATTAATCTTACAATTCAGATAATGGATAATATTTATTTTATACCTTCACAATAGAGTTAATTTTTCTTCATAAGTGATCATTTAAACTTCCTCCCTTTACCTCATTCCAATAATTTCTTTTCCACTCAAAGTATAATATATTTTTGAAAATATTTCTCAAGAATGATATTATTAAATTTATCCTACTTCATGGAATCAATATACTCTCTTTACCTAATATTCATTACCATTATCCACCACTAATTGGATTCCCCTTAAAAATTTTAAATAGTAAGACTTAGATTTTAAATATCCCAACATCCCATGACATAAAATATCTTTTATAGTGCTATAATCCATCAACTATCTAATACTATGTCAAATGATACGTTGAATTCTATAGGATGTTGTCTCATTAAATTATCAACTATATTCATGTACCACTATGGTATATGTTGATGGTCCCTTACATTGATACCATAACAATTTATATCTAGTGTCATCTGATCCATCATTGTTAAAAACTAATCAATTATAATTCCAACCCTTCTAGGTTGTTGATTCGGAAGGATATCATCCCCTTGGTGCCTTCTTAATTCAGCTCCACTATTTTCAATAACTAAAAACATTCTTAATATACATAGTTTAGTCAAAGAAACATGGTAATATTAAAATTATATATCATTTAAACTTAAACAAGAAGTAAAATATTTTTAAGGGTATTTTATAAACATTATCCTAACACCTGATGTTATCTAAACCTTTTCTCTGATAACAAATACAAGTACCTAACCATAAAAATTTCATATTATAAGGAAATTAAACTTTAATTCCCATTCTAATATTCTCAAGGATCTTTTCAGTTAATATTTTTATATAGTTAATTTATAACCCTAACATAAAAAACCATTTATTTCAGTGTAGCTACTTTTAATCAGTGTCCATTTTCCCATAATAAAAACCCTTTAAAATGTAACATGTTTTATTTTCCATGCTTTTATCATGACTTCTTCTTTTCCCTTACCCATTCTTAAACAATGTGAACTACATTTTAAATCCCTATATGAGCAAAAAAAATTCACTAAGAGACATACAAAAGAAATAAAGAAACAATTAGTCTGTGAATAGTTATAATTTTGTATTTAAAAATAATTTTTAGGCTCAAAATAAACCTTTTGTTTCCCAACCAATCACCTTCCCTACCCAATGATTTTCACAAATCATTTCATGACGCTTCTTAGAGTGAAAATAAACAACTTAATTTTTCTTTCAAATCATGAAAAACTGAAAAGAATTTTTTTTCAAAAATATAAACTTTTAACCCTTAAAAAGTAGCATATACTTTCCTTTAAGATCATTATATTTCCTTGATAAATCAAAATATTCCTATAAAATCATATCATAAATTTATAAATAAGAAATGTAATATGGGGCATCATTTTTATATCACTCTTATAAATAGGATAACCTTCATGGTAACACATTGAATAACCATCATGGTTACACATAAAATAATTATCATGTTTATAATGGGAATAACCATCATAGTATATTCCAATAATTTATTTGGAGAAACATAAATAGTTAAATCCTTCCCTTTACACAACTCTTTAGAGATCTATAATGGGATCACCAACACTAAGTTTATAATGGTACAAACCATCCTAAAAAAAATCCCTTGAACAAGAAAATAATACATAAAATCTTGCATCATAAAAAATGTTTTTTCACCCATAAGAAAACATTTTGGAATATTGATATATATATCTAATACTAAAAACTTTTTTGAAAATAATCAAAAAATAGGGATTGAGTGTTATTTTTATTTAATGAAAAAATGAAATCATGTAAAGGAATCCAACAATCAAATAACTAGTATAGTTTTGGGAAAGGTCATTCACACTATATATGATAAAATAGAACATTCCACTTTTCCTTTTGGTAATAAATATTTAAAAATTCCATAAAAATATTCTTCTTTAATCCTTTGAAAGAAGGTTAAAAGAAACAAAAAGTTCTCTTTATAATTCAATTATGTCTATAAAAATAATTCAATAAAATAATTTACTCTTTCAGGGTCAAGATAGTTAATATAAATGGAAAAAATCCCGTAAATTAAGAATGATTTGTATTTTTAAACTATAACCTAATCACTTAGAGAAATATAAGTTTTTGTTATTTTACATAATTTAATAAAATATTATTTCTATAAAATATCAATAATGTAAATTTTAGAACTACTGAATTACATTGACATTAATATAGTTAAGTCAACAATGGAAATTCAAATAAAAAACCACAATACATCCCTAACATGTTATATTTTTAAAAAAAAATCATGGCTAATATTAATTATATCTAATTTTATTACTCTAAATATTTTTCTTATCATTTATTTTATATTATTAATAATTTGAATATTACTTCATTAGTGTTGTGAAATCATTTAATGTAATTATTTGTTCACTAAAAATTGAAAATGATTTACCAAGTTAAAGATAAATCATTTATATTTCACAATAATATTTACAATCAAACATATCCTCTATTTATCTCCATGTTAAAAATATTATATTCATTAAAAACAGGAGTATGAAAATTTTAACTTTTCTTTAAATAAAATATTTTAAAGGTCATAATCACAGTCAAACAGAAAGAAATTTCCATATATCTGAATCTTTTATGATTATGGATAAAATTAAATCATCCAACAAAATGAATCCAAGTTTAAGGGTAATTTTATTTTTATCTTTAAGTACTTGATTTACAATTTACCATGTTCGCAAAATTACTAAGTTTATTATTCATATTGACAAAAAATAAGAGTGACCTATTTAGAAAATTTTGACCCCTTAATTCCAAATATGGAATCCCTTTTATAAGATTCCAAACATATAAGTGGAATATTTTTATTTTAAATTATACCTGTAAAATGTGATGAAAAACGGTCATTCAAACAAATGCCTTTTTTAACTATTAAAATGATTTTATACTAAATTCAAGTTTTTAATTAATTCTTAAAGAATATAATTGGATTTTTTAAATCAAAATGAACAAATTTAATTTTAGAAAATATAAAAAATAGAATTTTACTATTAAAATACTTGAAAAGAAAATATAATTTTTATCAAAAATCAGAATTTTTTACTATTCATTAGGAAATCATTTTTTTAGAAAATTCTTATAAATTTATCCAATGATAAATTTTAAATAATGAATAAAAAATGAAATTCAATTATTTTTCAAATTAAAATTCTATTATTTGGAAACCATTATTCTATATAAAACTATATAATTCTTGAAAATCCAATTTGGTTAAAAATAAATTTTTTTTCCTTTTGACTGAAAAATTAAATAATATTTTATAATTAACATATGAAAATGTATTATAACAACATTTCCTGGGAGGTTACATTTGAACCCCAATTCTTCACCACGTTAAATTAGTCTCTATCCTTTTTGTTTTTTCTCCCATTATGCTAGTGAAACCTTACGTTCTCCAACAAAGCCTTGATTCATGAGAGATTAGAAATTTGTGCATGTCATCCTCTTTTGAACTGTCGGTGCGCTATTTATAATGGAGCTTGATGATGATACTTTGTGATGAATATGTTCATAAATTTCCATGACTGTGAATCATTGGTGGAGATCTAGATGAAGCACATTTCCATAAAAATGTACTTGTCTAGAAGGGTCCAATTTCAAGAGTTTTCATAGAAATAAAACGATTTTTAGATAGATACAAATCTTTCGACCATACACGTATCTGCATATTTATTCTTTCCTTTAGAAGATATTTATTTTTGGGATTCTATCGTCAATTATTCATATTCCAAGACAGCATATTGTATGATTTTTATGAGCTTAATAAAATATGTTATGTGGTTGGTGTTCTTGTCATCCATGTATGTCAAAAATAAGAATAAGCATATTAAATCATGTTTTCATCTTTACTAATTTCATGTATATTCTTTTGATAAATTATTAGAATGTATTTAATTATGTGATTTCATAACTTTAAATGTTATTTTGGTTCTTAAAATAACTTTTAAAGGAAACTCATGACTTCCAAGGGTGTGCATATATTTTTAAGAACCAATGTTAGGTTACCTTGAATGTAGTTACATTATGATAATTTAGTGTTAGAGTTTTAAAATGAAAATTTTTAAATAGGTTTCTCAATGTGTATTCTATTATGGAATATATCCTTAAAAAATATTTTATTAGTCATAATATACATAATTTTAATCTATTGATTTATCTTGAATTTTTTACACTAATTTGTGTCATAATGACACTTGGATATACCCCTATAATTTAATATAAATTGATAACCCTGAGTGTCCTTTTCCTATTTTTTCCTATTTTCACTACTTATTTTAATCCATGATATTGATTTATTCCATTCATTTAGTCTCCCTTTATTTTACTTCCATATAAATTCTTAACATTAGAATTGTAGTTGAAATTTTATTACCAGATTTAATAACTTTCCCCTGAGTATCATTTTAATGGATCAACATTTTATAATATGAAATTCTCATTACAAAAACACCAATCCTAAAGAGAAAAAATGAAAAAAAACAAATCGGGTGAGAAAATACATATATTAATCTATAAAACATAATCTTCCTCAACGTTCACCAGATACCTAGTAACAGTTCGAGAAATAGGACTAAGCTTCAAGAATCATTAATTACCACATTGGAGAAATTTATAATTTTAAAAAAATTTCTTTGAAATCACTAATTAACAAGGTTTAGTATGTGTCTAGTAAAATTTTTCCCTCCCGGGCTATTTTTTGGAAATATAGGTGTATATATAAAATGACCTTAAATGGTGTAATTAAGTATAAGAACCTATAAAAACATAAAACTATTGGGCTTGTCAATTTTTAAAATACAATAGTGTGTGATATTCAAATGAAGTATGTGTTTTATTGATATTTTTAAAGGGCTGCTCTTAGTCTTAGTTAGACCATGGGAAATGGTTCGAACGTTGATCAATGTAGCTAATTTTTTGATGGAATGAACCCCCCTTAGTTACAACAGTAATGTTCAATACACCATTATTTTTTTATCCAATAAAAATAATATCATATAATTATAAAATATAAAAAATTGATACATCTTTATCATCTTTAATGTAGATGTTTTTTCCACACTTCCATCATTTAATATTAATTGTTCAAGCATTTATATAACTTCAAATACTATTCTCTTGGGTCTTATTCTAACCCATATATATTCTTATTTAATCTTCATTTTTCATGTTTAATTATATATTTATATCTTTATATTTTAATTTACATAGAGAATACAATCCAATGTATATGGATAAACAAATAGGTTAATAATGGGTTAATCTCGAAATGAGATGGAATTAACAAATGTTGTTAATAAGGAGCTTGTAGAATGGTTTAACCATCATCTAAGTATATAGTTATGATCATATTATTTATGTGTAGTTATTTTCCAGGTTAAAAGTAAAAAATTATATATTTTTTTCTAGATATTGAATGTTTATAATCGAGCTGAAATAAAAAATGATTTGATGTTTTTGGCTTGAGGTTATCTAATGAAGGCTAAGAGATTAGATTCTTACAATATTCATGGATTTAGGTTTTATAAAATTTATCAATAAGAAGACTTGAAAACTTATTTTAGTGATGCATTTTTATTTGCAGAGGTGGTATACTATGGGAAGCTGATTGATATAAATGAAGTAAACTATCATGGAAAGTTTTTAGTTTACTTATTCAAATGAAATTGGGTCATCATTGATAGGTTTATAATTAAAGATTCATTATATTTTAATTCTTTCAAAATATCTCACTTGATAGATATGAGTGAGCATGGACGGTATGATCCATTTATCATGGCTTCACAACCAAAGATGGTTTATTTTGTGAATGAGGAAATACATGATGGTTGTAGTATTGTTGTACACTTAAATTATAAGGATGTATATGATATGAATTTGAATGAATTTTTAGTTTTTTAAAACACTAAAACAATCATGTAACTATCAATAATAAGAAAACAATTTCATATTGTTCAAAAATTAGGGGAAACAAATTGTATATTTAATTTTCAAATGTAGTAACTGACCACATGTCATTCAAAATGACAGTTCTCCCATTATGGTTGTAAATGTGTTTTTAGTGTTTTAAAACACTAAAACATGAATGCAATGGTCAAAACCAATAAAATTAAATTTTATTTTCCTAAAATAAATAGACAACCACTAATTTGTTGTTTTTGAATTACATGCAAACAACACGTCAATTCAACTTTCAGTGTGATCAAAATTATGTGGTAAACACTTATGAAAGGTAGAAAAGCCTCTAAAAACAAGTTTTAGGGGTCAAAAATTGGAAAATAGTTCTTTATTATTCTTAAATCAGGGTACAATAACCTTATATTTAATTTTATAATATTGGAACTGATGGAACACCATTCTGAATGATAGTTTTCCCGTTATGGTTGTAAACACATTTTTAGTGTCACAAAACACTAAAACATGTGTGGAATGGTCAAAATGAGGAAAAATAGATAATATTGTCCTTAAATTAGGGTAAAATTTACTTATACTTAATTGTGAAATGTAGGAACTGACGGAATGTCATTCTGAATGACGGTTTTCTTATTAGGGTTGTAAACACATTTTTAGTGTTTTCAAACACTAAATTGTGTGTGGAATTGTCAAAACATGGAAAACAACATCATATTTTTCTAAGATAAATGGAAAATTACAGTAGATTTAATTTTTAAAAATAAGAACTGATGACACATTATTTCATGTGATGGTTTTCTTGTTATGGTTGTAAATACATTTTTAGTGTTTTAAAACACTAAAATATGTGTGGAATGGTAAAACCCAAAAACAAAATTTTTATTTCCCTAAAATTACAATAAAAAACTATATATATTATTTTGAAATGTAGTAATCTAAGACACGTCATTCTGAGTGACATTTTTCTCGTTATGGTTGTAATGGTGTTTTTTGTGTTTTAAAACACTAAAAATTTCGTAGAACGGTCAAAATTAGACAATAGAAGTCTAATTGTCTTGAAATAAAGGGAAAACCACCATAGATTTAATTTCAAAATGTAGGAACCGACTTCACATTATTTTGAGTGATGGATTTCACATTATGTATGTAAATGCAATTTTAGTGTTTTAAAATAGTAAAACAAGCATGGAATAATCAAAACAAGGAAAATGATGGAATATTGTCCTAAAATCATGTTTAAACCACCGTAGATTTAATTTCAAAATGTAGTAACTGATGGCACATCATCTGGACTGATGGTTTTCCCATTATGATTGTAGAAGCATTTTTTTTAAGCACCAAAAGAAGCTTGGAATTGTCAAACCCATATAAAATGATCCCATATTGATGTGAAATCATGGGGAAACCACTGATTATTTTATTTTGTATTATATTACATGATCTGATATCAAAATATTAAAATAAATATTAAATAAATTTCAATCACACTGTATAGTTTATTAAAAAAATTATGATATTTACTTATCCCTTTTCAGTTTCAAGTGTTGAATCTTATCTTAAATAGGTATTTTTCTATTTTCAATGTTCTTTGAATTATATATTATTTGTTTTATGTAAAAATATATTCTATTTGATTAAAAAATAAATTATTTTATCTTCCACATTTTGAATATATTCTATGTCTTTTATCTTTTAAATTTCATTTTCTAAATGTATTGGTTTTCATTGTATGTGGCAGATGTTGGCAGTATGTAAAAGCTTGACCATTATAATCGATGAGATTATTAAGAATGTTTTCATGATTTTTCATTCTTTCTGTGGTATATTAAAATTTTATCAATTATTTTACTGTAATTATGATTTATTATGTCTAGATTTAATTTTTGTTTCATTATTTATTATAGTCGATGAGATAACGTGGTCGGTTTCATTTGATGAGATGATTTGGAAGTAGAAAGATATAGTGGAGGTCATGATATGGATGTATATTGGGAATGGGTTGTTACTGGATATATTTTATATATATTGAAGACTGAGATATTGGTTGATGTATGGGGTGACTGAGAGTTAAGTTATGATAATCGTGGCTATTTTTGTTATTATGTATGTGTAAAGTCTGAAATATGAGTTTATCGTATATTTATATTTGGGTTTATAGAATTCCAATTTTTTTATATTTATATCTTTCAATTAAATATTTTTTACAAAAATCATAACATATTTTGTGGTGCTTTATATAAACAACATCTAAAAATAGCTTCCGCTAAATTGTTTTCAGCGATTAATTTTATTTTATTTATATTCCCAGAGCATTTTGTTTATTAAAAATCTAAAACAAATTAAACAAAAAAAACCTATGATAAATTGGTAAGAAACGACACTTTAAAACCCACCATAAAATAAAATAAACCACCAATAATTGACTAGTGAATGTGAAATACACCAAAATTTTAAGAACTGTCACTACAAAATTAGGTGGTAGTTTAAACCACTGATAGAACAATAAATAACTACTACTAACCACTAGTTTTTTAGTGGAATTCCCCAAAAACATATATTGAGTATTTAAAAACAATAAAAAATATTTTAAAAACTATTAAAACAATATTTAAAATAGATTATAGACACAAAAATGAAAATTATCACATGTTTAAAAATGTATTTAATTAAATATTAAAAACTATGTAGAAACTCAAGTATAGTTAAAAAACAAACAAACCACCTAATATATGTTTGTGATGTAAAAAATTTCAAATTTATATTATAAACTAGATATTCTATTTTCAACCACATAACATACAATCTATTCTATAAAAATATTAAATTTTTTACAGTATATAAATATTTATATAACCACTTATATAAATCTTAGGTAATTTCAGTTGAATTTATCTGGTTAAAGTTTTTAAAATTTTAATTTATCATTGATTATTTTAGATATCTATAAAATTTTATTCTCTAGGGAAAAAGTTATTTTCTAATATATTAAAAAACATAAAAAAATCATTAATATTTTTAGATTATAGTTCTATTTCTGATTCAACAAATATACTTTCGTTATTTTTATTTTATAATTAGTCTTCCATTCATCCCCCAACTACACTTGGCACCTATCTCTTCTCAGCCATACCTTCTACCTTCCCATGTTGCTCGCAGCTGTTAGCTGCAATAGAAATATCATTCCACCACCAGTCCCACACTCTTATGAAGATAATCAAATCCCCTTACCCTTCATACCCCCTTCCCTTCCCACCCCAGTGCATCAACTACACCGCCTCCATTTCCTTATCTTCTTACTTGGTGGTGGGAGGCAGAAGCTTGAGGTGGTTGCCTACTAGCTCTCATAGGTCTTCCATTCAGAAGAAATCTTTATTTTTGCAACAACAATGGTGGAATTTTTTCCACCCTCATTGGGTCCATGAACACCGGCAACAATTCAATGATGAGTCCTACGACCCGAGTAGTCGAAGTATTCATCATTATCCGTGGATCCATGATAAAATATCACTCAGATAGTAGGACCATCCAATCTTGACTATTAAAAAACATGGAAGGGGAGAAAAGATCTAGGGAATTGAAAGTGTTCAATGGGTTGAAGAAGAAAACCTGTTCTTTCTTCTTTGTCTCCAACTATGCAAGAAAATCCGCCACAACAAACCAATAGCCTGTAACTAAATGGTCCCTTCCACCATGTGGATTCATTCCTCTCTTCAAAATTTATATAAAAAAAGTCATAAAATCTCATTTTCATAATTTATAAAACACAAAGTAATAAAATTTATGTCATTAAATAAAAAAATTAATAATGTTTTAAAATTGGTTAAGAAGTTTATATGTAAAAATAATATATTAAAATTTAATTTAAATATTTATATAAATATATAAATGTATATATTTAATTTTAAGTGTATTTATATTAATATATTATATTAAATACAAATATATATATTAATATAATTATTGGTGTTGTGATGGGAATCTCGTTTGATATAGTTTGAAAGGATTGTTGTGCGATAAATGAAAAAAGTGAAAAAGGGGTTGTTGGTATAGATATGTATATAAAATATACCTGTGTGTGTATGTATGTGTGTATGCATATGTGTGTCTATGAATATATATGTTTAGTATATATCTATGTATATATGTATGTGCGTATGTATGTATGTATGTATGTATGTATGTATGTATGTATGTATGTATGTATGTATCTATGTATGTGTGTCTATGTATATATGTTTATAAAATATACATGTGTATGTATGTATGTGTTTATTTATATGTGTGTTTGATATATGTATGTATGTACGTATGTATGTATGTATCTCATTTAATATATTCTATGTATGTTTATGTTTATATGTATGGGTGTGTTTATGTATATGTGTATCTATATAAAATATGTTTATGTATGTATATAAAATATACATGTGTATGTATGTATGTGTTTATGTATATGTGTGTCTATGTATTTGTTTGTTTGTTTGTTTGTTTGTTTGTTTGTTTGTGTGTGTGTGTGTGTGTCTGTATTTGTATAAATATTCAACTGTATGTGTTTGCATGTGTGACTGCATGTGTGTATGTGTATTTATGAGTAAGTGTCTATGTATGCATGTTTATGTGTAGGTGTATGTATGTTTATGTATGTATGTATATATTTATATGTAAGTGAATGAAATTTTATGTGTATGTATGTGTATATATGTGTATGTGTGTATATATGCATGTTTATTTGTATGTGTGTATATGTTTCTTTCTATATGTGTGTTTATGTATGTGTATGTATATAAGTTCGCAATTGGTAAACCCTAGAGCATCTAGATGCTTAATGCAGCCAATCATTTTGACTGTTTGAGGTTCATCTAGTGCACCCTCTCCATGTTTTCACATAAATATATCTTTATGGATATCAAACCTCACCTATCTAACTCTCTCCTCATAAAGTTCACATTTCTTGAGCATGTTATATGCATCCATGTTTCATGTGACTTCTTATGTTCGTCAGATATAGAAGATAAAATCAAACACCATACATCTATCCATAAGTAGAAAAAAAGGGTTATAGCTACGAGCATGGGGTATGCAGCTATAAACGTCCAATATTATAGATTCGACCTATAAAAGTTCAAGCTAAAACCACTAATAAAGAGGGTTTCTTTATCAGCACAAGAAAAAATGCTAATAAAGTGGACCCTTTATCATCACTAATAAAAAAGCACTGGTAAAGGGGGTTCTTTATCAGTGTTAGAAAACAAAAGCACTCGTAAAGGGGGGGCATTATCAGTGCTATTACAAAAGCGCTGATAAAGGGGGGCCTCTATCAGTTCTTTTCTACTAGATTTGATAAAGGATCATTTTTATGAGTGCTTTTTTACATGCACTAATAAAAATTATATTTCATAAATAAATTATATTTCATTAAAAATAATATATTAATATATAAATATATTTATATTGATATAAATATAATGTATTTTTAAAATATGATTTTGATAAATCTAAATACACATTTACAATTAATATATGAGATATTTAGAGAAAATGGATAATAAAATAATTAAAAAATAATATTAATTAATAATTATCTAATTATTATCAAGTATTAGTTATTTAATAACAATTGGATAAAATAAAAATTAAATGAGTTAATGAACGATTTAAGATAAGTTGAAAATATGACTTGAACTTTAAATGACAACCAAGTAAGATTTAGGTGTCCATTTGAGCTCTACCACATATCTAATCAAAGCATGTGAAGATATCTACACTATATTAATTTGAGAAACCTCATTCACTATTTTTTAGGTAAAAAAGGCCAAGATGGCCTCTAAAACTGAGTTTTTAGTTGGGATACCCAATTTTTTAAATTTTTTAATGTATTTCAACATCGTTTAAGAGAGTATTTTTCCCTTTTTCAATGGTGACTAAATTTATTCTTAGTTCTTACACTCTTATAGATATGATTTTTTTGAAATTTTATTGTTTTTTATAATGACGTTTTATTTATACTTAAGTATATTCATATTTTCTTATATTTAATTATAATAATTCAGTTTTATAAATACATATTTAAACATATTGAAATAAAAAATTATTTTTAAATTTATGAACCAAATGGAAATAAATATGTTTTATTCATTTTATTTAAATTAAAAAATTATCCATTTTATTTACCTTAGAAAATGCATTAATATGTATATATATATAATTTATGTATATATATAAATATATGTATGTTAATAAAAAATATATTTATATGTGTACTATAATATATTTAAATAAACACATATATACAGAAATATTTTTATGTGTATGTGAGAAATATAAATGTTTGTGTGTGTGTGTGTAAATATGTTTTTGTGTGTACGTGTATCAATATTGTGTATATACATCATATATAAATTTATTTTTATAGATATATCATTATAATTAAATCTTTTATATAAATATATTTACAGTAAGTGTTTATAAATAAATTATAAAAACTATATCGAGATACAAAATTACATGTAAATATGTACAAATATATATGAAAATATATATACATATAAATATATATTTTAGGTATAAAATTTATATCTCAATATATAGACAAGATCAATCAATTGGGTGTTAACCTTGCCTCCAAATTCTACTATTTCACTTCTCATCAGGAGGAGAATATTAATCAAGTCTTCTTAGAGAGTGAATGGGCACAAGAAGTATAGAGTTTCCTTTGGATTATTTTGGCACCTCACTGTCTGAACATCTTGGATGGACCCTTTCTAGATTACTAGTTTTACGACCCAAAAATTACTATGGGGGAAATAATGGTTAGATTGGTCATTTTAAACGCAACATGTTGGTGTATCTGACAGGCTAAAAACAAAGACAGGTATCTTAAAATTCTAACCTCTGGAAAATCTATCATTGTTAGAATCAAATAATTTTCATTTATGTGGTTAGTGGTATTAGCAACTAGCATGAGGTTCCTTCCTTGAGGTGCTTGTAGGGTAGTGCATCACCGAATATTTATAGTAATGGAGGAATTAGTGGATAGTGGGTGTGGTAACATCCCCCATTTTCTAGTTTCAAGCTTAACGTGGATGGTTCGAGTAAGGAGAGGCTCATATGAGGGGGATGAGTGTTTTGGGATTACAGGGGTAGCGTCCTTCTTACATTTTTTTTTCATATTATGGCCAAGGGACATCAATCCAAGCAGAAGATAAGTCGATGCTCATAGGCTTGCAATTATGCGAATAAGATAATATATCTCTTTCTTAGGATAAGACTCACTCTAAGATCACCAGCGACTCTGTGGATGATAAAGGTACCACTCCATTGTCAATTTCTACACCATCAGAAAATGAAAACATATCCTCAAAGGTAATATTATGGTAACCCATACTTGGTGGGAGGGAAATAGGGTAGCTGACCATCTCACATCTATGGTGGTGGTGGATGACGACATCTGTGTCACCTACTTTCCCAGCTCTCTCTTTGTGTAACCTAAATGGGGAACTTTATTAGAGGTGATGAACTTGGCCTCCATTACTTTAGGTCGCCCTAGGTTTTGTGATTGGATCTTTGCATCAGTCCTTCTATGGTGGTACCCTTTATTAATAAAAATTTACCTTTAACGGTGAATATATAGACATATTTTAAAATTTCATTTAGAAATAATTATATAAATCATATGAATTTATGAGTTATCCATTTGATATAAAACAATATATAACCATTTTTTACATTATAAAAATATAATAATATATATATACTTATACAAATGTATATATAATGTTTATATATACATATGTGTGTGTATTAATAAACATATATATATTCTAATATATATAAGTGAGTATTAATATATCATATATTTAAATAAATATAAGTTCTTATATATATATAAATCACATAGTCTTAAATATATATGAATATATAAAAATATTGAAAAATATTAAAAAAAATGTGATCGGCAGAGTGGTAAAGGGTATTGAAATGTAGAGTGGTGGTCACAAGATCAATTCCCAGCATGAGATATTATTTGGGGGAGCCATTATATCACTATCGTATGGTGGTTCGATGTTCACAAGTACTGAAAAGGGGTTGGGGGTGGGTTATTGCGGGTTTGGGAGAGGGAATTACTGAGAAAGGGTGTCATGGGAACTAAAGAAATTGGGGGTGTCATGGTGTGTAAAAAAAATTTAACTTTTTTTTTTCAGTGCTAAAAAATTGATACAAGGTGTCTTTTATTAGTGAGTTTTTATCGCTGTTAAATATATCCTTCATTAGAGATAGCAAATCACTAAAAAGGCACCCTTTATCAATGATAAAAATCTCTGATAAAGGCACCATGTATTAGTGCTTTTTTAAATGATGATAAAGGGTTCCTTTTTTAGTTCTTTTTTCAAGCACTGATAAAGGTTGTATTTTAATATCTCTCTATTAGTCTGTGCTTTCATGGCACTAATATATACTATTTTTATTATTGTTAGCGGAAAAATCTATAGTAGTGGTTGTGGCTACAATATTTTGGATATAGGTCATTCGGTGTCGAACCTGGTCCACAATTCAACTATAGTTATGAGAATGAAGATCATGGCTATAATATAGTCCATGTGGGTGACCTATAACCATAATCATGGAGACCATGTCTACAGGTCCATTTTTTAAAAAATTTATCACCAAGTTTAGATATCTAGTCTTTTGCAAAAAAACAAATATATACTTCCATTAAGATAACTTACTTTTCTCTATATACACATAAATATAAATATATATATATATATATAATTTTATAAAAATATTTAATTATTATCACTAAATAAAATATAATTTCTATCCTACTATACAAATCTATATCCATGGTCATAAATGAATGTAACTATAGGGTCTAGATGTTGGGTTTGTAGTCATGGTCTATAAGACCCCATAGATACAACCCTCTGTCTCTACACCCAATATCCATAATCCTAGACACCCATGGTTTTATCCTTATATTTCTATAGGCTCTAGAAGCTCGTGGCTATAGAATCTCACTATGCCACCCTGTAGCCATGGGTATGAGCACCCATGGCTATATTCCATCAATTACCACGGGCTCATTCCACCAGTTTCTATAGCCCCAACCCACCGCCCTATGACCATAGAGATGATCCCCTCGTGGATATATGGTGTTTCAAATTCTCTTTTCATGGGAAATATTTTCCCTCGTGTTTTCATGGGTAATGATATATCCACGGGCAACAACCACCCATGGCTATATGTCACCTATATCCATGGGAATTTTTTTCTCTTGTTTATAGGTGACCTATAACCATGTACGAACTCGATTGTGGCTATAGGTACATTGCTACTTATCTTTTTTGTTGTAGTGAATATATAGTCTAAGTGTTTTATGTAAAGAGTGGCCTCTTCTTCAGTCACCACCATAATAGGAAGATCATAAACTGGGGATTATAACACCTAAATCAATCATTCTTATCATAATATAATGCACAATAATATGTACCACACATGGAAGTTAGTGCCCTGATGAGGACTTCTTACTCCAATATAGATAATAGGGATATCAAAGTATAAATCTTTCCATTTTTATACAAAAAAAAATTAAATTGGTCTTTAATGACATTACCATAATTATCAAAATATATGAGATGAAATAAATTTAATTATCTTATTAAACTCACAGTACTTTATCAATCCTAATACTCTTTATGATTGTTCTTGGAATGTCATGTCTCATGGACATTTTTATGATAATGATCTATATTTTCCTCCCCACAACACATAATTTACCATAAATTTTTTTTAAGGTATTTAGTTCGACGATATTTCCAACTGCGTACTCGCTGGTCCTTGATCCATTGAGTGGGATCCCAAATCTATAATTCCTTATTCATATTTCCAAAAAAATTGCCTCTAATTTTTAGCAAGTATTACTTTGATACTCAACCTGTAAAAACCCCAACACCAATATCCTAGATCCAATGGTTAATTAAATTGGTATAAGATACTAGAAATTTCATTCCAAAGGAGAAAATTGTATAGTAATATTGGTAAACAAGATACATTCTTTAAATGAACATTACAATTGAAAACATTAAAAACACAAAGTGTTTTCTTTAATAATTCTATTATTATTCATATTTTATCCATTCATATCAATCAAAAAACCTTTCTTGGTATCATGGGGAAAATATAAAATAATAATGGAACAGTTCAGATGCTCATCATGGGTAAGAATACAATGGAAGCCATCATGTATAAATAAGCATAATCAATGTGTCAAGGTAAATAATTGAAACACGTAAAATTTAATCAATGAATTGAGCATAATATGAATGAAATAAATGATTAAAAAAATCAATATAAATAATCACATAATCTTGAAATTTATCCATTTTTATTATAAATAATCAAAAAATCTCATGGAAATCAATATATTTCCTTATAAATAGGTAATAAAAATTTCTGAACATCCAAAACATACTTTCAAGAACTTTTACAAGACGGTTTAAATCTATGTGTAGAAACCTGTCTAATTTGGAAAATCAGTTTATCTCATGATTCATGTCAACACATTGAGGGGCTATCTATAACCAGAACTCACCCATCACATACTAATTACAATGGATTCCTCATGTGAAAAGGGTGAAACATAATTAAAAAAACGTTCATATTTAAAAACTCACCTATGAAATTGTAATACTTACCCCAATCAAATAAACATAATCATAATCCATCCAGAGTAATCTTCTTAATATCAATAAAATTACAAATATATAGTCAAAATCATCATAAACCATCCAAACAATAAAGAGGATGATATAAATACAATATATTCTCATTGTCTTATAATTACAATAAAGGGATCATGTTATTTATGAATAGAAATACAATAAAAATGTCATTAAAATCATTTTTTAGGAAAATAAGCTTTTCACTTTTAAAATAATTTTTTTAAAAAGGTATCAAAAAATATTATGAAAATAATTTTATTAGAATTTAAAATTTTAAAACTTATAAAATAGTATTTAAAACATTTATTGGTTATGAAGGCTTAAAATTATTTTCATTTCATACATGTTATAATAAAGATTCCATTCACATTTCCAGTAAATGCCAAACAGGCCTTGTTTTGAAAATATCATGTAGATTCCAAGTGATTTTTTTTACAAAGTAAAAATGGAATAAATTTTATTTAAAAATAATTTGTAAAATCTTAAAAACATTTTTGAAATAGTTTTTACAATATAATGATTTTTATGAAAATGGATTTTCAACCAAAGAGAAAAAAAATGTTGGATTTTCTTCAAAATATTTTCCCAATCATTTTAAGTACTAAATAGTTCAAAACTAGTTATATTACTTGAAAAAATTCATTAATAACTATATGAAAAGAAAATATATTGAGTTTAAGATAGAAATTTTAAAAATATCCCATATGGGAGACATAAATAAAAACAATCATGATTAATGAGAGATTGTGAAATAACCCCTTAACACTTTGGTAACTTCTAAATAGCAAGACTCATAAAAGAAATAATAGTCAAATGAAACTTTAAATACCATTAAGATAAATATAACTTGTTATAACATATCAAAGGGGTCATATATAAACTACAAAAAAGAATATGTGGGGAATTTAGAGTATGTGTCGCTGAAGTAAAAGTGAGATAATAACCCCTTACCTCAGGATCGACTTCCTTTGTGTGTGTCTGAACCACCTATATAAAAAATATAGGTTTATTAAACATATATTATAGAACCATTATAGTATATATATTATTCTATATGATTTTCTTGTGGTATTTTATCACCAGTTTATTATCAATTATTTATTAAAATTGTTGTTTCAAGAGATAATTGCTTCATTTTTCATGTCTGATTTAGTTTGCTAATTTTGGTACATTTAATTTGATCATGGTAACATCATGTAAAGAATGTTTTACATGATATAAATATATCATATATTCACTATATATTTAATTATAGTAATTTATTAATGTTATAGATAGAAAATAGATTACAGAGTTCATGGAGATGGTAGGTTGTCCACACACATGAACGTAGTTTCCATTTTTTGACAGATAAAATGAAATGAAAATAGATAATAATTCATATTTTTAGAATTAAAATAATTATATATATATATATAATTTATATTAATAAAATGAATCTTTATTTCCATCTATATAAAAATAAAATAAAAATAATTCACCTTCCTACGTGATGGAGGTAGTCCACACGTGCATACAAGCAACGTTATTGTTTTTCAATACATCAAAAGTTAATAAGATGTAGGACATATTATATTTACATAATTATGTTTATACCATTAATATCACATATATTCTTTAACATTAACCTTACTAACATTCTTGTAAAGATTAAATGAAAAATTAATCACATCCTTTCGCGAGGCGGTAGTCCGCTATTAACACAAGTGACATTATCATATCCCTCACACAATGGAAAGTATGAAGTTATATTTGATATCATAATTACAAAGGTAAAATAATTACTTAAATATAATTTAAATTTATTAAATATATCCTTATATCCATCTGTTAATGGTGGTTATGGAAAATTAATTACATTAGTCTGTCAAGTGGTAGTCTTTTGTACCCATGATCAATGGTTTTATTTTCAATTTGATGGAAGTGGATACAGATTTGGGTTAATAAATTAAAATAATAACATATAATTATATTGGAGATATTGTGGTGGTATCTTTCACCCCCACTAGTGTCTCATTAAGGAATTATTATTTCACTCCATTGGGAATGGATATACGATTGAATATGATTTGTGGAATATGATTAAGGTGATCAGGTATGTTGTCCATTATGGTTAGCATACACTATGGTTTGAAAAAAATTAATCTATTGTTGTGAAAATTCTCAAGGATACTCTAGGAATGTACCATGGATAATTCTCCCATATTGGATTGATTGTCTTCATTTTGTGGATTTGATTTCACTTAATGTTACTCGTTTATTCAGGGAGGCAAGTCAGGTTGCTGATTCTCTTTCAAAGAGGTAAATTTTGGAGTTTAGTTTAATCTAGTCCTTTGTGTTACTATATCATTGTTCTCATTTTAGTTCAATCATAGTGATTTTCATACCTATCTTTGTAAAACTTCTTTTTAATATCTTGTTTGGCCCTATACTTTTTTAATAAAATTTATTAGGAGAAGGTCCATCTGATTTCATAAACTTTTGAATATTATAATTGTTTAATAATGTTTTAAGGATGTGGAATAAAAAATAAAACAAATACATACGTTAAATAAATTTACCTCTTCTTTAGAGAGCCTCATTAGGTTTATACCTAAACCCTCTTGTGAGGGATTCATAATCAAAATAAGGACTCTAAGACATGTATATGGAGTTAAATAAGTGATTTGGGTAGGTTTAGGCTAATTAAAAGAGTTTTTGTAATGGGAATATGATATGAGAGGGGTATACTTTTATAAGTGAGGTGAGCGACACACTTGTATTTTTTGAAAAAAAGCAATACATACATTTTTTACATGATATAAGGCTCTAAAATGGGCCATTATTGAACCTTATAGGTGATGATGTTGATATATGTCCATAAAATGTGTATTGGACAATTTTATAGGTTATTTTACCCGTTATCATTTTAGTTTAACCCCTGGAAAACAAACTTTTATATTAATCACGGTAATTAAGTTTTACTATTTTAACTATTCATTATGTTAAAAAATTCTGTTAACATTACTATATAATATAAATTGTGATGATTACAAATATTTAATACATATTGACAAGTTAAAATCATATATGTGGCATGATTCATTTTAAAATTAAACCGTAGACCTGCTGAAAGAGTGATTTTCTAAAGAAAACATTCTTATATATATAGAAAATTTTAGAATCAAAATTCAATATAAAATTTATATCAATGACTTAAATTAGTTATATTATAATATAATTGACCAAATTTTACTTTAAAACTAATTTAAAATATAATTTAAATAAAAAGGTAGTTTTCACAATGAAAATCAGTATTTTCACTATTCATCAAAAAAAGAATCTTTTCAGAAATTTCTCAAAAAATCACCCAAAGATAATTTTGGCATGTCTATTTCAAAAATGAAGTTATTTTTATAAATAATTGTTTTAATATTGGTAAAACAATAAATTATGTGTGAAAATCATGACTAATCTGACTTTTAGAAATAATACATTTTTAAAAAAAAATTTATTTCAACTGATTATTAATTTATTTTCAATTAGTAAATAACTAGTGAATTTATTTTATACATTTATAACCATAAAAATTTCATAATTTAGTTATTTTTTTACACCCTCCAACTTTGTGTCTAGGTTATAATGGTCATCTTTAAATAATATTATTTTAATGGAGTATCACGTTTCATTTAAACTTGTTGTATGCATCACAAGATAAGAATAGTGTTTAATGTAACATAATCTAAACTCGGAGTTTCATGAATTAAAATCTATAAAAGATATTTAATTTATTTTTAAAGAAAAATATCTTAATGTATCATGTTGTTATTATTATGAATTGTACCATATAACCACTCAAAATGGTACCCAACCAAACCTGCGACATACTTGGGGGGCATTCATGATCCCCACATATTGGTGACTAGCACCTGGGCATTAAGAAAACAAGATGTAATGATCTCAAGAATCTTAAAGAAACACCATGTAATATATATGTGTGAGTGTGTGTGAAAGAGTGAAAGATTAGAAGACAAAAAATATTTTACAATTGTAAGAAGATAGAGGGAATGATACAACTCAAAAAACTATCAGAACATCCCAAAGTACAAGTACAAACACCAAAGTAAAAGTATAATAGGAGACTGAATACTCCATGTAATATCATGGTAAACTCCAAACATCTCACCACTATATACCCAAACATAGCTAACAGAAACCTCACTACCTCATTTTGGTGCCTTACCTTTCCCAGGATTGAAATAAATACAGAGGTATACACAACGCCGAAGGGGTGAATAGGGTGTGAGATAACAGACTTAGTAGGATCACACCCAAGTGTTCCATAACAAGTCTTTGTAAAATAATCCTATTGAAACTATATTTTTTAAGAGAGTTGAAATTATTATGAAGATAACTGTAACCATGTTAATGTGTTAAAAAGTCCCAAGGAGAATCAATAGAATTACCCAACCCAGGCTACACGCACACACATGTGTATCAAAAGGCCAGTGC
Source organism: Viscum album (assembly GCA_963277665.1). Classification (NCBI taxonomy): domain Eukaryota; kingdom Viridiplantae; phylum Streptophyta; class Magnoliopsida; order Santalales; family Viscaceae; genus Viscum; species Viscum album. The sequence continues at coordinate 1,864,444,341 of OY728148.1, read as the reverse complement.
AACCCTCCTACATGGAACCAAAGGGTATGCCACACCTACACAGGGTACATACATTGGGTACCTATTTCATAGACCTATGTTGGGTAACCTCTTTAACTAGGGTCCCCTGGTTTCAAATAAGTAGGACCCTTGGGATCCTCATTTTCACAACTAGAAAAATTAGAAGAAGCTCCAAGCTCTAGCCACGCAGCCCCTTTTCCTAGGTCTCTAAAAATTCTCCAGGTAGCTATCTAAAACTAAAGATAAGAGGTAATTAATGGGGATAAGTCTGATCAAATTCCATTTAAGGTCCCAAACACAAGACACCTACACGAGGACCCATTCTCCCTTAGTGAGAAACCACCTACTCGAGGCCCCATTACTTAATAAGAGACCTATGTGAGACCCCTCCAAGGACACCTAAAAGACTCGTGGTTCCTAGGATAAAGCCTCTCCCATTTTTTCCCATTTTAACCTTTTAACAAGTCATAACCAACTCATTCATGAATGTACCCCCTAAATGAATCACTTCTAGTTCCTCTCATGACCTGCATGAGGCTCCTCTTCCCTTTAAGCTAGTACTTATGTGATCCCTCAGCTACAATACTTCCTAGTTCCTGCTATAGTGCTGCTATAGTAAACCAGAAATTCACCTCCACCCAAATTTGATCCTGGGACTTTTGGATGCTAACCAAGAGCCTCTACCACTCTGGGTATAGGCTCATTGGCGAACATTTCATAAGACTTCATAAATCCAAAAAAAACATAAGGTTTATTTGAAATCATGAAAATTTCATAATAATTTTTTCAAAAATTTATACTTTTCAAACTTAAAAATTATTATATACTTTCTATTAAAAATAATATCATTATCATACCTTGATAAATTAAAATATTCTTATAAACCCCCAAATAAATAATAGATAAATCCTATAGGTAAATTGAAGAATCATTTTAATATAACTCTTTAAAATGGAATAACCTTCAGAGTTACACATAGAATATCCTTATAATTTATTTATAAAATAACCATCATGGTTATAATTGAAATAACCATCACAATATTTTATCAAAGTATCTTATGAGAAATGTAATCGGTTAACTTTGTTCCATTAACCAATGCATTGTAGAGTTATAACAACGTCATCTATCTTTTTTTATAAATAAAACACCAATCCTCATAAAAAATTCTCACAAAACAGAAATAAAGACTTAAAATCATTCATCATAATAAATTTTATTTTCACTCAGAAGAAAACATTTTCAGATATTGATATATCCATTCCATTTTAAAACCATTTTTGGAAATAATTAGAATATTGAGAAGGACAGTTTTTTCATTTTAATTAAATATGAATTCATATAAAGGAAGAAAAAAATAAATTAATAGTTATGGGGGATTGAGGGGATGTTTCCACCATATATGTTAAAATAGAAGATTCATTTTGTATTTTTGTAAAGAATGATAAAACATTTCGTAAAAAGATTCCTTTTCAAAACCATTGAAATTAAGTCAAATGAATCATAATGTGTCATTATTAATTTACATATGTCCATATGAATATTGACATAAAATATTTATAAAAAAGGATATAGAATAAAACAAAAGTTTTAAAGGAAACCTTAAAAGATTTTTTTTGAAATAAATTTCCTTACCTTGAGTCCGACTTATCACATACACTATTTATCTTCCTCTTCTATGGAAAATCTTCCTTTAAACAACTCTTTAACACCTATAATATTTGAATTATTCCCAAAATATTGTGTCTAGAACATGGGGAGAGATTTTAGTTAGGGATTTGGGAAGATCATGGCTGAACTAAATTAGTATTGAAGTGTATATAAATGAGATGAATTGGTTCCATTTCATAAGATAGGAGAGGGGAACTCTTGGAATTTATTAAAATATTAATTTAATAAAAATTAATTTTGATGTACAAATGGATCTAAATTGATAATATTAAAAATTAATATTAGTATGGACTAAAATACTATCATAAAATAATTTTTAGACATGTTTAGATCTCATTTTTACCATTATCTTTATGTTTTAATCTCCTATTAACCCTTTTCACATTTATCATGACAATAATATTTTTTACACTTTGAGTATCAAGATAGTTACCATAAATAGAAATATGACATATAAATGGACCATGGTTGATATTATAAACAATATAATATTCTTTTTCATAATGATAGAATTTTTATTAATTTAATATATTTTAATAAAATATTATTTCAATAAAATATCAATAATGTCAATTTTAGAACTATTCATTTACATTGACTTTTATAATAGCAATAAAAAAAGTAAATTTAAATAAATTATTTCAATAAATCACCCAAATATTATATTTACCTAGATAATTTGTGGGCCACATTAATTATTTTAAATTATAATACTTTTAACATTTTTAATATCATTTAGTTTATTTTTCCCTTAATTAAATAATTATCACACCATCGTTGTGTAAGCATTTAAGGTAATTATTTATTAACTAAAAAGTAAAAAAATGTCATGGAGAATATAAATCATTTATATTTCCAAAAACATATTTATAATAGTACACATACACTAGTTGTCTCCATATTGAAAATATTATAGTTATTAAAAACAATAGTGTGATATTTTTCACTTTTTTTTAAATAAAATATTATAAAGTTCATAATCCCATGAAAATAGAAAAAATACCATATAACCAAATATTGGACGACAATGGATTAAATGAACACATATAATAAATTCAAGCGTGTTTTATTATCATTTTATAGTCATTATCATTTTAATTTTATCTTTAATTACTTTATTTACCATTTAATGTGGTAACAGAATTACTAAGGTTTCTATTTTTATTGAGAAAAAATAAAAGGGAAATATTTACCAAATTTATACAAAATAATTCAAATTATGGAATCTATTTTTCAGGATTCAAAACATTTACGTTTCATAATTTAATTTAATAATTAAACTGGTAAAACGTGATGAATAATAGTTTTTCGAAATAAATTTTTTTTATGTATAAAAATGTTTTTATAATAAATTTTAGTTTACAATTATTCCAAATATAATATTTAGATTATTATTTTTAATCAAAAGTAATATATTCCATTTTAAAAATAATCGAAAATAGAATTTCACTATGTAAATAATTGAAAATAAAATATAGTTTTCAATAAAAATTAATATTTTTCATTATTCATTGAAAAATAAAATTTTTCAAAAAATTCTCAAAAATTCCTCATAATATAATTTTGAAATGATGAATAAAAAATGATAATTATTTTTTCAAATAGAAATTTTATTATTTGGAAACCAATATTTTATATAAAACTATATAATGCCAAAAAATTCAATTTGGTTATAAATAAAACTTTTTTATTTTAACTAAAAAATTGTCAAATTTTTTTTAATAAACTAACAAAAAAAATTATATCAACATTAAATGGGTGGAAACATCGTTCCCACTTTTAAAAATTATATACTATCAATTTTATTTAATTATTAAAACATGTGGGGATATCTTTCCCTCATATCATTTTTAGATTCTTATGTTGTCTCTTCAACCATATGGTTTCACAACAAAACCATAACCTCATGAATTGCATTGTTTGAATCTGTCTGATCTCTATATTCAATAATTTGAATAGTTTGTTCCCCATAATAAAGTTTGTCATCTAATTGAACTACCCAATGGCTCAAAAAATTAGATGAATCATTCACATACTTTCTTGACATCAAAACATGAAAAACAATGTGTACCTAGGATAAACTCATAAGAAAGGCTACTCGGTAAGAAACTAATCAAACTTTCTCAAGGATTTAGTAAGGTCTAATGAACCACGGACTTATATTCCCATTTATACTAAAACACATAATATTTTCCCAAGATATACTTTAGGAAAAAAATTATCACCTACCTCGAAAGAAATATCTTTCCTCCTTTTATTCGCATAACTTTTCTTCCTACTATGATATATCATCATTTTCTGCTAAATTTTAACCACATTCTCCACCATTTACTCTATCGGTTAAAGTCCGGTCAAATTCCTATCACCTACTTTATCAGAAAACACAAGATTTTGACATCATGTTCCATATATTCCTTTAATAGGTGTCACTTATATACAGGAATGTAAAATGTTATTACAATAAAACTAATCTAAAGAAGTATGATGATCCAAATTCCTTCATAATCCATTGAAAAAGAAAAAATAATGTCTTCCATGGCTTGTTTAATTATTTTGGGTTGTCCATCAGATTGAGAATGAAAATTTTTTCTGAAATTTAATCTAATACTCAATTACTTCTAAATTCCTTCCCAAAAAATTTAAGTAAACCTCGTATCGTGGTTAGATATAATAGAGGTAGGAGCTCCATGTAACATGACTATATACTTAAGATACTATCCAAATTTTTATCTATAGACAGAGTATCTCTAATGGGATGGAAATGGGAAGATTTAGTTAATCAATAAATAATAAGACAAAAAATATTATTACCTCATTAATTCTTTAGTAATCCCACCATTAAATCCATAGATATATTCTACCATTTCCAATATGAAACTGGAAATGGATGAATTACCCCGTTTGGTAATTTTAACTCTTCTTTAACATGTTTATAAGTCAAATATTTCAGGGTAAAGTCAGAAATATTTCTTTTCACTCCATCCCACCAATAATTATACTTAAGGTCTCTATACATCTTAGTGTTGTTAAGATGAATAGAAAACAGGGGACGATGTGATTTACTCAAAAATTCTCTCTACAATTGGGACTCACACAAAAAAACATAATTTATTTTCAAATCTAAAAATATAATATTTATCGACATTAAATTTAGAAAACATACCCTTCTTAACCAATTCTACATTTTATTGTTAATCTTGATCTTCCTTATAATCTTGCTTAATTTTTTTGATATAGACTATTATACTAAATTCTAAAACAAAATAGATGATGTTACTTTATCCATAAATTCTATGTCAGAATTAATCAAATCAATATCTGAAGGGTCATGTTCTAGTTAATGAAAAATTATTTTTCCACCTCAAAGCATTAGATACTTTATTTTATTTTCTAGGATGATAATGAATTATGAAGTCATAATCCTTTATCAATTACATCCAAATCCTCTCTCTAATGTTCAACTCTTTTTTAGTGAATATATTCTTCAAAATTCTATGATTATTATTCATTTCACACATTGATCAATATAAATACTATCAACATATTTCTAAAGAAAACACTACTTCATTCTATTCGAGGTCATGTGCAGAATAATTTTTCTTAAGTGTCTTCAATTGATTTGAAGCATAAGCAATTATGTGACCATTCTACATCTTTAATGGCCTGAAGGCATTTTTTTTATTTTGATAATCCACCTTTCAAGGGTAAAGGTGTAAGCCTTACAAATCCCAAAGGCTTGGAGACAATTACATAACCCGTATATATTAGAGGAAATCACCCAGACAAGACAACTTGAAACTGCTCCTACCCAGCATATGTTATGATATGTCAGCACTCCAACTTCTCGAGGCTGATTAGCTAGTTGTCCTTTATGTAGAGTTGCACTGGTGTGGACCTGATGGTAAATTAATACCCTCTTGTTCTTCCAATTCCGGTTAGCTCTGTTCTGGTAAATGTGCCTTCTCTAATCTTCATCAGGAGCCTTGTCCCTTGTAGTCTGACTGGTACATCTGCATATTCATGTATCCTGAAGACCTTGGTGTGTCTCGAAGGACTTATGGTGGCCCAAAGGCCTTGAGAGACAACTGGACCAAAGGCATCGGGTGGCCTGAAAGCCTTACAGGATCTGAGAAGAAAATCGGTGGCCCAAAGGCCCAGATGTATGAATAGTTTCTGCTACTAGAGTACTGAATAGTTCCTCCTACAATATTTCTACAGTTCCAACTATAATACTGCTACGGTAACCTGTAAAAATTTCTCCACTCGGATTTGATCTCTGGTCTCTTAGATGCACTTGTCGAGTCCTCACCAACTGGGTTGAGGCTCTTGTGCACGTGACCATTATATATCAGGATAAAACCAAGTTCTTTTAATAAATAATCACTATATATGATAATGTCACCATTTTTTTATGGAATAAACAAAACTGGAGCACTAACCAATCTTATTTTCTATTCTGGAAAATAGTCATCACATTATTTTTTCCAAATGAACTTAACTCCCTTTCGTGTTAACTTAGGTAGTGGGATTGATAATACTTAAATATTTTCAACAAACCACCAATTATATCTTGATAATATATGAAAACTATAAATATCAGTAACTTTCGAATGCCTTGGCCTTTCATCAACCAGTTTAGTTTTATCAAGATCAATTACTATGTCATCGTTATTTACAATGTGTCCAAGTGATGAATTATTCTACAACCAAAAAATAACATATGCTAAATTTTCTATAAAAATTGTTTTCATTGAGGGTTTATAGAAAAATCCTTAGATTTTATTCATGATTCTTATAACTTTTTAAATAAATCAACATTTCATCAATAAAAACAACCTCAAACTTATACATATATTCATGGAAATATCTATTCGTAAGATCCATAAATGTAGTTGGGGTATTTTTCAACCAAAATGAAGTAACCACAAAATCATAATGCTTGTGTCTAGTATAATTTTTTTAGAATTTCATCCTCCATAATGTTTAGCTAATAGTACCCAGACCATAGGTAAACCTTTGAAAAATATTGATCCCCTGAGAGATGATCAATCATATCATCAATATGAGGTAATGAATACATATTCTTAATAGTATTTTTATTCAAGTATCTATAATAAATGAAAAACCTCATAGATATATTTTTTATTTTTAAGAAATAAGACAAGATAACCCCATGGTGAAATTCTAATATGAATGAATCCTTTATCAAGAAAATAATATAGCTATTTTTTTTCAATTCCAGAAGTTCAACATGGTTCTTTCAATAAGGGTTTTTTGAAATTATCTTAGCATTAGGAAATAAGTTAATAATAAATTAAATTTTTTGATCAAGTATAACACTTGGAAACTCATCATAAAAAACATCTAGGTATTATTTTACTATTATAATATCATTAATCTAAACAGTTCCTTTATTTTTAACAATATATTCCTGATAAATTTCATTTTATTCTTTTAAAAGTTTCTCACCTTCTTGATATGTTATCAAAGGTATTGGTTAATTATTTTTTACAAAATGAAACTCTTTTTGAGGAACAAATTCTTTATCTTTAAAATCTATCATAGCATGGTAAAAGAAGAGCCATTTCATACTTAGAATAACATTAAACTCTATTAGAGGAAATACAAAAAGGTTTTTTGGTAATGTGTTTCCCCAAGATTCAAATGGAATATTCTTATAATTTATTTTTGTATTAATACATCCCCAAGATGTTTTTAAAATATTTTCTTGATTCATTTCTTGAGTTGGAATTTCTAATTTAAAAGAAAATTTCTCAACAATTAAAGAATTTTTAGAGCCCAAATCATATAAGACATTAGAATAATATGAATAAATAGGAAATGTATCTGATACCACTTTTCATGATGGACCAACATTTGATAAAGTTTTTGTAAAGGATTTCACCACACCTTTCTGCTTATAGTTAGGATAATTCCCATCATTAAGATTTTAATTTGTACATGTATGTTCATAATGACCCGTTTTATTACATGTAATGTACCAAAATTCCATGGAATTTTTTTTCAAATTTAAATAGGAATTTTACAACACTAGGCTCTAATACAGCACGTAATTTCGATACCTGGAGTGGTTGGAATGGATTTTCAAAAAAATTTAATGTTTATTAATTAAACGTGTAATAGGGTTTTTCTATATTGTGAACTAGTGCTCAGATCAAAAATATGATGGCACTGTTGAACTCTGAATGGTGGGATCATCCTATAAAGTGCCTAACATTGGCTAGTGTGGGACAATAGTGGAAGTTAGTTTTGGGCCATAATTAAAATTATTATTTAACAATTACTTTATTTTCAAATTCTCATAAATCCTAAATGGTAACTCATATTGGAAATCAAAGAGTACTGTTGAGCTCATGAGTTAATGTTTCCCTTAGGTAGAGCTTAACCTCGACCGGAATGGGTTGAGGGTGAAAGTTAGTTTTTGAGTTTTTCTTTAAGAGAATTAAAATTTCATAGGTGTGTGGTTTTGGAAATATCTAAACGCATACCTAGATTGAAAATATGATGGCACCATTGTGTCTGGAATAATGACATTACCTAATAATGGACATAACATCGACCAGTGCGGATTGACCGAAAAAGTTATTTTTTGGACCTTTTAAAGAAAAATTTAAAAATAAAATAAACTTGTATTATTTTATTTTTATGAGTTTTTAAATAATTTCATCCAAATAGTTTTCCATCCAAGTGAAACTGAATATTCTATTTCATTAAATGAAATAACGTAAAAACGTTGTAACGTAGTGTAGCAGAAAACACAGAATCATGATTTGCCATTTAATGGATTAGTAAGGATCCAAGGTTAGAAAAAGGATGCTAGATTCTTCTAAAAATCCATGAATAATTCATTGGAGAATGACCAATGATGGCAAGGAATACTCTCCAATGATGAACTCTGACAGACTGAGAAGAGGTGATGACGCCTTTGGAAATCGGAACTGGGACCAGAGATCGATGATCTCAAAATGACGACAACGCGAAGACGTTCTTTGTCATCGAAAGAACCTTTTGATGTAGGGGATTTTATTTGAATTAAATCCTCCCCCATACTATGTTTTAAACAAAAAATGTACATCAACCCAAAAATAATTTGACTCGTAAAAATAATTTGACTCGTAGTTTTATTTTTCTTGTGGGATGATTTTTTTTGTTTTCTCAATCCTTCTAACACATCATGTTGAGGATGAAATGAACAAACAGTCGAGGTTCTATCCTCAGGTTGATTATTGTGCTCCCCCTGCGTTATTTGTGTTCTTTGTGGGTTGGCTAATGGTAAATAATTGTGCAACCATCCATGGTACAATGATCCAACATCACGGATCAGGTACAGACATGGAACGACAAAGCAACGATGATGACCGATGGTGGGTGGACTGAAGCGGTGTTTGAAATTCTGGCAATCGATCACTTTTTGGCAGAAGGGAGCGTAAGGGAGTCATCATCCATAGGAAGTAAAGAATGCGAATCAAGGGTTTCGTAATACACAAAGGATAAAACAAAAGACCACTGATGTGTGTCCAATAGTCTGTGGAAAATTTTGTCAGACCGCCAGCACCAGGGTCGACGGTGGCAGCCATTCGGATGCCCCATGGAGGAAGTCACAGCCCCCAATTGAGGCATGAATTGGACCATGTATCTTTACCACGGTTCGCGCTAGGATAAATGATCTGTGAAGATGACTGGTCAGAGCAGTGGTTCCAGCTTGTGCCACCTGAGGAGAAATGGATGCGGCCTTTTCCACATTTTAGCGGAAGAGTTGGCCCACTCAAATAGTGGGTCGGGTTGCTGCGGGTGGATCACGCCCTACTAGGCAAGCCGGACTAGCGGCCCAATGGTCTGAGCCTAGTGGTTTGAGCTTCCCCCCCCCCCCAGTCTAGGCAAGGCCCATTAGGCTAGGTTGGGTCTATGGTCCCCACATCAGGTCGATTTGACCTGACCGGGTTGGCGCAGACCTAAACACCACCATCCCCCATTTCACAAAAATGCCCGTAACATTCAAACCGAGATTATGTTTGATGATTCGTCTATATAATTGGGACCCTTGTGGTGATAAGGTCCTTTTGAGACAATATATGTAAGTTTTTTACAAGGTTAGGGGACAACCTCTTTGTTTTTAAGAGTACGCTCTCCCTGTACGGGCAGACTCTAGGTATAATTAGGGTGATTATTTTGTTGAGATTTTAGGATAGTTACTCCCTTTATTACTCAAGGTGTGGGTACTATTTATTCCTCTAATCTAGTAGAGATGGTACTCCCCAAATTTTTGGGCATGGGATCTCAGATATATTTTTAATTGAAGAGTCGGTACTCCCCTGTCGTGCCAAGGAGCATGTCCTCTATCCTTGGAGTCAGTACTCCCCTATTGGATTAGTGTGTGGGGTCCTATATACCTAGAACTTATAGAGTCAGTACTCCTCTACCGGGTAGGGATCGGTCCTCTATTACAGTAGTCAGTACTCCCCTAACGTTCAAGGGTGCGGGTCCACCTTACATAGTTCTACGGTAGAGTAGTTACTCCCCTATCATGCCAGAGAATGGGTCCTCATGCAAGGGTTAATACTCCCCTTACATACTAGGGAGAAGGTCCCCTTAGTGAACAAACTAGTGTATTTGATACTCCGCTACAGTTTCAGGGTGCGGTTCCACCACATGTGATCGAATAGAGTCGGTACTCCCCAACTCAGTAGGGTGTGAGCATTCTATTATAGGATTCGGTACATCCCAAACATATCCGGGCACGGGTCCTCCGCACGTGAACTGGCCGAGCCAGTACTCCCCTATTGCACTAAGGTGTGGGTCCTCTAGTCATTGATTTAAACTCCCCTACTGGGTAGGGTGTGGGTACTCGATTGGAGATAGATCTCCCTTAGTTTTCTGACACAGTAGTGAGGAGTGGGCCCATCCACTTGATGAAAACGATACTTATATAAGAGTTAGTGATCCCTCGACAGATTGAGGTGTGGGGATCTCTTTATAGAAGAGATAGAGGTTTCTTGAGATGGTTATGGATCCCTCTCATGTGTAAACTAGTGAGGTCGAGGCTCTTCATTTGGGTTTACTTAGTCTTGCATGCGGCACATGAGTGTGACAACTTAAACTATTCTTTCGGACACTAGAGTTGGACCTAGTAGATTGTTCTCGATGGGGAACTTTTTCTTGGATGTACCATTAATTATGGAAGGATTATACTTGATGGAGTGTATCTTTCGGATCTGTTCTGTCATGGATGGTTGAGCTCGTGGATTGTGATCTTCTAGTTTGTGTTTTATGACATGAGCCTTTAATGGGAATCCTGAAACTGGTTGTGTGGTTGGGACCACTCCAATGGCCTAAAGGCCTTCATTTTCTATTGATTTTTAATAATCCACATTTCAAGGGGTGAGGTGGAACCCTTAAAAGGCCCATAGGCATAATTATTACATTACTAGTAGGCCTTATAAGAATTTATATCCCATAGATATCAAACATTACATACAACCCAGACTAACTACTTGGAACTGCTCCTCCTCAGCATCTTCATTGTGAAATCAGCACTCCACCATCACATGGCTATTCGGCTAGTCTTTCCCGTGCATGCATAGGCTTGTCTCGATGGAAGGTGTCATACCCTCTTATTCTTGCAATTCATTTATCTTATGCTATGGTGAAAGATCTTTCTCATCCTCTTTCTAGAGATTCTTCCTTGTAGGTTGTCTGGTTTTCATCTACACTTAAGTTGTCCCGAAGGCCTTGAGGTGGCCCGAAGGACTTACGGACCTAAAGTCCTTGGGGGTTGAAGGCCTTAAAGGACACGAGGAACAAATAAGTGGACCGAAGGCCCAAACGGGGGAAAATTCATGGATTATATAGTGCCAATTAGTACCTACTAAAGTTCCCTATACAGTACTACTATAGTAACCCAGAAATTTACCTCTACCTAGATTTGATCCCGATTCACTTAAATTCACTTAAAGAGTCCTCACCAACTGGGTTGAGGCTCATGTGCTGGTTGGGACCACATGTTTTCTTAGTGGATGATACAAGTACATCTGGATGTTCATGGTATATGTATGGGCATATACCCAAGTATAGATGACTATGCATTATTTTGTGGTTTTTCTCTTCTACTTTACCTTTGTGGTTTCGGGGTCCCATATTGAGTATTGTTTTACTCACCCCTACACGGGATTTTACCACACGTGTCATGTTTTTTGAATAATATTTATGCTTTGAAAATGTCCAGGGAGGCCTAGGACCTGGTAGTGTTCAGTGAGATTAGATAGAAGAGGTGTACTTCTACCGCTTTATGCAGCTACCTTTCAACTACCCTCCAGGTTGGATTCCCGGAAGATGAGCTTCAAGGACTTGTAGTTTTACTTTTTTTCTATTTTTATTTTTGTGGGATTGTATACTGGCCCAGGTTTCCACCCTGTACTTTACATTCCATTGTACTCTAGTTGTTTCTTTAATTAGTGGATTTCATGCATGGTTTCTTTGGCTATTACTTTTTAATACCTTTGGTTGGGATTTGTGTGTGTGTGTGTGTAAAGGTACTCAGGAAAATGCCTCAAAAATGTGAGATAATCCCTTAGGTGCTATTCGTCAGCCCTTAGGATTTGGTAGGTGGGATTGGGGTAGTCATGGAACGGGTCCCGGGGGATGGGTCGTGACAATTTGGTATCAGAGATGGTCGGTTTGACCTTAAAGACTGGGGGTCTGTTGTCTATTGTTTTGGGCAACAAAGTTAACTATTTTGAGTTTGGATTTCAGGCCAGGGACTCCAATGTTGGTGTGGTGGCTGATGTATCCATAAAACAGGACTCTGGACACCTATTTTATGACTCGGTGCATGAAAACACTCATTATGGGGAAATAAAGGGAACATGCATCATGTAGGAATGGTTGTTCTTTCCATGTCCTTCTTGAGTAAATTCTCCAGATATACTCATTAATTGTGGTTGATCATGATATATTTTAGGATTCCACCACAAAAAAAGCTATATAGGATTCTATAATGTGATTTTGATGATGATCCACCACAAGTAGAGGCTTTAGTCTAGGGCACTAAATATGTGGCGTTACATCCGGGTGGTAAACCAGTGATGCAGCCACCCATCGATCAGTAGTTTCTAATGACTCTACTAGTGGAGGATGTGTGTAGGATGAGTGCACTACATGAGTTCTAGATGCAGAGACCTCCCAGGTTCTGAAGCAAGACAGATCCTCAGGTAGCTAAGGATTGGCTTGAGGTGGTTACATGAGTGTTCCTCCTAGTGTGGACACCTTTTGACCGGATGGATGTACTTGACGTGAGACTTATACATGGAATAGTGGGATGATGGTGGGGCTTAGTGGTCTAGATTTATGACGAAGCAACCATCACTTGGGTTGACTTTGAGAACCTCTTCAGGGAGGACTTCGTTCCGAAAAATTTATGATATATGTGTATACAGAAGTTGTTGCACCTACGACAGGTCATCAAGATGTTAACAAATTAATCATAAAGAATTAAAGATAATTCTCACTACTCTAAATATATGGTGTGCGACCCTTACTTCTGGTCTCGTACCTTTGAGTAGGGACTACACCGGGAGATCATGGCGTTAGTGATAACCCTTAGCATTCTAACATATCCTAGGGTACTGGAGATAGCCCTAGCGGTTGAGAGCTACATGACGGAGGAGAAGATGGATGTGACCAACAACATAGGTCATGAGGTAGAGGCATATGATGGATCTAACAGATGACAGGTGAGAGGAGCGTGGCGTAAGAGGCATAACCACTCCTGAACACAGACATGTGGGTCTGTGGCATAGGACCAACACCAAAGAGAAAATCCACAGTAGGAGAGGTAGTGTTACGCCTAAAATGAACAGAGGGATATTTATCGATATTGTGTGACCCACTATGTTGCTAAGATGGATTCATAAGATGAGCCTCCTTGGAAGAGACATTGCTTGGAGTAGGGTGTTCTGTAAGATGATGAATGAGGCAGAGGAGCTAGATGAGCAGTAGGAGGCAGTCCATGCATGGATCAGGGAGATGGAGGATGTGGACGAGGACAAATACATTAGATCATGGATTATAACCAAGAATATTTATAATAAATACAAGGTATGATTTGTTTCTTTTCTTTTGGATTCCTTATTAAATAGGTGCAGGTGTTGGGTGTCCTCCTTTTTCCATGAGTTCTGATTGAGACGTCAAGATTCCAATTGGACTATAGGTTTGACCCTCACGCTTAGAGACTCTTTATGTAGGAGACATGTTGATCACACACTAGTTTTGATTGTGTGAACTGACTCTTGAAGGTGAGATTTGTAGTTGGTATCTCTTAGTCGTGGCATCGAGGCCTTACGACGTCATTCTTGGTATAAACTGCTACCGTTCATACCCGGATTAACATTATTAGGAAAAGTATGTGGTGTATCCTCAATGGTGAAAAATAGGTTTTCCTTCTTGTGAAAGGAAAACTCAGGTAACATATGGTGGACTCTCGAGAACAGTCACGTTTAGGGGCATTCCAATGTGGAAGAGTTAGACCCCATGATGTTTCCACATTATGGAATAGTTGTTACAGTCCATACTCAAGTGAGATACCACTAGTGAATGTGGCCGTGATTCAGTTTTTGTCGGTTGTGTGGCCACTGGAGGTTATATATAGAGGTCCTTGTAAGACCCAATGTCTGCTCATGGGCATCCCTATTTTGTTCGTAATTACCCCTGTGTGTCTAGCGTCATCCTTGAACGCATAATGTTTGTGGAGGATTTAGTACAGTTCTTCAAGGGGTGGATGTGAATTATGGGTTTCTATTTGTATCTACATAAGGTTAGATTGGAGGTGATCCACTATACCCCATGACTACAAATGGATTGGAGTGCTTAGTTATTTTCCCACATGTCATAGCTAAAGAGATGTGTCCTAGTTTTTTCATGATGTTGACCTAGTAGAAGTTGGACTTGAAAGTGGTTGATCTCGGTGGTTCCTTGAGGTGTGTGATTTTATGTAGCACAGAGACCCTTGATGAACTCATTTTTCTTTCCTTAAGGATGGGACTTTTGTAGAGACCCGAAGCCTGACGTACATGGACATTACATTACTTTTGCGGAATAATTAGTACATAATAAAAACACACACACAAGGACCGTAATAGTTTAGTGTCTTTGGAAACTCAGAATATAATCTTCTAATCATGGTGAAAGATCTTCAGCATCTCCCATAAAGATCTCCTTTTTTTAAACCTAATTCCTTTATTTATGTCCTGGAAAAAAACAAAAAAGGGTGATCTCAAATGCTCAGTAAGGGTAAACAAAATAAATATCAATCACGTCATATTCATAAGAACATATCTTTTGGAAATCTTAACCTGCAAAAGAGATCATAATTTCATAATATGGGATAAATCTTAGTAGTGAAATGTAATCCCAATAATCATAACTTAAAACATGAAACTTTGTGGAATACACACATAATCATAGAGAATAATTTCTTGTTAGTCAAGACTCATTTCCAAGACTATCTTAGTGGACAAAGTCCCTTTCTGAACCGAGTTCATTCCTCGTTTCAGTCCTGTTTCACTGAACCGGTATAACCTACCGTTCTAGCCATGTCTATCTCATGAGATATAAAATATTTACCCAATTCATTGGAGAGAGATATAGGTCCCACCCATCTCATAATGATACCATTCTTATGTGTGCCACAAAATCATAAATCATACATCATTGCATAACCCATGTAATAAAAATGAGAATCTTAAACATAGTGATATCATAAAACAATTCATATCAGATAAAGGAATTAATAAAACTAATTCCATCACAATATAATCAAATCAATGTAATAATAGGGATAGAAACATAACCCTTTATTATCTTAGATGGAAAATAATTTTGATAAAACACTTGAACTCCATTCTTGAGGAAAATATCCTTTCTTCTTCAAAAACACTTTTCCATTCATAACATGTCATACAATTCTAAACTAAAAGAAGTTGATTAAAAATAAACTTGAAAACTTGTAAAGGAATCTTCTTGGAAATAATGTTTTAAAAATCCATTCATGCCGTATAAGTTAAAATAAACATTCTTCGTACTTTTGTCAGAAAAGTCAAAAAGTACCTCGTACGAAAAACGAAAAAAGATTCCTTTCATATCTTTTAATAAAAACTCACCGAAGGGTAAAATTGGGCTGAAACAATTGTAGGTGTATGGAAATAATATTAAATATTGCGGAAACATGGATGTGGATGATAAAATACACCCCAGTAAATACCAAAGTATAAACAATCTCAGATAAAAATGAGATTGTGACATTCCCCTTATCTTATGTCCGATATGCTTTGTACGTATCCGAACCTCCTGTATAATGATTTAAATAATGTCATCAACTAATTACAGAATCATATTCATTGTTATGATATCATATATGGTTCACTTATAACTTTATATTACCCGTTCTTTTGTAAATTCCATGTTAAAGAAGCGTTTTGGGTAAAATCATTTCATTTATCGTAGGTGTTTGGACTTGTTGTTCTTGACATTATTATTACTTATATCATGATTTAATTACTTCCAGAATATAAAACATGATTTATATATAATATATATTCAATATATATATATATATATAATATATAGATAAATGAAATGAAACACACCGTTCATGGAGACGGTAGTCTGTACGTATGCATGAACGCTGTTTTCCTTTCCTTATTGCCTTGAATGGAAGTAAGTAGATGAAATACATATATATATATATACATAAATACAGTAGATTTAACATGTCATATATTTCATTATTATTTATTATATATACTTTATAATCATTAATGAATGGTTAATGTCGAGAATGAATCTCATCGCGTCGTGGAGACGGTAGTCCGTACGTACGCACGAGCGATGATATCGTTCTCATGATCGTGAACTTGTGTTGAAGTGTATGTATACTATTTCAGTATCAATATAACTTTATAATAATCATATATAGTTACTCATTACACCATTATACCCATCCAATTAAGGTGGTGGCGGAAAATAGATTACACTACGACGTGGAGACGGTATTCCGTACGTACGCACGCGCGGTGATTTCCTTTTTCCGTAGGATGGATAGAAGGTTAATTAGATTTGTTTCATATTTATAATAACATATCAGTATATAAGAAATAATTATGTTATAACTTTATCCTGAAACAACTAAAGAAGAAGAAGTTGAAGAAGAAAGAAATTGAAAAAGATCGGTAATGGATATTACCTCTTTTTGACGCGCCTTTTCTTAACCTCCACTTAAAGAACTAAGGATGGTATTTGAAGAATACCAGGACCTCTAAGATGATACTAGGGAAGTGGAGAAGATAATGTGGCAGGGTTTGGCCGAGCATGAAGGCTCAAAGTGGTGTGAGGAAGAGGGGGAGGAGGTTCCCTTTTATAAGGGAGGAGAGGGGCACCTTAGGAAAATCTCAAAATATTATTTTATATTAAGGTCAAATTCGGTTTATAATGGTTTCAAAGGGTCTTATTTCTAATATAAAGTGGGTATGGGTCGAAATCCTCTCATCCCATAGGATTTAGACAAGTTTAGGTTATTATTTTAACCTTATCAATTAGATTTAACTCTAAGTTAAATAATTTATCTTTTACCGTGTCTTTTTGTTTTCTTAAACTATATGGTTAATAAACTTACCATAACAAGACAAACGAACCCCAAGTTGTTTATTATTAATATATATATCCTTATCTAAGTCATTTGGCCGAACCTTAGATTTTTAGGAATTAAATAACAATTAATAATATAATATTTGTTTTAAAAACTAATTTATGTCAATTTTGACACTATTTGGTACATAATTTTTATGAAATTAATAAAAGAATGATGAGTTCAAACCAAGTTACTTATATCAACAATAACCTGTAATACTAACCTAGAAAATTAATTTAAGTCATAAAAAGTCTCAAATTACATTTATTTGGGCATTTATAACATCAATTATGTCAATATTTCATTAATAAGACAATTATTACATCATCTTTGTGTCATAATAAATGATAATTATTTAATCCCTAAAAATTCTAAATAAATTACTATGATGTATATAATTGTATTATATTTCTGGAGACTATTCATTTTCGAAGTTTCATGAAGTTTATAACTAAATTATAATTATTATACTTATAAGATTTAAGAAAGTGACATGTTGTCACATTCATTGGTTTTAATAATAATTAAATTATTTTCATAGACAAAATTCCATAAAATGAATCTAATCCGACCCTTAGTTTATATGGGTCTACTTTTAGATATCCAATAGGATTTTTCCAAGTTTTAGGGTAATTTTATAATCTTATATTTACCCTTAATTACCCGATTTACCTTTAACTATAGTAAATAAAATTTACCGTAGTAACTATTCACAATGCCCAAAAATAAAAAGTAGATTATTAACATAATTTGGAACAAATGATTCCAAATATGGAATCCATTTTTCCAAATTCAATACACAAAAGATGCAGAAAATAAAATAAAATTAATCCTGTTGTTGAAAGAAAACGGGTTTTTCTTTAAAACATTGCAAAAGTTTGAATTGATTTAACCTACGAATTCAAGGTAAAATAAATTATAATGACATAAATTATATTAAATGGTAAAAATATATTATATTTATACTTTTAAACCATTCAATATTATAATTTAACCACATAAGATATTACGATGAAAAATGTTGTTTTTAATTAAAATATAGCGTGTTTTTACTATTCATTAAAATATGAAAGTTATCGGAAAAATATCGAAACTTTATCTAATGTAAATTTTTATATCCTGATTCAAAAGAAGAATTTTATTTTGTCAAATTGAACATATAAATATGTCAAAACTAGATTTAAAGTGGGTGCGTCATCAAAAGGCGGCAAAACTGCATTTTTTGAAAAATACTTATTTTAACCAAAAAATTTGTTTTGTTCTTATACCATGTTCTAGAAAATATGTAAGATGAATAATAATGTTATAAAATTCAAAATTTAGTTAATACTATTCATAACGGCTAGTTCATGACAATATTATAATAATATATCGTTGTTTATTAAAACCCGGTATTGCGTACAACACACGCTATCGAGGAAGGTCGCGATTGCGTGTAATGCAAGCCAAGTCTGGGTTGCGTGTTGTGAAAGAATCCTTCGTTGTTTCGTATAACAGAATCCAACCATATTTCATTTATACATTGAATATATATAAATATATACTCAATGTTGCGTAGAATAACTATTATCAAAATTGTGTGTAACACAGTCCAAGAATAGTGTTGTGTATACTGCAAGCTAATACGGTGTTGCGTATAGCGCAAGGTAATCTTGGTGTAGAATACAACACAAGACATTAATGAAATTAAAAGAATATTTTTCATAAAATATCGGGGTGTTACATTCTATCCCCCTTAAAATGAATTTTGCCCTCGAAATTCGTCGGGGTTATAAATGGTTTACTACTCAAAAGTTTGTTTAATAGAAACCCACATCGTAAAAAAGAATACCAAAACATGGATTTAAAAACAAAAGTATGAAATGTAACAGTTACCCAAATTAACTCATCACTGGGTTTCCACGTAGGAGAACATAGGTGAAAATATGGATATGGAAGAAAAATCTAACCATCAAGTTCTGATGGAGATTGGTAGAGAACATGGCTATGAAAAATCCAACAATCGCAAAGCCATAAATTTGTGATGATCTAGGGTACCATCTGATTCATCAGATATAAGATCACTAGGACAACATTTTTGGTTTTCAATGTCATTTCCCTAAAGTTGAAAATTTTGAATTAGAAGAAATACTTACTTGATTTTGGTACAATCTCACTGTTGTTCGTGCTTTGAACAATTTCCACTTCATCTATTAAAGAAATGAAGTTGAATTTGTTATTCGTGAAGTGTTAACAGATCATGTGATATAATGATGGGTCATTCCATCTGTTTCAAACAAAAGTTTAGCAATAGTTATCAAATATATGTAAGTCCGTCTTTGGTGAGGTTAATCATATACGATTCCAAAAATGAACTTATACTTCATATATCACACCGCTTAATAAAATAAAATTAGTTTCTACTAAACATGGACTTTCTGTAGGACAGTGGTATGCGATAAAGGCCCGTCGCACTTTAGTTGTGGGTTCGATTCCCACAGCCTTGGCCGACGCGATGGGTTGTCACACATCCTGCAGGTTGTCCTTTTTCTAAAACTACATTATTATAACATCCCATCAAAAATATCAAAAAAAGTTTTATCCTTAAACAATACTAACTTATGTCCAACATAATCCATTCCAATCTTTAGGTTTATCTAAAATACTTCGGTCTAAGCTCATAATATAGAGAAAATGATCACGTGAATGCTATCATTTATCCCTCATATATCTTGTTCGTCACATTCCAGTCATGTGAATACCATAATCATGTAATCTCTTGAAAAATGAATACCCATTGAATATTAGTGAAAACATGAGTGCTGTCAAAAGATAACTCTTTCCACATACCAAAATCCTCAAAATTCTATATACTTAGTCCTTATATCAATCATGATCTCATGAATACAATCAAACATCTCATTATCTTCTTGTCCCTTCATTATGCGCATATCATCTACTTTCCACAAATATTTCAATAACTTTTTTTTCCTGGTTACCAGTATCATATAATTATTGAAAACCAATACATAGATATTCCAAAATTCCACAATACCATAAATGAGATTCCATGATACTATTTTGAAATCCCATTACATAAACACTTAATCATTCCACCACATCGTTGTCATATTCAACATCGCCAATAGTGATCGCATGTGACTTCCCTTTGTCCTTTGCCTTAAGCGGTTGCTCATGTCGATCATCACTAACCCTTGGATTAGGGCATTTATTAGTATAATTCCCCATTTACTTGCACTTGAAGCATTGAAGTGTTGGTGGTGCGTTCTCTGTAGTGTTTGTTTATTCACATCATTTAAAACCCTTTTTCCATTACTTCGACACTCAGCTGCTCGATGACCTTCTTTTCCACACTTAAAACATTTTCTAGTCCCTTTAAGACAATCTCCACCATGCTTCTTTTCACACTTTGTGCATAAGGAAACATTCATCTTCTTTTCACCATTATTCTGAGATTTCTCCTTGAACTCCATATTTCATTTCTTGTCAAAACCATGAGATGGATATGTAACACCAACTTCCATTCCTACCTTGATAGCACAATGCACAATTTCTTCATAGCTACTGAAGTCTCTTATAGCTAATGCCCTTCTAAGACTTGATTTTAAGCCACTGAAGAATCGATCAACTTTACTTTCAGGTTGGATGATAAATCCAGATACATACCTTGCAAGCCTTGTAAAATTAGCTTCGTATATACCAACAGATTCATCATCCTTTTTCTTTAGTTCAAGAAACTCCTTCTCCATCTTTGTTCGAAGAATACGAGGGAAGTACTTATTGAAAAATAAGTTCTTGACCTCGTCCCATTCCATGGACTCAATTTCATCTCTTTGCATCGTATTCTTGATAAGATTCCACCATTGATTAGCTTCACCTTCCAAACGATATACTGATAAGATGACTTTATCATGTTCAGAACATTGAAGAACTGAAAATACCTTTTCAGTGGTACTGATCCATTTTTCGGCAACAAGTGGATCGGAAGACCCACTGAAAGAAGGTGGACGTTGCCTCATGAAGGACTCAATAGAATATTGTTCCCTTCTCTACTCATTTGGAAGTCCAGAATGATTCATAGCTTGTGTAAGTATAGCAATAAGATTTTGCACTACATCTCCCATAACATTTGTTTGTTCAGGAGGACAATCATTGCATTGTCCATTATAGTGACAAACACGGTTCCTTCAGGTTCCAGCCATCATCTAAAACCCAAAAAGAATAGTGTGAGAGGAAAAAATCATGCTAGGTAAAACAACATAGTAAAGGGGGAGCACCCTCAATATCTAACATCATAGGTTAAATTATAATATCATTACCGTAGTTCTAGGACTATATCCTATACGTATACTTATCCTTAGGAACATCCCTAGACATACCTTAGAAATATCTCTAGGGATATCACTAACATTTTCACATCCTAGTTTCTAAAGGTTGACTAAACCTTTCATATGATACCAACTGTAGAGACCCGAAGCCTGACGTACATGGACATTACATTACTTTTGCGGAATAATTAGTACATAACAAAAACACACACAAAAGGACCGTAATAGTTTAGTGTCTTTGGAAACTCGGAATATAATCTTCTAATCGTGGTGAAAGATCTTAAACATCTCCCATAAAGATCTCCTTTTTTTAAACCTAATTCCTTTCTTTATGTCCTGGAAAAAAACATAAAAGGTTGAGCTCAAATACTCAGTAAGGGTAAACAAAAGAAATATCAATCACGTCATATTCATAAGAACATATCTTTTGGAAATCTTAACCTGCAAAAGAGATCATAATTTCATAACATGGGATAAATCTTAGTAGTGAAATGTAATCCCAATAATCATAACATAAAACATGAAACATTGTGTCATACACACATAATCATAGAGAATCATTTCTTGTTAGTCAAGACTCATTTCCAAGACAATCTTAGTGGACAAAGTCCCTTTCTGAACCGAGTTCATTCCTCGTTTCAGTCCTGTTTCATTGAACCGGTATAACCTACCGTTCCAGCCATGTCTATCTCATGAGATATAAAATCTTTACCCAATGCATTGGAGGGAGATATAGGTCCCACCCATCTCATAATGATACCATTCTTATGTGTGCCACAAAATCATAAATCTTACATCATTGCATAACCCATGTAATAAAAATGGGAATCTTAAACATCGTGACATCATAAAACAATTCATATAAAATAAAGGAATTCATAAAAATAATTCCATCACAATATAATCAAATCAATGTAATAATAGGGATAGAAACAGAACCCTTTATTATCTTAGATGGAAAATAATTTTGATAAAACACTTGAACTCCATTCTTGAGGAAAATATCCTTTCTTCTTCAAAAACACTTTTCCTTTCATAACATGTCATACAATTCTAAAATAAAATAAGTTGATTAAAAATAAACTTGAAAACTTGAAAAGGAAGCTTCTTGGAAATAATGTTTTAAAAATCCATTCATTCCATATAAGTTAAAAAAACATTCTTCGTACTTTTGTCGAAAAAGTCAAAAAGTACCTCGTACGAAAAACGACAAAAGATTCCTTTCATATCTTTTACTAAAAACTCACCGAAGGGTAAAATTGGATTTAAACAATTGTATGTGGATGGAAATAATATTACATATTGAGGAAAAATGGATGTGGATGATAAAATACAACCCAGTAAATACCAAAGTATAAACAATCTCGGATAAAAATGAGATTGTGATATTTCCCTTACCTTATATCCGATATGCTTTGTACGTATCCAAACCTCCTGTATAATGATTTACATAATGTCATTAACTTATTAAAGAATCATATTCATTGTTATGATATCATATATGGTTCACTTATAACTTTATATTACCCGTTCTTTTGTAACTTCCATGTTAAAGAAGCGTTTTGGGTAAAATCGTTTCATTTATCGTAGGTGTTTGGACTTGTTGTTCTTGACATTATTATTACTTATATCATTATTTACATACTTCCAGAATATAAAAAATGATTTATATATCATATATATTCAGTATATATATATATATATAATAGATAGATAAATGAAATGAAACACACCGTTCATGGAGACGGTAGTCCGTACGTACGCATGAATGCTATTTTCCTTTCCTTGTTGTCTTGAATGGAAGTAAGTAGATGACATACATATATATATACATAAATACAGTAGATTTAACATGTCATATATTTCATTATTATTCATTATATATACTTTATAATCATTCATGAATGGTTAATGTGGAGAATGAATCTCATCGGGTCGTGGAGACGATAGTCCGTACGTACGCACGAGCGATGATATCGTTCTCATGATCATGAACTTGTGTTGAAGTGTGTGTATACTATTTCGGAATAAATATCACTTTATAATAATCATATATAGTTACTCATTACACCATTATACCCATCCAATTAAGGTGGTGGCGGAAAATAGATTACACCACGGCGTGGAGACGGTATTCCGTACGTACGCACGCGCGGTGATTTCCTTTTTCCGTAGGATGGATAGAAGGTTAATTAGAGTTGTTTCATATTTATAATAACATATCAGTATATAATAAATAATGATGTTATTACTATATCATGAAACAACAAAAGAAGAATAAGTTGAAGAAGAAAGAAATTGAAAAAGATCGGTAATGGATATTACCTCTTTTTGACGCGCCTTTTTTTAACCTCCACTTAAAGAACTAAGGATGGTCTTTAAAGAAGACCAGGACCTCTAGGATGATACTAGGGAAGTTGAGAAGATATTTTTTCAGGGGTTGGCAGAGCTTGAAGGCTAAAAGTGGTGTGAGGAAGAGGGGGAGGAGGTGCCCTTTTATAAGGGAGGAGAGGGGAACCTTAAGAAAATCTCAAAATATTATTTTATATTAAGGTCAAATTCGGTTTATAATGGTTCCAAAGGGTCTTATTTCGAATATAAAGCGGGGATGGGTCGGAATACTCTCATCCCATAGGATTTAGACAAGTTTAGGTTATTATGTTAACCTTATCAATTAGATTTAACTCTAAGTTAAATAATTTAACTTTTACCGTGTCTTTTTGTTTTCTTACACTATATGGTTAATAAACTTACCATAAAAAGCCAAAAGAACACCAAGTTGTTTATTATTAATATATCTATCCTTATCTAAGTAATTTGGCCGATCCTTATATTTTTAGGAATTAAATAACAATTAATAATATAATATTTGTTTTAAAAACTAATTTATGTCAATTTTGACACTATTTGGTACATGATTTTTATAAAATTAATAACAGAATGATGAGTTCAAATAAAGTTACTTATATCAACAATAACATTTCATATTAACCTAGAAAATTAATTTAAGTCATAAAAAGTCTCAAATTACATTTATTTTGGCATTTATAACATCAATTATGTCAATATTTCATTAATAAGACAATTACCGCATCATCTTTGTGTCATAATAAATGCTAATTATTTAATCCCTAAAAATTCTAAATAAATTCCTATGATGTAGATAATTGTATTAGATTTCTGGAGACTATTCATGTTCGAAGTTTCATGAAGTTTATCACTAAATTAAAATTATTATACTTATAAGATTTAAGAAAGTGACATGTTGTCACGTTCTTTGGTTTTAATAATAATTAAATAATTTTTATGGACCAAAAGTCAAAAAAATGAATCTAATCCAACCGTTAGGTTATATGGGTCTACTTTTAGACATCCAATAGGATTTTTCCAAGTGTTAGGGTAATTTTATAATCTTATATTTACCCTTAATTACCCGATTTACCTTTAACTATAGTAAATAAAATTTACCGTAGTTACTATTCACAATGCCCAAAAATAAAAAGTAGCTTATTAACATAATTTGGACCCACTGATTCCAAATATGGAATCCATTTTTCCAAATTCAATGCACAAAATATGCAAAAATTAAAATAAAATTAATCTCGTTGTCGAAAGAAAACAGGTTTTTCTTTAAAACATTGCAAAAGATTGAATTGATTTAACCTACGAATTCAAGGTAAAATAAATGCTAATGACATACATTATATTAAATGTTAAAAATATATTCTATTTATACTTTAAAACCATTCAATATTATAATTTAACCACATAAGATATTATGATGAAAAAAGTTGTTTTTAATTAAAATATAGCGTGTTTTTACTATTCATTAAAATATGAAAGTTATCGGAAAAATATAAAAACATTATCTAATGTAAATTTTTATATCCTGATTCAAAATAATAATTTTTTTTTTCAAATTGAACATATAAACATTTCAAAACTAGATTTAAAGTGGGTGTGTCATCAAAAGGCGGCAAAACTGCATTTTTTGAAAAATACTTATTTTACCCGAAAAATTTATTTTGTTCTTATATCATGTTCTAGAAAATGTGTGAGATGAATAATAATGTTATAAAATTAAAAATTTTGTTAATACTATTCATAACGGCTAGTTCATGACAATATTATAATAATATATCATTGTTTATTAATGCCCGGTATTGCATACAACACACGCTATCGAGGAAGGTCGCGATTGCATGTAATGCAAGCCAAGTCAGGGTTGCATGTTGTGAAAGAATCCTTCGTTGTTTTGTATAATAGAATCCAACCATATTTCATTTATACATTGAATATATATATATATATACTCAATGTTGCGTAGAATAACTATTATCAAAATTGTGTGTAACACGATCCAAGAATAGTTTTGTGTATACTGCAAGCTAATACGGTGTTTCGTATAGCGCAAGGTAATCTTGGTGTAGAATACAACACAAGACATTAATGAAATTAAAAGAATATTTTTCATAAAATCTCGGGGTGTTACAACTTTTCTTTTTGGGGATGAAAATCCTTATGGTGGGGAGAATGTAACATCCAGAAATTCCATGGAATTTTTTTTTCAAATTTAAATTGTATTTTTATAAGACTAGGCTCTAAGACGGCATGTAATTCTGAGATTTAAAGACCCTAAATTTCCATGTAATTTTTTTTAATTAAATGGGAATTTTACGAGTCAGCAAAATTTGATGGCGCGTGATTCTGAGACCCGGTGTGCCTGAAATCAATTTATGAAGTTTTGTTTGGGTATGTTCAGAAAACATACGAGTGGGTTTTCCTAAATTTTGAACTGGTGCTCAGAATTGAAATCTGAGGGCACCATTGAACTCGCTGCGCTGGTATTCGCTTAAGAAGACTTTCACCTCGACGATAGTTGGTCGAGGGTGAAAGTTAGTTTCTGCGTTTTTCATGAAAATAATATAATAAAATAAGTGCATGTTTCATTTTATTTTATCTATTATAACCACCCATGTGGAGGTTGGAGGTGGGGACCACCACACTTTAACCTCCCATGACCGGTTTTGGAGGTAGGTCCCAACCGAACCTAACCTCCCACAAGTGGTTACAGTGTGGGGACTACCCAGGACTAACCCCCCCCCCCCCCCATTTAAATGAGGAAAACCTCTCAACTCCCTCATAAATGAAGGAGATCATCTTGACGTCCTCTACCATTAATGGTGACACCCCACCCCTTAATTAATGGGGTCGAACCTCCCCCATTAATTAAGTGAGCCATCTCACTTAATTGAATTCTACAATATGAATTTTAAACCCAACAAGATAAATAATAGATAATCTATTATTTGGAGGGTCTACTTATTCATTTGTTGGGAAAAGGTTGGAAAAGGAGGATTAGATCTCTTGGGAGAAAACTCTCCAACGAAGAATGATTTCACCAGTGAAGAATGCTCCAATGACAAAGAATGTCGACCTACATCAACCATATTCCTCGGAACTCTTTCCGACGAGAGACATCCTCGTCCACGGAGAATCAATTTCTGTCTTTTCCTAACGGTTTTGCTTCTTCTATGATACCTTGTCGACAAACAATGAACAAGGTAGGGATTTTATTTTAAGTTTGATATTATTCCCTTGATTTTATCCTTCTAAAAAAAGAACATGGACCAACTTATTATCAAGTTGATCCGCAGATATTTTTCCTTGTGAGTTGGGAATATTTTTTGTTAAATGAGGGATTATGGGAATTGATGTTTTTAAGATATCTTCCATGACGTTATTTTCTTCGTTCTTGTAAACTGTATGCTACCACTCTAAATGCAGAGGGTGTGGGCCAAAATAACATGGCCCGACCCCCGAATATTCTTCTTTTTGGTGTTCTTTGAAACGGTGACGAAGGTGATGAAGGCTATGGGTGCACCACCTGCGGCCTCCGAGACCCACCCCGCCTCCGTGGCGTTCCAACCGCCGGCTCAACCGCGCCCAGCACCCCGGCCATAAGCACCCCGGCCGCGCCGCCCCACCATTCCCACCGCTGCGCCGGCCGTGCCACCGTGCCACCCTACCGGTTGCATCCCCGTGCCCCAGCCGCACCCTCGTGGCACTCCGAGCCGAACCGACTCCACGCCACCGGGCCGAGCCGCCTATGTGGTGCCCTCCGGGCCGAACCGCCCTGGCGGCCTGCTGGGCTGGGCATAGCGGGCCAGGATGAACCGCCCTCGTGGCCTACTGGGATGGGCCCAGTGGGCCGGGCTGAACCCAATGGGATGGCCTGCCCGATAGGTCAGGCCAGACCCAACAGGTCAGGCTGGGTTGACCCGAACTAGGTCGGCCCAGATTGGGTCGGGCCGGGTCAGTCTGACCGGGTCCAACCGGACCCAGGCCCTTTACCTTATTTTGGACATATCTTTGGCACCGAACATATTTTTTATGAACCATATATGGTACTGGTAATCTTGGAGTATTATGGTCCCTTTGAGTCTATCCCACTAGAGTTTGGGGTACAGTTGAGATATGGTCAGGTCGGATCGTGCACAAATCCAACCAAGCCCCCAGGACTAAAATGTTAATAACTCACAGACCGAGCATCTGATTAGTGCACCGTCATTTGTGTAGAGACCCCTATGGCATGGAGGATATTTAGGACACTTCTTCTTGGGACTTAGTGGGAGTTGGAGCATCAACCAGTAGCTTTTGGAGCGGATCTTCCAGAGATAAGCAAGCATTTGTGCGGGAACCTTGTAGCTGGTTGAAACTTGATTACTGCTAACTGATTTACTCGGATTGGCTTGATTAGCCTAGTAGGGAGTGCCTGGTTGTGGTGGCAGACCCATGGCAGAAGAGCTTCTGGATATGGTGGAAGACCTGTGGTACTCAAAAGGAGGAGTATCTCTACAGGCTGTGATGGGGAGCACCTGGTTGTGGCGACAAACCCATGGTGGGGATCGCCTCCGTTTGATGTAGTAGACCCACAATACTCAATAGGAGGAGTACCTCAGCAGTACAAGGTTAGTGGGAAGCGTATGGTTCTGGTGGCAGGCCCACTATACTCAATAGAGGAGGAGTTCTCTATCAGCCAAGGGTTTTAAATGTTTTACCCCTAGTATAAATCCGGGTTTGAGCTGAGTCAGTTTTTCTATGTTTTCATCATGATTGAGATGGATCACTTAATAACTTAGGTATATATATGGGAATATACTTAAGTAACATTATCTGTTGATTTCTTTATGGTTTATCCTTGTTTGATTTTGTGAGACCTGGTGGGTATTGGGGTCCCTACTGAGTATCGTTATACTCACCCCTGCATGGGCTATGCCCACACCTTATTGTGATGGATGCAAATGACAAACATCACTGACTGAGGCTGAGAGTACCAGGACTGGATGGTACCTAGAGTAGAATCTTACAACGAGTTGGTACATGGAGGATACTAACGAACATGGAGTGCTGAGGAGGCTATCTATACCTACCCTTCAAGTAAGAATCCCAGAGGACGACCCAGCAGCTGTTTTTCCTTTTTATAGTTGTACTTGTTCTTCAGTTCCTTGTACTTTAAAGTTGGGCTTGTATTTCTATAACCTATTAATTTTCAGCACTCTTTTTTTATACTGTTTACCTAGTGTTTTGTATCCATATGTGTTCTCTGTTATGTGCGTTTACAAGTTATAAAGGAAATTCCTTCCTAGTTTTAGGGAATTATTCTTTTGGTGCTAGTTGCCATCCCCTGGCCTATGGAAGGCGGGCTTGGGGTAGTTGCAGCACAGGCCTCGAGAGACAAGTCGTGAAAAATTGGTATCAAAGGAGTCGGTTATACTGCAGAACTTGGGACTCTGATCTTTTTTGTGAATCAATTGTGTAAAGTGTAGTGAGTGTTGTTTTTAGTTCTGGGAGTCTAGTGTTGGTGCGGAAGCCGACGCATCTATACTTCAGGACCATGAATTTTGATTTTTTACTCAATGCATAAAAACACTGATTGTGTGTGTGCTTTCAAAAAATTTCTCTAAGTCATCTCAACCAGGTCAGCTCACAAGGTATTCATTTTTAATTGTAGTGCACATATTTTATTTTCAGGATGCCTCCATGCAGACAGTCGGCTAAAGTTCTGAGAGTCGTACGCAATGATATCCCACCGAGTAACGAGGCCTTGGTGTAGGGACCTTTTCCAGCGGAGGCACTAGTGGTACCACTCCCCGTTGGGCCACCAATGACACCAACCCCAGCAGTAGACGGTGCACGCCACTTGAACGCATTTCACGAGTTCCAGTGCCAGAGGCTACCCAGGTTCAAGGGAGAGACGAACCCATAGGCGGATGAGGATTGAATGGAGGCTGTATTGAGAGTCTTCCAACTAGTAGGGACACCAGCATTCCTCATGGTGATACTTTATTCCATCCTTCTACAGGAATCAGTGAGCAGATGGTAGAGCTTGATACTCTAGGTTTATGATGAGGTGACGCTTCTCTAGGAAGACTTCGAGAGCCTGTTTCAGGCAAAGTTTGTTCTAACGACTCTTCATGCAGTGCGCATTCACGAGATACTTCATCTTCTCCAGGGCATCATGAATTTAGCTCAGTACTCAGTGGGGTTCATAGACCTCTCATGCTACTCCACCAATATGGTGAAAGACCCATTCTTCAGGGCTTGAACCTTCGAGAAGGGACTCAGGTGGGAGATCAGGGCTTCGGTGATCTCACTCAGCATCCCAACTTAGACGGGGGTATTAGAGAGAGCTATCTTGGTGGAGAGTTTTCTTACTAAGGAGTCACCAGTGGCGAGACCCACTACCTGTCATCATGTAGTGGAGTCTTCTGAAGCTAGAAGCAGACAGTCGACACCGAGTTCCAAGAGGACCAAACCCACAGGTGGATGACCTCATGACTCAGGGTCAGTTGTGCAGGGAATATGAGACAGAGCTAGACATCCCAGGAGAAGGAAGTGTTACGCATGCGGTGGGTAGGGGCACATGGATCGTGACTTCGCTACCCTCCATTCAGATGATTAGTAGATGGTCGAAGGACCTCCTAGAAAGAGACAAAGATTCGATCGTGGCAGTCTACAGGGCACATGTGGACGTGGAAGAGGATCTGGTCATGCAACTTGCGGTGGGAGACATTTTGAGGTTTTACATCCACCACCACCAGGAGGTCCACCCCAGTCGCAGGGAGTAGGTGGATAGGGGAGAGCTAAACTCTAGCCAGCTAAGGCATACGATCATGGTTCTCTAGAGATGATTCGAGGTACGATCTATGTCTATTCCACCATAGTTTCATTACATATAGACATAGGTGTCAGTCACTCTTTCATTTCCACTACACTCATTCGGAGCTCGGAGATTCTGATGGAGCCATTAGATCGATCCTTTTGTCTAGAGACTCCTATAGGAGAAGATTCGACAATTACGCACTGGTGCTGAGAGTACGAGATTACTCTAGGAGGTGAGAGCTTGGGCTGGAATCTCTTAGTAGCAGCGTTGAGGCCTTACAACATCATCTTGGGTATGGGCGGGTTATCTATAGTCCATTCTCAGATTGAATGTATTAGGCACAGAGTGCAGTGTGTTCTCATGGATGGGACCAGGTTTACCTTCACCGGCAAGAAGGGATCCTTTGAAGCATGTGATGGACTTTCTCAAAGGAGAGTATAGTCGATTACTCATCAGTTGGCTAGCCTTACCTTCGGAGTGGTTGATGTGGAGAGTCTGACTTATCCTATAGTGGTGGACCAGTACACGGATGTTTTCCCTAATTATGTCCTAGGTCTACCTCCTCACAGATAGGTGGACTTTTACATTGACTTGTAACCCGGGATGACACTGATATCTACTCCAGGATATCGGATGGCTCCCGCGGAACATCGTGAGCTGCAGGTACAGTTAAAGGACTTGCAGGGGAATGGATTTATAAAGCCCAGTATTTCTCCTTGGTCTACCCCAATTATGTTCACTAAGAAGGTGTATGGTAGCTTGAGGGATTGTGTTGACTATTAGCACCTGAACTAGGTGACAGTGAAGAATAAGTACCCACTCTGGATGATTGATGACCTCTTCGATCATCTGAAGGGAGCACGGTGGTTCTCGAAGATAGAACTCAGATCAGGCTATCACAAGCTCATAGTTCGAGATGAGGATGTGCAGAAGACATCTTTCAGATGTCGGTACAGACACTACGAGTTCTTGGTTATGCCTTTTGGCATAACCAAGGCTCCAGAAGTGTTCATGGTACTCATGAACAGGGTTTTTTCGGTGTACCTTGATCACTTTGTAGTGGTCTTAATTGACGGCATTCTGATCTACTCGACTACTGAGGAGGATCTTTCATATCATTTGAGGGTAGTACTTAACACACTCTAGGAGAACTAGATTTATGGTAATCTCTCGAAGTGCTAGTTCTGGATCTGAGAGGTTCACTTTTTGGGACATGTTATCTTAGAGGCTAGAGTTGCAGTAGATCCAGCGAAGATTGAGGTGGTACTTTCTTGGGATCCACCCAGGAGTGTGACAGAGGTACGAAGTATCATGGGTTTGTCTGGTTACTGCCAAAGATTTTTTCCAAATTTCTCCAGATTTGCAGCACCACTATTATCCTTGAAGAAGAAGGGGCAGCCCATCGTGTGGTCGGAGAGATTCTAGTAGAGATTTCAAGAGCTGAGGTAGAGGTTTTCTAGTTCCCCCATCTTGAGGCTTCCAGAGGAAGGCGTAGGGTACGTAGTCTCCTGCGACTCATCAAGGACCGGACTCGGAAATTTCCGGATGCAGGAGTGAGCAATGATCACTTATGGTTATCAGTATCTAAGACAACATGAGTAGAACTACATTACCCATGACCTCGAGTTACCAGCAGTGGTCTTCACCTTGAAGATGTGGTGACACTATATCATGGGAAGCGTTTTACCATGTACTCTGATAAGAAGAGTCTCATGTATATCTTCTCTCAGAAGGACCTGAACCTGAGACAGTGATGTTGTCTTGAGTTCCTCCGGGACTATGACTTTGAGATAGTCTGTACTCTTGGGAAGGGGAACGTTGTTGCTGATGCACTAGATAAGAGATCTGGTATACAGCTGCTAGTTGATGCGACGGAGCAGCTGGACACTTTACAGATATCCTTTGTGGATAGAGATAGAGCAGCATTCCTTCAGTCTCTTATAGTCACTCCTCCACTTCATCAGTGAGCCGGGGAGGTGTAGCATGGGGACACTGACTGCAAGACACGACATGCTCAGATATCCACAAGACAGGAACCTGATGGATTTTCTGAAGGTGGGGAGCATGTCGTCCTCTTCAGAGGACGTACATTGGTACTAGTTTCACTTCATAAGGAAGTGTTGAGGGAGTTCCACACATCCCTCTAGTGGTACATCCACAAGTGTAAAAGATGTATCAGGACCTCTGATGACAACACTGGTGGCCGGGAATAAAGAAGGATGTAGAAGAGTTTGTCTCTTGGTGCCTCACTTATCAGTAAGTGAAGGTGGAACACCAGGTACTAACAGGCTTGGTTCATCCTTTAGAGTTCCCAGAGTGGAAGTGGGATGGGATATCCATGGATTTAGGGATAGTAATTCCACGTATATCTAGGGGACATAACTTGATTTGGGTGATCGTAGACCAATTCAACAAGTCATCCCACTTCCTACCGATCAAAGAGCAAGGTTCAGTAGAGAGCATGAGACGCCTCTATGTGCAGGATATTGTGAGGCCACATGGAGTAACTTCAACGATTGTCTCTGATAATGATGCACATTTTACATCCTGGATATGGAAGGGTTTTTAGGAGGCTTTCGGGATGCAGCTTCGTTTGATCACCACCTTCCATCCTCAGACGGATGGCTAGACTTAGTGGACCATTCAGATCCTCAAGGAAATGCTTCGTGCATGTGTCCTCGACTTAGTTCGTAGTTGGGAGGATCACTTACCTTGGGTGGAGTTTTCCTACAACAACAGGTATCACTCCACCATTGGGATGGCACATTTTGAGGTGTTATACGGGTGACCTTTCAGATCACCTTTGTGCTAGACAAACCCAGGGGAGTCAGCACTAGTGGGACCAGAGATGGTTTGGGCTACCACAAAGAAGGTGCAGAGAATCCAGGAGTAGATGAAGACTGCACAGAGCTGGAAAAAGTCGTATGCCGATAGGATATGAAGACCTCCGGAGTTCAAGGATGGCTACCTCATCATTCTATGGGTCTCACCTTGATGTGATCTACAGAAATTTGGCCAAGGTGGAAAGTTATCTCTGAGGTTCAACGGACCTTTTTAGGTCCTCGGTAGAGTTGGTGAGGTGGCATACTGCTTAGCTATGCCACCCCAGTTGCATTGGGTGCATGATGTATTCCACGTATCCTAGCCGAGGAGATACGAGCACAACCCTTCTCACATCATCGACCATGGCGAGTTGGAGGTCGACGATGGGGAGATTTTTATGGAGAATCCAGTAGAGATTTAGGATCGACAGGGGCGGGTCCTTCATGAATGGTCGATAACTTTGTTGCGCATTCCCTGGAAGCACAAGAACCTCTAGGAGAGAACATGGGAGCAGGAGGCACAGATGCGTGCTCAGTACCCCCACTTGTTCCCTTAGTTCAGTTATGGATTATGGGGATTTAGAGCCCCGAGGTGGAGAGAATGTAAAGACTTGAAATTTCCATGTAATTTTTTTTAATTAAATGGGAATTTTACGAGTCTGCAAAATTTAACAGCGCGTGATTTCGAGGCTCGGTGTGCCTGGAATCAATTTTTTAAGTTTTGTTCGGATACGTTCAGCAAACATAAGAGCGGGTTTTTCGAACTTTTGAATTGGTGCTCAGAATTGAAATCTGAGGGCACCGTTGAACTCACAGTGCTGGTATTCACTTAATAAGGCATTCACCTCGATGGCAGTTGGTCGAGGGTGAAAGTTAGTTTTCAAGTTTTACATGGAAATAATAAAATAAAATAAGTGCATGTTTCATTTTATTTTATATATTATAACCACCCATGTGGAAGTTGGAGGTTGGGACCACCACACCTTAACCTCCCATGAGAGGTTATGGTGGTGGGGCCCTCCCGAACCTAACCTCCCACGAGAGGTTATGGTGTGGGGACCACCCGGGAAACCCCCCACCCCCAATTAATTGAGGAAAATCTCTCAACTCCCTCATAAATGAGGTAGATCCTCTTAATGACTACTTAAAGATTGACTAAGAGTGACTCTACTAGCCCAGTGGGGAGCGCCTGGTTGTGGGGGAAGACGCACAGTAGAGGAGCACCTGGGAGGTTAAGGTGTAACTATGCAGGCTATGAGGGGGAGCACCTGGTTGTGACGACAGACCCATGGTCAGGATCACCTCTATGTGACATAGCAGAACCACAGTACTCGATTGAAGGAGTACCTCAGCAGTCCAAGGATAGTGGTAAGCACCTGGTTGTGGTGGCAGGCCAATTATGCTCGATATAGGAGGTGTTCTCCAGTAGCCGAGGGTTTGAAATGTTTTACCCCTAGAATAAATTCTGGTTTGAGATGACTCAGTTTTTCAGTTTTTTCCTCATGATTGAGATGGATCACTTGATAACTTAGGTATATGCATGGGCATATACCTAAGTAAGGTTATCTTTGGATTTCATTATGGTTTATCCTTGTTGGATTTTGTGAGACCTGGTGGGTCTTGGGGTCCCTACTGAGTATCTTTATACTCACCCCTGCATGGGATATTCCTGCACCTTGTTGTGTTGGATACAGATGACAGATAGCCCTGATTGAGGCCTAGAGTACAAGGACTGGATGGTACCCAGAGAAGGACCTTACGATGAGTCAGTACACGGAGGAGACAAAGGGATGTGGAGTGCTGAAGAGGCTATTTGTACCTACCCTTCAGGTAAGAATCCCAGAGGACGACCCAAAATCTGTTTTTCCTTTCTTCAGTTGTACTTGTACTTCCGGTTCATTGTACTTTACAGTTGGGATTCTATTTTTGGCCCCTTTTACTTTTCATCACTCTTTTAAACAACATTTTACCTAGTGTTTTGTATCCATATGTGTGCTCTATTGTGTGAATTTACAGGTTATAAAGGCAATGTCTTCCTAGTTTTATGGAATTGTTCCTTTGTTACTAGTTTCCATCCCCTGGACTATAGAAGGCGGGATTTGGGTAGTCACGACACAGACCTAGGGGACGGGTCATGACATGAGACCCTAATGGGCTGGAATTGATTTTGGATATTTTTTAATGTTTATTAATTAAATGTGTGTGTGGGTTTTTCAATCTTTTGAACCAGTTCTCATATCAAAAATTTGGGGGCATCGTTGAAATTAGAACAACGGGATTTTCCTAGAAAGATCCTAACGTTGGCTGGTGTGGGCCCAGAGTGGAAGTTAGTTTTTGGCGGTAAATAAAATAATTGAGTAACAATTATTTTATTTTAAAATTCTTATAACTCATAAATGGTTACTCAAATTGGATATCTGAGAGTACTGTTGAGCTCGTGAGGGCATGTTTTCGTTAGGCGGAGTGTAACCTCGGCTGGCAGGGGTTGAGGGTGAATGTCAGTTTTTGAGTTTTTCTTTAAGCGAATTAAAATGGCACAGGTGAGAAGTTTTAGAAACCTATAAATGGGTGCCTGTATTGAAAATAAAATGGAACTGGTGTGTCTAGAATTGAGACATTACCTAAGAATGGACTTAACATAGACCGACATGGGTCGATCAGAAATGTTATTTTTCAGAACATTTAAAGAAAAAGTTAAAAATAAATAAGCTTGGTTTATTTTATTTTATTGAATTTTAAAATCGTTGAATCCCAACAGTTTTCCAACAAAGAGAAACAGAATATGTTGTTTCATTAAATCAAACAGTGTAACAAATTTTTAATGCAGCATATCAGAAAACACTAAATCGTGATTCTCTATTTAATGACTTAGCAAGGATCTGAGGTCAAAAAAAGGACGTTAAATTCTGCTAAGAAGCCTTTAATAATTCATTTTCAAAAGACCAATGATGAAAATTAATCCTCTCCAATGACAAATTCCAGAGTAATGGGAAGTGGTGACGATGCCTTTGGAAATCAGAACTGAGACTAGAGATCGACGATCACAAAATTGTGACAACGTGGAGACGTTCTTTGTTAGTGAAAGAACCTTTTGAGGTAGGGGATTTTATTTGAATTAAATCCTCCCTCATTATTGGTTTTAAATCTAAAAATGGGATCAACTAATGAACATGTTGACCGAAATTATGATCATTCTTTTGGAATAATTTTTGTTTTGTTTTCATGATCCTTCTAATGGATCGGGTTGTGGCTGGAATGAACAAACGACCAAGGTTCGACCTTAGAGTTGATTATTGTGCCCCCCCCCAAATTCTTCACGGGTTGGAAAATGGTCGATCATTTCACAATAATCCTTGATGCAATGATCTGACATCATGGATCGAGGATGGACATGGCACGACGAAGGAGCAATGATGACCGACGGTTGGGGAACCAAAGCGGTGCATGAAATGCTGGCAATAGATCACTTTCTATCAGAAGGAATCACAAGGGATTCCTGAGCCCCAGGTAGTAGAGAATGCAACCTAAGGGTTCAAAAACACCCTCTAAATAAAAGAAAACACCATTAGAGCATGTCTTGTGGTCTGCAGAAAATCATTCCAGACCACCAGTTGTGGCAGCCGCTCGGTGGTTGTGTGGATGAAGTTGTTGCCCCCGGTTGCAGCCCGATCTAGACACCTCAGCTTTCTCACAGGTCTCATCAGGAGAACTGGTCCACGTAGTAGACCGGTTGGAGTGGCTGCGCCAGCCGGCACCCCATGAGGTGAAATTTATGTTGCCTTTTTCATGTCCAAGCCGAGGAGCTAACCCGATCGAATAGTGGACTAGGTTACTCCTAGAGACTGGTCCAGACCTGTGGCCCATCTTGTCGATCCCAATGGGTCGGGCCTGAACTAGCCATTTCGTGTCAGGTTGGGTCGCTCCGACCAGTTCGGACCGGACCCAGACCAAACCAGCCCCTATTTCACAAAAATGCATGTAACTTTCAAACGAAGTGTCCATTTGACGAGCCGTCTATGGCATTGGGACCCTTGAAATGTGACTATCCTTTTAAGATACTCTAAGTGATTTTTTGAGAATGTTAGGGGACGAGTTGGTAATCCCATGTTGTTCCAGGTAGAAGGTCCTCTATCCTTAGAGTCGATACTCCCCTATTGGACTAGGTTATTGGTCTTCCATAACTAATGCATATAGACTTGGTACCCCCCAACCGGGTAAGGATCGTGTCCTCTATTGTAGGGTTCTGTACTCTCTTGTCGTTCCAGGGTGCGGGTCCTCCTTACGTAGTGCTACAAAAAAGTCGTTACTCCCCTACCATGCCAGAGAGGGGGTCCTCTAGATCATAGTTGCTAATCCCCTAACATACTAGGGTTTCGGTCCCCTGTAGTGTAAAAACTAATGGATTTGGTACTCCGATGCTATTTTTGGGTGCGGGTCCTCCACACGTGATCGAATAGAGTCAGTAATCCCCTACCGAGTAGGGTGTGAGTCCTCTATTATATGAGTCTGTACTAACCAAACATATCAGAGAACGGATCCTCCACACATGAACTGACAGAGTTGGTACTCCCCTATCACACTAGGGCGCTGATCCTCTTTTTAATGAATAGTACTCCCCTACCTGGTAAGGTGTAGATACTCGATTGGAGATGCAACTGCCTCGATTGTTGGACATAGTAGCAAGGAGTAGGACCATCCACTTGTGAAAAAGATACCTAGATAAGAGTTTGTGCTCCCTCGATGGACTGAGGTGTGGGACACTCTTTATAAGAGTCACATAGGTTTCACGAGATGGTTAGGAGCATGGCTCCCTCTCATGCCTATAGTTGTGAGGGAGGACCTCTTCACTTGGGTTTCCTTAGTCTTGTATGGGGCGTGTGACTTTGATGAATAAACCTATAGTGTCGGGCACTAGATTCGGACCTAGTAGAATGTTCTCAATGGATCACATTCTATCAGAAATACCATTTAGAATGGTAGTATTTTACCCGATAGAGTTCATCTCTCAAATAGGTTCCATCAGGGATGGCTGAGCTCATAGAGTGTGATCTCTTGGTTCATGAGTGTTGACTTGAGCCTTCGATGAGAATCCTGAAACTGGTTAGGTGGTTGGGACCACATGTTTTCTTAGTGGATGAGATGAGTATATTTGGATGCTCATGGTATTTTTAGGGGCATATAGTCTAGTAGATATGACTATTCATTCCTTTTTTGTTTTTCTCTTGTTCTTTACCTTTGTGGTTTTGGGGTCCCCTACTGAGGATTGTTTTACTCACCCCTAAATGGGATTTCCCGCACATGTCATGTATTTTGCAGATGATCGATGCTTCGACAGAGTCCAGGGAGGACTAGGACTTAGTAGGGTTCTATGATAATAGACAGACGGGGTGTACTTCTAAAGCTTTAAGTAGCTACCATTCACCTACCCTCTAGGTAGGCTTCCCAGTGGAGGATCATCAGGGACTTGGAGTTTTACTTTTGTTCTATTTTTTTGGTGTACTTGTATACTGGCTTGAGTTTCCACCTTGTACTTTACTTTCCTTAGTAATATGGTTGTGTTTTACTTAGTGAATTTCATGCATGGTTTCCTTGGCTTTTACTTTCTGTTACCTTTGGATGGGGGTTGTGTGCATGTGTACAGGTACTCAGGAAAATTTTTCACACTTGCGGGATAATTCCATCGGTGCTAGTCACTATCCCCTAGCCTTTGGGAAGTGGTCTTGGGGTAGTCACAGCACGGGCCCTAGGGAACATGTCATGACATTAAATTCTTAACATTTTACTGCATATTTATCAAAATTGTTCTTACCCCTTCCAAGATCATTTTCATCCCAATTATGATCCAAATAATGATACTTTCCACATCCGAAGCACTTACTAGACATCATAAGGCATTCCACGATGTTCTTTCCACCATTACTCTCATATAAAAAAACATAATTTTCTTACCATCAGGTTTCATTGATCCATTCTCCCCCTTTTTCTATGACCTGGACTCTTTTTATACTTGTTTTCAAAATACACATGATTGTCGAAAAACTCCATTTCCACCTTCTGCTCACATATAACTATTTTATCATCACTTTCTAAATTATTAGGAAGTTTGTTCCCTTCGATATTTTGGATTCAATCATGAGTAAAAATTGTTAACCTTACTATCATGATTGTTGACAACAATTATTGTGTACCATGCCAATTGGGTGAATTTTTCTTCGTATGTGACCACTAAAACTTCCCCCCTTTAAATCATTCCAAGAATTTATTTTCTTCTCTAAGTCTAATAGATTTGGGATAATATTTCTCAATAAAGATATTATTAAATTTTTATGACTCCAAGGAATCAATCTACTCTCTTTCAATGATATTCTTTTTCATTGGACACCATTGGTTAGATTCACCTTCAATACCTTAAATAGTAAGGCTTCCATTTAAAAGATCTGAACATCCCATGAAATCAAATAAATTTTCTTGGGCTATAACCCAACATTCAATTACCAATGGGTTAGATGATACAATGAATGTTATAGTATGATTTCTCACAAAATGATCCATTGTCTTCATGTTATTTTATGGTAGATCTAGATGATCTCTATCATGGATACTGTCACCATTTATAACCTATATCAACTAATCCATCATTATAACAAACTGATCAATTCCAATTCCAACAATTTTGGGTAGTTTATTTGGAAGGATATCGTCCCCTCAATGCCTTGATACTTCAACTTCAGTATTTCCTCTATGGGAAACCATTCTGAATAGACATAGTTAAGTTAAAGAAACATGGTAATATAAAAATTCTATATCATTTAAACTTAACCATAAATTAAAACCTTTTTAAGGTTATTCTATTTTTATTATCCTAACCCCTAAAGTTATCTAACCCTTTTCATGTATAACATCTATAAGGACCCAACCTTAAACATTACAAATTCTAGTGATTTTAAACTATAATTCAAATTTTGGTATTTCCAAATATCATTTAAGTTTATAATTTTAGATATTTAAGTTATAAATCATAAATAAAAACCATATATTATAAATTAGACACTAATAATTAGTTTCCATTTCCCCATAATATAAAACTTTTAAAATGAGACACAATTTCTTTTCTTGAAAAATCTTCATGACTTTCAACTTGACTTCTTCTTTTCCATTACCCTTACTTAATGCCTATGAAAAACATTATAAAACATGGTATGAGCATAAAACTATTAGTGAGAGACATAAAAGAAAGTAAAAAAAATTATTATATGAATACTTTCAAAAACATTATTTTTTAAAATAAACTTTTGGTTGAAAAATATTCTAACACAAGAAGTCACCTTCTCTAACCAAATATTTTCACAAAGAATTTCACAAGGATTCTTAAAGGAAAAAAATAAAAATCTTAATGTTTCTTTCAAATCTTGAAAATCTCATAATAACTTTTTTTCAAAAAGATATACTTTTAACACCTAAAAAGTGGCATAAACATTCCATTAAACATAAGTTCGTTTCCTCATCTTGAGAAATAAAAAATTTCCAATAAAAATCACAGCCTGTATATATAAATCATACATGTAACTTGGGGAATCATTTTCATATAACTCATACATATGGGATAACCATCACGGTTACACATTGAATAACCATCATGTTAACAAATAAAATAAATATCATGGTTATAACTAGAATAACTATCATATAATATTCCAATAGTTTATTAGGAGAAACCTAATCAGTTAACTCTTTCCCTTTTCCAAAATCATTAGTGAGCTATAACTGGATCACCTGCACTTGATTTATAATGGAACCACTCGTTCTCATAAACAATTACCAAGAACCTTAAAAATATACATAAAATCATCCATCATAAAAAAAGTTCTTTTCACCCATAATAATTCATTTTTAGAAATTGATATATCATTTAAAATTTAAAACCATTTTTAAAATTAACTAAAAATGTAGGGAATGAGTGTTATTGTTATTTTGAGAAAACTTAAAATCTTATAAACCAATCCAATAATAAAATAATAGTTATAGTGGTGGAAAATTTCATTGTCACCATATACATTAAAATAGAAAATTTCTTTTTTTAATTTGGAAATAAATGTTAAAACATTCAGTAAAAAGATTCCTTTTCAAAAAAAATTAAAGAATGTTAAACAAAACATAAAGTGTACTTTATAATTCACTTATGTCTATATAAAAACATTAATAAAATTATTTTAAAAATATGGATATATAAGTAAAATATAACTTTAAGGGAAACCATAAAAGTTTATTTTTAAAAAGAGCTTATATTATCTTGAGTCTAAATCATTTTGTGCATTCTTTATCTTCCTCTACTTTTGAAATTATCCTTTTCTTAACACCTCAAAACCTCTAAGATTGGTATTCTTCCTAAATTAAGGACCCTAAAACATGAAAAGAGATGTTAGGAATGGGTTTTCATAGATATTGGGTGAATTAAATTGATTCTTATGTGTGAATAAGTGAGTATAATTGGTTCCCTTTGATAAGAGAGAGGAGAGGTACTCATTGAATTTATTAAAATATTAATTTAATATAAAATAATTTGGACATCCAAATCACACCAAGCTGATAATATTAAAATATAATATGAATATGAGTATAAATAATCTTTTCTAATAATATTTGTATTTGTTTAGATCACATTTTTACCTATATCTTTTGGGGTTAACCCCTCGTTAACCCTTTTCACACATACAATTAAAACAAAGTTTTTTATTCTTTGAGGGTCAAGACCGTTACTATAAACGGAAAAATGATCCATAAATTG
Organism: Viscum album; assembly: GCA_963277665.1. NCBI lineage: Eukaryota > Viridiplantae > Streptophyta > Magnoliopsida > Santalales > Viscaceae > Viscum > Viscum album. The sequence goes on along the minus strand of OY728148.1, from coordinate 1,864,401,869 downwards.
ACCATGGTTGATATTTTCAACCATACCCTAATCAATTGCCTGAATATACTATTTTTAAGAACATTATATATTTTAATAAAATATTATTTCCTTAAAATATCAATAATGTAAATTTTAGAACAATTCATTTACTTTGACTTTTATAAAATAAAGAGAAAAATTAAATTTGAAATAAAAAAATTTAATACATACTTGAAATTTTATATTTATCTATAATATCTATAGGTCACATTAATTTTTTCAATTTATATTACTCTAAATATTTTTAATATCATTTATTTTTTATTTTCACTAATTGAATAATTACTGCATCAATATTGATTACGATTTTAAGGTAATTATTTACTCACAAATATTTACAAATAAATTAACAAGATGAAGATAAATCATTTAGATTTCAAAATAATATTTATAATAGAATATAGACTCTGGTTATCTCCATGTTAAAAATATAATATTTATTAAAAACAAGAGTATGTCATTTTTTTGGATTTCATTAAATACAATATTTTAAAGGCCATAATCACATCCAAATGGAACAAAATTGCCATATAACTGAATCATAGATGATTATGGATAAAATTAAATAATACCATAAAATTAAATCAACTGTTAGGATTATTTTATAGTCCTTAACATTTTATTTTTATTTTTCATTACCTGATTTACCCTTTACAGTGATAACAAAATTACCAAGGTTATTATTCTAATTGATCAACAATAAGAGGGACTTATTTACCAAATTTGGACCCAATGATTACAAATAGAGAATACATTTTTCAATATTCAAAAAATATAAATGGAATAATTTTATTAAAAATTAAACTGACAAAATGTGATGAAAAGTGATTTTTCAAACAAATTACTTTTTTAAGTATAAAATATTTTTATAAAAAATTCATGTTTCAAATTCATTCTGAAGACTATAATTGGATTTTTTTAATCGAAATAAAGTAATTTAATTTTAATAATACTCCAAAAAAATTTCAAATTTTAAATACTTGAAACGAAAATGCAGTTTTTATCAAAAAAAATTATTTTTTATTATTCATTAAAAATATTTTTTTGAAAAAATTATTTTAAATTCATCCAATGGTAATTTGGAAATGCTAAATTAAAAAATGATATTATATTTTTTTCGAATTAAAATTCTATTAATTGGAAACCATGATTTTAGATAAAAAAATATAATGCTATAAAATCCAATTTTGTTAGAAATATTGATATTTTTCCTTTGACTAAAAAATTATCTAATATTTTATAATTAACTAACGAAAATGTTTTATATTAACATTACTTGGGAGATTACATTTTCACCACAATTTTTATCCTCGTTCACTTAGTCTACCACCTTTTTTTTGTTTGCTATCATTCTACTGGTGAAACCCTGCATTCTCAAACATACCCTTGTTTCATGAGAGATCGGAAATTTGTGTTTGACAACCTCCTTGTTCATTGTTGGTGTGTTATTTGTGGTGGAGTTGGATGATGATCTTCCGTGTTAAGGATGTGAAACCATTTCCATGATCGAGAAGCATTGGTAGAGATCTAGATGAAGTGTATTATTGTGCGCGTGTACAAGTCTAGAAAGGTCCACTTTTGGGATGTTGGATAGAGAAAAAATGATTGTCGGATAGATCCAAATTATTCAGCCTTGTAAGAATCCTCATCTTCATTCTTTTATTCTTAAGATCTATCATTTGGTGATTTTTTCATCTGTTGTTCATATTTCAAGATTGTATAATGCATTATGTTTGTTTTGAGCATAATAAAACATGTGTATGTTGGTGGTGTTCTTGTCATCCATGTATGTCAAAAACAGGCCTAAGCACATCATATCACGTGTTCAGCTTTAATGATTTCTTGCATATTCTTTTGAATATAGTTCGGTCTCAACTCATTGTTGCTTGAACTCACCTTGAATCATCACTTTTTTTCTCTATTTACAACTGCGATAATTTTAATCATGATAACATTTTCGGTTTGAAACACTTAATTGAACTCAATTGTTTAAAATAGATTATATACACACAAACCCAAATTAGCATGTGTTTAAAAAATTATTTAATTAAATATTAAAAAACATGTAAAAACACAAGTGTAGTTAAAAAACAAACAAACCACATAATATATTTATGTTACGTAATAACAGTGAAATATATATTGGAAACTAGATATTCGATTTTTCAACCAAATAACATACATTCCTTATTATGAAAAGAATGAATTGTTTACACTTTATATATATATACACAACCACATAATGCTATCTTATAGCCTTTCAATTGAATTTATCTTGTTAAAGTTGGTGAAATTTTATTTGATTATTCAATTTTTTAAAAATCTATGCATTTATTTCTCTGGGAAAAAATTATTCTCTAATATATATTTTTTTAAATTAAAAATGTGTATTCAATAAGATTTTTTAAATTATAGTTCTGTTTCTGAGTCAACGTGTAGAATTTCATTATTTGTATTTAATAATTAGGCTCCTAAAAAAGAGTTTCATTATTTCAATTAATTAATTTATCATTGTGTAAAATTTATAGAAACCGCAATGGCAAGGACTTGAACTTGTCTGTGGGAGAAAAATTAGGGGAGATGGTTTTTTTATTATTTTTTTAATTTAAAGGGTTTGTTTTTTTTTTAAGAAGTGGGTCTGTCGAGCACCAATTCATTTGGTGATCTTGAGGTTTTTCTTCCTCTCCACGCCACCCCTCCCCAACCCTCTTTATATATATATATATTATGTATATTTGTTTATTTATAACTATAATTATAATAAATATATTTATAGTAAATATAATGACTAAAATATATACAATAAATTTATAATTATATTTATTATAATTCTAAATATTATATAATTATAATAAAAATATAATTTTAATAAATATACATTTATAATAATTCTATATTTACAATTATTATATTAATTTAATAATTATAATAATTATACAATTATAATAATTATAAAATTACATTAATTATATAATTATATAATTAATAATATAATAAATATAATAAATATATAATTATAATAATTGTATATTTATAATAAATATATATTTATAAATATAATAATTTTATAATTACAATAATTATAATATTTATATAATTGTAAATATAATAATTATATAACTATAATAAATATACAATTATAATTACAATAATTATATAATTATAAATAAAATTAAGATATAATTATAAAAATTATAAAATTATAATAAATATATAATTATAAATATAATAATTATATAATCATAATAAATATACAATTATATTTACAATATAAATATAATAAATATATAATCATAAATATAATTAATATATAAGTATAATAATTATATAATTATAATAAATGTACAATTATAATTATATAAATTTTATAATTATAATAAATAATTATATTTATAATAATTATATAATTATTATAATTGTATATATTTATTATAATTATAATTGTATATTTATTATAATAATTTTTATAATAAATATTCAATTATTATATTATAATAATTATAATAAATATTCAATTATAAATATAATAAATAATTATAATTAATATAATTACAATTATATATTTTTTATAAATATTATAATTATTACAGTTATAAATATATTGAATATATAACTATAATATGGATATAATTATAATAATTTTATAAATATAAATAAAATAATTAATTAATTATAACAATTATATATTTATAATATATATATAACTATAAATATAATTATAACAATTATTTTTACAATAATTATATAATTGTAAATATAAAAAAGATATAATTATAACAATTAGATAATTATAAGAAATATAAAATTATAAATATAATAATTATATGGTCATAATAAATATACAATTATAATAAATATATAACTAAAATAATTATATAATTATAAATATAATAAATACATAACTATAATAAATGTACAATTATAGTAATTATATAATTAGAAAAATTAAATAATTATAAATATAATAAATATAAAATTATAATTAGTACATAATTATAATAAATATATAATTATAGTAATTATATAATTATTATAAATATGTAATTATTGTAATTATATAATTATTATAAATATGTAATTATTGTAATTATATAATTATTTTAATTATATAATTTTTATAAATATATAATTATTATAAATATAAAATTATTGTCAATATATAATTATTATAAATATATAATTATTGTAATTATATAATTATTATAAATAATATATTTATTATAATTATATAATTATTATATTTTTTATTATATAATATTTATAATTATAATAAATATATATTTATTGTAATTATATGATTATTATAATAAATATAATTATTATAATTATATAATTATTATAATTATATAATTATTATAATTATATAATAATTATTATTATAAACATAATTATATTTATTATAATAAATATAATAATTATAATAATTAAATATTTATTATTTTTATTTTTATTTTTATTATATTATTATTATATTTATATTGAAATTATAATTGTATATTTATTATAATTATATAATTATTATTGTTATTAATATAATTATATTTATTATAATAAATATAATAATTACAATAATTATATAATTATGATTGTAAATATAATTATTAAAATTATATAATTATTATATTCATAGAATTATTATATTTATAATTGCAATAAATATAATAATTATATTAAAAATAAAATTATAGTTATAATAATTTTAATTATTTATTATAATTATAATTGTATATTTATTATAATAATTATATAATTATTGTAATTGTATATATTTATTATATTTAAAGTTTTATATTTATTATAATTATTTTAAAATAATAATTGTATATTTATTATAAAAATTATTATAATATATATAAAATTTTAATTATAGTAAATATATACAATTACAATAGTTATATAATTATTTTAATAAATATAATTATATAACTATAATTAATATAATTATTTATTATAATTATAAAAATTACATAATTCAAATTGTACATTTATTATAATTATATAATTATTATAATTATATATTTAATATATTTAAAATTATATAATTATTATATTTATATTGTGATTGTAATTATATATTTATTATGATTATATAATTATTATATTTATAATTATATATTTATTATAATTATATAATTGTTATAATTATATCTTAATTATTTTTAAAAATATATAATAATTGTAGTTATAATTGTATATTTATTATAATTATATAATTATTGTATTTACAATTATATAAATATTATATTTACAATTATATAATTATTCTAATTATTCTAATTATATAGTCATTATACTTATAATTATATATTTACTATAAATATACAATTATGTATTATAGTTATATAATTATTGTAATTATATAATTATTATAATTGTATAATTATTATAATTATAGTGTTATTATAATTATTGTAGTTATATAATTATTATAATCGTATATTTATTATAATTATATATTTATTATAATTATATAATTGTTAGAATTATAATAAATATAATTAGAAATTTATTTTCTTTATTGTATTAATTTTAGTTATTATATTATTATAAATATGTTTATTATCATTATAATTATAATTATATAAATATACATAATATATATATATAAAGGGGGTTGTGGAGGGGTGGCATGAGGATAAAAAATATCTATGAGCACCAAATGAATTGGCGCTCTTGGGTAAATGTGTCAAGCGCCAATTCATTTAGCGCTCGACACACCCACTTCTCAAAATAAAAAAAACCCTTTAAATTAAAATAAAAAATAAAAAACCCTCTCCCCTAGTTTTTTGGGTCGGTGTATGTTGTTATTATCTTTATTATTTTCAATTTTAATTAGATGGATGATTTATATTTTTTTGAAATCCTGTTTAATGAGGCAATAGTGATGAATTTTAAAATAAATAAACTTATCATTTAATATTTTCAAGATTTTGAATTATGAATTAATGATGTGGACCATTCTATTTTCATTTCATAACACATTTTATTGTTTTCCTAATTCCCAGCCTTTTTCTTGGGTCTATGATCTCCAAAATTTATTTCTATTACCAAATAAAATGCTCTCTATATAATGATATTCTATCCCTACAACTGCACGTGGCACCTCCCTCTTCTCGGCCATACCTTTTTCCAACTGCACTTTGCTCCTCCTCATTTTCGACCATACTTTCTCCCTTGCTACTGTTACCTGCAATGACAATGATTGTCTTCCACCAGTCCGACACTTCCATGAAGAGAATAGAATCCTCATACCCTGTATACCCCCCTTCCCTTTCCACCCCAGCATGCCTACTATTCTTACATGGCGGTGAGTGGTGGCATCTTGAGGGGGATATCAACCGGCTCCCAGAGATCTTCTATTTGGGAGAAAGATGGACTATGGGGGTGCGGTGGTGGAATGTTTTCCACCCGACTGCCGCAAAACATGGATGTCAGGACGAGAGGCAAGGTGGTGAAAGCGTTCCTTCGAATTTTTAAGGCAATCCGTTCTTTCTTCTTGGGCTCTAGCGATGCCAGGAAATCCACCGCACCAAAGCAGTCGCTGGTAACAGAAGGGTGAAACATGGACGATGATGATCACCCTTCCTCATTTTCCTTTTCAACTCCACCCAAACCAACACCATGGATTCCAACAACCTGGTTTCCATCACCATGACAACACGTGAACATTGTTTATATGAAAAAAAAACCGAGGGCTTTGATGGTGCTCTATCCAGGGATAATGACAGAAGGGGCGGATGATCGGCACATGGTGATGCTCGAGACGATGACGTATGGGTGATGATGGCAATGGGGGCTGCTGCCCGAGATGACAGTGTCCAGGGATCAGTAAGGGCAATGAATGATGATTGACACCAACTTCAGGGGTTTGACGCGTGAGATGCTGGTTCAGCTAGAGGGTGAAGACGAACTAGTTGTGTCACTTGGCGAATGACGGTGCTACCCGGGGACTACTGAGGGAAAATACAGTGCTCTGTCGGGGGTTGATGAAGGTAGGGGTGGTGAATTGACACGAGTGGTGCTACTTGGGATGACGACGAAGGAGCGGATGACAGCGTGTGAGACGAAAAAGCGATGGATGAGGATCCATTGGCGCGTGAGCAGGGTGGCCCAGATGATGCATGTGAGAGAGAGAGAGTTTATGACGGGCTTATGATGGGCTTGTGAAGAGCTTTAATGTACGTACCATTTGACATTTATATTCTAAAATATTATTTATATAATATATATATATATATATATATATATTAAAATAAAATGATATTAACTATGTAGATAAGTATATAAAAACATTAAAAATAGTTCATATTGAAAATTTTATCTTTATATTTGTATTTATATTTGTATTATAATAAATACATATATTATAATTTTATAAATATTTATATATTTTTATAATTATATAGAAATATTTATAAAAATATTTACTTATATTTATAATTATAACTATAAACAATTATATCTATATAAATAATTATAAAACTATAATAAATATATATATTATTCTACTAATAAATTTGTAATATAATAAAGTAAATATATTTATAAATATATACAAATATTTATAAATTAATACAAATATTTATAATTATAATTCCTAAATGAAAATGGATATACTTAAATAATTAAAAAATTATAATAAATATATATATTATATATATTTGTATAGACATTATTATAAATAAATACAAATACTTATAAATATTATTCTAAATAGATGTAGAAATATTTAAATAATTAAAAAATTAAAAAAAATATATATATATACATTTATAAAATTATAAATATATTTTTTATATTTATACAATTATTAATATATATATATATATAATTACAAATATAAGTTAATATGTATTTATTATAATTTTTAATTACAAGTAAGTATATATTTATTTGTTAGTTATTTTTAAATATAAATAATAATATATTTATTTAAATAAGTATTGATTTATAAAAAATATTATTATTACATTCATATATATTGTTATATATAATTAAATAAATATATTTATAAACATATCGAAATATTTCTAAATAAATACTAATATTTATAGTTATAAATAAATACATATATATTTAAATAATTATAAAATTATACTAAATATACTAAATATATATATTAATAAATTTATAAAAATTAAAAATATTTATTTTTTATAATTTTGTAATTATATATATATATATATTCAATTATAATTATAATTATAAATAAATATCTATTCATATTATTATAAATATATATATTCATATAAATAATTATAAAATTAGAAGAAATATGGATGTATAGATCTATAATATTATAAAATTATAAAATTATAATATTTATTATATATATATTCTAAGATTAGAAATATAATAAGTATATTTCTTATAATTTTATAATTATTTAAATTATAGTTATATAATTATAAAGATATATTTATTTATTTCTAGTTATATTTATAAATATATAAATATATATTTATCATATATATAATATTATTTATATATATATATATTAATATAAATAAACTATTAACATAATATCTTTATCAGTACTAAAAAAATGTTGATCAATGTATTTTATCAGCGCTTTCTATTTTAGTGCTGATAAAAAATATCTTTATCATCTCTTTTTAGCTAGCGATGATAAAAGGTTTAATGGGTTTCATAAAAAAAAACCTAACAGTCTCCTACATTCTCACACCCCTCATGCTCTTGCGGAACCTAACCCCTGCGCCGCCGACCTCTGCTCTACCCCGACCCCACCTCTGCCACTGCTAACCCCTCCTCGGGCACCGCCTCTTCCACCACCGTGAACTCCTCCTCCACCGCGAGCCCACCTCAACCGTGAACCTTCATCTGTCGTTCCTCCATCGCTCATCCGCCGCAAACCCACCTCTGCCTTGAACCCTCATCTATCGATCCTCCACCGTAAACCACACCTCTACTGCGAAGCCCTCCATTGTCATCGCTTCATACCCTGACATCACCGTCACCAGACCCTATTGCTTCCATTGGAAGGGTATGCTATAACTTTTTTAAAACAAATTTCATTATAATTTATCACACTTACTAGGAAACATTTGGGATAGTGTTTTCTATAGGTTATTTCCCTTTTAAGGGATGCGTACTAATTTTTATTATTTGTGTGTGTTTATATATATACTAACCCGGATCAGGCTAATAGAAGCGTCTATGCTTATCAGCGCTAAGTAGAAAACATTAATAAAAGCCTCACTTTTCTCAGCGCTAGCTAAAAGTGCCAATAAAGATAACATTTATCAGTGCTAAAAAAAGTGTTGATAATGTTGTATCGTTTTTCAGTGATTTTTTTAGTGCTGATAATGGATATATTTATCAGCGCTTTCATATGTTATGTATTCATTACGAATGTTTATTTATACATATTGACATCCTTATTATTTATGTTGTCCATATATTTCGTTTTTTATGATTTATACTCTACTAGGAATATATGATTTGTTGCCCCCCACGATCGGTTGGGGTGGTGGTGTCCATGGGTCGGGTTGGTTTAGGTTGGGGTATTTGTTGGACATTACCTAATTAAAATAGGATGGGTTGGGTTGGGATGGGTCAGACATTATATTATGTTTTGACTTAACCCGACCCAACCCATCTCCAATAGGGTCGGGTTGAGTCGAGTTGGGTCGGGTTATGGAAAAAAATCTATTGCTTCCTATATATCACTTGACGTCTCTCTCCCCTAATCTGATTTTTCTTCTTAGCCATAGTAGAGAACACCCCCATCCCCCCATCCTATCAATGAATCAAAAAAACTTCATAGGAAACTTCAGGTAATTATCTTCTACAAAAATCTTCAACTAGTGTCACAACTCTTCTTAGATGGAAGACATTGACAAAATCAATGACACTGTGGAACAAATCTAGTTCGTCATGGAGGATTGAATTTTGTAGGATTTGGAGGATAGAATTTGGTCGGATTCATAGGATCGATCAAATCTGATGTAATACGTTCAACATTCGCATTAAGATCGAATCAGATCATCTTCGACATTGATCATTCCATTACTAGAAATTCGATCATTTGTGATGGGTTAGTTTTGATGGGAAGATAACCCATCCCAAATAGTGTCTTTTCTATAGTTATTGGCAATAGATTATAAATTTCATCGTAAAAAAAACTTTATTTGTGAGAGAATTTACAATCTGTCACAAATTTTTTTGGAAGACATTCCCGCCGTCCAACATGAAATGTAATCATGATGGGTATTTGTGATGAATAACATTATCCATTGAAAATGATTTCCAGCTCCAAAATTTTTTCTATGTAAATAAGTGTTAATTGCAAATAATTTTTACAAAAAACTATTTGTGATGGCATTATTTCCGTCTTAAAAAACCCAGGCATTTTATCACCCATGCGACTCCCCTTTCTTCCTCCACTCCTTTCTCCTATCTATCCCAAACAGCACAGCAAACCCTAAACGGCTGGTCAATCCACTACAACTCCGTGCATCTTCATTCTTACCAATTTTTTGGTGATTTCAGCTCAAATATTCAATGTACAGACTCCACTTATGTTCTCCATAATTTTTTCAACTTTTGGGTCAATGTTAAATATACTAGTTTGATAAAACCCTAGGTTTAGAAGTTTATCTGGTTTGCATTCTTTATTTGATATTTAGGATTGATTCAATTATGTTAATCTCGATTTTGGTTTTAATCTGGTTCATTTTTTGGGTATTTTTATTGAATGTTAAACAGGCTGGTTTGGTCAAACCCTAGGTTTAAAAATTTATCTGATTTCCATGATTTATTTTATATTTAGGATTGACTCAATTGTATTAATATCTATTTTGACTGTAATCGAGTTCGTGTAATTTATTTTAATTGATTTTTAGGTATTCTTATTTTTTAATATTGATATTTATATGTGTTTTATATTTATATTTGTATATATATATAAGTACGTTTGTTTACTATTATATTCTGATATATATTTGTGCATATATATATACATAAACCCGTGTTTATTTAATTTTGATATTTTTATGTGTTTATATATATATATGATTTTAAAAATATGTTTTTGGTTTTTGATATATATATATACATATATGTATATCTGTATGTATATTTGTATATATGTATATATATATTTGATATGTATATTTCTTTAAAGAAAATCCCAAATATATTTGAAATATTAATATTATTTAATAAATTTTTTAATATAAATATACATTAACACATTTTTATTAATGAAGAAAATTTTTATTATAAATATATATAAACAATACATTCTATGTATACATCTATAAACATTTTAAAAAATGTGTAATTTTCTTAATATATATATATATATTTTTATTTATTTATATTTATATAAAAAATTATGTCATGTTTCTAACATATATACACAAACACACATACATGTATGTATATTAAAATGTGAAAATATATGTATAAGTTTTAAAAATACATGTATAGTTTATGATATATATATATATACAGACATAAATATATAAATGTTTTAAAAAATGTGTATGGTTTCTAATATATACACATATATATATACACATTTATGTATATTAACATGTGAATATATATATATATGTTGTATAAAAACATTTAATTTTTTTGATATATATATACAGACCTAAACATATATTACCATTAAAAAAACATAAAATATTTTTGATATATATGTGTGTGTGTGTGTGTTTGTATATATTTTTTGAAATATATATATATATATATGTGTGTGTGTGTGGGTGTGTTTAAAAACACATGAAAAAATATATTTTATTTTCAAATCATGTAATATATATATATATATATATACATCTGAATATATATATATATATATAAACATTTTAAAAATACATGTATGGTTTTTTATATATATATATTTGGTATGTATATTTATTTAAAAAATTGTGAGAATATATTTTATGTATTTATATTAATTATGAAATCAAGATATACAAATATATAATAATTATTAAAATTTTAATAATATTGTAATTAATTAATAATAATCATTACATTGTTTATAATAATTACTAATTAATTAGTCAATATTATTATATATTTATGTTTGTTTATATCTATGTATATATAAATTTAATATGTATATTAGTTCAAAAAAAATTCATAATTTTTTTGATATATTTATATTAATTAAGAAATCATTTAATATAAATATATATAAATAATTATTCAATTAATATTAATACTAAATAGTAAATAATAGTGTTAAAAACAAAGTATTATTGATAATTTCAAAAATTGACGAAATATATGAAAACTTGTGTGTGTGCGTGTATGTATGTATATAGATTTATATGTTAATTTGTTAGAAAAAACGTGTAAAAATTAATTTGATGTAAATAGTTTTAATTATGTGTTATATATATATATATAATGTATGATATAATTAGAAATTAGTGCTTTTAAGAATGATGAGAAACTTAATTTAAAGAAAACAATTTAACTAAACATTATTTATAAGAATTTTTTATATTAAAAAGCATTATAAAATTAGTTTAATTAAAAAAACAATATAATTTTTAAATATTTAATAATAAAAACATAGTTAATAATAATTAGCATAATTTTCTGAATACTTTATAAAAATATATAATAATTATAAGACTTATTAAAAATTCGTAAAAAATATTAATTATTAAACATATAGTATTAATTTAAATAATTTATAATATTTAAAAATTAAAAATTTATTATTATTAATAAATCGTTAATATTATGGATGATTAGAAAATCATAATAATTATTTTTAATATATATATATATATATAAAGGTAAAAAATTTATAAATACATAAAAATTACATTAATGATAATATTTACATAATTTAAAATAACTAATAATTGATTTTTCAATATAATTAATACATAGAATATATTAGTGTTAATTAAAAATTATTACTAATAATTTGAAAATATGAAGAAATAGTGATTGTTTTAAAAATCTGTAAAAGAAAAAATATAAGTAATTGATAAATATAACTAATATTTATTATAATGTTAGATATTATGTCACACCTAAGGTACACCCCACATCCACACACCCCAGACCCAACAGTGGTTTTCAATTTTTCATACGATACATAGTTTGAAAGATATTTAAATGTTTTATAAGAAATTATAATAAAAAATTAAAATGAATTACTCTTGCGTGAAATGTAATTAAACATCTCACACACACATATGTAATGTCACGTCTAAGATAAACCACACATCTCAGACATAATACTGGTCTCATATTTCTCATATGAGACAATGTTCGAGATATATTCTATTATTTTCAAATAAAATAGCTTGTGTCTTATATAATATATTATTATTTTATCTACGTCGAACCTCTATGGGACCCGTAATCTAGTGCTAACCCATTTCCTCACTTTGATCATATTCCATTTAATATTTAAAGGTGGTAAAATATAATAATAATATGCAATTAGTCATAACTATCTATAATAATTGTTTTTATATTGTTATTTTGAGATAACTATGGACTCTGGAAGTGGACACCAGTATCTGTTATGTGATCATGATTTGAAAAATAATCGCAAAAAAACCAAATGGGCATGGTTTAAATACTATCTTTATTGAAGGTGTTGAAGACTTTATATAATTTTCATCGTTAAATTTAAAATTTGTTTATGAAGAAACAATTAATTGTCCATGTCATAAATTTGATCTTAGGACATTCAAAACATTTGACAATGTTGGACTTCATCTATTTCATTCTGGTTTTCAGATTGATTATATTTTTTTCATCAACATGGTGAAAAGAGTTCAGTAGAAAATATGTTTTTTTTATTGTGGATCCATCATTTAAGAATTTAATACATTATCCATATGGTCCAACAATTCTCGAAACAACAACTCAAAATGATATTCCAAATTCTAAAACAAAACCATCTCATTTTTACAATTTTTTGAAACCCACTGAGGAGGCCTTATATCCAGGAAGCTAGAAGAGGAAACTTAAAGCTGTTAAAAATGTTATTGCTATTAAATCATATTTTGTAATGTCAAATAGTTATTTCAATCAGATTTTTTCTTTGATTAAGACATTGTTTCCTGGCAGAAATACATTACCTATAAGTTTCTATGAAAGTAAATCGTTGGTTCATAATTTGGGTCTAAGTTATCAGAAGAACCATGCATGTTCAAATTAATTAATTTTATATTATGGTGATTATGAATCTTTGATTAATTATCCAACATGTGGAGAATTGAGGTATAACGAGGCACAACAATTAAAGTCCAGAGATCTCATTAAAAAGTTGAGATATTTTCCAATTACACCTTCTTTACAATGTTTATTTATGTCCCACATCACAGATGGATTGATGAAATGTCATAAATCAAATATTTACATCACATAAAGCTTAAATCATCTATGTGATGGTGATTCATGGAAGCATTTTGACCAGACACATCCTTTTTTTTCTTCAGAAACTCGTAACATACGGTAGGGCCTTTCTACTGATGGTTTTGTCCATTTGGTGATTACGGTAGTGAATATTCTTGTTGGTCTATTTTCATTACTCCTTAAAACAAACCTTCATGGATGTTTATGAAGGAACCAAATTTATATTTGACGTAGTTAATTCTAGGAAATCCAAAGAAAAATATCGATGTTTCTCTGAAACTACTAATTGATGAGTTAATTTCATTATAGAACAACGGTGTGACTACATTTGATATAACTAAAAATCATAATTTTGTATGGTTGGTTGTGTTAATATAGAAGATTAGTGACTTTCTGTCCAGTAGTACAAAAATAATTATTAATATCAGGTTTTTACGTCGCTTTTTAGCTACCGTTAATAATAGTTACATTATAAATATTGTCTTTAATGTCGGTTAAAAAAGTTGACATTGTAAATCAATAAAACAACAGATTATTTATGTTGGTTATTAAATAACTTACATAAAAAACCTTCATCATGAAGACCTTTCATGTTGATTATTAAATAACTGATGTAATATTTTATATATTACATCATTTATTAAATAAATAATGTGAAACACCCTTCATGATGAAGGATTTTCACATCGGTTATTTAATAACTAATGTTAAAGGCATTCGCGATGAATATTTTTTACGTTGGTTATTTTATAACCGATGTAAAAAACCCTATACCACATAAGTTATAAAATAACTGATGTAAACAAACCACAAAATATATTTTTAACATCGTTTATAAAATAACCGATGCAAAAACTATTTTTTCTTTTTTTAAAATAATTCATGTTACCCTTTCTCTCCACTACCGGCCAGACTAGAAACAAGTAGAACCAGTAGAAGAAAAATTAAAGAATAAGAAACAAGCATAACCACTAGAAAAATTACACATTCAATGTGTAATGTCCCGAAATTTCCATATATTTTCTTAATTTATATAGGATTATTACAAGACTACAAAAAATGACGGCATGTGATTCTGAGGCCCAGAGTGCCCAGAATTATCCATTGAAAAAAAAAATTATGTTTTAAATAGCGCACATGAGTAGTTTTCATGAAAAAGTTGGAAAACTAATAAACGGGTGCTTGGATAAAAAATACAAGGGCATCATTGCATTAATGATAGTGGGTTTACCCTAAGCGCATCTTAAATTTAGTCAGCGCATGCCTCTAGTGAGAAAACAAAAAGATGGCATAACCGTAATTAAAATAATTAAATAAAATTATTTTATTTTTCAAATTCTTATAACTCGTGAATGGCGGCTCAGATTAAAAATATGTGACCACTTATAAAATTGTGAGGGTATGCTTTCCTTAGGAAGATACTAACATTGACTGGTGTGGGCCTTCAATGGAAGTTAGTTTTTTCCATAAATAAGTAAAATCTATTTTATTGTAAAATCCTTAACCTCTAAATGGTAACTCAAATTAAAAATCTGAGAGTACAGTTGAGCTCGTTAGGGCGTGTTCACCTAAGGTAGAGCATAACCTCAACCAGAACGGGTTGAGGGTGCCTATTAATAATTTTTTGAACTTTTCCTAAGGTACATTCATTAAACGTGCGGGCGACGAATTCTCCATTTTGAACTGGTACTCTGATTAAAAATGTAAGGGCACTGTTGAATCCCCAGTGTCAGGATTCACTTAAGGGAAGATTAACTTCGACCAGCAGGGGTTGAATGAAAATTTTAATTTTTGGACTTTACAAAAAAACAATAAAATAACATTTGATTATTTTATTTTTCTTTGTGAAACCGTTGGAAAAATGGCAGTGGGACTGCAGTGCAACATCAAACCCTTTAATGGATTGACTCAAATTTTTTATAACCACACCATTGAGAGTTTTAAATGAATGTGCAACCACACCGTTGAGAGAATTAAAGAGGTTCATTATTTATACTCATTAATGAACCTCATTAATTGTGTAGTGCATTGATCCTGTCCTACCCTCTTTTTAAACGAAGCTCAGACATGAGTTTTTGGTACTCAAGAGTCGAACCTCTTATGAAGTGTCGTGATGACTTCCACCAACCTAAAACAAAGTTTCGAGCGATGAAATTTGGAGGAATTGATGGGTGATGACAAGGTTAACGAACACCTTCGAACGTGGTCACTTCGTCCTCATCTGCAGCACCTTCCAACGATTACAAGGTAGGGGGAGTTTTGTGGATTAAGTGTGAGTTATTCATTCTGGAAATGCTTACTTGTTCATATACTAATGCGGAGGGCCCGGGCCAAATAAACAAGGCATGGACCCTCCACTAAACCCATTATGGTTGCGTTCTATGTGGGCGACCAAAAGATGAGACAGAGTGATGGGGGAACGTGGTGGGACCAGAAGGGAGACAGTGACTGGCACCCACTGACCAAAAAGGAATGACAGTTCTTGAAGGCACCGCAGCAGATAAAGATCATCCAACCAATATTGTCTGCATTGAAGTGGGGCAGCGCACTACGGCGGCAGGCAGTGGTGGAGGGCCACGACATCGGGCCATGATGGAAGGTGGACCCGTGCCCATGAGTCCGTAGTAGGCCAGTCCACATGGACCATCCATGAGAAGCGATCCCACCGGGCGCCGTGACTTTGAAGACCTGAACGACTTTGTCCATTCGAGAGGGGAGCGATCCCTTGCACTTGGTCAGCGGGCCGTGCGACTCTGCGGCCCGGTGGGCCGCGCCCCACTGATTGGCACGTGCCGAACCCACAGCCAGCGGGCTGAGCCCATGGCCAACAGACTGGATCCAGACCCTGACAAACTGGGCCTAGTCTAGCCCCTTTGGACCGAGCCCAGAAGGTCGGGTCAGACCAGACCCAGGCTCACTTTTTTCTAGTTACGCTTAGATGGGAATATCTCTTAGACCGGACGTCCGTTTGATGAACCGTCAGTGGCATCAGAACACTTAGGATGACACAAACCTTTTTTGGGAAACTCCAAGTGAGTTTCAGATAAATATAGAATTTGTTTGGGTTGGATCATACCTGGATCCAATTGGGCCCTCGAAACTAAAATGACTATAACTTATAGACCAGAGTTCTAGTTGACGCGCCATCTGTTGTGTCGGAACCCTTAGGATGATGTGTTCCTTTTGAGATATCCTAAGAGAGATTCAGATAAAGTTGGAGTTTGGGTAGGTTTATAAGGACCCGACCTTAAAACATTACATAATATTGAATTAAATGAATAATTCATATGGATGATCTTTTCAGGTTTAGAGTTTTAGAGAGTTAGGTCATACCATTTACATAACAACATGAATATTACATGTAGACAATTCTACTCAGTATCCATTTTTTTATAAAATAAAAACTTTTGAAAAAAAGATTCATGTCTAGTTCCATGTTTTAGACAGCATGACTTTTCCTTGATCACATCCTTGTCCCTATTCATCTTTAAATCCTGTGAAAAACATTTCAAAAACTTGGGATGAGAATTAAAAGCTCAGTAGGGGTTATATGATAAAGAAAGAAATAATTAGTCCGTCAATACATACATAACATAAAATATTATACTTACCTCGTGAAAAAATAATATTTATGAATAACACATAGTAACCACAAATCTTAAAGGTACTTGTGGCATTCATATCATACTTATATTGTATATATCGCAGCTACATAGGGAGTTACGTTGGAATACCCATCAAAGTATATTCCCTAAATCTCTTAGTAGAAACATTAACGTTTACCTCTATTACATTACCCAATGCATTGGAGAGATATCTCAGGCTCACACACACTAGGTTTATCATGGAACCACCTGTATATGCTAATAATTCTCAACAACCATAACATATTCATAACATATAAAACAAACACAAATGAAAGATTACATTTCCACATTTCAATCACAATATATCATTTAAATATATTGATATAAGAAACCCATTATCAAAACCATTTTCAATACCAAAATAGGTAAAAAGTATATGGTATTTATTTTCCTTTAAAAAACACTATATCTTGTTAGGGAATCCAAAGATCAAATAATCCTCACGGCAGCAGAAAATGGTCGTTGTCAGCGCTTACGTTAAAAGAAATATTTCTTTTTGTCATTTTGTAAAACGCTTCGTATAAAAAGATTCCCTTTGAATGAAATGAAATTTCAAAGGTTTTATACACCTTATAAAATAATGTCGTGTATAAAACAAAATGTGCCTCAATGAAAGGAGATTGAGATGAAGTCCCTTAGCTCGTGTCCGACTTGACCCATTCGTTCTTTAATCTCCTTTAATTTGGGTAACTCCCTTTGGTTTGAACCAAAAAGAATTATTGTAGTGCCTTCTGCCTAAGGTAAGGCTTCTAGGAGGAGGATATGGATCTTGAGAGTTTATTTGGGAAGGGGGTGGATGAGCCAAGGGGCTTGAGAGGTGTGAGTAATGAGTAAAAAGTGAGGAATTTTTATAAGGGGGAGGGGGGGGCTCTTTAGGAAAGTGTGAAAATATTATTTTATTATATTATGATATTAGGTTTATAAAGGTCCTAAACTAATTAAAATCATAGATAAGATGACTCATGGTTGAAATTAAATCATCCAATAAGAATTGAATAGGTTTTGGAAATTGTTTTAATATTTATAATCTTATTTATTTAAATCATTTATTAATGAGGTAAATACTGCATCATTATTGTGTCATAAATAATTTAATGTATTTGATGTCTAAAATTATAAAAAAATACCATGATGTCGGAAATTGTATTATATTTCAAATTAATATTTATAGTAGAAAAGATGTCTTATATAACCCTACATAAAATTTGATTGTCTAAAAGATATTTGTTTATGTCATTTTTGCCTTTACATTAAGTTAATTAAAATAAAGTGTCATTATCACTCATAAGTGGCTCCATGGGGTCCGGAAATCGACCCAAATATGAGAATGGTCATAAATGACCCAACAAATAATTTTAGGACAAGTGTTAAGGTAATGTTTTATATCATAATTTTTTTTAACCTTGAATTAATATATTTACCTTTAACCGCGGTAAATAAAAGTCAAAAGTTAGTATTCACAAAAAAATATTTTCATCTTATTAAACCAAATTTTACTTACTATTAAAAACCATGTATGTCAGAGTTTCAAAATTATATTCACAGAAGTGATAAATTTTAATTTAAACGGAAAATTCAGTTTTTTGACTATTACTAAGTGGTTTTACTGTTCATCAAAAATTTATGTTTTCCAGAAAAATACCCAAAATTCAGACTAAGATATATTTGATATTCCAAATTCAAAAATGATTTCTTTTTTACCAAATTTAAATCATAGAAGTTTCATTAATTAATTTAAAATTAATTCTCGTTGTCAAAACAAATAGCGTATTTTTAGGAAACAATAACTATCAAAAGATTGATACTTTTTTATGTCCAATTTCAATGTGAAATTAATTTCAATGACCAAAATTGAATTAAATGGTAAAAATATATTTTAATTACACTTTAAAACCAATTAAAAACTAAATATAACTATATAAATAAATTATATTAAAAGGGACTTTCGAATTAAAATACAGTATTTTCACTATTCATTCAAAAATGAACTTTATCAGAAAAATACAAAAAAATTACCTAAAGTAAATTTTGATGTCCCAAATCTAAAAAAGAATTATATTTTGTTTAATAGAACATATAAAAATTACCAAAACTAGATTTAAATAGGGTTTTCCATCAAAAGGTGGTAAATCAACCATTTAGGGAATATTAGAGTATTTATGCTTAAAATTAGATTCATTCATATTTTAAGCCCATAACTTTTATTGGATAAATGTAAAAACATTTAAAAAACATGTATAATCATATTTTAGTGAGTTCTATTCATTCCCTCCAATACAATTGCTATGCATTAACTACCATTTAAAATAATAATATTATATAATTATTGTGCAACGTAAGATTTCAAAGAAACCCATTGTTGCATATCAGGTAAGCCATCGAACATAACGTCCCCTTTAAAGTAAAATTAATATTTAATTCACAAATATTAATAAATATGAAAATGTATTATTACTTATTTACTTGGGATGTTACATCCTTCCCCTTTTAAGAATTGTGTCCTCGTAATTTTTTTCACTTATCAAATAAATGGGGGTATTTATACCTCATAGCATTTTCAAATTCCCATGTTGCCTCTTTAACCATATTGTTTTTCCACAAAACCGTTACCTTGTGAATTACCTTATTCTGCAACACTTGCACTCTACGATCAAGAATCTAGACTGGTTGTTCCTCATAAGAGATATTCTCTTTCAACTGAACTACCTCTGGGCTCAAAACATGAGATGGATCTGGAATATAATTTCAAAACATTGAATCATGAAAAACATTGTGTACCTAGGATAAACATGGAGGTATAGCCACTTTTTATGGAACTGATCCAACTTCATCCAGGATTTCATAAGGTACAATGAACATCGGACTCAACTTTCCCTTCTTACCAAAACACAACACACTTATCAATGGAGAAACTTTGAGAATGACATGATCACCTACCTCAAAAGAGAGATCCTTCCTCCAATTATCCACATAACTTTTCTGCCTTCTCTGAGTTGTTCTCATGTTCTTCTGAATCAACTGAACATTTTCTATCATCTTTTCTACCAATTCTAGCCCCAACAGCTTCCTTTCACCTACTTCATCTCAAAATACTAGAGTTTGACAATGCTTCCCATATAATGCCTCAAATGGAGTCATTGTTATACTGGAATGAAAACTGTTATTATAAGAAAATTCAACCAAAGAAAGATATTGGTCCCAACTTCCCTGGTAATTCAGTGAACACGCATGTAGCATAACCTCCAAGGTCTTAATTTTTCGTTCTAAATTCCAATCTGATTGTGAATGAAAATTTGTACTAAAATTTAATTCAGTACCCAACGACTTCTGAAGGCCTTTCCAAAAGTTAGAAGTAAACCTGGGATCATGATCAGATACAATAGAGAGAGGAACTCCATGAAACCTAACTATCTATTTAACATACAACTGAGAAAGTTGATCTAGAGACAAAGTATCTCGAATAGGAAGGAAATTAGCATATTTAGTCAATCGATCAACAATAACCGAGATTGCATTATTACCTCAAGATATCTTTGGTAATCCCACAACAAAGTCTATGGATATAGTTTCCCATTTCCACTCTGGCACCGGTAAAGATTGAAGAATACCTTTCTGTAACTACCACTCGGCTTTAACCTACTGAAAAGTCAATCACTTCAAAGTAAAATCAGCAATATTTATTTTCATTCCTTACCACCAGTAATACTCCTGAAGATCTTTGAATATCTTTGTACTGCCAGGATGAACTGAAAATGGGGAACTATGAGCTTCACATAACAACTCATTCTTCAACTGTGAATCACAAGGCACACATAATATTTTTCCAATCCTCAAAACATGATCGTTATCAATGTTAAAATTAGGAAACATACCCTTCTGAACCAACTCTACCTTTTTTTGTAACTCACTTTCTTCTTTCTACGCTTTCTTTATTATGTCTGATAGAGATGATTTCACTAACACCTGAAAAAAAACATAAGAATTTCCTGCACCAACAACTTCTATGCCAAATTTCATCAAATCAATACCCATAGGATCTAGTTCCAAACCTATAATGGTTAATGAAGAATTTATTTTTTGAATCAAAGCACCAGCCACTTTATTTTCCCTTCTTGGATAGTAATGAATTGTGCAATCATAATCCTTGATTAATTCCAACCATCTCCTCTGTCTCATGCACAACTCTTTTTGAGTGAATATATACTTAAAACTTTTGTGGTCAGTATATATTTTACATTTTACTTCATACAAATGATGCCTCCAATTTTTTAAAGCAAAAAACAAAAAGAAGCTAATTCCAAATCATGTGTAGGGTAATTTAACTCATGAGGTTTCAGCTGATGTAAAGCATAAGAAATTACCTGATCATTCTGCATAAGGACACAACTGATTCCTTTCAATGAATCATCACTATAAATAAACAACTCACCATTTCAGGAAGGCAATTCCAAAGCTGGAGCATTCACCAATCCTCTTTTCAATTCCTGAAAACAATCATCACATTCTTTTTTCCAATGTAACTTAACACCATTTCATGTTATCTTACTCATTGGACTAGATAACCATGAAAAATTCTCAACAAACCTCTGGTAATAACTTTCTAAACCAAGAAAACTATGGATCTCGGTTATATTTGTGGGTCTTGGCCATTCTTCAACAACCTTTCTTTTAGCTGGATCAACAGTTATTCCATTTTTTGAAACAATGCGACCAAGGGAAGAAATTTTTTGTAACCAAAACTCACACATGATGAATTTCCCAAACAGTTTCTTTTCTTTTAAGGTTTGCAAGAGAACCCTTAAATGAATTTCATGTTACTCTTTACTTTTGTAATAAAAAAAATAATCAATGAACACAACCACAAAATTATCTAAGAACTCATTGAAAATTCTATTCATAAGATCCATGAATATAGTATATCCATTGGTTAAACCAAAAGGCATAACTAAAAATTCATAATGGTCATATCTAGTATGAAATACAATCTTCATAATGTCTACTTCCTTTACTTTCAACTGATGGTACCCTGACCTCAAATCAATCTTCAAAAAATACTGATCTCCTTAGAGCTGATCAAACCAATCATCGATATGAGAGAAAGGATACTTGTTCTTAACAGTGATGTTATTAAATTCTCTATAGTAAATGCAAAGTATCATTGAACCATCTTTTTTTAACAAACAAGACAGGTGAACCCCATAGTGATATGATAGGTCGAATGAAACCTTTATATAATAACTCTTGTAATTGCTTCTTTAACTCTAACATTTCAATTTCAGTCATTTGATAATGGGGTTTTGAAATTGTCTTAGTATCAGGAACTAAGTAACAGTAAATTATACTTCCCTATCAGGTGTAATACCAGGAAACTCATCAAGAAAAACATTAAGGTACTCATTTACCACCGGCATGTCATTAATTTGAATAGTTACTTTTTTTAAACAATATGTGCAAGGTAACATTCATTTCTATATTTTACTAGTTTCTCAGATTCCTGATATGTTATCAAAAAAAAGGTTAGCTCTATATTCAATCTTATCATGATAAATAGAAATCCAATCCATACCCAAAATAACATCAAACTCTACTATAGGAAAAATAATAAGGTTTGCAGGTAGATTCTTACCGCACACAAGTAAATGAAGGATATTATAATTTTCTTTTGTATTAACATTTCCCCCGGTGTATTTACCATAATTTCAGGATTCATATCCGGAGATGGAATTCCCAATTTATTAGAAAACTTCTTATAAATGAACGAATGTGTAGACCCTGAATCAAATAACACATTGGGATAATCTGAAAAAACAAACAGTGTATCTGATACTACTTCATTTGATGGCCCAACATCTGCTGAAGTAGTGGCAACGGATTTCACCACCACTTTCTACTTATAGTCTGGTTACTTTTCCTCAGTTGAGTTATTTGTTGGACACTCATTTTTATAATGACCCATTTCATTTCACTTAAAACATTTTACTGGCTGCAAATCAGATTTTGTTTTACCATTAACCTGATCTTTTTCAGTGCAATTTCGATCCTTATGTACCATTTTACCACATCGATCAAACTTACCAGAATTCACAAGACATTCCCCAGCATGCTTTTTACCAAAATTTTCACAAACTATAAACTCAAGTTTCTGACCATCAGACTTTTTTGAAGAGTTCTTCCCTTTCTCCTGCCACCTCGACCTCTTATTCTGTTGTTTTTCAAAGAACACCTGATCATCGAAAAACTCTATTTACACCTTATCCTCAAAATTAAAATGTTTTTCATAAATTTTGAAGTCACGAGATGCTAAAGACCTTCCATACGTTAGACTTAATCCTGAGTAAAAATTCTTGATTTTACTATTAATATCTCGTATGAAATTTGGAACATACCTTGTCAGTCAAGTGAATTTTGTTTCATAAGCAGCCACTGATTCATCCTCCTGCATCAATTCCAGGAATTGTTTTCCATTCTATGACAAACTACCTTAGGAAAATATTTATCAAGAAACATACCTTTAAATTCAACCCAATCAAGAGCCTCAATCTCCTCACTATCCCAGATATTTATCACTATCGACCACCACTGATCAGATTCACCTTCAAAATGGTAAACAACAAGACTAACCTTTTTATGTTATGAGCACCCCATGACATAAAAAATCTTTTCTAGTTATTTAATCCACCCTTCTACTAGCACAAGGTCAGATGATCCTCTTAATGACGGGGTATGTTGCCTCATAAAATTCTCCACTACTGAAATGTTCCTCTGTAGTTGATCTGGATAATCTCATGCCTGTATACCACCACCATTTATAGCCGGAGTCAACTATTCCATCACTAAAACAAACTGTTTTGTTCTGATTCCGACTATCTCAGGTTGCGGATTTGGAAGGTTGTTTTCCTCCTCATGTCATCCCATCATAGCTGCCCTGTTTCCTCTACAGAAAACCATTCTAAACACAGAAATATCTTAACCAAAGCTACATAGTAATTTATTAATGATATATCATTTAAATCATTACTTAAGCTAAAAATAATTTATAGATATTAATTTAACTATATTGTAACTCTTAATGGATTCTAAACCAACCTCTGATACCAACTATAAGGACCCGACCTTAAAACATTACATAATCATTAATTAAATGAATAATTCACATTGATGATACTTTCAGGTTTAGAGTTTTATAGAGTTAGGTCATACCATTTACATAACAACCTGAATATTACATGTAGACAATTCTACTCCATATCCATTTTTTTATAAAATAAAAACTTTTGAAAAAAAGAGTCATGTCTTGTTCCACATTTTAGACCACATGAAATTTCCTTGATCACATCCTTGTCCTTATTCATATTTAAGTCCTTTGAAAAACATTTAAAAAACTTGGGATGAGCATAGGAATCTTAGTAAGGGTTATAAGATAAAGAAATAAATAATTAGCCCATCAATACATACAATACATAAATTCATTTACTAAACCATGAAAACATAAGATTTATGAATACCACATAGTAATCATAAATCATAAAGTTACTTATGGAATTCATATCATACATACATTGTATCTATCATAGCTACATCGGTAGTTACGTTGGAATACCCATAATAGTATATTCCCTAAATCTCTTAGAAGAAACATTCAAGTTTACCTCTGTCACATTACTCAATTAATTGGAGAGTTATCTATGGATTACCTACCCTAGGTTTATCGTGGAACCACCCTTATACATAAATAATTCCCAAGAACCATAACATATTCATATCACTTAAAAAACATAAAGTAAAGATGATGTTTCTACATTTCAATCACAATATATAATTTAAATATATTGACATAAAAAATCCATTATCAAATCCATTTTAAATACCAAAATATGTAAATAGTATATGGTATTTATTTTCCGTTAAAAAACACTATGACTTTTTAAGGAAGAAAAAGATAAAATAATACTCATGGCGGCAGAAAAAGGTCATTTTCACCACTTATGTTAAAGGAAACATTATTTTTTGTCGTTTAGTAAAATGATTCATATAAAAATATTCACTTTGAATGAAATAAAAATTTAAAGGGGTTTATACACCATATAAAATAAAGTCATGTATAAAACAAAATATTCCTCAATGAAAGGAGATTGAGACGAAGTCCCTTACCTTGTGTCCGATTTGAACCATTCGTTCTTTAGTATTCTTTAATTTGGGTAACTCCCTTTGGTTTGGACCAAAAGGACTTTTCGAAGTGCCTTTTTCCTAAGGTAAGGCTTCTAAGAGGTGGATAGGGATATTGAGAGCTTATTTGGGTAGGGTTTGGACGAGCCAATGGCCTTGATAGGTGTGAGTAATGATTAATAAGTGAGGGCTTTTTATAAGGGGGAGGAGGGGCTCTTTAGGAATGTGTGAAAATATTATTTTAGAATATAATAATATTCGGTTTCTAAAGGTCCAAAAATAATTAAAATCGAAGATAAGATGAATCATGGTTGAAATTAAATCATCCAATACGAATTATACAGGTTTTAAATATTCTTTTAATATTTATAATATTATTTATTTAAATAATTTATTAATGAGGTAAATACGTCATCATTATTGTGTCATAAAGAATTTAATTTATTTGATATATAAAAATTATAAAAAAATCCCATGATTTAGGAAATATTTTTATCTTTACAATATATATTTATAGTTGAAAAGATAACATATATAACCCCATTTAAAATTTTATTTACTAAAATATATTTGTTTGTGTCATTTTTTCCTTTACATAAAGTTAATTAAAATAAAGTGTCATTATCACTCATAAGTGAATACATGGGGTCCCAAAATCAACCCAAATATGCTCATAGTCATAAATGAATCAACAAATAAGGTTAAGACAAGTTTTAAGGAATTTTTTATATTATAAAATTCTTTTTACCTTGAATTTCTCTACATACCTTTAATCGTAGTAAATAAAAGTCAAAAGTTACTATTCACCAAAAATTATTTTCATCCTATTTTACAACATTTTACTTACTAATAACAACCATGCATTCTGGATTTTCAAAATTCATTTCACATAAGTGGTAAAATTTCATTTAAATGTAAAATTCAGTTTTTTAACTACTACTAAGTGGTTTCACTATTCATCAAAAAATTGATGTTTTTCAGAAAAAATACCAAAAATTCATTCTAATGTATGTTTGATATTCCAAATTCAAAAATGAGGTCTATTTTACCAAATTCAAAACATATAAGTTGCATTAATTAATTTAAAATTAATTGTCATTGTCAAAACAAATAGAGTGTTTTTAAGAAACAATAACTATCAAAAGATTTATACTTGTTTATGTCCAATTTCAAAGTGAAATTAATTACAATGACCAACATTGGATTAAATGGTAAAATTTTTTTCTAATTAAACTTTAAAACCTATTGAAAAAATAATATAACCATATAAATAAATTATATTAAAAAGGAACATTTGAATAAAAGTGCAATATTTTTCACTTTTTATTAAAAAATGAACATTATCAGAAAAATACAAAAAAATTACCCAAAGTAAATTTTGATGTCCTGAATCTAAATAAGAATATTATTTTGTCAAATATAACATATAAAAATGACTAAAACTATATTTAAAGAGGGTTCACCATCAAAAGGCGGTAAATCGACCTTTTAGTGAATATTAGAGTATTTATGCTTAAAATTAGATTCATTCATATTTTAAGCCCCTAAATTTTATCGGATAAATGTAAAAACATTTAACAAACATGTATAATCATATTGTAGTTAGTTATATTCATTCTCACCAATAAAACGGCTAGGCGGTAACAACCATTTAAAAAAATAATATTATATTATTAGTGTGCAATGTAAGATTTCAAAGAAACTCGTTGTTGCGTATCAGGTAAGTCATCGAACATGGCGTCCCCTTTAAAGTAAAATAAATATTTAATTAAAAAATATTAATAAATATGAAAATGTATTATTCTTTACTAACATGGGATGTTACAAGGTTAGATCGTACCCGAATCCAACTGGTCCATCGACATTAAAATGCCTATAACATACAGAACGGGTATCCGGTTGATGTGTAATCTGTTGCGATGGAACCCTTATGACATGAAAGTCCATTGGGTTACTTCTTTTTGGATCTCTATGGAAGTTGAGTTATGACCGATATCTTGAGGATCAGTTCTTATGGAACTCAAGCGCACTGAGTGCGGGGAATACTGTGGTTCGCTATCAATTGAATAGAAACCCTGTGTGGATCAGCATCATAGCTACCCTGTGTTGATCATCAAAATAGAGAACCTATGTGGATCAGCATCATAGTGACCCTATGTGGATCAACATCATAGTGACCTTGTGTAGATCAGCATCATAGAGACACTATGTGGATCATCATTCTAGTGACCCTATGTGGATCCGCAGTGCACGATCCAATGAGGACCAGCCTTAGAGTGACCCGTCGTGGATCAGAGACATATGACCCTATGTGGATCAGCATTCTTGCAACCCTATGTGGATCAACAGTGCACGACCTGGTGAGGACTATCCTTAGATCGGACCGTCATGGATCAACCACATACGACCCTGTGTGGATCAGCATTCTAGCGACCCTGTGTGGATCAGCAGTGCATGACCCGATGAGGAAAATCCATAGAGAATCTTGTCATACATTAGTGACAAATGACCTTGTGTGAATCATAAAATGAACCAATCCAATATGTTTCAGTTTTGTAAACTTCCAAATGAAATAAAATGATATAGCTTAAGACTAATCATCTTTATTTCTGATCTCTAATTTGTATACCTGGTTTGAGTTGAGTCTTTTTCTTTGTGCCTTTGATTGAGATCTTGTTTTGTGGTTTTCCTTTGTGGAATTCTAAGAGACCTTCGGGGTTCTCCAGATCCCTACTAGGTATTGTTATAATCACCCCTACATGGGCTTCGTCCGCACCTTGTTGTGTCTTGTGAAGATGACAAAAAGCCTTGACTGAGACTCGGGGAGCTAGGAACTGACGGTGGATGGTAGTGATGGTTGACATGGAGATCTGCAAAGATGAGTTGTACCTACCCTTCAGGTAGGATCCTTGTATAGCGATCTCAAGATATGTTTTTTGTTTTAGTTTTTTTTCATTCATTTGGGCTTGTATTATGACCCTTTACTTCTAGTTGTACTTGTACTCATTTTTTTAGTGGTATTTTGTTTCCCTTTTGAAAGTTGGGACTTGGTTGGACGTGTGTGTGCATACAAGTACTAGGAAAATGCCTACCACATGCATGTTAATGCCTTCAGTGCTAGTCTTCGGCCCTTGTCCTTCTAGAGGTGGGCTTGGGGTAGTCATGGCATTGGCCCCAGGGGATGGGTCATGACAAATTGGTATCAGATGGGTCGGTTCTACTAAAAGATCTATGATTATTGATTTTCAATGGATCAATGGTGTTAAGATTCCTGAGTTCAGGTTTCAATTTGGGGAGTCTAGTGTTGGTGCGGCGGCTGACGTATCCATACCCCAGGACCCTAAATTCTTATTTCTAACTTGGTACACGAAAACACTAGTTGCGTGTATTTTGAAATTGGCGTTTATTTTTTTATCTCTTTGAGCCATCTCACTAGTTATAACATATTGACCATGGATTATATTGATTCCATCTTAATATTCCTCCATGCATACATCCATCCAAGATTCCAATGTGTGACAATGAGGATGGTCCACAGAGTAATGAGGCTTCAATACCAAGAATGTTTCTTGAGATGGTACCTTCGGATGGTGTCTCAATGATACCACTACCCATTGGTTATCATTTACAATCATCTCTACCGGTAGAGGACTCATGTAGTATCAGTTCCATACACATGTTTTAGTGATAGATACCCTTCACGTTTCTAGGTGAGCCTAACTCACAGGCGGCTAAGGACTAGCATGAGGTGGTGACCAAGTTTCCATCTAACCAGGGCACCATTAGATCAGATGGTGGTCCTGGTAGTGATAATTCTACATGGCTCAGTATGGATATAGTAGGGTTTAGATTTCCTCTATTTTACGATGAGGTGACCCTTTCATGGAAAGAGCTTGAGAACCTTCTTCATAGAAGATGGTATCTTGCCATAAAAATATAAGGGGTTTTATTCCCAAGAGATTCTATAGTTTTGATTGGATAACATGTTGGTAACTTAGTATTCATCGAGGCGTCCCGACCATTCAAGGTACTCGATGAATGTGATATGAAAAGTTCTTTAGGGCTCAAACCTCCTAGCGAGATGTGTTTAGGGACATCCGAGATAGAACTATTACTCTATACATTCATACTTATGTTAGGGTGATAGAGATACCCTTTGTGGTTGAAAATTATTTGGTTGAGCATATACAGCCACTGAATGTCAGCAGTGGGAAAGTAGGAAACTGACGTCAGTCTCCGAGAATTGGATGTGTAAAATGTTTTGGGAAGAGGAAGTAATAGGGAAAGATGAATCTTCAGGGTAGAAAATGTGGATGAGGAGGTAGAAGGGCCGTAGGGGTGGTATACATTTTGACATGATACAAAAAACACCCCAATGTGGCCCCCACCAGGCTTAGGGAGTTGGAGGATAGTGGAAGGGAGTAGTTGCATGCGGTTAAGGAGTGTGACCCAAGGTCTCTAAGAATAATTCGAAGTATGGTCTGTGTCTAATACTAGCTACCATATTAATAGACATAGGTACTAATATTTAAGTATTGTCACGAATCTTGTTCAATACCTTGAGTTTCTGGTTAAACCATTGAATTGACCCTTACATCTGGAGATACCTATGAGAGAAGACTAGATAATCACAATTATGTCAGCGGTGTGATCTGACCCTGGAGGTGATAGTTTTAGTTGGAACATCTTGGTGGAATCGTCAAGACCTTACGACATTAGTTTTGGGTATGGACTGGTCATCCACAGTTCATGCTCATATTGATTGTTTTAAGGAAAAAGGTTGTGGTATATCTACAAAGTTGGAATGGGGTTTTCCTTGGTTGGTGAAAAAGGAAACCCAGGTAGCACAGGATAAAATCATGCATAGGGGGTTGCAGCCAATCACTCTTGGGTTGGCCAACCATACCCTCGTGGAAGTATGTGTTTTGAGTTTTCTATTCCCAATAGTAGTGGAAGAGTGTAAGAAAATCATTTAAAAATATGTATCTAGGATTTCCTCCCCATAGATAGAGGGAATTATAATATTATTTTTACCCCAGGACAACACCAATATCCACACCAACATATTAGATGGCTCTCGCAGAGCTCCATGAGCTGAGTATATAGTTGAGAGAACATTTAACTATTTACTCCGATCACAAGAGTCTCAGGTATATCATCCCACGGAAGGACCTGAACCTGTGACAATAGTGATGGCTAGAGTTCCTCAAGGAATATGAATTTTAGATTTTCTACACTCTTGGGAAGGGAAACATTGTATCAGACACACTCAACAGGTGGTCTGGTCTATAGTTGTTGAGTGAAGCAACAAAGTAGCTAGTCGCGTTGCAGATATCCTTTTTGGATAGAGATGGAGTAGATTACCTCCGGTCTATGTCTGTCGTACCCCCACACCTTCAGCATGTTTGGGAGGCACATCTTGGGAACGTTCACTGTGAGGATCGACATGCCCAGATATCCTTAAGATAGTCTCTTGAAGGATTTTCTGAATATGGAGAGCACTTCATTCTTTTAAGAGGATGCACCATGGTACAAGTGATTCTATGAGAGGAGGTATTTAGTGAGTTACACACATTCCCTTTAGGGGTACATCTTGGAGTGGAGAAGATATACCATGACCTCCAACATTCGTACTGGTGGCCTGGGATGAAGAAAGAAGTGGTAGAGTTCGTATCACGATGCCTCACTTGTCAGCAAGTGAAAGATGAGCATCAGGTTCCATCACGCTTGAGCATAAATTTTTAGCCCCAGACTGATGGTGAGGTGGAGCATACCATACTTACCTTGGAGGGAATGCTTCGTTCTTGTGTCCTAGATTTTGGTCATAGTTTGGAGAACCACTTTCCCATGGTGGATTTCATGTACAACAATAGTTATCACTCCACCATTGGCATGACACTATTTGAGGCCTTGTATGGGCGAATATGTAGATCACTTTTATCCTGGAAAGACCCAGGGTAGTCAACACTTATGTGTCCAAAGTTGGTATGGGATACCATTGAAATGGTTCAGATCATCTAGGACCATATGAAGACTGTAGAGAGATGGCATAAGTTTTATGCCGACAAGATACAAAGACCCTTGGAGTTAGAGGAGGGAGGTCATGTCTTCCAATGGGTCTCACCCCGATGAGGATTGTAGAGATTTGGCTGAAGCGGCAAGCTATCTCCAAGGTCATTAAACCTTTTCTATTTCTAAGTGGATTTGGAAAGGTGGCATACCGCCTAGCTCTTCACCCACATATGCATTGGGTGCATGCTATTTTTTCACATGTCGCAACTAGGGAGGTACATGCATGATCTATCACACATCATTAACTATGGAAAGCTGGGAATTGTCGATGGGGAAATGTTTGTGGAGTTCCCAATGGAGATAGAGGATCTAATGGAAGATTTCTTTCATGGATGGTCAATTCCTTTAGTCCGCATTCGAAGGCAGCACAAGAATCTCCAAGAGAGAACAAGGGAGTGAGAGGCTCATATTAATGCTCAGTACCCCCATTTGTTCATTTTACCTTTTTTTAGCTTTGGGTGATGTAAAGAACTAAGGTGGGGAGAATGTAATGTCCCAAAATTTCCGTATGATTTTATTAAGTATATGGAATTTTTACGAGACTGCAAAAATTGATAGAATGTGATTCCGAGGCCTAGAGTCCCAAGAATGATCCGTTGAAAAAAAATATTAAGCTTTAAATAGCACACATGAGCTGTTTTCTTGAAAAAGTGGAATAACTCTTAAATGGTTTCCCATATCAAAACTACAAGGGCACCGTTGTATTCCGGATAGCGGTTTTACCTTAGGTGTGACATAAATTTAGTCGGCGCAGGCCTCCAGGGAGAAAACCCAAAAATGGAATAACTATAAATAAATAAAATTATTAAATAAAATTATTTTATTTTTCAAATGCTTATAACTCACGAATAGGGACTCAAATTAGACATTTGAGACTACCATTGAACATGTGAGGGTATGGTTTCCTTAGGAAAATACTAACATTGGTTGGTGCGGGCCACCAATTGAAGTTATTTTTTGGAGGTAAATAAAATAATTGAATAATAGTTATATTATTGTAAAATCCTTAACTTATAAATGGTTACTTGTATTGAAAATAAAATAGGATCATTCAGCTCGTGGGGGTGTTTCCCCCTTAGGAAAAACCTTACCTAAACCATCACAGGTCGAGGGTGGCTGTTAAATATTATTTGAACTTTTTTAAGGTATGTTCAGTAAACGTGCGAGCAGTGAATTATATCTTTTGAACTGGTGCTCAGATTAAAAATAGGAGGGAACCATTGGATCAATAGTGCCAGAATTCACTTAAGGTAATCTTGACTTCGACCAGCAAGGGTCGGAAGAAAAAGTTAATTTTTGGACTTTACAAAAAAATAATTAAATAATATTGGGTTATTTGATTTTCCTTTGTGCAATCGTTGGACAAATGGTGGTGGAACCACAATGCAACATCATACCATTTAATGGATTGACTCCTAGTTTTTGTAACCACACAGTTGAGAATTTTAATGATTGTGTAACCTCACCATTGATAGAATTAATGGGGTTTATTAATTAAACTCTTTAATGAACCTCATTAATTGTGTGGTGTGTTGATCCTATCCTCCCCTATATTTAAATGATGATTGGGAATCGGTTTTTGGTACCAAAGAGAGGAACCTCTGATGAAGTTCCATGATGACTTCCACCAACCTAGAATGAAGCTTCGAGCAAAGAATCTGGGAGGAATTGATGGACAAATGCCAGCACTGATGAACACCTTCAGACTTGGACACTTCGTTCTCATCTGCAGCTCCTTCCAATGCTTAAGAGGTAAGGGAACTTTTTTTGTTTAACTGTGAGTTATTCATTCTAGAAGTTCATCGTTGTTCTTATACTAACCTAGAGGGCATGGGCAAAACAAAAAAGTCCCAGACCCTCCGCCTAACCCGTTATGGTTTTGTTCCACATGGGCGACCGAAAGATGTGACGGCATGAAAGAGGCACATGGTGGGACCGGAGACTGAAACCCATAAGCCGCAAAGGAATGGAGGTTCCTGAAGGCATTGTGGAAAACAAGGACTGGTCGGCCAATGCTGGCTGCGTTGAAGTGGGGCGGTGCACTGTGGCGGTGGACCACGGTGGAAGTCCGACGCATCGAGCCATGACGGAAGGTGGACCCGTGCCCACGAGTCCTTAGCGGGTCGGTCCATGTGGAACAACTAAGAGAAGTTGTGCCACTTGGAATCACGACATTGAAGACCAGAATGGATTAGGCCATTCGAGAGGGGAGCAGTCCCCCGTGCTCTGCCAGTTGGTCAAGCGACTCTGCGGCCCGACGGGCCACGCCCAGTCGGGTGGGTCGTGCCGAACCCGTGGCCAGTGGGCCAAGCAAATTTGAGGCCCACTACCCCAATAAAATACATTATTAACATTTTTCTTTGGAATGTAATGATTATATGAAATTTCTCTTTGATATGCTTAAAATTTTAATTATCCATTTAATACATTTATTTAATTGACATTTAAATGTTAATCATTGTGATGTAACCATATTTTTAATTCTTTTAGATTTTATTATTGAGAAAAATAATGAGTTTATGTGCGGGAAGACTTTATGTTGACATTTTATACATAAATAATTTAATTTTAAAAAAATATTTAAATGATTATTTTCAGTATTCATTATAAATATATTTTCTCCATTATTTTTCATGCCATGATATAGGTGAAAATTATTCAAAGGCAAAAAATCAATCAAAAATAGATTGAATTGATGAAGAAAATGTAGCTCCATGACAAGTGATTGGTCAAAGATGAATATCAAGGCTATAAATTTAATAATTAAATAGAAATAAAGATAAAAAATAGAAAACATCAATTCATATTGTGAACACATAACTCATTACCATAAAAACATCATGGATGTACGATGAAGAAAAAAATGAGTAAAACGATAGTCATGATCTAACCATGATGTTTCATGAAAAAACTATGTGTTACACCATGACACATGTCAAGTATATCCATAACCATTATTTTTTGGTAAAAAATGTATGATCCCCTTTTCTAAATTACTTGTGACACACATGGTAGAGTTGGGAGACTAAAATTTATAAATTGACGATTTTAATGATTCATGAGGACCACTACACCTATAAATACATGGATAAGGGTGTTCTTAAAATAATTAATTATAAGATAGAATGTAATATTGGATATGAATTAATTAACCAAAAAATATTCTTCAGTAATAATTCATTACACATTTCCTCTCTGTTATCTACTCAAAACTAATATGATTGGATAATTATCATATTATGTCATGTAATTTAATTTTAGTAGGAAGTTTTCATGTGTAATATTTATATTTTCATCACTAATGTGTTCTTGTGTTTTATTATTATTTTTAATTCTGTATATATTTCATATTTTTTATTTCTAACCATTGATAATGTGAATAATAAATAACAAATATAATTTAACAAAAAATCATCATGAACTATGCCTAACCATTATGATGTTTAAGATGATCAAGATTAAAAATATTTTTGAAAAAATTAATTCATTAATAACCCTATATAAATTTACATATCAAAATGGAATTTATATGTTAAAGAGAGGATATAAGACCATGGATCTATCTCCATCCCAACTCTGACATCAATCATGTAAAAAATAATTTAATTTCTAATAATCAATCGAACACGTGCCTTGTTTAAAAAAACCAGGAAACTTTTATGATATTGATAAAAAAAATTATTTCGTTATTATAATTTTAAAAAAGTATATATTAAATCAATTATATAATATTAACAAAATCTATTTTCACTACCTCACATGTTCAACCCTGAACTCACATATTAGATTTTCAAATTATTTAATCCCCTATTATGTTATCATTAAAAAATTCATAATTTTTTTTATTCTCAAATGACATAATTGTTTCCCACTAAAATATAACTATAAGAATTTATTTTTGTGTTTTAATATTCCTATCATAATTAAAAATATTTGTGGATGATATAAATTACTAAAACTCAACTCCATTTCCAAATAATATTAATGAATTCTCTAAAACATCAAGGTAAACCACATTTAAAAATATGATATAATGTAGATCTATAATCCATGAAATCTCATCAATAAATGAATTACCGATTATTTTTAACAAATATATTATTATTATTTAATAAAAATAAAATGTTATTTTTTTAATAATGATATTGACTACAAATGAAACATAATTATGTAAATGGGATGTTTTTAGAATTCTAATGAAAAAACCATAGTTATGCTTTCCAATTTCCACTAATTTATGGGAAATAGTTATTAAAATTACAAAGAATTATATACCTTATCCTAAAACATATAATATACTTTTCATTATGATATATAATATGTAGTATCCATTTTCATTTTATCCTAAAAAAATAATATATATATATATACATGTCTTTATACTTATGAGAAAAATATATAATGATGAATTATGACCTTTATCCAACAACTCGTTCAACATTGTTATTGTTGGGACATATACATGAATTTTAAAGATAATAAGTCTATAATGATCGTGGTTGAACATATTATCATTTCTTAGCTTCTTCCATAATTTCACATCTTGCACTGAATAATTTTTATTACTCTCATAGATGTATTTTTTGAACCTTAAACTATGAAATTTTATATCATTATCATTTCCTCATTATTTAAAGACCCATATTCTATAAATCCATAATTATTTGTTCTTTTTCAATCTCCATAATTGAAAACTCACATGTTTTTCTAGTTCAATTCATCAAACTCATTATTTTCCGACCAAGATTACTAGTTTAATGAGAAGTCATAATCAATTATCAACTCCTACAAGAATCACTTGAACATATTCAACCATTTTAAAATGCATAATTTAATATTTTATGATTATTATTTATGAAAGGAATTTCATCATATATATATTTCATTCATATATTCAAGAAGAAATAAAATATGACTTCTCAAAAACATGATTTCAGTAATTTTGATCCTAAATTTTCAACTGGTGAGGGGTATAAGATATTACCATATTATTTTTCATGAGGAAAAAACCTTTTCCCTAAATAGATTCATCACCATACTTCATATATATATATATATATATATATATATATTTATTTATCTTGTGTCATTCTTTCCATAGTCCCACCAATTTCAAATAACACA
The DNA here is from genome assembly GCA_963277665.1 of Viscum album. Lineage (NCBI taxonomy): Eukaryota > Viridiplantae > Streptophyta > Magnoliopsida > Santalales > Viscaceae > Viscum > Viscum album. The sequence continues at coordinate 1,864,364,469 of OY728148.1, read as the reverse complement.
TTTACATAAGTAGAAATTAGATTAAAGTCTTTATATCACCTTACCGGGGGATCTCATGTAGTATATGAATTCAAAATAGCTGTAAGTGATGTAATTTATTGTGTTTTCATTACACTCGTTTCCTTGGAAGATGATATAGGTCGGGCCTCACCTACCCCTGAGCTTTGACCACACAACTCAACAACCTTTTGTCTAATTCATTACACCATATATCATAAGAGGTAATATTATCAGAGAAAGTTGAGTCCTGAATAACATTATATGTACCTTTCTAAGAGAAATTATCCTTTATTGTCCTATATGTGGATAGCTAAAAATCTGTAAGTCTAGAAGGATGATCAGCCCTCTATGTCCCCCTATATTTGTATGTACTAGTGAATGTGACCTCACTAATTTAGATAGATTGGGTTTTATATGTTCTTCATAAGGTGTATACTCAGAAAACCTACAGTCAAGCCATGAATCTAAATTAAGGTAATTTCTCATACTTCCACACTTTCACTCTGCTGTCGGATGACCCACTATTTTAAAAATGAACAGAAATCACACCATGATTCAAAGACAACAGCCTGTTTGTAACAAAACTCTTTCCAATAGCTATTCAAATGAACTTCTATCTGTTCTAGATACATTGACCTCCATATAAATTCTTGGAGTGATTTGGTGAAACACTACTATGGTTCTAATATCTAAACATAAATAGTGTCCAAAAAGGTTCGCTAACATCTTCATAATTGAGGGTTTCTTAAATGGAAAGGGTATTTCAGAAAACCATACCCAAATTTCTATTATTTGGGTATCAGGATTCATATGTAAATTATAGGTCAAATATGGCATAAAGAAATGATACTTATTACAGATGTAGGGGATATATCCAAGTACCGAATCATGTCATCCTCTAAAGCGAAGCGGATCATAGTATTTTTTGTGTCATAGATACCCACCATTGGATGTTACTACAATCCCCGTGATTTAAAGAAAAATATGTTGAAAGAGTCCACCAATGGCAATTTCTGTTTGAAGAGAGAAATCAGTGTAATATTCATAAGAGAATAGGAACTTGAGAACTCCAAAAATTAGAGCAGGAACCGTGGGGAACCCTTTATAAAACCTAGATTTATAGAAAAGGGAGATCTGAGAGAAGAAAGGGATGAATTTATGGTTAGATAATTGCAATACGAGGTGAGTTCTATTGTTGGAATCAGAAGGAGAGGGTCCCTTCCCCTCCATAGGGGAAGGGACCACCTCTGAGGCCATCGTCATTAGTCTAGGAGAGTAAGCACCAAAATAAAGTGAAATATATTTTTCATTAATGAATTTAATCATAAATAAAAAAATTATCAAAATAAGACACAATTATTTATCAAGAAAATCCCCTTTTCATTTTAAATGAAATTATATAAAATCAAAAAATAGAAAATAATATCAAAGAAATAATATTATTTGAAAAGTAAAATTGTATCTTGTAAAATAACTTTCAATGTAAAGAGTTGTCATGAAGGATATAAAATTATTTAATATAGGATTTGTTAAAATAAATATTTTATTCATATCATATGTGGGAAAGGTCTGATTCATAAAATCATAAGAATATTAATTTTGAAAAAAAATTTATAATGTACAATATTTGTAAAAATGACATCATTAATTCATTAAAGAATAATAAAAACATTCCTAAAATCATTTTTTAAACATGATTAATGAAGAAATAGTTTTTCATCCAAAAAAGAAATAAAGATAGATTTTATCAAATGCATTCTTTCTATCCTTTTAATTTCCAATATATTATGTTACATCCCATTAAATTATATTGTTCTCCTTTAATAAAAATTGAAGTAACTAAAATCTTGTCCAACATCCATCGCCAAGTATATTTGAAGCATGATATAGTAAACCGCCATATTCTTACCATTAAACCACTAGGTATGATTAGTAATAAAAAATTCATAAAAATGTGAATAATGTTTTTTAATAATGAAAATGTATAGATTGGAGGATAATAAATGAGTAATAAATTTTCTGCAGAGTCATTTTATGATTCAAAAAAATTATTTAAAAAAATTATTTTTATCACATTTCTGAACATGAACAATAAAATTAATTTCTAACATTATTGGAAATTTTATTTCAGGAAATGAAATTAATTTGTTAATTCAATGTGATAGTATTATCTTAAGGTCAAATTTTAAGTTTTTTTTATAATATATATTTTTTATTATATAATTAAAAAAATCACATTATTGAAAAAAAATAATCAATTCATTTCAAATAAAAATCCATTTTTATATTATATTTTCTCTAAAAACAAAATAATTTATAATTAATTAGAAACAATTTTATTTATTAAATAGGAGTCATAACTAAAAATTATTTTATATAAGTTTAGTTTTTTCATAAAAGTGAAACTATCTTTAAATAGTTTTTATGGAAAATTATTATTTTTATCCAAATAAGTTAAATTAATCTATATTCATTATTGGTATTAATAATATCCATATATTATATAAAAAATAATATATTTTCATTTTCATTTTATTAGTTTTAAATGTAATGGTTTCTATTAAAATTATGTCTTAATCTTAATGAGTCATTATTCTAAAATATGTTTACATTGGTGGTTGCAAGTTTATTAAAATTAAAAAAATATAGTAATATAAATAAAATAATTAAATATTAAATGAATATTTAGAATCATCATAATTATTTTAATTTTATATGGTCAGATTAGTTTTTGGATATATAAAAAAGTAAGAAAAATGAAATTTTACTTCTGTGTTTAAGGATAAAACATGATTAATATGAGGTTCAAGAATGGTATGATTGCAACCCACTATAGTAAAATTCTTATTTTATATATATATATTAACCAAATATTATACTACCTTATAATTCCTCTCCATTTCTATCCTCTTTTCTAGGAAACTACCTTATATCAATGAAATATTTTATGAAAATCTCTGTAGGTCCCTCCCAACACCTATAAAAGGTTACCACTTATACCATGTTATTTAAACCATTTGAATCTTCTACATTGAAAAATTCCTACTCTAAATAATTTCTATAATCATTAACCTCATCCTATATCTTAATTTATTTGATTAATTATATTACTTCATCTCTTAACCATTAATCCAAATGAGTTTTCTCAGGGAATATGTTTTGATCTTAACAATAATCTTCAAGTTTAATTTCTTCAAATAATTTTTCTATAAAGGATTTATAAATGAAATCATAATTGATATATTATCCTAAATTTCTTAACATGTTATTATAGTGATTTAAAAACATTTTAGCACCTCTTATAGATCAAATGGAAGATGATAGGATCCATCAAGAGTATACGTGTACTACAACCTCCACATGATGATTTTATTAAATTTCTATCCCTGTCATTTATGGTAAACTATAATATAATATTTAATTTATATTTATATTATTTATGATATTATTATTATATTATAATGATGAATTAATAATTAAACTTATTTCATTCCATCCACACAAAAAATTGAAACATAACATTAACATACATTCAAACTACCATCTACACATGTGGATGTATTTCATTTTTAATGAATGATTTATATTAATGGTTATAAATTTGTTTATAAGGAATATATATCATAATAAAAACATGTATGATAATATATGTATTATTATATTTATTTTATCTAATTATAATAAAATTTAAATTTATAATATAAGATTTTATAGCTCTTATAATGAAAAATGGTCTTGGGGAAATGGTTTTATGTTATAATCTCATTTTTACAAGGATTCTTATGAGTAAATTTCGATTGAGGAAATTTAATGATATTTATCTACAAAATTTTATATATTATTTATATAATTTATATTTATATATATTATATGGTTTACTTTATTTTTCTCTCTTAATGTACTTTAGATACCAAAATAATTATTTTCTTGGAAAACCATTTTTTCTCATCAATTATGAATCTTTTCACATATTTCCATATTTTGATTGAAATTATTTAAATAATTTTTTTAATACTATACAATTATTATTAGAATTATTATATTAATATATTTGATTCTCCATACCAATGTTTAAAATAAATCATCTTATAATTTTCCAAATGTGGTAATTTTTAAGTTTTTCAGAAATATGAATTTATTTTTTATTTTGAAATAATCCTCATGAAGTGTTTTCACAACCATTATGAATAAATTTTTTTATGGATTAAATTAAATATTTCATTGTTAATTTCAATGAAAAATTTTCCAATAATATTATTGAAATTTCATAAATCTAAATAATTATTTTTGAATTAAAAGTGCATTTTCCTCATGAAATATTCTAGGGATTATTATATGGTATTTAATATATAATGACATAATTTTATGTATAATATGATTTATTAGGGATATTATCCAATATTTACAACATTATTATTTATCTGTTTTATTTATGATAATGATTATAAAAATTTTATGAATATTGTATCCTTTCAATAGTTTATTATTTGATGGTATGATAGATGTTTTATGATAATGGGGTAGAAATATGTATAGTTTTCAATATGTGATTTGTGGGCATGATGTTTATCACCCTACACATCATTTGGTAAATAAGGGTATATCTTGAGAAAATATGGACTAAAATTCAGAGTGTATATATTTTAATATGGTAAATTTTCTAATAATGTAGTATTTGGATTAAACCATAACTATGGAAATGATGTGATGTGGAGTGAACCCACTGAACTATAATTGTATGAGAAGATATCTTTGACTAAGGAAAATATTTTCTATGCTTATTTATATGCCACAATATTTAACCTTACTCAAAATATGATCTCACACTTTATTATTGTACCCTTCTTGAGGTTATGGATAATGATTTTAATAATTTTATGTCTATGAATAATGCTATTTTTAAATAAGTTAATAGGAAATAATTTTGATCATTTATATGCCAATTTGTTTTTCAATTTATGTTTATAAAGACACTAAAATATTATAGTTTTATAAAGGATATTTTAGATTTGTGATTGATTTTTTTGTTAATAAGATATATTGTTTATGAATAAATAGTTTGGGTTTCTATATTTAGAATCATAGATTATTTTAATAACTTTTGAAAACATTTATATGGAAATTTTAGCAATAACCCCACAAATATTCCTATGTGATGAAGAAAATCCTATATTATTTTAATGAAAAGTGTGTGGTTTGTTGAAGAAAATACATACATATTAAGATAAAAATAATTGATGTGGCTTTCCAAATATAGTTTTAGGGAATATAACCTTAATAAGAGTTGATAGAGTATACTTCTGCATCACTCTAGTGCATATTTAATTATGCCTTATAATACACCAGGTTTGACACTCCCTATGTCTATGATTAAATTACTTTTTATTTTAATTAAACTGAATTATAAGGTATTTCAATAATAAAAAAAGACCGTAGAGAATCTTGGTTCAACCTATTGATTCATAGATGGAAAATAAGGTATCATTGTTAACACATAAAATAAATGACTCTAATTATTATTTGACTTCCAGTTATGATTATTATTGATAATAAAATGTTTTTTGGTTTTTTTCAATGGTTATAACTAATCAAAAAATTTTAATGGTAAATGAAATGTAAAATGCATCGATTGTCCCCATAAGAAATTGAATGGTATTAGAAAGGGAATGAAAATTATTATTGTTATGTATATGGGACATTCTAAAGACATAATTCATGGTTAGCTTCCAAATTATAAAAGGAAAGAAAAAATATAATTTGGAGTTTTTCATGAGTAAATTTACACTATCATTTTGGGGGAACTCTAACCAACTAATTGATAATCAACCAATTAGTATAACTAGAAATAAATTTTCTATTATCTAGTTTTCATAATTGGAAAATGTTATCATTTATTGTAATCATTTGGTAGGTTAAATTCATAAATGCTATAAATTTATAAATAATACAAGGAATCATGACGAAATTTCTTCCTTGGAGTGGGATGACATGAGGAACCTGATTTCAATGAACAGTTTATTTGTATTCATTTAAGGAATATAGATAAAAAATTCATTAAGCTTTCACCAATTGATTTTGAACATATTCGTAACTATGAGTTATATTTTATAAGACATGTGATATTTTCTTCGGGTATTATTATCAAAGTATAAGGATAGATAGATTGATTATTTAATTCCATAATATAATTTATTTATAGTGTAGAAGCCATATGAGACAAAAATATCTATGGAAAAATTAATTCAACATGATATCTAGAAGGAAATATATTATCAAATAACCCATAAATCAAATAATTTTGATAAGAAAATAAAGGTTGAATTAAAATTAAATTCTAAAAAGAAAATAAATATAGCAATGATGATGAGTTTTCCATTATTCCAGAATTGTGGAAAGATGAATGGATAAGATTTTCATAAGGATTCTGGTAAATGTTTTATGTGTTTAAAATAAATCCATCAGGAAATTGGATGTAAATTTAATGGGATGATGTTACATTATTACAATAATGGAGTGACATATAACTAGAATTAGACACCTACACTACAATGATAAAATTAAATGACCACATTACTAATTATTTTCATAGAGGGTTCCCCACTCAACCAGACAACCAAAATAATCTTACATCAGTACCTAAACATATAAAGTGATTCATTAAACCCCCTTAATTACCTTCCCTTTATCCATAATCCATGCTACCCAATCCAATAAACACAACCACTAGAATCACTATAGGAATTAAATTTATACATCTTCTTCAAAATGACCTCTAAAATATTACCCATCAATAACAAAATAATGACATCATTCTAAGACAAGATATATAAGATAAAGACCACACCTAAATAGGACATACACATTAACTTCCTTTATCACATAAATATTATTATAATCTCAATATATATTACTAATACCAGATAGATGAAATTATATATATAATCATAAACCATCCTCTTTAAAATTTATATCCAAAAACTGACACATGGTAAACCTAATAATATCATTGACATCTAGAATCCTAAAATTTTCAATGTACATTTTTTAATAACAATCCATTATGAACCACATTTTTTTTAGATTTCATTTTTTCATTATTTTCAATATAATTCCCAATACAAATAGAAATACATATTATAAAGAAACAAAAAATATCTCATTATTATCATAAACCCATAAAAATATAGATTTAGAAAACATGGTTAGCATTTATTTTCAGACCACAGTCATGGTCATAACATTTTATTAAAGATTCCATAAAAGGTTCAATGTAATAAAATTATAATGATATACTTATTCAAGTAGTAATGTATTAAATTGAGTAATTACATAAGATATATAATGAAAATTATTAATCACACTATAAGGTTTTTTCATAGAATATCCCTTTCCACTATACATAAACTCAAAAAATATGTCCTAAAAGATGTAATTAAAAAAGAAAAATTCATAGTATAATACATTTCCATAAATAAACTATTTGTCAAAAGTTATATTTAATGAAAATAAAATTTACCCCTTATCGAAAAAAATATTTCCATTAAGACTGAGTGTATTATATAATCTTAACTAACCAATATTTATCATAGGAAATTAGTGAATATTAGGTTATTAAAGGATGGAGTGGTAAAAAATGAGTGTTAAAAATTATGTAATTAAAAAATGGAATTTAAGTATCATGGTATAAGGGAATAAAAGTGTCACATAAATACAATACGTGTGATTGTGGAAAATGGGATAGGAAAAAAATATAAGTCAATAATTCTGTATATATTTTTTGATTTCATAAAAAGATAACACATCTATTAATCCCAAGGTAATATTTAATTTTTTTTTGATTTTTTTGATTTATTTTTTTGAGAATATGATATTATTAAGTATGTTTTATTTTTTTTGAAACACAGTAATCATATTCTATGTGTTTAAATTGGATGATTCAATATTAAATGTCCACAATGTTTATATTTCATGAAACAAGTTACTAATTAAATAATAATTGATGGAGTCATTGTGACTATATAATGTAGGTTTAAATGGAGAAGAAACATAGACAACACCATATAATAATAGACAACATATAAGAAATAGATTCCACAATACAGTTGAGACTTCAACTAAATATATCCATTCCAAATAACTCATATTGGTGAGTTTTAGGGCTTCTAAAACATTGGGTACCTCCACACAAAAAACCAGGCACTATGTTGTGATAAATAATATAGAATATGTACTATGATGAAGTGAGAATATCACACCATAGAGTGAGGTTTAATTGATTTCAATGGACCTAGATTTTTAGAATCATCCACGCCATAATAAATAATCCATGTCATAGATCTCATCATTATTTAATGTTATGGTTTTGTAATTCTTGGGGCCTCTACATCATAGTATTTTTTTCTACATCGTGGTCGTGTTAATGGATAAAGGACTACGCTATATTGATTAGTCAATTCCCTAGGGTTTATTTGGATGGATTTGGTCAGCTCTCAATATTTTTTATCCTATACACCATTTACCATTGTCAACTTAAATTAAAATCATTATAATTATGTCGAAACTATAGAAAAATAAATTTATGTACCATAATTCCCTATAAAACACTATAAAAATTACATCATGGTAGTTTTTAGGGATCATGGTGACATAGATCCATCAGATGAATTTTTTGATTATTTTAGTCTATAGTAACTACCCATTGGAAATTTATAGACCTTGATCTTTGGATTTAATTTCCAAAGGTTGTGTTTTACATAAGAGTTAAAATAATATCAGGAATTTATTTTAATTTGAAATTAAAATTAAAACACGATGTGATACTATAAAATAAAGTGGTTTTTTGGAGATGAAATTGTTCAGTTGGGTAAATAGTGAGAACAAATGTTAGATTATGATTAAGAGAAGAAAATGAAGAAGTGTTTTCACTTATTATAACATAGTAAATATTTCCATTATTTATTTCCTCAAGTAGATGAAGAATAGGGGAATTATTACACCATCAATTCATGGGTACAGTTTGAAGGATTTCTTATTGATTATATCAAAATCTATTTTATTATTCTAGTTTGGGATGAACTAAAATTTTATAGAGGCATGATATAATATTTTCCTAATGATAAAACCTTCTCGTTTTACCTACTTGTTGAAACTATATTTCATATGATCTTCATGGAATCTCAATCATTTTGAGGACTGTTCCACTCCCTTTGAGTAGTGAACCATGTAAATCTATTATTCCGTTCATTTTTATGTGTTTTTTACAAATAATTATCAATATTCACTTTAACCGTTCATGAGTGTGGATTCAACAAGGAATCATAAAATAAGAATAATCAAATATTCACCTAGCTCTCAATAGTTCCTCACTAATCCAGGGGTATAATTTTCAAGTGGTATCAGTACTTAGGATCCCCTCATTGGTGATTCTTTTTTTGATGTTTGAGAATAATTATCTCTCAATTATAAGTAAGTGTTACTGAATGCCTAGTGTATATCTTGTAAAATCATATTTTAGTCTATAAAATGGGGATTCTAACTTTTTATTGAAAAAATAATCATATAAGGATGGAAAGGATGTTTCTATGACTTTTATAAATTATTTTGGATTTTCATGATGCTCAAACTTATGTTTATCTACCTCATGCTAAAAATGTTACATTATCATGAATAGATTGAATTAATACATACAATTATTGTCATGAAATGAAATATTTACATTCTTTATTCTCTATGAAGGAAGTTATAAATGTTAGAGGAATTAATAAAACCATTGAAATTTTGGATAAAACTACAAATATAAATGAATAGAATAATAAGGTGAAGCATTCAATGATATAGATCATGATATTTAACTATAACAGTCATAAATTTAAATTAATTGAAATTTAGGATGAATTATTCAAATTATTTAATAAGATTGTGAGTAGAATTATAATTTACTGTGATAAATTAGACGATACAAAATTGTTTTAAAAAATAATTTATATATTCTTGGGATGGTTTGGGGAACATTTATCTTATTTTAAAGGAATTGATTTAGAAAATATTCCTTTATATGATTTATAATTTATTATAATAACTAATTATATAATGAAATATTGTACCATCAAGATAAATTATAAGGATCAATAAAATATATTTGATGGACTTATTGAAAGAGATGTATTAAGAGTAATGTGTTGAAAAAAATATTGATTATACTGATTCTGATTCTGATTTAGGTCATACGTTTGATAAGATGATGTCTATAATCTATAAAAATGTGGTAAGTGGAAAGAGAAGTTCTAATTAAAAAACTATATGAAATTTATTTGGTTATAGAGTATTTGGGAATTTCGCAATAAATTACCCTTAGTTGAATAAAATATTATCAATAAATATGAAAAGGAAGCTTTAATGAGAGTCTTTAAGAATATATAATTTTAGATTGAAAAATAATGGGTTTATTTTAATGATAATAAGGTAACTTTTTCATAATTCTATAATTAATTCTTAATATCTAAATGAAGAAGAAGTTATATTAGTGATTAAGAAGAATAAATGGATACATCAACGAATTTTGATGAAAAAACACTCATTGTAAATGTGAATAATGAATAATTAAATAGTGATTGTTGTTATGAAGATAATGAAATTAAAGAAAATAATAAATAATTACTCATTAAAAGTGAACTAAATGAGTTTCATGCAATGATATCAATGATTTAAATAGAGATAAAATACTTTAATATGTAAAATCAATCTTCTAGATAATATGATTTAGTTTATATTGAGTAAAAAATAATAATGGAGAATCAAGTTAATGAGTTGAATAATTTTTTGTTGAATTTAATAGATCAGGAGTCATTATATTTGGATCAATGAAATATATAGAATATGAGTTAAATATTTTTTAAAAAAATATATGATATGGAAAAATATATTCAAAAATATAGTCAAAATTTCCAATAATATATTTTTTATGTTAGGGAAAGGTTATATAATTACAATTCTAATAGACATCAATAGTGTTTTTTCATAGATAAAGTTAAAAATATTGATCAATCAAGTGTTATTCAAGATAAGATGAATCAAATAAAGAATATAATTTTAGTTTTAAAATCAGTTTATTCACCAGAATTAGTATATTTTGATTTCATCAAAATGAATGAAAAAATTACTACAAATTGGGATAGAAAATAAGGGATAAAAATGAATATTCATAAGAATAAGAAATATATCAATGTCCATAAAAGTTTTACTGTATAAAAAAATAATTATGGAAAAAATGATGAAAGACATGATTATAGATCTGGAAAAAATATGATTATAAAGGTAGGTATGTTTTATTATGGTTAATGTTTAAATATTTATATTTTGGGACCATGAAAATTCTTTTTTGGTTAAATTGCTAATAAAAAAATGAGTTAAGATATTGTACAAGGAATAAATTTTTGGGGATTCATCTCTCTAAAAATATAATAATTTATAGGCATCCTTTGAAATCTGAAATGAAAATATAATATAGATTTCATTAGTTGTAATATGTTTGTGATTCATGTGAGAAACATGTTAATATTTAAAATGGGTGTCTTATTTTTATAATAGTACAGATTTGGTCAAATTATAGTATTTACCATTATCATAATAAGATGAAGAATAGAAATAAAAAATATTGGTTGTAAGATGTTACCTAAAAAGCATTTGAAGGATAATTTCTTGAGATTTTGGATATTGATTATTCTTCTCATATTTCCAGAAATATGAACTTACTCATGGATAATGAAAAACTTAAATATGGATTGGTGATCTTTTAAAATTATGTTTCATTGAAAATAAAAAAAATTTGGTCAAAAATAATTGACATAGATCAATTGAAATCTCAAAACTTGTTTTCTTGTCTATGGAGAGAAACACTATATTATTAGTCTGTCTCTGTTATGTTTCAAAGGGAAGGAAGTGATTTATCAGAAAAAATGGGGTCTTGAAGATATTGAATTATGGATATATCAAAAAAAGTACAATTAAGAAGATTAAATTTTTTTTGGATTGGTGATTCTATAAATTATTATTATATAGGCATGAAAGAATAAATTTGACTATGGAATTTAAGACGTGGTCATAAGGTCCAAAGGAATATGTAATATCATATTTATATAAATAATTTTTCAGATTTTTTATATGTTTAAAATATAAAGTAATTTTATATGTTATACTATTCAAAATATCACATTTTATAATACTCTATAGAATAATCTTGAAATACAGACAACTCATACGTTAGAGTTGATTCAATATGACAATTTCTATCCTATGAGGAGGTAGTAAAAATAGATATAATGATTTTATTTTCATTATTTATTAAATTAATCATATTACATGTGTTATATTATTTAAATATAAAATGGATTAAATAAAACAATTTAACAGAATCAGGATAAGTGTAAAGAAAGTTTTCGGTTACTCATTAAAGAAGATCTGAATTAATTATTTTTCTATGTATACTAGTGGAATATGTTATGCCTATCACGAACATCATGGTATTTATCATGAACATAGTATTCAAAACATGTGAAAAAAATATTTTGACTAAATTGAAATTTATAATATTTGTGGACATGGCTTAAACTATGTTTCTAGAGAAAGATACAACATATTATTTTATAGACAAGTCATTAGAGAAGTGGTTCATTTTTAAAATCATTATCATTATTGGAAAAATTTAATATTTTATGTTAGGAGATGTATTAAATTAATTATCCATGTTTTACATTTTATGATTTTTGGTTATCCATGCATTATAAATTTTAAATGTGAAAATGTTTTAAATTTTGAGAGAAGATATTTTTATATAAACATTATTTTTTATCCACCAAATGTAAGAGTATGTCATTTATAAATCCAATAGACCTAAAATATTTCTGATTTTGTTGATGTGAAACTGGTTGGAAAATAAATAAAGTATTCTATCATTATAAATTCATGACCTATAATTAATTATATTGAATTTTTTTGTTAAAAACAATGGTGAAACTTTAAAAAATATAGATAATAATGAGGAAGTTCCATTTTAAGAATTTTATTCGAAAATTTTGATGATAAAAAATCATTTTCAAATTCTCATGAGAAGAAAAGAAATTTTCTGGGTTCAAAATATCATTGTAAATCTAGGGAAACATATTCAAATGAGAAAAACATTGATGAAATAATAACATAACCCATTTATCTATTTTGTTGAAGAAAATTTCTAGAAATAAATAATGAGATATATACAGTATATTGATGAAATTAATGTTGAGTCTCATCAAATTTTTAATAAGTGGTCATGGGAATTTGAATATGATCTTTATAGATGGAACATTATTAGGAAAAAGTGTGTGTTATAAAAAAATTTAATTAAAAAGGGGGAAGTAGAGAGAAATAAAGAAAGTTGGATGTATAAAGGCTATTCATTGTTGGAAAAAAATTAAGTTGATGAAACAATTGCACCAATCAAAATATATGAAATAATTATTAGTTTTTCCGTTATAGTACAAAGGCCATGGTAGACCATTCAAATGGATGTTACGATAGCCTTCATCAATTCTGAATTAAAAGAGCATGTTTATATTGAACAACCATATATTTTTCCACATGGTGAATATGATACATTGTTTATACATTAAAGAAGGATTTATATCTGTTAATGAAATTTCAAATATATTTGTATTCAATGCATGAAACCATATTGAAGAGATTTAATTTCAAAGTTGGAGATGAGATAAATTATGGGATTAAAAATTTCTCAATAGAAGGACTATATTTCTCTAAATAAAGAATATTATTCTAATGAAATGATGAATAATTTTAGAATAGTGGATTTTATTTCTATTTATACCACATTTTTTAGGAATGATGTTCCTAAAAAATAAAATAGTAAATGAAGTGGATCAAATAAACTTTTTAAATATAGTCTAAAGATTTATTTAACTAACAAAAACATGACCAAATATTATGTATGTTGATGCTATTATTTATAAGTATTAATGCACAAAAAGTAGTCTCATTGAATTTATAGAAATTTAATACATAGATACATCAATCTAAAAGATATTTTTTTTTTGAAATGTGATAACAAATGGATACTTGATATGTTTAGTTTTTAAAATGTTGATCGGAAAGGATTTATTTATGATAAAAGATCAATATATTGTGGGTAATTCATGATAGAAACATTATGTTTTTATTTACATTCAGGAAGGTCAAATTTAGATACCTTTTACAATGTGGAGGCTGAATATTTTCATGATACTCATGATATAACGTAAAATATGTGGATGAAGACTCAACTAGAAGATCTAAATGTTGAATTTAAGTTTTCATTTATTTTTGGATGTGATCATTATTATTAAAGTAAAATTTTATAAAATCTTGTCTATTATTAAAGGTATAGAAAACTTTATAAAATATAACATTATAAAATATGTAGTGGGTAAGATTGAGATAACATTGGAATTTGATTCCAAAAATTGTGAAAATTGAAAATATGTTCACCAATCTACAATAAATTGAAGACTTATATAATTTGAGGTTAAATTTAGTTATTCAACATCATACTTTATAAATTTGTGGTATGATGTCAATTTACCTACTAATTTTAGTGTATAATTTTGTTTAAAGGGGTCAACATTGATAAAATAAATGTATCCATTATATTTATCTGCCTATTTTATTCATAGGTGTTGTATAAAATACATGTGAAGTCATACTTGATACGTGTTACCATTAGTGAATAATATATTTAGATAGAGTTATTAAAATTGTTATGATATTATCTCATCTTGTATATACTGTTTTAATAGTTTATTGAATGTGTTTTTAGGAATTTTTCAGGTCTGAAATAATTGTTGATGTGATGATGACGTTCAATTTTATGAATGTAATTTTCATGTTTGAGAAAGCTTCATATTTAACCCTACCTTGTAGAAAATAAGGTTTTATTTATTCAATGATATTTTTTTCTTAAATTTAATTGACTAATGTATTCCTATACTTATTCAATGGTGATATATTGATACTTTTTTACATTAATAGTGATTTATGTTCATTTTTTTCAATAAAATCAAGAAAGGAGATTGAGAAGCCCAATATTTCTTTGATGGTTGTGGTGATTTGTAAGAGTGTTTTTTTTTCTGAGTAGTGGATAGGATTATAATGTCTTGTATTTTTTGTATACTATTTTTATATATTATATGGATTTATTTCAAGATCATATGCTCAAAGGATATGTGATTTTCAGGCCTAGTGTGCTTGGAACATAAGTTTGAAAAATATTAAAATATCTAATATAAAGTTTTTGGTTTTCCTGAAAATGTGGAATAACTCTTAAATGGGTTTTCGAAACAGAAATCTAAGTGTACGGTTATGTTCATAATAGCGGCTTTACCCTAGGTGTGTACTGACTTTAGTCAGTGTGTGTTATTTTTAAAAACCCTATCGTGGACATACAAGAAAGAAAATAATCCATTAAAAATTGTTTTTGACATAGTGACTTATCATATTACCTAAATGTGTCCTTTTTTCATAATTCTTTGGTTAGCCACATTACCCTAGAACTTCTAGAGGATCATTTGATAATGCTATGAAAATCTATTATAATGAATGATGATAGAACTTTATATCGTTGATTGATAGACACCTATCTTGGATGATCTCACAAACGATAATGAAACATAGATCATTATCCATCAACAATCGATCCAAATCGAGGTAGGGTTTTTTATTCAATCTATTCTTCCCTGTTCTTAATTCCCATGATGAACACTGAAAAATTTATGAACTGATTTTCCCACTGATCGATTGTGTTTGCAGGATTATCATGAGTTGATTCTTGATTTTTGTTTGGATATTGTTTACCATTCTAACAGAAACGAATCAAGATCGATAAAAACATCGATTAAGGTTCATCCCTCTTGATTTTATTGTTCTTTCCTCCCTCTGTTCATCGTGTTATTCACCTTTTGGAACCCCTAGGTTTTATTCTCAACATTTTTGGGTGGTTCTGAACTGGATCAGACCCCCAAATTCAATTAGAATCAATAATTGAAGCCATATCATTGTAGATTGGGACCAAAGGAGCTCTAATGTAGGACTGTATTGATTTTCAGGCATCAAAGGAGGTGTGGTGGTCCATGAAAGAGACCACCATCATAGATTCAGTGATTAGTGGCTAGCATCAGTGTGTGGAAGCAGAGTTGGTTGGGATAGGAGGAGTGGGCTGAGTGGCGGTCACATGTAGTGAGCAAGGCTAGGCAGTCTGGGTAAGGTAGAGGGGCGGGGTTAGAATGCTGGGTCGGGTCAATCTAGCGGCTACGGCTAGACCTTGGTCAGATTCGGGGAATTTGGGATGGAGCCCAGTTGTGGCTAACCATGATGGTTGACCATATGTGCAGTGACCACATGGTAGGTGGAACCACCACAAAGATAGGTGCACATTCCATAGAAGTAGATCTAGAGGTCTTGGAAGGTCTTTTGGCCGCTTCGTTGAAATGATCATAACTCCAAAAAAAGTTTCCAATCGACAAAAAGTTTCCGGTGATGAGACCCTAATGTTGAGATAGAAATTTTCAGACCAACGGTGGGTTTTTAGTTTGGATAATTATAGGTTGAAATATTTCCCGTGTCCCTTCCTTTAAGGTTTCAATGTATCATTACATCCACATCACTAGATTGTAATCTCGTCTATAGGTTTAGTGTTAGATAGAGTTATGGAATTCTTCTGTGAGACTAAAGTGTGATACTCTATCACCCCTAGTGGATTTTTTAGCCTTATCATAATCTTCAAGAGAACGAGTTGATTCTCAATCTAGTGGTCCGCATTATTAGGGATTGTGGAATCAATTGAATGTGATCCCCTATATAGTGGGCTGATCCAGATTGGGTTCATGGTATCCCCCAATGATTCTGGGCACGATCCCCTCTCTATGTATCATAGTCTTCCTTAACCAATTCGTTCTATTTGGGCAGGGCCCAAATGATCTATACCTCTTTGTTGAATATCTCTGATGATAAGATGGCTCGAGGAGTGGGTTCTCTTGGAATGAGCATGCTTAGAGTAGAATTATGTGGTAAGGGGTTGGTTATTACCACATGATGGTGTGGTTTATCTCTTGAGTATATCTGGAAATCCTTGATATATGTGTTATAGATATATACCTATGTATAGATAAATGTACTATCATTTGTTGTATTTCATTGTGGATTCAAATTATCTTACTGAGTATTGTAATAATCACCCATGTAGGGGCTTTCCCGCATATTTCATGATGATTGACCATTTGATGGAGTCCTTGGAACACCAAAACCTGACAATTCTTAGTGAGACCAGACAATCTTAGGTGTTTTCCATCAGTTTTTAGACAATAGTCCCACAACACTTTACTTTCATGTTATACTTGTGGTTATAGAATATTTGTGTATGATTTTTTTTATCCCTATTTACCTTCCAGTAATTTCACTTTTGTGGTCTATTTTGGAATCTTATATGTATGTATACATACATTCTGTTCTTTTACATTTCAGCATTTTTTGGCTTGGTGATATGTGCCTATGTATATGTACTTTAGGTTAATTCCTCCCATTTTTTTGGGATATTCCAACTTAGTGTTAGTCACTAGCCCTCTGGCCTATTATAGGCAGGATTGGGGTAGTCATGGAATGGGACCCTCAAGGATGGGTCATGATATAGTGGTAACAAAGGTAGGTCAAGTCTACATTAGGACTGGGAATCTGTGAGGTTGGTTTGGGTCAACCGTGTTAAGTGTTTCATGTTCAGCTATCAAGACATGGATCGCAGTGGTGGTGCAGAAGCTGACATATCCATAAACTAGGACATTTATTTCCTTATTTTCGAATCAGTACATGAAAAAAATAGTTTTAGGAAAAAATAGTGGTATATTCATCATATAAGAATGGTTGTGTCTTCCATGTCCTTCTTGAGTCAACTCCCTAGATATTCTCTATTGATTGTGGTACATCTCATTTTATTTCAGGATGCCTCTATATAGATAGATAGTTAGGATTCCACCACGTTATCACAAGGATGATATTACTAGAAATGAGGCATTGGTACTGGGGCCTGTACCAAAGAAATAACCTTTGGTTTGGTTACCAACCATACTACCACCCATTGAGAAACAGATATTACCAACACTACCAGTTGATGATGCACTCAGGATAAGTGTGTTGTAAAACTTTTATAGGATGTAAACTCCTAGGTTTCATGGAATGAAAGACCAAAAATGGATGAGGATTGTCAAGATGCAGTCACCTATGTTTTCCACCCTGTGAGGATGCTTGTTGACCAGAATCTAGTCCTTACCGCGAGTCTTATACAGGGATTGTTTGGGCGATGGTGGAGCTTGGTGACTTAATAACATGATGATACATCTCTATCCTAGAAATACATCTAGTATCACTTCATATAGGTGTCCCATATGGCCACGTTGAGATTAGTATGCAGACAATATCTCCTTCGTCCGCGTAGGGAAATTTGACCATGGAAGAGTATTCACCAAAGATTACTGATCTTTCTTGCTACTCTATTGATATTGTAAAAGACCATTTCTTTAGGGATAGGACCTTCATGTAGGTATTACACTAGGAAATCAAGTAATTAGTGTTCTCCCTTATCATTTATACTTATGTTGGAGTAATTGAGGTGACTTTGACAGTGGAGAGTTTTCTAGAACAGAAGGCACTGGTAGTGGGGGCGAGTAGTGGGCACCTGCTAAATGAGACCTTGACAAAAGGTATCGATCAATTGTCACAGGGATACAAGTTTCTTGGGTGATTCAATGGGTGATCCAAAGACTCAAGGTTAGCAGTGTATGTCTCAAAGGGTTGCATGAATCGGGCAAGTGAAAGATGGTGTTACGCGTGGGGCATTTGGGGACATTTGGCATGAGATGGCCTCACCTATTATACAGTTGATCGGAATAAGGTCGAGGGACTTCCAATATAGAGGTAGAGATAAAATCAGGACTTTATAGAGGTTATAAAACATGGAAAATGTGCATGCATGGTAGAAGGAGGTAGTGGGAGGATCGACCTAAAACCTCCACCACCCCTAGGCTGTCCATGCTTGGATTAAGAAGCCCATAGACATGGATGCGGATAACTACATGTAAAGGAGTCTTATGACCCCGAGGCTCGAGGGATGATACAAGATAAGATTTTTTTTATTTTCCACCTTAGTTTTAGTTTTTATAGACATAGTTTCTAGTCATTCTATTATTTCCATGAATCATGTTTGAGATTCATAGATTCTGGTTGAAGAGTATACTCGACCCTTATACTTGGAGACTCCAAATAGAGGAGACTCGATGATCACACATAGGTGACGATAGTGTGACCTGAATCTTGGAGGTTATCGTTTCAGTTGGGACCTCGTGGTAGTGGCATCGAGGCCTTATGAAGTCATTCTTTGTATGGACTAGTTATCCACATTTCATACCCATATTGCCTATTTTGGGCTAAGAGTTTGGTGTTTCGGTAGTGATGGAATCTGGGTTTTCTTTTTTGGTGAGAAGGAAACATAGTCAACATAGGTTGGTCTCACACATAGGAGTGTGCAGTTGATTACCCATCAGTTAAATGGCCTCACCCGTAGTGTAGTGGAAGATATGAGTCCTCATTTTCCTATAGTGGCAGTGGAGTATGAGGATGTCCTTCCGGGAGATGTTCTAGGTTTACCTCCCCATCAAGAAATGTACTTTTTCATTGATATACACCCAGGGTTGAAAAAGATATCTACACCTACATACAGGATGTATCTTATAGATCTTCATGAGATGAGGATACAATTGGAGGACTTTTAGAGGATGGGCTTCATGGGACCCAGTGTTTCACCATGAGCAGCCCCAGTTTTATTGGATAAGAATTCGTATGGGATCTTGAGGTTATGTGTGTATTACCAGTGTTTAAACCTGATGACCATGAAAATTAAGTATCCACTATCAAGTATCGATGACCTATTTGATCAATTTAAAGAGGCATGATGGTTCTCAAATGTTAACCTCAGATTTGGCCATCACCAACTATGAGTACAGGATGGGGATATACCAAAGATGGCCTTAATATTTCATTAAGGTCAATATGAGTACTTGGTGATTCTTTTTAGAATGTAGACCTCCCCAATAGTGTTCATGGGACTCATGAATCAGATATTTTATCCTTATATTGACCATTTCATAATTGTCTTAATTAAATACATCCTTGTGTACTTAGAATCCGAGGAGGAGCATGCGAGACACTTGAGGATGGTCAAGGACAGACTACGAGAGAACCAACTATACTGGAAGATCTCTAAGTGTCAATTATATATTCGAGAGGTATATTTTATAGGACATGTAATTTTGGAGGCTGGATTTGTAGTGGATCTAGAAAAGGTTGAGGTAGTACTTTCTTAGGAGCCACCCAAAGTGTTACTGAGGTTTAGAGTTTCCTTGGATTATATGGGTACAATCGGAGGTATGTACCTGACTTCTCTAGATTAGAAGCACCCATGACAGCTTTGGCCTGAAAGGATACCCTTTTTTTGGACAAAAACTTTCTATAAGTCCTTTTAGAAGCTAAGGTAGAGGTTGAGGAGCACTCTCATCTTGTGGTTACTTGAGGAAGAGGTCGAGTACGTGGTGTTCTGTAATTCACTCGTGGTCAAGCTTGAGTGTGTCCTAATGTAGAGGAAATTTTTTATTTTCTATGTTTCACACCATTTGAGACCACATGAGCATAATTACGTGACTAGTTATCTTGAGTTAGTACTAGTAGTCTTCTCATTGAAGATATGGAAAGACTACCTGAAGGGAGATCAGTTTATCATCTACTCTGATCATAAGAGTCTCAAGTATATACTCTCTCAGAAGTAACTGAACTTCAGGAGGAGGATATGTCTAGGGTTCCTCCTAAACTTTGAGTTTGAGATTTTCTATACACATGGGAAGGGGAAGGTGGTGATGGATGCTCTGACTAGGAGATCTAGTTCACAGTTGTTGAATAAGGAATTATAGTAGTTAGCCTCATTGTGGATATCCATTATGGGTGCATATTGGGGATCTTACCTCTATTATATGGTTTTCTCCCCTCCACTATTATAGTGTGTTTGGGAGGAACAACATGGGGATACTAATTTTGAGACATTACATGCTCAGTTGTCTATAGGGAATGTACCTGATGAATATTTGAAAGGTAGGGACCACATTGTTCTTTTCAGAGGGCACAAAATAGTACCAGTGGAATTACGAGATGAGTTTCTGAGGTAGTTTCATATATCCCCTCTAGTGTTATATCTTGGTGTGGTGAAGATATACTAGAACCTCCAACATCAGCTTTGGTGGCCAAAAATAAAGAATGTTGTTGCAGAGTTTTTCTCTTGATGACTTACTTGTCTGCATCTAAAGGCTGAGAATGAGGTTCCAGAGTGTTTATCTCAACTCTTTAAGGGGCCATAATGGAATTTTTATGGGATATAGATGTAATTATTAATGGTTTTACCACATATGTCTAGGTATACAATTCCATCGGGGTGATCATTTGTGATGTTCGTAGTTATTAATTCTCACAATAAACGTAGACTAATCCATGAACGTATTAGTTTGAGGATCGATTGTGTTTGTGGGATAGGTTATTTTTTTGGATTATCAAGAGTTTATTCTTGAGTTTTTTTATTTCATTAAACCTTTATAATGGTGATGAACCAAGATTAACATGAACATTGTTCTAGGATCATCCATTTTAATTTTATTGTGATTTACTCTCTTCATTCTTCACGTTCTTCCCAATTAGAACCCCATGATTCCCAGATCGATGCTACTGGGTGGTTCTGAACTTGATTGGACACCCAGATTCGAGTTGAATTGAGAAAAGAGACTATATCTATGGATATCAGTAACCAAGGATCTCAGATCTAGATATGTTTTGATTTTCAGGCATCATAGGAGGCACGATGGTCTGTGAAAGTGAGCATCGATGTGGCATCGATGACCGGAAGCTGAAGGCGGAACGTAGTGGCAGAGTGCATGTGGGTGGTGGATCCACATAAATTTGGGAATGAAGTATATGGACATGGAATTGGTGGAGGATGCGGTAGTGGAATCCGTGGATGTAGAGCGGTGTCAACGGTGGACGTGGAGAGGCGGCGATAACATTGAGTGGGCCATGCCAAGAGGCATGAGTCAGGTAGACAGGCCAGCCTAGGTTAGTGAGTTGGGTCAGTCTAGCTGGTAAGGCCAAACATAGATCAGACACAAGTCAAATCTAGGGCAACCGGGGTGGATCCTAGTTGCGGCTGACCCCTACAGTTGACTACAACGGTCGATCATGAGGCCATTATAACTTCATCTACCGTGGGTTCACTAACCACAATGGTAAAACCTAATGGTAGAACATGGGTTCATCACCCAAGAGGTGGGGGGACTAACCATAGTGGTCAAGCACAATAGTTGGGGGACCTACTGCGGTGGTATGTCTATCGATGTAGGAAGGTGTGTGGGTCGCTTCGTTCAAAATGACATTACTCCTAAACTGAATGTCTAATCAACGAGCTGTTTGTGGTAATGAGACCCTAATGTTGAGACAGATATTTTGAGACCAATGGTTGGTTTTTATTTTGGAAAAGTATATGTTTAAATCATTCTTTTGGTCCTTTCCTCGATGGTTTACTATTTCATTACATTTACATCACTTGATTATAATCCCCTCAAGAGTTCGAGCCTCAGATAGAGTTATGGTATACCTTCGTGATACTAGAGTGTGATAATCTATCACCCATAGATTAGTTTGTGGGATCAACATAATATCAATGAGTTGGGAATTGATCCTCCATCTAGGGGGTGTATCATTAGTGTTTGTGGAATCATTAACTTGTGATCCCCTACATAGTGGGTTGATTCAGATCCTGTTTGTGGTATCCCCCAATGGTTTTGGGCATAATCCACCATTTAGGTATCATAGTATTCATTTACTAGTGTTTTCTCTTAAGGAAAATCCAAAAATGTGCAATACCTATTCATTGAGTGTCTCCTATGATATAATTGCTCAAGGAGTGAGTTATCCTGAAATGATCACGCATCAAATGTAATACTATGGATAGTAGTTGGTTATAAATTACTGATGTTGTGGTGTCTCTCTTGACCATATGTGGATATTCTTGTCATATGTTCTATATCCATATAACTATATAGAGATGAATTTAATTTCCTTTTTCGTAATGATTTTTGGTTTTGGGTTTCCTATTGAGTATTGTTATACTCAACCCTGTATGGGTCTTGTCGTATGTGTCATGTCATCTGCAGATGATCGACCTTTTGAAGGAGTCCTTGGTAGACCATGACCAAATGGTGCTTGGTGAGACCGAGAAGGCAGATATGTGTTCTTGTGGATTTCAGGTATCATTCCCAGTACCCTTTTTATTTTTGTTGGACTTATGGTTACATACTGTTTGTAGTGGGCTTTTTTTTCCTGTTTACTTTCTAGTACTCTCTCTTTCATAATTTGTTGTATAAACTTCTATAAATTCATGAATCCTTTTAGTTATTTTACATTTCATCATTTTGTGGCTTGGAGATGTGTGTGTGTGTGTTTACATGTAATTTTGGCTAATGCCTCCCATTTTTGGGATATTCCTACTCAGTGTTATTCATCAGCCCCTAACATATTAGAGAAAATTTTAAGGTAGTCATAGAATGGGCCCCACTTGAATGGATCATGACAAGGATTACGTTTTCTAGATTTTTTTCTCAATACGTAAATCATATTAAATTTTTTTAAATACGATGATTCCATATGAACTGTTCTTAGTGTGTATATATCATGAATGTATTTCATGATGAAAAAATAATTGAAGGAGACATAGAGAAGATGTAGAATTGGATTCCAACCCATATGATCTTGGAATACACCACATTATAATTGAATAAAACACATCACAAGTTCAAAATCTATATAATATAATTCAACTAATGTTATCAATGGTGTAGTTAAGGTACTCACCAAAGAATTCGTATTGAATAATGTTTCAGATTCTATAATTTTGGTAACCTCTACACAAAAACACCTTATGATATGTCGTATACATGTGTATAGATCATGAAAAAAATTAGTGATAATACCACTCCATTTAGAGGATTCAAGTGTATTTATTTTTCTTTAGAGATTTTGCGCCCCCATGTCGCAGTATCTTATCCACACCAAAAATATTGTGTTGAAGGATTTCAATGGAGTTTGAAATTTTTGGACAACCACACCATTGTTGTTTGTCTACATTGTAGTAAAGTGAATGGGAAAAGGAATCTTATAAAGTGACCTATCAATTTAAGAGGGTTGTGATTGCAAGATTTCAGTGATTCTAGATATTTCTTGACCTCCATGATGTTTCTCCTTGACCACATCCCAATTTAGCATGATAGTTTGTTGGAAACATCTAAAAATGATTTTTTATTTAATAATGATCTAGAACATGCAATAGAAATTAAATTTCATATATTTTAATGGATAATGTTAACAATGATTTATCTAATGATTATGGTTTCAATTTCAGTTCATAACAACTACCAATTTCAAATTGGATGATCATGATCTTTTGATTTAAGATCCAAAGTATGAGTTTGAAAGAGGAGTTGAAATACGTTAGTGAAGTAATTTCAATTATAATTTCCAATGGAAACATGACATAATACAATGGAAAAGGGTTTTGGTAAATAATAAATTGATTAGTAGAAAAAAAAATATAGATAAAAATGATAGAAGCTGATAGAGATAATATTAAAAATAAGTAGTTGTTAATATTTTCAATAAGCCAAGGGAACCTTATTGTATTTCTTGATATTAAAGGAAAATAGTATAATAAATGAATCTTTAATTGAATGTAATGCTTGTAAGTCCTTATTATTTTTAATATATATATTTTCATTATTATTTTATTATAGGATGGAAGATTCCCCCTACCAAGTGGTTATTCCATCCATTTTAACAAATGATTTCTGCATTTATCATTGAGGGGTACCAAAATTTTTTACAATTACTTGATTCCTTGTTACTGACTTGTT
The DNA here is from genome assembly GCA_963277665.1 of Viscum album. NCBI lineage: Eukaryota > Viridiplantae > Streptophyta > Magnoliopsida > Santalales > Viscaceae > Viscum > Viscum album. The sequence goes on along the minus strand of OY728148.1, from coordinate 1,864,339,408 downwards.
AGTTTCACTATTCCTCATTTCCTACATGGATTCACTTCAAAATCCTTATTCTGTAATGCTTACAAAGTTAGAAATGGTCATGGTTTTGTTAGATCATGAAAAAGAATTTAACTATGAAGTCCCAATATTTAGGAACATCAAATACAGTGAAACAATTATATAATCTCATGTTACATTAAATAAAAAATACCTATAATCCCTTGGTATTTTTAAATCTGTATACATTAAATAATACTATGTTTTAATGTTTTCTCTATGAATATTGCGAAACCAAAATGATCCATTAAATGTTTGATGAAAACTATTAAGAAATTTTATGAAGAATAAATTATATAGTAATTAAATATATTTAAATTGATTAACTTTTCAAAAAAATAAGTTAAATAATTATATGGAATAATTTTTTATCTCAAATAAATGTTTAAATAGTTAATAAATTCAATAAACATCATTTAAATTATTATGATGAAAATATATGATATAAAAATAAAATTACTAACGTAAATACATTATTTAAATAAAAAAAATATTTTAGAAAATATGAATAACACATAATTAATAAAAACATTAATTCTTAATAAAATAATTTTTTCATTATATTTTGGATATTAATATAAAATATATATTTTGAATTTTTAAAATTTTAATTTTCAAAAATTTATTCATTTTTAATCAAACAAATAAATATTTACCTAAATTAAATTATTAAATTTTTTTAAAACAATTTATTTTAATGTGAATACTGAAATTAAAATTATTTATTAAAAGCATAGAGTTTTTCATGTATTAAGAATTATGTGTCACTTATTGACTAAAACAATTATCATCATAAAAAATTATTAATGGGTAAATATAAACATTTTTAAATACTATGATTAATTTAGAAAAGAAATATTTTTTAATATAAAATAAATTATAATAAAATAAAATATTTACAATTGTATATATTAATATAACATTGGAAAAATAATATTTTTACAGTTATTTATGGAGAGATATTTTTTTCATAAAATAAAACAAATTGTATCATGTAAATCAATTAAAACGATAATTTTATCATAGACGTTTGTTTTGATCCTAAAAATTCACATCTTCTAAGAATGAGTTTTTTATGAATTATATAATATAATGGTGAAATAAAATTTTCATATGAATAGAAATTATATAATATAATATGGTTATAAGATTTGAAATTAGTATTATAAAATTATTTAATAAGGTCCATATCATTTTTAGAAATTTAAAGTAACTTACTTAGGTAAAAATTTCATAACACAGTAAAACCAAAAAAAAGATAAAAGAGAAAATAGTAAGACAAAAAGGATTAAAACATGTTTAAAATTTCTAAAAATTGAATTTTGAGGAATTAAAATCCATATCAAATTCCTCTATCTATTATTGTTCATTTTCATATCAATAATACACGTTTTTCATGCAACCCTATTATAATATAATTGATTATAATTTCAAAAATATAATTCACACAACTTATAAAAGGGACCTCCTAGAACCAACTAAATACCACTAAATGAACAAAGTTACAATATAAACACTACTCAATTTATATCCTTCATAATAATATTATATTTTATTGTGCCTAAAATATTAATAGGTTAGCCTGAGACCTCCATTTTTATATTTTCTTCTATGGTAAATCCAAAGAGCTCAATAATATTACCTTTTTCGTAACACATTTCTCTTCCATCATTACATTGAAAAAACTAATTTTCTAACTAATATATTATGAAATAAATATTTTACATAGATTAATGATATATTATATTGCAAAAATTATTAATCTATATTCCTGTTTTCTGTTAAGAAATTTTTTTTCGTTCATTCATTGTATGGAATACCATCACTACGAAGCAATGATGTGAGTTTTTCATAACTGTGTCCCTTAACTGATTATAAGGGTTAAATTAAAGAAAAAAAATAGGAGTCATGTTATATAGTTATTATATTGAAGGTACAAATCATAATTCAACTTCTTTCCCTCTCACTGATTGGGAAATGAAAACATCAACTATGTATTATGCTGACTACTTCCTCCACAAAGTATCATATAATATTTCATATATTGTTTCATTATTATTAATTTTAAAACTATATAAATAAAATTAAATATCAAAAAATTATATAAACAATAAAATTATGTATATATAATAATTATGTAATTACAAATAAAACCACTTTCACGATCATAAAAATTCATTAATTATGGTATGTTCATATTTGGCTCAGTGTAACTACCAACATAGAACAATGAAATTAGATAATTCCATGGATGAATAGGTGAATATAATTACAAATAATATATTTTATAAATAAGTAAATATCTATAAGATATTTTATAGAAATGTATCAATAATATTTGACTCATTAAATATGATACCATTGTTAGTTAATTAAAAATATATCAAACATATTATTCACCGATTTAATCATTATGGATCATAAAAAAACTCATTGGATGGAAATATTACATTATAAATAATTATGAAGAGTGAATTCAAGAAACATTTATGGTATTGGAATAATAAACAATGGGAGAATAATGAAGAAAACAACTACTATTATAATATTATTTCAAATCAAAAAAAAATTATTGAAAATTGATATCAATAATAGAAAAATACAAACTTATATAAATTTTTCAAAAAAATATAAATAACGATTATCAAATTTTATTATATTTCAATTATAATTTAAAATATTTTATTATGATATTTATCTTTTTTATTATTGATATATAATGCTATAGTGGGATTCATGATAATGGTATGGGTTTATTTATCTCAAATTTAATTTCATGTGTATTATTGCTTATTTTTCACCACAAAATCCATGATAAAGATTCATTACATCATAATGAATTTATTTTACAATATTTATGTAATTCATCGAGTTAGAGGATCCATTAAAGTTCTTTCCTTAAATGGATTTTTATTCAATGGGTTCTATTATCATGGAGTTTTTTGTAATATAAATTCTATACATTGAGTTTTAATCCTTAATCATGATTTAATTTAATTTAATATTAGTTGTTTCTTCGCTATGTTTTTATTTCTTGGTATATATCATCCTCTTTGTGGAAATGGAAAATTTTGATGAAAATAATCCTTGATGATGAATTCCTTCACCATAAAAATAATTTGATTGATGTGAATGTTTCACATTATCATTTAAAATAGAATCCCCACCAAGAAAATATTTTCTTTACCACTAATGTACTTCTCTGTATTTAGATACAAATTTATAATTTATCTCATGTGAACATCTTATTTCATTTCTACACATTTCAAAACGATGTTTCATAAATATTTTTATGATATGGATTTTCAACAATGGTATTTTAAAATAATTTTATATAGTTTCAAAATAAAATGATTTATCATCATCTCAAAAATTACTTTGATATATTTTTTTTATCATTTTATGGTTATATTATTGATGTTAAATTTTCACATGTATGTTTTTTCTAATAATATGAATTTTCGTTTTGGAACCTGGTTGTGTCTTTAAGAGATCCTTATTAGAATATTATATTTCAAAAGTAAAAGTAATCAAACATCCTTCACTTCACCATTTTGTTACGTATATATCTTTCTAATAATTTTTTATTTAGATTTAATTAAGATTATGGATTTTTAAAATTATTTCTTTTCATTTTTTCAGAATTGATAACACTAATAATAAACTTTCAATATTACAGTAACATCCATTTTATTATAATTATAATGGGTTTTTTGTTAAAAAACTTTTATTATTTCTCAATCATTTCTTATTTAATTCTAAAGGATTTTTTTCAATTAAATATATTTTTACGAATAACCTTCTACATTTCCTTATAAAATAATATTGTAGGATAAATTATTTCTAGGTATAATCCACTTATATTCTTGAGGTAAAATTTATTTACTATCTAAAAATTATGTAAAACATATTCCTTATTCCGTGGGTTTATAATAATGGAATGAATGAAAACAATTTTATTCCATGGTTATTATTTATATGATTAATGTTTAATATCATATGGAACAGAAATGAATGGTTTTTCATTAAGTAATTTTTTTGAAATATATAAAATTAAAATGACTTGGGTAAAACATTATATATCATGAGATAATTCAAATAATATTGTGATGAATTATCTACCATGGGGAATAGGTTATTGATTCTTGATCAATCACTAGAAACAAGTAACTTAATCATAATAAACTATGGAAAATAAATAATTATTCATGATCAACAATGTTATGATTAATATAGAAATTTGTTTCTATATTTATGTCCCTTTAAACATATTTATCTAAAAAAATTACATGTATTTTTATTCATGTTATATATGGGTTTTTCTTCATAATGTTATATTCATGGATCTTTAATATCATTTCATACCCATATACTTATCATTATCTCACATTTGATCCTTAATGGTTATATCTTATGTTTCTCATACTATGAATCTTTTCCCACCCCTTTATTATATACTCTTTCGCTTAGATAAATGGATGGTATTTAAAGTGAGTTATTTAAAAGGGGTTTAGATTTGAGTGGTTATGAGTAAATATTACTGACAGTTGTAAAATATATTGTTTATGTAGGTATTCATCCATGACACTAAATAATATTCTAATTAGTATGTAAAATTATATCTATTATAAAATTATTATTTATTTAAAATAAATAAATAATTTTTTATTCATCTATGATATCTTCAGTTGGTATCTATTGAGGTTTTAGTGTTGTTTCAGAATATATTAAAAATAATTAGTAAAATAAAATCGGATATGTATAGTGTATATATCTATGTATTGGATAATATCATGATATTTTAGTAGAGTCTATTTTTTTATTTTTCTATAAAAAGTCATTTAATGAATTATACATGTTTATATTTCATCTAGAATAGTTATACGTAGGGGTAGTAAAACAAATTAGGGAATATTTTTTAATATTTCAATTTTATCCCAGTGCATGAAAAAGTGCCTAATATTACTCATTGTTAGAAACAAAAAATTGATATACATTTTATGATTCCCATTATCTTTATGACCCACTATGAATCATTTTAAATTGTAAAAATTAAATTATAAAACTAAACATTGATAATGTAGATTGAATCATATAGATACATAGGATAACATATTCATGCCATATATGAAATCCCCCTTATATAAATACATTTACCTTATATGAAATTGCATTAACTATAGTATACACATTCTAAACTATAATTTATAATGGTAATGGTAGGAATTTGAATGAAATGATTTAAAAATTTGTGTGATAGATAATATGGAAATTAATCAAATGAGAAACAAAATGTGTATATGGATAGAATATAAAACTCTTTGTAAGGATGATCTAGTAATTTAAATATATATTTAAAAACATTAATTTTGTTGAGTTATTTAAAACACCAATGACGGAGTAGCACAATATTGAGACATTCATGAAGAATCCTACACCCTCTTTTAGATGGAATTGTTATCCATTAAATATTGAGTAAGGGTAAATTTGACTAAAATGATATTTTATATTCTCTAGTGCCCATAACATTAGATAGTTGTTATTATAATTTATTATTTTTATGGATTTTATAACTAGTGGAAGGCTCTAATTATGGATTCTAAGGTAAAATAAGTGTATAATATATAGAATAAGATAAGTTTATGAATACATTTTTCAGTTAGTATTGTCTATAAATTCATTAGTTGTAAAATGGGAAAAATTTATACTTTTGTATGAAAAGGAGGAAGAATCTATTTTCATTTAATAGGTTAAAACCACAATACTATCAATGAAGGACTCATTTTTTATTATAGAAACCAAAAGTATGATTGAATTATTTTTTAGTATCCTATAAAAAATACATACAGTGTAATTAATTATATTTTTATTTAATATATTTCAAGATGTATCTCTATGTACACATGATGTGTAAATTGATGTAGTAGTGTCTCATTATTCTACAGAAAAAAAAGATAAAAGATTTTATTGGATACACCAATGAAAATTCACATAGTGTGAATAGAAACATGCTACCTTCAAGCCAAAATTATTGTAGGTTCCACCAAGAAAATTTCATTAAAGGTATTGAAAGGGATTGAAAAGTAGAAAGGGTGTCAAGGAAATTTATTATTTCCAAATGGGTATGAAATGGATAGTAGAAAAACATTAGAAATAAGATTCCATGTAATGCACCACCCACACTCTTGTTCATGCCGAAATTTGGAGTAGAACCGCATTAGGGGGATGAAAGAGAAATGTAGGAATCTAGGATGGAAAAATGAGATTTCAAGGCTTGGGAGGCGGGCGCGCGCAAGATTGGGGAGACGCGTGCGATAGGATTTCCGGTGCGCAAACTCTTGCGCGTCGGCCTCCCCTTCTATGCCAAAAGCCCATCCTCTGCACCGGCCACACCTACCCCATTTCCATGCCAAAGACAACGTCAAACAAGAGTTTGTGTGCCTAACCCCATTTCCACACACAAGGCCACATCGCATGGGTCATTGTGTGTCTGCCCTGTTTCCATGAAAAAGACGACGTCGAACAGGAGTTTGCGAACCCACCCCGGTTCCACGCACAAGGCCACATCGCACGGGTCATTGCACGCCCACCCCGATTTTGTGCTGAAGGTGACGTCGAACGGGAGTTTGCACGACAGCCCCGATTGTGCGCAAAAGGCCACGTCGCACGGGTCTTTATGCGCCCGCCCTATTTCTGCACCAAAGGAGACGTCGAAGATGAGTTTGCATGCCCTCCCCGGTTTCGCACACAAGGCCACATCACATGGGTCTTTGCGTGACAACCTCGTTTCTGCACCTAAGGTGACGTCCAACCGACGTTTTCACACCCAGCACCCATTGCGGGCACAAGCTGAAGTCCGACGGGATTTTGCATGCTAGGCACTTGCGCGTCTCTCCAAGGACTCCGGCTATAACACAAATTGTATCCCTACCCTTTAGGATAGTAACAGAATATGAAGCGATATTCTGCCATGTGAAAACTCCATCTTCTGCGACCACGCGAAAACCCCCTGGCCTTTAGGTATTGGATTTTGTGCGACTGGTACTTCGAGGGGGACGCCTTCGTGCGAGACCTTTAATCCTCATGAATTTCGTTTCTTCCCAAAGTCATTTGCATGCAAGAGGGGCCTTGTGTGCCCGTACCCTTTGCCTCTTTGGCTAATATGTATTACCCATCCAACGTGCATGAAAACTGTCTGGCTTGCGCACAACCCCTCGACCTCATGTGTTTCCCGTCTAACTTTCCCTTAAATCATCTTCCTTGAGCGCAACCCCTCGGTCATGCGTGTCTCCCATCCAACTTGCATGAAAACTGTCCGCCTTGCACCCAACCCCTCAGTCTTGCGCACCACCCCTTATTCTTGTACGCAAACCTTGCATCTTGCGTGCATGCCTCATATCTTACCCTTGCCCATTCTCTTACGTATCCTCCATGTGCTTCCCTTGCCTTAAGAAACCTTGTTCGATCCTCTCTTATGTACGACACACCTGCATCATGCACTCTATTCCTATGTGTCACTCCAAGTTTTCATGGAGAAATTTCAAAGTCCCTAGGGTGGCGCTTTCCGTTATGTTGCTTTACCTCATGCTTCCTCACATAGGCATGCGAACGACTATTGTTTCTTCACATAGACACTCTAACGTAGACCCCAAATGGGATCACCTTACTACATCCCCTAGTCACAGAGTTGCCTTTCCCTTATCTTCACCAAGGTGCAGAGGGTTCCGGCTAAGTAATTCACAGGGGTGTGGAGTTAACCCACTTCTTTCGAGCTACAGGACGTTAAATTGACAAGCACCTTCATCCTTAGCACATAACGTTCAACTACGACCTATCCCCATTCCTTGCATGAAGGGTGCCCCATCTCGGTCATTATCTATGCCCAATGGTCTCCACATGAGTGAGATCATTCCTCACATGGAATTACATCATCTTTATCGGAGTGGCATTTGCCTGCGGGGACAGGGAAACCACCCTAGTGTAAGCCCCTTGATTTTCTTCCAGGAGGTATCATCCCTACTCCTCCTTTCTTCAGTACCAAATCCCTCTCCCACTCGGCTTTTTCACAATCTGGGCCTCCACCCTAGCTTAAGTCCCACTCTCCATCTCCATGGGCTTCAAAACATGTGTAAGCCCATATTTCCTCTTTGGACCGCTAACCACGTGTGAGCCCCACTCCACTTCCCGCAGATGCACCTTCTGCGTTGTGATCATCAGGCCTTTGCTGCCTCTTGTTTCTCACAATGAGCATGACTCACATGGTCTTAGAGTAAGCAACGACCATGATGTCTTATCTGGGTAGCCTAGAGAGTAATCCCCACCACCAACCTGAACTACGTGGACTTTGATCATTGCTAAGGCAAGGTACATAGGTAGACTCCCTGAGGTTCAAGCACAACAACATCACTTGGTTTCGACCCCCTTCATGTCGGAACCCACTCCTCATGAACTATGTGAACTTTGATCCTTACCAATGCAAGTTATGTATAAAGCCTCCCTAAGGTTCAAGCCCAACACCCAGACGTTCTGACCATCTTCATGTCATTTTTTCCACTCCTCCTGAACTACGTGGACTTTGATACTTGCTAAGGAAAGGTGCGTAAGAAGCCATCCTGAGGTTCAATCCCAACACCTGGTAATTCCAACCATATTTACATCGGTTTGTACACTCCTCCCAAACTAGGTGGACTATGATAACTTCTAAGGCAGGGTGCGTAGGAAGCCTCCCAGTGGTTCCAGCCCAACAACCCACCAAACCTGACCATCTCATGTCATTTCACCACCGTCCTGTGTGACGTTAAACTGTATTCGCCCATAAAAATCGGTAGGTCGTTGTACTCTATTCATCGGTTAGTCATTGCAATACCCTTTACTAGTACCCACAACTCTGGTCTATCCTAGTGGAATCAGACCAACCTAGGCTGCTAACCATGCGTAACCCCCATACAAATTATCGGGTTGTTGTCATGTGTGCACGCCCCAATTCAAGTCCATTGCCTGGTCTTCCCATCGAGCCTAGGTATTTTGGGATGTTCCTGCTCTAACCCAGAGGTTCCACATTTTCTAATTCCTATCCATGTATCCATTCTTATGGGCTGCCTCATTATGTGTCCCATCACCCTACCAAACTACGCGTATTTCGATTCCCTGCCACAGGATACGTAGAAAGTCTTTTTGAGGCTCAAGCCCAACATCACCATCATCCTCATGGAGATTCCATCTCATTCCCCATCTAAATCACATTACCATCCATCACACAACTAGATTCTTACTCAAGACACCATATCCTTGTGAGATCATGTCGACTCACCCCCCCCCCCTTCCCATATATGTGTACCCTCCAAGGGTTACACTCATCTGATCCACTCTGGTGAGTGTTCTAATTAGTCTGGTCCATCTTCGCTATATGTTAAACTTGCAGCATACCCTGTGTTAAACATGGGAAGCTGAGGAAAACCTCAGATACATGCCGAGGTAATATGATTCCTCACATTTGATGTAGGATGCCTTGAGCTTTCGCGCCCTCGAGAATCCCTATAATAAGGGGAAAAAACCCAAACACACCAGTGTTCCAGCATCCAGACACACCAGTGATTTCCAACATGACTGCTCCCCTAACTGAAGGTTTTTTCCTTAATCAGACACTTTGGAATGTCCCAACAGAATCAGTGTAATTAACTAACATCCATGAAGATATGGAACTAGGAAGAGTTTCATGAACAACATATTAAATCTATAAGGGAGACCCAGACTAGGTGACTAGTTTTGAGGAGGAATCTACAGAAGAAAGAACCGATATCCCATCATCCCATTTTGATCAAGAAGCAGACATCCCTGAATAAGGATTAGATTCCGTCCACCATTGGAAAGCGGGAATACGGGGCAAAAAACAGTGTTTTCATCCCCCAACAAGACAGACGTGCATGCCCCGATGAAAGCGCCGGAAATTGAAATGGTGAACCCGATGTGTTTTTCTTCTACTCAATATGGAGATCACTAGCGTTCAATACATCAGTGGATTAGCGTGTCACTGGATCCAACTATTCGGTTTCGGGTCCCGCCAAGAAAATAGTGTGCCTGGTGTGAAAATCACCAGAAGTTGGGGAAATAGAGTATTGGACATCCTGATCTGTGACGTTGTCATTGTGGATCCCTCTTACCATTCATGGAAGATGGGATGGCGTTGGGCCACTGGTCGTCGATTCCTTTTTCTTTCAGCACTAATAAGTTAATATCACTGCCTTCAAGAATCAAGTTGCTCCACCCGAAATGTGATCACTCCCACCCACCGACACCGGGGTAGTTACAGTGCTAATGTGGCAGTCTCGCCCAGCTCCTCCTATTCCGTAATGGCCTCTACACCAATTACCATGAGGCCCCCATTCCCCATCTCCCCATCCGAGGTTGTTCAGTGAAGGGTGATCAATGACCTCATACGCTGATACGAGGAGGGGATCATCCCTATGAGGGATATAGACCGCCTGGATTTATAGGCATCTGCGCCTCTTCATCAACACTGCCCCCGAGGTCCGTGTAGGGAGCCACTGCTCCCCACTCCAACACATAACTGTTTCAGGAGCCTATCCTCAGAATGCTTCAATGACTCCTTTCCCAACGCCAATGAGGTATGGGATGTCCAATCCATCCCGGTCAGAGACCCATTCTAGGGACTCCCAATGAGGGCCCCCACCCAGCAACATCAGCGCCGCTGCCCGGTCTTACTGAACGAGGAGTAGGTAATCCACGTACCTACACCACCGGCTCTGGTCCGTCAAACCAGACGCTAGCATCGGGTGCAAGCTGAAGTGGACGCCCACCAAGGGGCATCAATGTCGGTGGCTACTATGGCCTAAGCCACTGACGATGCATATCACCATCTCCTTGTATACGCTAAGCAGGGGAATTTATACGCCCATCCTGGATCGAGGCCCCAACCACCCCACGGGCAGGCTGGGTTGACTCTCTTGGTCGTCGGCATAGGCAGTGGCCACCACGAACTAACATGTGCCAATGACACCCAGTACGAAGGTCCTCCCCACACCACTACCATGGAGAATGCGGATCTCCCCCGCTTCTAAGCTCGGTATAGTGGTCCACCCTATTCCACCTTCAATCCCAATGAGGGTCCTCCCCGCGGTGGTGACGTTCAGAAGAGAAGTCTCTCCCATGCCCATTACACTGGGTATGGAGTCATTCCTCCGGCCTCAGACCACCGGTGTGGGGACATTGCACATCAGGTCACTCTCCAATGTGGGGGCCCTCCTCATGTCCTCATAGCACCTGGAGAAAATTCTCCTCGCCCTGCCAATCAGAGGTATGGAGGCCAGATTCACTTCACCAATAACCTCCAAGAAGATTCTACCCGTGTTAAGTTCAACCAGTACAAGGACATTCCTCACACGAATGTCACTAGGGGAAATAAACATGGAGGTCTTCCCCATTCTCCTACCAGCTCTGGTATAGGTCTTACCTACTCTAGCACTACCCATGGAGGTCCTCCCTATGTCCTCTTTGATATATGTCATGGAACTCCATGCACCCTGGCCTACTCAGGCGAAAACCCTCTATGCCCCAGCACTAGTATGGCCGAACGACCTCGTCATGTCAAAAATCTTCCCTATCCAAAAGAGCCATCCAAGGGCAGGAAGGCAGGTTGAAGCCACCATAAGAAGTATTCTTGGAAGGTCTAGATAGATATCAATCAAGTCCGCTTATCATATTCTGATGCACAGTACGAATCAGTACTGGAACCCTCCCCTCAGTCCTCCTAGTCAATGGTTAGGGAACGAACAAGGCGCATTTTCCTCATAATCCTAGAGTGTGAGGACCATCGGATCCCTACCTCCCTCTGTAGGTAAATCCAAGAGAATGGAAATTTAGCATTTCCATAGGGGCCGACCTTGCAGTTGCCACCACCATCACCAGAAGCATCCACTACCTCGACTAGGGACCATAGAGAACTATTTTGGGGATCAATGGAAGGAGATCCATGACATAGTCCATCACCAGTGGCCACAGATGCTATGCGGGAAACCATGGTCACCAGCCCATCTTATCATGACGTAGTGACTAGGTCACTACACTCTTCAGAGGACATCCCGAGATTCGGCGGCTAGTTAGTCTATTCGCCGTATTCCCCACTGGACAGCCTACCATCCCAACAGTCTGCCTCAGTACCATTTCTAGTTCCTTAGCCACCCTCAATTGATTAATGGGGAAATCAAGGGCCAGAACCTGAATCCGAGCCAAGTAGCTTATGGGATATCTTCACAGCGGACCACTTCACTGAGATGATGTGGCTGGTTGCGGAACTGAATTTTAATGCGTCGAGATACCTTACGCAAGAAGAGTTAGAATTTTTCCATCAAACCCTTTTGGAAATGCACTTCCACCTTTGTCATCAGTGAGTGACTTATCCCAGGATCCAAACACATTTTGAGAACATCGGTGAACAATGTCGTCTAGTCGATCTTGTTGTGCTCCCTGTGACCCAGAACCCTGAGTCACCAGGCCTCCATAGATCCCACCAATAGTAATTCATTTAGAGTTTCAATGTACTCACCAAGATTATCAAGTAGGCTTCCCCCCATGTGCAGGTCCATGGATGGGGCAGTATGCTACCCTCCTCTTCAACCCTATCTGACGACAGCTTAACCATCCATGTGATATCAAGGACATGCCCCTAGGTAGAGTAATGGTCAACATGGCTAGCCTAGAAGAATAGGAAAATGAGCTAGAGTACCATGATGGGGACCTTCTCTCTATGGGCGTACCACCACTATTGGATCCATTGGGAAGGGTTACTCGCCAATAGAGAAACATGTTGGGTCTCCCTACGCCCACAAAGGCATTTATCCTCAGCCATAATCTCGGTAAAGGGAAGGGGCATATCAGAGTCTCAAAACACTCCGACCAATACTCCTCAGTGCAGAAGACGGAGGAAGACACTGAAAGGCCGCATTGTGCCCACAACTTTCCGAACAAAAAAAGTCGGTCGATGACCTCTTGGCTAAACGTGTTGTAGAGCGATGGTCGGACTATGGTAATTCTATGCTAGGTAAGTAGGGGAAGGAACAACATCCCCTTGGTGGGATACCTCCAAGTAACCCTGACCATCCTACCCTTGTGGATATAGTTGAAGCCGGAACTTACGAAAAGAGGTTGTGGTATGTCTCGCCAAACCCTCTAAAACGGAGCGACAATCCAAGTGATCCAGCTCAGGTTTCCCTAGCTTCCTCAAGGGTTATGCCACCAGCTTCTCCACGAGCTACTAGGCCTGCTTACCATGTTGAAGAAACCACCAATTCACTCATGGTTAGGGATCCCCGTTAGTGAAGGTAACTCTATCCAGATGATTCAATGATGGCACTCATTTCCCACCTTGAGGTGTTGGAAACATGACAGGTTTCACTCCCACCTGATGGCAAGCCATATCTGGCGTGGGTGGATGATAGTCGAGCACCCTTAGGTTTTGGAAATCCAACCTTCTCCCCCTTTAACAGGACATGGGACCCAACAAAACACCTATCCCAATTTTCCTCAAAATGTGTCCCCATGTTGGGATCTCCAGCGTAGCAGGAAGCCTCCAAACTCTGGTGTTTTGTGCAGACATTGGAAGGCCCTTTGTCTTTCTGGTACAACCATCTCCCTATCGGATTGGTGATCAGATGGGAGGACCTATGATGGAAATTCATCTTCTATTTTAGCTCTACCAAGTGGAAAACGAGTATCACAGACCTCATCAAGTGCTAGAAGAGGCCTGATGAGTGCATTGCCGAATTTGTCACCCGGTGGAATGGACTCATGTATTCCCTTGACATTCCACTAACTCAGAAGAAATTATTGATGATGTGTGTAGGAAATGTTAAGAGGAAACCAGTTTGCTCTTTGATAACCCAGAACTACCTTGGAGGATTCTAATACATATTTGATAAGGCCCAGAGCTTGGAATAATTCCTAAAACATGCCAGCTAGGCATGTCTGTTGCCTCCTATAATTCCCGCAATGAGGGCCGCTAGAGCCGAGCCCGCCACAGTGCCCTAAATAGAGTCCCCCGGGCAACTGAAATTATTATCAATGGAGCCACCTCCGCAGCCTTGCAAAGGCCCTCCACCATAGGTGCAACCTCCAACCCAACAGCATCTGCCTCAAAATCGGCAGGTGCCCCCACGCAATGTTCCACCACCGCCTAGGCAAGATAACCGAGTTCCACCTCCTCGATAGGCTTCTCTAGCTACTCTTCAGGGCCAAGAACCAAGGCCCCCATTTCTGGATAGAAGAAATCAAAACTACTCGTTCAATGAGAATCAGGTCCCTGGATATTTCTGAAGTTCCTTAGAACAAGGGATTGTACGTTTTCTTGAGTGCAGAAATCCAGAAGAGGAAAACCTCACTGATCTCCCCAACTACTGCCCCTACCACCAGATCCTCAGTAATACTCTCAAAAAGTGCTAGGTTTTTAAATACTAGCTCCAAGACCAGGTCGACAACAACATAGCTAGGTTGGGTCCAGCCCCGGCACTGGTAACATGCGTCTTTGTGAGGCCAGAAAGTAGCAATGACAGTGAGAGATTGTTGCATCAAGTTTCCAGTCATGGATCTCAGAAGTATAATGACTGGATGGCTTAGAAAATAGTCCAATGTGCCCATGGTGTCATCTGGGAATGCCTAAATTGGCTAGAGCCTTTAGAAGCTACAGCCACCACTTCTTCATCGTCACCTAAGTCAGCATCTTCCCAGAACAGCAAACACCGGCGATGCAAGGGAATGAAAAGTCCCCCACTGATTCCATCATCATCTCGTACTCTCGGAGAATTCATGCCCGCAGAGATGGTGATCCTTCCCAGAATCCGTCCAGTAGTGGAAAACTATTCAAGTGACTTCCAGGGGTATGATTTGGTTAATATCATGGAGCTAGTAAACCCCTACATGACTCTCGATGAAGGGGAGTGCCAGGCGGATCTCCCCAACTTCCCCAGTTGATGCAAAAGTTGGTGGAGCCACAACCATATGGGTCCTTAAGTCACATCAGTTTTCACTTCTAGCCAGTTTGTGCATGCCACTGAGACCAGATAGCAGGCCTAGCAAAGAGCTCAGCACGCACAGCCTCCTCATCCAGTTTCATCAGGCCTGCATCGACCGCCATTTGTGCTACTGGACCAAGAAGATCCACCTAGTCCTATCTGTGATTATCCACGCTCCACCCAAAACTAGTCCCAGTCAGCTATCCCCAGTATAGAAGGGGCTCAGTGTGCTAAAAATAGTGAGCAGTGGGACATTACCATCACTCATCAGCCGTCGGTTCAGCCAGCAAGGCCCGCCAAGCCTCCTTTCATGGAGCGGCCTCCTACAAGCATAAGTTCACTCCTGGCACAGAAGTACGATGTTCTTAAGAATCTTTCAATTTTCCCAGCAAGGATCTTCATCCTTGAGACCCTTTTCCTGTCATCAGATATGTGTGAGGTCCTCGCTGAGGCTTTAAGAAGCCCCCTCTAGTTTGAGACAGAGGTAGAAGCTACAAAGGACTTTCACGTAGAGGAGACCGAGAATGCTGAATACCAGGCCATTATGTTGTTATCTAGAGAAGATGAAGGCTCCCCCATACCGGGGCACATTCACCCACTATACATCATCGGCCAGTTCAATGGTGTGGAGGTTCGTCGTTGTCTTGTTGACACAGGATCTGGAATTAATTTATTCCTAACTCAGACACTGCGAAATATGGGACTGTCTGAAGATGACCTGAGTCCCTCTGACCTAAGAATCCAAGGTTATGAATGGATGGAATAGACACTAGTCGATAAGATCCGCTTGAAAACCCAGTTTGGTGGCCTAGTTGCCAGCACCAAATTTTTGGTAGTCTCCCAGGACACCGCTTATAATGCATTTATGGGAAGGTCATGGCTCCACCTACATGTGGGGGTTCCCTCATCATATCAACAGTGCCTCAAGTAATCCCTTAATGGTCTAGTGGGAATGCTTCAAGGTGATGCATCTCCATTTTCTTATTTTGAGTCCCGCTATCTAGATGCCAACTACTATAAGAACAAGGACATGCAGATTCAGACCAATGAGGTTGAGAATACCATGACTGTGACTGACATGTGGATAGATCTAGACGATGCCTACGTCTTTCTGATCCATCGAATAGAGGCTACAACCCCGAACATGGGAAAATTCTTCGTTGTGTCTGGGAAGAGTGGGGGACACATTCCCAAGTCTAAGCGATGATGTAAAATCACCCCATACTCCTCTACAAATCAGGCTCAAGTGATCTTGGATCCTCGTACCCCCATAAGGTATTGGTATGTTTTCCCCATGGAAACAGAAATACATTATATGTGTTTATTCCATCGGGTGGGAATTAATCGGCTTAAACCAACGTTCCATTATCACTTAGATATCATCATGCGTGGCCTCTTGGGCTGAAGGCCAAATGGGATTGGGTCGAAAACCTTCATTGTTATGGTTGCGGCAGCACAGGAGCCTTCTGATACGGTGTCCATTGCCGCTTAGGTGGGTACCATCTTCCCGTCAGGATCTGCCAACACAGAAGTGACTCCTACTGCTGACGATTCCCCCTCCAAAAGTGAAGAAAAAGATTTAGAGGATTCCCCTTGCCTTTGAAGCGGGTTTCTCTGCCACTGTTGAAGAGTTGGTACTGTTAAACCTTGGTAGAGAGGCGGACTCGAGACCCACATTGATAAGTGCTTCCCTGTCCTTCGAGGAGAAAAAAAGTACATAGACTTCCTGAAACAACATTGTGATGTTTTCACCTGGAGTTATGACGAGATTCCAAAACGAGATCCTTAGGAATCCATCCACCACCTCGGTCTCCCTGCGAATCATCACGGGTTCAAGAAGCCTCCCCAAAAGATGCAACCTTCTCATGGTTCCATGGTAGAGGTGGAAGTTAATAAGCTCATTAGATCTAATTTCATTAAAGAGGTCCAGCGCCACAAATGGATAGCCAAAATTATGTTGGTTATGAAGAAGAGTGGATAGATAAGGGTCTGTATCGACTTTCGAGATCTCAACTGTCAGTGCCCAAATGATTATTTTCCCCTTCTAGTGACAGTGTTGTTGATCGACACTACGGCTGGGTTACAAGCCTTTTCCTTCATGGATGGGTATTCCAGATATAATCAGCTCCTGATGGACCTTGAGGATGAGGAGTCTACAGCATTCAGGGCACCACAAGGTATGTTTTTTTACCAAGTCATTCCATTCATCTTAAAGAATATAGGTGCCACCTATCAGCGGGCCATGCATCACATATTCAATTCAATCCTCATGAAATTGGTAGAATGCTATGTGGACGATTTGGTAGTCAAATATATCCAATGACATGACCATTTCAAGGACCTTGAGAAAGTGTTCAGCTTCCTCCGTTCTCGCCACCTAAAGATGAACCCATTGAAATGTGCCTTCGGGGTCACCTATGGGAAGTTACTCGGATTTTTTGTCAGGTATCTGGGTATCGAGATTGACCCTGATAAGATCAATCCCATCAGCCAGATGTCTCCCCAGACCAACATTCGGGAACATCAGGGTTTCCAAGGCCACTTGGCCTACATACGCTGATTCATTTAGAATCTGGATAGAAAGTTTAAGACATTTTCTCAGCTCATGAAGAAAGGAACCACCAATGAATGGAACGAAGAGTGTGAGACCATGTTCGAGGAAACCAAGAAGTATCTTCTCCAGCCTTCGGTCTTGATTCCACCCATCTCCAAAAAACCACTGGTCCATTATGTGACTTCCCTAGAATGATATATTGGTTCCCTTCTCACCCAAAAGAATAATGGGGGACCTAAAAACAGCCTCTACTACCTCAGCTTCATGCTCCTTGATACGGATACCAGATACTCCCCCATCAAGAATAGTTTCCTTGCACTCATATTCGCATTATAGAAGTTGTGACATTACATACATCACCATGAGGTACATCTGGTGTCCCGAGTAGACCCGCTGAAGTAAATTATGAACTACCCCATGCTGATAGCGCACCTAGCATGGTGGGCGGTAATCCTCTAGTGGTTTTACATCAAGTTTGTCCCTCAGAAGGCTATTAAAGGGAAAGCATTGACAGATTTCCTTGCTTCCCATGCAGCCCCCATAGACTAGTCTTTGAACCTGGATTTTCTTGATGAGGAAATCCTCTTAGAAGATCAATCCATCCCGTGTTGGCAGATGCATTTCGAGGGGGCTTCCTGGAGCCCCATCAACAGAAGTCTCAATGACCCCAAGTTCAACAGGGTAGGCTTGGGTATCATCTTTATTACCTCGGCACAAGCCATTCTTCTGTACTCATTCCTGTTGTCAAAAGGTTGCACCAACAATGAGGCAGAGTATTAGGCTCTCATCACTGAACTCAAGCTGGCCCTTGATATTGATGTACCCCATTTTCAAGTGAAAGGGGATTCCTAACTAGTCATCAAGCAGATCAACGGTGACTACGTCATCAGAAATCTAGAGCTCGTACCAATGTTATAATGTTCTCTCCAACTAATGGCACAGTTCCCATTTCATCCAGAAGTTACTGATGTCCCTCAATCTCAGAATGGTCGAGCCGACGCCCTAGCCAGGCTAGCTGCATCACCTGCAAAACCCGAGTAGGATGATCTGATTATCCACATGGAACATCAGAGAGTCATTTCTCCTGTCTCCCCAGATGATGATAATGTCCTGTAGGTGAGCCATCTTTCCACCAGAGTGTCCACGTCAAGACCCCCAGATGTAGTGGTTAAAGTAAATTCTGACTAGAGATCCCCCTTTGTCGAATATCTCCAAAATGGTTACCTCCCAGCAGATCGGGCTAGGTGCGAGCAAATCTAACACCACACACTGCAGTTTACCCTTTAGAGTGGTCCCAGTCTAGTGTAGATCCTATACAAGCATGGGATCTATGTTTTTCTCCTCCGTTTCATCCAAGGGGTCGAGATTTCTTAGGTCATGCTGGAGGTTCATACTGGTTCCTATGGGGCCCATCAGACCGGACCAAAGTTATCTCATCAGATCCGAGGATAGGGGTAATTTTATCCCTCCATGTTCCATGACTGCATCGAGTTCACCAAAAGGTATCATGCATGTCATGTTCATTCCAACTTTTTGCATCGGCCACCGGAACCTCTCCACACTACCAAGTACTCTTGGCCCTTCGTAGTTTGGGGACTGGATGTCATGGGACCATATCTACCGGCGGCACCTCGCCAATGTCAGTTCATCCTGACCACTGTGGATTTCTTTTCCAATAAGGAAGAAGCAGTTCCACTCATGGAGGTCAATCCCCATTCTATCATTGTCTTTATGAGCTCTAATATAATTCACCGGTTTGTATTCCCTAACGTCGTCCTCACTGATAATGGAACTAACTTCTAGGCATCCGAGTTGAAGAAATTGTATTCCAAGTACAAATTTCGTTATAACCATACCTCCCACTATGACGTTCATGAAAATGGGTAGATCGAGGCATTTAACAAGACCCTCTCTCACATTTTTCATAAAATGGGTGGTCAGGATAAGAAGATTTGGCTAGATAAGCTCCCCAATGCCCTTTAGGCTTATCGTACAATGACTCATAATTCCACCTAGGTGACTCCATATTCCCTAGTATACAGAACTGATTCTGTCATACATATCACAACTCAGTTTCCTTCATTACGCACAACGGTCTATGATCAGCATGTTCCAGATAAAGTAGATGAAATTCTTCTGGCCAAGTTGGAAGCACTTGATGAAAATAGACTTCGTGCCCTGCACAATCAGGAAAGGCATAAAAATAAGATATATATATCCTTCTACCAGAGGGTTCACCTCTACTCTTTCTTGAAAGGTGATTTAGTTCTCGCTTTGAGGACGCCAATGATTCCTGGATAGAAGCCACTAAAATTAGAGCCCAAATGGGAAGTACCATACATAATTCACAATGTCTACCCCAATGGTGCATACTCCCTAGTAACTATAGATGGGGATTACATAAATCCTCCCACCAATGTCAAGTTCCTCAAGAAATACATTGCCTAAGCCATCTGTTCTTGTATGACCTTAAACTGCCTGATCTGGTATGACCTTAAACAGTCATGTCCTACATGACCTTAAACTATTTGGTCTGACATGACCTTAAATTGTATCTGGTCTTACATGATTTAAACTATGAAACGTCCCACAAGATGTTAAACTGTATGTAATCCTTCAAGATGTTAAAATTCACCCTCATAAATACATGTGGCTTGATTCCCATATACATGGGATACATAGGAACACTCAGACGTTTCGTCTAGATTCAAGCCCACAAACTCTTGTCTTTAACTCTTCCCCCTGAGTATAGTTCTCTCGGGGGATCGCCACATGGTGTCGTATGGGCTTATTTGTCCCCACTCATGTCTTGATTATGACGGTCGCACCATGTTCTCCCTCCTCGTTCTTCTAATCCCCCACATCCTTACCGCATGATGTTAGACTACATGGCCCCTTTAGAACAACATGTGGCTTGATTCCCATCCTCATGGGATACATAAGAACGCCTAGAAATTTGGTCTGTTGGCCCAGCTCAAACTTCAGAATCTCCCCTCGAGTTGGTACATATGGTGTGGTGCAGGATTTTTCCTCAATTCACATTGAGTTCATCATAACCCCGCCATACACCCCGCTCCCTAGAGACTTCCAACTTTTTCAGCATCTTGCATGGCGTTGAAATGCACATGCACACTTATGCTTCACTCACGCTCCTTGTTTGGAAATCCATCATCTTTCATGTCCAAAAGGAACCCCAAATGACATGGATTCTTGGATCAAGGGCCCTCCTACCATTACGGGCCAACATCCTCGATAATTTTGAACAACAAATTAACAAGATCCCCACAATGAGAATGTGGTCAGTGGGCGATATTCATTTGTTGTTCCAATCCCATGTCACACGATATGGACGTTGCATTTAGAACATGGTTAGTAGCTATCCATTGTCATTATCTCCATTTCCAGAGGTCCCAAATATTGAGTGTAGTGGTTCATTCTACTCTTCTTACCTTCAAGATGTGGTCTCCTTCTGTTGATTATAGCTATCTAACCCATATATGATGGGGATGGATAAGTCTTATTCCTTGTTTCCTACACTAAGCATTGCTCATGTGGGCTTAGGAAGTATGATGAGGCAGCACCTGCATAAGAGGTTATGTGGCCACAACTAACCAGGACCCCTAATCTCTGGTCCCTCGACCCTTTTCAGGCCCCTGGCCCAAGTTCTCATTTAAGGTTGTACGGCGTGGTGAAAGATTATTTTCTCATTCACGTCGGGTTACTTGATGGACCGTAAAAATCCTCGGACGAGATACATTACCCCTACCTTCTTCCTTAATACAAGAATTTATACTACAAACTAGTCGAGACATTATATCTGAGGCCCAGCCTCGGGCCCCCTGGCCTTCTTGGGCCCCTAACCCAAGTTCTCAGTGTGGGTTGTACAGTGTGGTGTGGGAGTATGTCTGCATTCATTTCGAGTTACTCATCATACCGTACACCTCCCTCTTTAGGGTGTCCTGCCCCTATCTGCATCTCTTCTAGAACTAAGTGTGGATTGATTCTCATCCTTATGGTATAAGTAGGACCGCCCGAACATCTTGCCTTTAGGTCCATCCTCACCTTGGCCCCTTGGCCTGCATTTCCCTAGGGTTGGGACACATGGTGTGGTATGGGTTTACGCCCTCATTCACATCTGGTCTGTAACAACCACATCATGTACCTTTTTTTCCTAAGAGTTATTTATCCCCTGGTTAAATGATCATCTTTTCAAATCGTCCACTCTCATGTTAAGCCCCTCGAACCTCTTCGATGATTTACCAATGTGCCCAAGAGTACTTGGGTTCAGCGTCTCGGGTGTCGGATTCTACCTGTACATGTTCCCACACACCTTATAGGCTATATGTTCCCCTTTATCAAGCCTTTCATAACCTTTCACATCCTAAGGGACACCCAAATGGCATGGATTCTCAGCCTAAGGGACCTCCTACCATTACGGGTTGATGTCCTCGAGGGTTTCGAACAAAAAATTGATATAGGCCCCACATTGCGAATATGGTCAATAGTTGATGCTCATTTATTGTTCCCATTTTAATTCACATGATATAGATAATCTGTTTCGAACACGGTCAACAGTTATCTTTCATCCTCACACCTACCCCATTAAACCAAAAATATATGTCGCATGATTCACATCATTTTCCACCTCATCATTTCTAAAGTGGAATTTTGAAACTCTTTGTATTATCACTCTGGGCACATTTGCACGGTAGGAGGAAAAAACTGTGGTAAAGGAATCATTCGGGGCTCTTCACCGATTTCCCTTTGGCGTGCATTCTAGGTATTGAAAAAAACCTCTTCCTCGCTTATTTCCCACACCGATTTCCACTCATGTGGGCGTAGGGATCAGATTGAGGTCTGCATTTACTTGGAAGGATTCCTCTCTTCTATGGTCTGAGCTCTAAGAACATAAACTAAGATCTTTTTTAGAACTATGTGTATCTTGATTCCAATTTCCATGGGATACTTAGGAATTCCTAGACATATTGTCTTTGGGTCCATCTAGAGTTCCACTAATTTATCTCTTCTATTCTACCTTTGAGGATTTAACTCTTACAAGACTGTGTGGAATGGTATGGGATTCTGTCCTCATTCATGTCGGGTTTGCATTATCCTCACCAGTATGCTCCTTTCTAGGAGTTTTCCCCCATACTTCCTCTCCCACATGACATTAAATTTTATGTTTTCCCACATGACATTAATAGGAACCTTCAAGAACTACATGTGGCTTGATTACCATTCTCATGGGATATGTAGGAACACCCGTACATCTCGTCTTTAAGTCCATCTCAATAGGGATCTAGTTTCTCCTACCCCTTATCCTCTAATAATTCTTGGCCCCTCGACCCAAGTTTCCCTCCTTGTAATTTCACACGGTTTGGTGTGCACCTTTTCCTCATTCACGTCGAGTGTTCTTTAACATGTCGTGTGCATCCCCTCTATAACCTCATCTCTCCTATATACGACTGATCCATATGACTTTAGACTATGAAGCTTTGTCCCACATGAAATTAAACTATTGTGTCTATCCTGCACGATGATAAAAATTCATGGTTGATCCCATCACATGACCCTAAACTATGACATTATCGTCCTGGTTGCATGATGAAAAATGGAACTACATTGTGATGTCCTCGCCCGAGGGGATGTCATGTTGGGTATCAGTTACACGCCATACCATTTTTTAATGCCTGTATATGGATTGATTCCTGTGGCGATATCTAGACCTTCCATCCTAGGTCCATCACTTAGAAAAAGCACATTCATCCTGATAAAACAAGCAAGATCTATCAAATGCTGCTTCTATTGGTGAAAGGGCCACACCCGCACTGTCTTTTATCCTTGGCACCGGTATCTTACCATGCCACCCTCAGAACTACATGTGGCATGATTCCCATATTCATGGGATACATAGGAATTCCCAGACACCTCATCTCCAGGTCCATCCCCAAGAATCAGAAATCATGTTTCCTCCTCTTTTTTGGCCCCAAGAGTGTTGGATTCCATTCAAGAAAATCACCACTCCACATTCCACATTTTACATGCCCTTTATTCAAACCCTTTTCCTATTTCACATCTAAATGAACCCTCTAATAGCAAGGATGTTGTGCCTATAGCTCATCTACTATCCTTGGCCAACGTTCCAGAAGACTAATGGATGACATTCTAAGTCAGTCCCCACGTTTCGTAAATGTTCAGCGGTCGTCCCTCATTTTTCATCCCCATTTCAGGCTAATGCAATATGGATACTATGTTTCAAACATGGTAAAAAATTATCTTCTATTGTCATGCCACCCATATAGTGTTCCGAATATGGGGTACTGTGATTCACACTTTCCACTCCCTTATGTTTGGGTTGATTTCAAACGCCTCTGGTTTTACCCTGCTCGTGCACTAGAGCACATTGGGAAGACGTCACATCGGTTGTTCTGAGGTCGTCGTCCCCTAATCAGGCCTCTCCCTTCTCTTCCCAAGAATATAGATTGGTTTTTCAAACCTCAGGTGCCTAAATCCAGGTTGGCACTCCTACATTAAAATGAAGTAATAGTGTGAGCATCCCTTGTTTCTCACACTGGGTACGACCCACATGAGTTTATGAATGGATTGATATTTATTTCAGGATTGTGGTTGAATTAATTATACAAAATGAACAAGTAAATAAATCTATCCATACATGTAGTTCATAAAAATAAGTAGTAAAGAGGAAAGAGTTTGTGAGTTTGACCAAAACAGGGCCCTTAAAGATCAACATCTTGGATAGATCATTCCAGCGCCACAACCTTTTGGATTTTGGCCTCCATGATTGCTTCTCGCCGCATGAGAACCCTCTCTTTATCAGAGGCCACAGAGCATAGTGAACATTCCCTAGAGTATTCTTGTTCCTGTTAAGTTTTAAGTTCAGTCCTTTGGTGACCCACTTCCACTAGCTGCTCTTGGGTGTCCGCCAACTGGGCCCCCAATTGCTCCACAAGCTCGGAAGAGTTGGCAATGAATACCTCTTTTTCTTTCATTTTTTCTTCAAGGCGTCAGACCGATTATTCCACCTTCATGAATACTTGGGTAATCCCTGACTCTCTCTAACACCGGGAAACGTCAGAGCATCGGCTCCTCTCACATAGCTTCTCGGCCATGTAGTCGTGAACTGTTGAATAAAGACGGTGAACATCCACCCCTCCAGCATAGAGAAAGCGCAACCATGTGTGGAGTGATCCCATCCATTTTAGTCATTATATATGTGTCTGGTCAAGGAAGTTCTTAATACACTTCCACCCTTTTCATTTTGTCATACGACTCTCATCGGCCGCCTCTGAATCAGAATCATTTATCTCCTCAGGATCTGCTGGTCGATTGTCAGGGAAAGCAATGAAGAGTTCAGCAGCATGGTATTCTTTGGGGACCTTCACCACATCAATGAAATCTCTCTCATCGATATAGAGTTCCACTCTGGCGGCATTACCATCCCCCATTGAGATCTCCGGCTCACTGAGTACTTGGGTAGGGTCACCTGGAATGGTTGTTTCTATAAAGGCTGACGTGGTCGCTTCCCATCCCGCTCTTGTGATGTCCCAGACTCGACGTTTTGTCGTACCTCTAACCATCCAACCACTGCATCAAAAATCAGTATGTTGATTAGATAAATTCTACAGAAAAAAGGGAAAACCAATGAGAAAGGACTTACAAGATCCAAGTGCAGCAGTGTCCAATGCTTTTGCCATGGCAAGGGCCCCAGCCACGGGGGGAGCCTTCGGTGCTTCTCAACACGATCATCGATGATGTCTCATATTGGACAATGGGGATGGCAGGGGGCTCTCCTTCTGGATCATTATCACCTAATCCATCTAAAATAGGTGCCCCACTATGCTCAGTCATGATGACTACCCCCGAGGTTTCTCCCCAGTCTCTATAGGCTTACTCATGCCCCCGGTGGGGAAGGCTTCCTGGAGACCCTCACCCATGTGTTCCTGGATAGGACGGGGTTTCGTTGATGGATCAAGACTATGAAATGATGAAGGCCGGTATAAGTTTTAAACCATACCTGAAACTGCTCTCCCAGTTCTGCATTGAAGCCAAACATTTCGCCACTCTCCCTAGAACTTCGCTGGTGAATGGGAACTTTTGAGGGCCCCTCACCACCAAGACCATCAGCTTCGTCCTCTTCCTCCAGCCCTTCTTCTTCTTATTCTTCTTCTACTTCTTCTCCTTATTCTTATTCTTCCTCTTCTTCCTCATCCTCTACACTTTTATCCTTGGATGGAATTCTCTCTGGGTCATGCTCTTGGCTAAGCATTACTTTCACTAGGATATGTTGTTCCTCATACTGCCCACGCTGGAAAGCGTACATGTCCATGGATGTCAGGCATGCATGCCAGTAATGAATGTTTTCACTATCCAATATCTAGATGCATCCCATGTCCAGTAGATCGAGAGAGGTGTGTATCAACCTCTTCCATAACTCTTCAGCAGATAGGGAATGTCGTAGCATTCTTCAAGAAGACCAAAGGGAAGGGAAGATAGCACCGGTGGACAGAATAGGAGGTACCTGAGTTGTTTACTTGGAGTTCCCTAGTCGGACCCCAAGGTTGTGCATGAGACCACCCTTACCTGGAGGGTAGAGGCATGTTATCGATCTATGTTTCCCCTACCGATAAAGTACCAGTCGGTGCCGCACTAGCTTCCCGACCCGTTCTTTGCCTCACTTCCCTCGCGGTACCTCGTCTACCTTATTGATTTTTGGGATCTCCAATGGTTTCCTTGATCTTCCAAATGAATTTCCAAAGAATAACCTCAGGGTACATTCTCATCCAGTGTTTGGCATAATCTATTCACAGTATAGCACTGACATCAGTGGGGGGAAGTGTGATGATTTCACCTAGGCCTGCCATCGTGAATATAAGCCACAACTGGTAGAGATTGCAGGGATACTGCTCTTTCTGAACCTCTGTGCATACTTTCATGGGAATCTGTTGCATGCACCCAAACTACCTGGAAAACCTGGTCAGTACATAGGGTTCGTAGAATATTTTTCCATCAATTTGGGCTACTATCATGGCACCCCAGATGCTCTACAGGTACTCCCTCTGCTCCTATGGACCCCGCCCATCATCTACCATCTATGCGACTTGGGTTCGGAATGGGTGGAAGTCGAAGTGAGTGTGACTGCCGGTCTTGAGCTTGATTCTGTCATCCCTGAGCATCAATGGGTGGATTCCAGCAATGTTCAAGAGGGATGGATGCATCCTGTTACGAGGGGGCGGATGGAATTCCGGAAGTCATACCCACCACAGTGGATTGTGACCCAACCGTGGAGAATCTGAAATGGCCCTCATATCCTCCTGGGTATACTTCCACTAAAAATGCACCCTAAAATACTGTATATCCTAGCCAACACTGGTACCCCTAGGTTAACCTTATTCTTTGCTGCTATAGTCTCAGCCATCACTAGCGTCCCCGGGAGGACTCCCATCCTTGTGTATGTCATAGGTAACAACCATCTACTCAAGAATGCAGTGAGGAACCTGAAGTATATCACATTCGGGTCTTGACCCTCATTGATTCCAAATCCCCATGATCGATACTCTCCCATCTCCAAAATCTTCAAATATGATCGGGCTTTTCCCCTCTGATATGTGTTTGGGCATTTCTTCCATCGACCTAGAATCCTCACGACTATGTATTGGGTCAGGAAGATACTAAACCACCCTGAATAGGTTATTTCATTTAGAATATATTTTATTTTGAGTTCCTCTTTGTCTAGCTCCAACAAATTCCATGAAAGGATTGGTGTGCGGGTCTTATCCCCCAGACATTCTCCATCAGGAGGAACTCATCGTACTGATACCCCTCCAAGGAGATTCCCTCAATACAGTGTACATACCGTAGACTGATTCCCACCTCCCCATGATGGATGTGAATCCTATTGGTATCAGGTGACCAGCAACTAAATAGCTTTGCCACTGAGTCCTGCTATCGGTAAAAGTGGAATTGAGACGTCCAAATAGCCTCGAAAAGCCTAATGTCCCACAACTCTAGAACAAATTCTTCACATGTATGACGTACCCAGTATGCCCATTCCCATTCATTGGTAAAGTTTCCCTCGAATCTAAAATCCCACTCCTACCATCCCTTTGTCTCATTAGTAATGTTGCTTCTGAAAGAACTTTCATAAATAGAGGGAGATTCCTCGGGAACCGGATCGCTCCCCACAACTACCGTGGTCTTCAGATTTAGTACATAGATGGTTTTGTTCTATGTTTGCATATAATTATGTACATTTTTCATAATAAGGAATTGTGGTATACTATCCTTGTGTGTCACCCACGACCACAGTGTGTCGGTCTCGAAACCGGGCATCAGCACCTCTTCCAGAAGACCAAAGTTCCATAGAGGCAGGCTACCTCTTAGGAAATAATACTTTTGAGCATGCGTAAGCATGCCTAAAATCATTTTTTTATCAGACACAACCCTCCTCGTGCCAAGAATATGAGGGTTTGCAATCATTTGGGTTCTTCTTGAATCAGCGGCAAATTCCCTCTCAGTGTCGGTCTGTTGAGAGACCATTTTTTGAACTTCAAAGGGATCAGTGTGAAAGTAGGATGACTCGGTGTGAAAAATCATCAGAGGCATGAAATAAGGTTGATGCACACAGAAACAATTTGGATGGTGCACAAAACCCGAAGTCGGTCGTGGAATCTTTCGCATGGATCAGTATTGTTTTCGCTCGCAAGAGCAACAAAGCTTGTCACATGGAAATAGTTAGAGTAGGGCCTGGGGGGGCTCGGCCTATATATACAGCTCTGATTCACCTTCCACATGCACACAATTCTATTGCACATGCAATGATCTTGTGTACGCATAATGCATTTTTTCACACCGCCGACGAAGTCTTCTATTTTTCGACGTACCCTCAGAATTTGACCTTCGGGTTCCCTTTCAGCTCCGATTATGAGGGGGCATTTTTTGAAGCCGAAATATGGAGAAGGACTGCATTAGGGTGATGAAATAGTAATGTATGAATTTAGGATAGAAAAAAAGGAGATTTTGTGGCCTATGAGGAAGGTGCGCACAAGATTGGGGAGATGCGTGCAAGAGGAATTTCAGCATGAAAACTCTTATGTGCTGGCCTCCCCTTCCGCACCCAAATACTTTCCTCCACACTGGTCATTCCCAACCTGTTTCCACTCCAAAGAAAATGTCAAATGTTAGTTTGCACGCCTGACCCAGGTGATGCACACACGACCACGTTGCACGGGTCTCTGTGTTCCCACCCCGTTTCTACACTGAAGGCGGCGTCGAACGGGAGTTTGCGCGCCTTCCCCGGTTCCACGCAAAAGGCCATGTCACATGGTTCTTTGTATACACACCCCATTTCTGCATGGAACGCGATGTTGAATGGGTGTTTTTGGGCCTGCCCCAGTTCCGTGCACAAGGCCACGTCGCATGGATCTTTTTGCGCCTGCCTCATTTTGGCACCGAAGGTGACATCGAATGGGAGTCTGTGCGCCCTCCTTGGTTCCGCGCACAAGGCCACGTTGCATGGTACATTCCATGCCCACCCCGTTTTGTGCCCAAGTCGACATCCAATGAACGTTTTCGTTCCCGGCCCCTGTTTCGGGCACAAGCAGATGACTGACAAGAGTTTGCACACCAGGCTCTTGCGCGTCGCGCCGAGGACTCCGACTATAAAACAAATCGTATCCCCACCCTTCATGATAGTAATAGAAGAGGAAACGATGTTCTGACATGCGAAAACCTCATCTTCCGTGATAGTAATAAAACCCCCATGGCCTTCAGGTATTGGATTTTGAGCGACCAGTCCCCCGAGGGGGGTGCCTTCGGGTGTTCCCTGTAATCCTCGTGGATTTCGTTTCTTCCCAAAGTCATTTGTGCACAAGAGTTTTCTAGCATGTCCATACCCTTTTCCTTAGGTTCTCATGTGCTCCGCCCATCCAACTTTGGTTCAAACCATCTTATTTGAGTACAACCCCTCAGCCTTTCCCACCACCCATCAAACATGCGCTCAAAGCATCTTCCTTGCACGCAACCCCTCAGCCTTGCACGCCACCCCTTCATATTTCACGCAAACCTTTAATCTTTCACACATGCCTCATATCTTACCCCGACCCATTCTCTTATGCACTCTCCATGTTCTACCCTCGCCTTAAGGAACCTTGTTCGAGCCTCTCTTATATGCGACGCACTTGCATCACATGCTCTTTTCCCATGTGGCCCCTCGGGTTTTCACGGAGCAATTTCAAAGTCCCTTGGGTGAAACTTTTCATTGCGTTGCTTTGCCTCATGCTTCTTCGCATAGGCACGCTAATGGCTATTTCTTCTTCACATAGCCATGATAACATGGACCCCTAATGGGATCACCTTATGACACCACCTACTCACGGTGTTTCCTGTCCCTTATTTTCACCAAGGTGTAGAGGGTGTCGACTATGTAAGTCCTATGGGTGTGGAGTGAACCCACTTCGTCTGAGCTGTAGGACGTTAAACTGCCAAGCACCTTCGTCCTCAGCACATGACGTTAAACTGCGCCCTCTACCTGTTCCTTGCACGCAAGGTGCCCCATATCAGACATTCTCTATGCCCAATGGTCTCTATGGACGTGAAATAATTCTTCACATGGAATAAAATCTTATTTATCGGAGTGGCGTTTGTCTGCGGGGACAGGGAAACCACCCTAGTTTAAGCCCCTAGATTTTCTTACAGGTGAAAGAATCTCTGCTCCTCCTTTCTTCGGTACCAAATCCCTCACCCACCGGGCTTTTTCACCACCCGAGCCTCCACCCTGGAGTAAGTCCCAATCTACATCTCCATGGGATGCAAACCGTGCATAAGACCTTATTTTTTCTTTGGGACACTAACCATGTGTGAGCCCCACTCCACTACCAACAGATGCACCTTCCATAACATGATCTCCAGGCCTTTGTTGCCTCTTTTTTCTCACACCGATCATGACTCACGTGTGCATAGAGTAAACATCGACCATGAAGTACTATCCGGGAAGCCTAGAGTGTAAGCCCCACCACCAACCTGATCTATGTGGACTTTGATCCTTGCTAAGGCAAGGTACGTAGGTAGCCTCTATGAGGTTCAAGCCCAACATTATCCATTGGTTCTGCCCCCTTCACGTCGTCTCCCACTCCTCCTGAACTACGTGAACTTTGATCCTTTCCATGGAAAGGTATGTACAAATCCTCCCAGAGGTTCAAGCCCAGCACCTGATCATTCTAACCATCTTCACGTCAATTCATCCACTCCTCTTGAACTACATGGAATTTGATCCTTTCCAAGGAAAGGTACATTGGAAGCCTACCTAAGGTTCAATCCCAACACCTGGTCATTCCTACCATCTTCGCATCAGTTTTTCCACTCCTCCCAAACTATATGGACTTTGATCCTTGCTAAGGAAGGGTACGTAGGAAACCTCGCTGAGGTTCGATCCCAAAAACCCACCAAACCTGACCACCTCACGTTGTTTCACCACCATCCTCTATGACGTTAAACTGTATTCTCCCCTAAACAGTGGTAGGTCGTTGTACCATATTCAGTGGTAAGCTGTTGCTATCCCCTTTACTGGTACCCACATCTTTGGTCCATCCTAGTGGCGTCAGACCAACCCAGGATGATGACCACGCGTAACCCCTATACACATTATCGTTTTGTCTTCCTATGTGTACTCCCCAATTCAAGTCAATTGCCTGGTATTACCAACGAGCCTAGGTAATTCGGGAATCTCGTGATCTAAGCCAGTGGTTCCACTTCCTCTAGGTCCCCCCCCCCATAACAACCCATACATTACATACATTGTTATTACTTCAGAATTGAAGCACACTTATTACAACATATAACAAAACCATGAAAGGACCGTATAGGTATAGAGTCTTTAGAAACTGGGAAACATAAACAACTGGTTCATAAAGCATCTACATTGTCTCCCATTTATTTCATCATATCTAGAGTCCCTTTTGGAATATCCTACTTAATAACCTTCTTCCTGTCCTGGGGAAAGATAACATACAAAAGGGTGAGCTCAAATGCTCAGTAAGGGTAAAAAAAATAAATATCAATCACATCATATTCACAAGAACATAACATTTTGGAAATCTTAACCTGCAAAATAGATCATAATTTCATAACATGATATAAATCATAGTAGTGAAATGTAATCCCAATAATCATAACTTAAAACATGAAACTTTGTGGAATACACACATAATCATAGAAAATCATTTCTTAGTAGTCAAGACTCATTGCCAAGACTATCTTAGCGGAAAAAGTCCTTTTCTGAACCGAGTTCACCCCTCGTTTCAGTCCTGTTTTACTGAACCGGTTTAACTTTCCGTTCCATCCATGTCTATCTCATGAGATATAAATCATTACCCAATGCATTGGAGGGAGATATAGGTCCCACCCATCTCATAATGATACCATTCTTATGTGTTCCACAAAATCATAAACCATACATCATAGCATAACCCATGTAATAAAAATGGGAATCTTAAACATCATTCTATCATAACATAATCTATATAAGATAAAAGAACATCATAAAAATAATTCCATCATATCATAATCAAATAAATGTAAAAAAAGGGATAGAAAAAGAACCCTATATTATCTTAGATGGAAAATAATTTTGATAAAACACTTGAACTCCATTCTTGAGGAAAATATCCTTTCTACTTCAAAAACATTTTTACTTTCTTAACATGTCATACAATTTTAAAATAAAAGAAGATGATTAAAAATAAACTTGAAAACTTTTAAAGTAAGCTTCTTGGAAATAATGTTTTAAAAATCCATTCATGTCGTATAAGTTAAAAAAAACATTCTTCTCGTACTTATGTCGGAAAAGTCAAAAAGTACCTCGTACAAAAAACGACAAAAGATTCCTTTCATATATTTTTCTAAAAAATCAATGAAGGGTAAAATGTGATTTAAACAATTTTAGAAGGATATAAATATTACATATTGAGGAAACATGGCTGTGGATGATAAATATTCCCCAGTAAATTCTGAAGTATAAACAATCTCAGATAAAAATGAGATTGTGAGATTTTCCCTTACCTTAGGTCCGATTTTCTTTGTAAGTGTCTGAACCTCTTGTATAATTATTTAAATAATGTCATTGATTTATTCAATAATAATAATCATTGTTATTATGTCATATATGGTCATATTCTTAGCTTCATATTAGTAATATTTCATTGTTACTTGTTATTCGAGTGTTTATTGCTTTTTTGTTCTTATGCGTGTTTTGTCGAATAAATTCTTATTCTTCTTTTTAGGTTATAGATAACTCATTTCCAGAATGGAATTATTGTAATAAATATCATGTTTATTTATTCAATTCATTTATGTAATCATTATGCAATGAAAATCTTGTAGAACGAGTCGCATCACATCGTGGAGACGGTATTCCGTGCGTACGCACGAGCGATGATATCGTTCCCATGATTGTGGGATTGTATTGTAGTGTATTTATACTATTTAAGAATCAATATCACTTTAAAATAATCATATATAGTTATTATTTACACCATTATACCCATCCAAGTAAGGTGGTGGTGCAAAATAGATTACACCACGGCGTGGAGACGGTATTCCGTACGTACGCACGCGCAGTGATTTCATTTTCTGTAGGATGGTTAGATGATGAAATAGGGTTGTTTCATACTTATAATAACATATCAGTATATTAGTGATACTGATTTTTTTAATTCATAACGAAACAACTAAAGAAGAGGAAGTGGAAAAAGAAATAAAGTTGAAAGAATCGGTAACGGACATTACCTCTTCTTTGAAGCGCCTCTTTGAGACCTCCTTTTAAGGAACTAAAATTGGTCTTTGAAGAAGACCATGACCTCTAGGATGTTTCTAGGGAAGTGGAGAAGATAATTTGGTAGGGTTTGGCCGAGCTTGAAGGCTCAAAGTGGTGTGAGGAAGAGAGGGAGGAGGTACCCTTTTATAAGGGAGGAGAGGGGCACCTTTGGAAAAACTAAAAATATTATTTTATTATAAAGTCATATTCGGTTTTTAATAGCTTCAAATTGATTTATTTCGAATCTAAGGTGGGGATGGGTTGAAATCCTCTCATCAAATAGAATTTAGACAAGTTTAGGTATCTATTTTAACCTTATCATTTTGATTTAACTTTATGTTAGATAATTTAACTTTTATTGTGTCTTCTTGTTTTCTTACACTATAAGGTTAATAAACTTACTATAACAAGCCAAACGAACCCCAAGTTTTTTATTATTAATATATATAACCTTATATAAGTCATTTGGCCAAACCTTAGATTTTTAGGAATAAAATAACAATTAATAATATAATATTTGTTTTAAAAACTATTTTATGTCAATTTTGACACTATTTGGTAATTGATTTTTTTGAAAATCAAAACAGAAAGATTAGTTTGAAAAAATTTAATTAAATAAATACTAAAATGTCATATAAAATTATTGAAATTCATAAAAAGTCTCAAATTACATTTATTTGGGTATTTATAACATCAATTATGTCTATATTTCATTAATAATATAATTATTGCATCATTATTGTGTCATAAATAAATTAAATTATTTAAAGTCTAAAAATTAAAAATAAAATAACATTATGTAGGAAATATTTTTCGCTTTATAATGAATATTTATAGTCGAATTTATCCTATGTATAACCCTATATTAAAAATGATTTAGTTATTAAACATTGATTTTAACTATTTTAACCCTTCTTTAAATAAATTAATAATAAATGTCCTAATCTAATACATGTGGGCCTAAATGGTCATATTTTATTCCTAAGGTTTTTTTTGGTAGAATTACACTTATCCAATTGAATTAGGACATGTGTTAGGGTAATAATAATATCATTTTTAACCTTAATTACACTATTTACTTTTAACCGTGGTAAAAAAAAGTAAAAAGTTACTATTCACCAAAAATTATTTTCATCTCATTGAACCACATTTTAGTCCTTGATATTAACCGTGTCTCTCGTATTTTTGAAATTCCACTCACAGAAGCGATAAAATTAAGTTTTATGTGAATTTGGAAATTCTCCTAGGAGGTGGGTAAAAGACGGTGAAAAGTTCAATAAAATTTTTATATATCTAAAATTATTATAAAATGACTCCAATGAATTGAATTGAACTTATATAGGTATTATTTATCAATTTTGACCTAAAATAAATTTAAATAAAGTAAATAATTATTTAAATAAAAAGTCGATTTTTAAATAGTAACCCAGTGTTTTCACTATTCATCAAAAATGGAAAGTTTTCAGAAAAATACCAAAATTTCACCCTAGGCTAATTTCGATATTCTAAATCCAAAAATGAAGTCCGTTTTGAAAAATAAAAATTTCAAAATTTCAAAAAGTGGGTATTACTATTCATAACAGCTAGTTTTAATAATATTTTAATAGCATATCGTTGTTTAGTGAAACTCGGTATTGCGTACAACGCAAGCTATCGAGGAAGGTCACAGTTGTGTGTAAAGCAAGCCAAGGTAGTGTTTTGTGTAGTGAAAGATTCATTTGATGATGTATATAACATAAAAACAAAATATTTCTCATAAAAGTCTCGAATGTTACATTCTACCCCCCCTTAAAACGAATTTTTCCCTCGAAATTCGTCACTTTGTAACAAACAGATGAGGATACCTCTCCCTCATCATATCCTCAAGCTCCCATGTAGCTTCTTCTAATTTGTGTTTCCTCCATAAAACTTTCACCAAGCGAGTGGTCTTGTTCCGTAGGACTTTTCGCTATGATCGAGAATCTCTATCGGTTGTTCTTCAAAAGAAAGATCTTGTTCCAGTGGTACAACTTCTGAGCTGAGTACATGTGAAGGATCAGGTATGTACTTTCTCAGGAGAGATACATGAAACACATCGTGAACTTGAGAGAGATTTGGTGGAAGCGCCAATCGGTAAGCTACCTTCCCAACACGATCCAGTATTTCGAAAGGACCGATATACCTAGGGCTCAGCTTTCCCTTCTTTCCAAATCTCATTACTCTCTTCCAAGGAGATATTCGTAAGAACACTTTACCACCCACTTCAAACTCTAAGTCTTTTCTTCGGTTGTCGGCATAACATTTTTGTCGACTCTGGTCAGCTCTAATGTTTTTTGAATAGATCTGACCTTTTGTGCCATGTCATCAACAAGATCAGGTCCTAATATCTTTCTTTCCCCAACTTCATCCCAGCAAGTTGGAGTCCTTCATTTCTTTCCATAGAGAGCTCCATAAGGAGCCATCTGAATACTGGAGTGAAAGCTATTATTATAAGAAAATTCCACCAAAGGTAGGTGTTAATCCCAACGACCTTTGAAATCCATAGAGAAAGCTCTCAACATATCTTCTAGAGTTTTAATCGTCCTCTCAAACGAACCGTCTATCTTAGGATGATAAGCAGTTCTGAAACTCAACTCTGTATCAAAAGTATGCTGAAGACTTCGCCAGAACTTTGAGGTAAACCTCGGATCCCGATCAGATATAATGGAAAGTGGTACTCCTTGAAATCTTACCACTTCCTTTACATATATCCTGGAAAGCTGATCTATAGAGAAATCCTCTCTAATAGTGATGAAGTGTGTCGAATTTTTAAGACGATCAACTATGACCCAGATAGCATTTTTGCCTTTGGATGTTTTAGTAAGTCCAGTGACAAAGTCTATAGTGATGTTTTCCCATTTCCATTCGGGTATGGGTAATGGTTGTAACATCCCCTTAGAATTCTGTCTCTCAGTTTTAACTTGCTAACAAACTAAGCATCGTGGGATATATTCAGCAACATCTCTTTTCATGTCATCCCACCAGAAGTACTCTTTCATGTCCCTATACATCTTCATACTTCCAGGATTAATATAAAATGAAGAACTATGAGACTCATCCAACATTTCCTTCTTTAATTCTTGTATACAATGTGATTATCCAATAAAAACATATATTTTAATTACATTTTAATGGTATTAAATGTTCATTTTTGATCTTATGGGCCTGATTTAGTGCATTTTCATTATGAACATCCATTCTCATCATTTGTGCACTTCATGCCTAATATACACCAATTTAGGCCCAATGAGTAATATGATTCTAAGGGATATAATTATCAATATTTTAATTTGATATTGTGGGAACTATATATACACTTAAATGCGAACATTTTTCATTCAGGGATCAATGGATGATTCATAAATGATGATGGAGATATTTGGAGATGAATGGAAGCAATTCTAGAGAAGTCAGATTGGACACAATCCCACTTATGAGACTGTGGGGCCCCACATAAAATCCCAATTAATCCTAAATTGTGTGGGATGATAGAAGAAATGTTTAGGAACAAATAACTCTTCAGGAGATAATGCTAATTCGGCCTCTATGGTGGTCATTATGGCGGCCCAAGTTAAAGATAAAATTCTGGTCCAGATTCTGCGGCCCATAAAAACATCCCCCTATTTGATCATATCTCGGAATCCACGACTCCTAATGGTCCCATATTGTACATCCGGTTATAATACATCTGAGTATCCATTTTGTTTCTATGGCCCACTCTGATTCTGCCATATAGAAGGTCTTACAAGCACTTCTGTTCGGTGAAGGAAAGTTGGCTGCCACCTCGAGTCAAGGGTGGAAAAATCAAATCTCCCTTACATTCCACCCACCTATGGACTAAAAAAATTAATTGAGAAGACATGGACTATTGTAGGCTCTACCCAAGGGCTCAAAAATGACTATTTAAGGTAGTGGTGTTGGAGGATTTTGGGAATATTTGGTGCTTTGTTCAATTGTAATGTTATGCTGCAATTTTGTTGTCTCAAATTTGTCTTTCACATGTAAGTTGTTCAATTCACTTTAGTTTCTTAATAAAAGATCTTCTTATACTCTTATTCTATTGTTATTCATATCACTTTGATATCGTTGGATCAAGGTGTGAATTTATTCACACCAAACCTTGTGAAATTATTCACACAACAGTGGAGTGATCATTTTATTTTTGTTGTTTTCTTTACTTCTCCATTTCCTCCCTCATGAGTCTACTTTCCGCTTCCATTGAAACCATGGGATCAATGAAGGGATAACCCACTTATGGGTTGATCCAAGGGACTAGAAAGTGGCTGGATTGGATGTTATTTATCACCTCATTAATGTATAATCACTTCTTTAATTGAAATTTTTATTTGATGATTTTTAAACTCCATCATCCTTGTTGAACTTAAGGACACACACTTCAAGTGCTAATACAAACCTTTACCTTAAAGTGCTAAAAAATTTGATCCTTCAAGTGTATAGGTGATTAGTATTAAAGGTTATAGGAATTAAACCAGTAAGTGATGATGTTGTTTTATCTCCTTAAATGAACCCATCTCAAATATAAGAAATTGAAATCATTAAAAAGGAAATACGTCCAATCCACCCCGAGCGATAACCTAGGATAAACTCATTATTTTAAATTGAATTAACTTAAGTATCTTAGAGTTCCATTAAACCCATCTAAAATCAACCCAATTTGGCCACTTCATAGCCAAAAACTGTCCATATAATGTACATGTCTATAGGTTACTTCTTAGGTCTCTCAGGATTCGACAACCCAAGCTAAACTACAAGGACCGTCTTACCTTCTTTTCTTGGGTAAATGTGAGCGAGAATCGGGAGGAATACAAACACGGTTCCCGAACCTTATTATCCCATCACCATTAAGTTTCAATTTAGGAACATTTCTTACCTTCTTTTGTAACTCTACATCTTATTTCTGTGCCTCTTTAATATTTATGTGTATAGATGGTTGAACATTCATTGAAGAAAGATAAGATTTATCCTCTTCCATTATAATTCCAAGATCCATCCTTTGTAAATCCATAAATATTGGATCTTTTGTGATCCTCATCATGGATAATCTAGCATGGTCTTGTCGACTTAAAGCATCTTCCGCCTTGTTTGCTTTCCCAGGGTGGTAATGAATTGAGCAGTCGTAATCCTTAATCAGCTCTAACCATCTTCTTTGGCGCATATTCATCTCCTTTTGTGTGAAAATATACTTTAAACTTTTATGATCAGTATAAATACCACACATTTCTCCATAAAGATAATTCCTCCAAATATTTAATGCAAAGATTACAGCAGCTAACTCCAAATCTTGAGTTGGGTAATTTTGCTCATGGATTTTCAACTGTCGTGAGAAATAAGCTATCACCATATCATTTTGCATAAGAACACACCCCATCCCCTTCTTGGATGCATCACTGTAGATCACAAACCTTTCTCCACTACAAGGAAGTGTGAGTACAAGTGCACTGGATAACCTTCTTTTCAACTCCTTGAAATTCTCTTCACATTCATCTGTCCAAACAAACTTAACTCCTTTCTGATTCAACATGGTGAGTGGATTAGATAATCGTGAAAAATCTTTCACAAAACGTTGATAATATCCAGCCAAACCAAGAAAACTTCAGATCTCAGTTACTGTTGTTGGTCTCGACCATCTTTCGATAACCTTTGTTTTTGCTGGATCCACAGATATCCCCTATTTTGAGATTATGTGACCCAAAAATGAAAATTTTTGATGAAAAAATTCACACTTGGTAAATTTGGCATAAATATTCTCCTTTCTTAGGGTCTTAAAAATAATTCTCAAGTGATCTTCATGTTCTTCCGTGCTCTTTGAATAGACAAGAATATCGTCTATAAAGACTACCACAAACTGATCAAGATAGTCTCTAAAGACTCTATTCATCAGATCCATGAAGATAGCAGTCGCATTAGTAAGACCAAATGGAATCACTATAAATTCATATTCTCCATACCTTGTAAGGAAATATGTCTTTGGTATATCCTCCCTTTTGACCCTTAATTGATGATACCCTGAACGAAGATCAATCTTGGAAAAGTATTGAGCTCCACGTAGTTGGTCAAATAAGTTATCAATTCTTGGGAGAGGATATTTTTTCTTGATAGTGATCTTGTTAAGTTCTTGATAATCAATGCAGAGTATCATTGATCCATATTTCTTCTTAACAAACAGAATAGGTGCTCCCCAAGGTGATGCACCAGGGAGTATGAATCCCTTATCAATATTCTCTTGGAGTTGCTTCTTCAATTCCTACAACTCAATTGGGTCCATTCTATAAGGCGTCACTGAAATAGTCAAAGCACCTGGTACGAGTTTTATTGAAAACTCAACTTCACGATTTGGTGGAAGACCCGACAATTCCTCTAGAAAGAAATCATCAAACTCTCGTACAATGGGCATATTCATAATCGTGAGTTTCTCACCAAACATTTGAGATAAATAACTTTCATTTAGTGGAATCAAGACCCCTAGGATAGAAGAAATTTCCACTGGAAGGTTATGTTCATCCTTGTATCGTTAGAAGATCATAGATTGATCTGGAATATGAAATGCGACTTCCCTTTTTTGGAAATTGATATGAGCTTCATATAGAGAAATCCAATCCATGCCAAGAATCACATCAAATTCCACTATAGGAAGGATCACAAGATTTGCAGGAATCACTTTTCCATAAACCTCAATCGGAGAAGAATTATAAACTTTTGATGCGACTGTTGTGCCATTAGGGGTTGTCACATATAACTCAACATCTAATTGTTGAGGTAATATGGTGATACCCTTAGAAAATTCTTTAGAAATAAAAGAGTGGGTGGATCCTGAATCAAATAAAACATTTTCTACTTTAGAGTGTATGGTAAGTGTACCTTTCACCACTTTGTTATCGTACTCCACATCACTGATAGAAATTTCTTGTGACTTTCCTTTGTCTTTAGCCTTAAGAGTTTGTTGACGTCGATCATCATCAACAACCCTTGTATTATGGAATTTGTTAGCATAATGCCCCATTTCCTTACACTTGTAACATTGAAGTGTAGGAGGTGCACTCTATGTAGCCTTTTCATTGTTCTCATCACTAGACATCTTCTTCCCATCATTGCGGCATTCAAATTCCCGATGACCTTCCTTTCCAAATTTTAAACATTTACTTGTCCCTTTAATACATCTCCCTCCATGTTTCTTTCTACACTTTGATCATAATGGATAGCTCATATTCTTTTCACTGTGCTCTTTAGATTTTTCTTTGAATTCCATTTTTCTCTTCTTATCAAACCCATATGACTGATGGGTTACTCCAAAATTCATCTCAACCTTTAGAGCACATCGAACGATTTCCTCATAACTATTGAAGTCCCTTATGGCTAACGCCCTTCGTAGACTTGGTTTTAAGCCACTAAAGAATCGATTGATCTTACTCTCAGGTTGGATAATAATACCAGAAGCGTACCTTGCAAGTCTTGTAAAATTTTCTTCATAGGTACCAATAGATTCATCATCCTTTTGCTTCAGTTCAAGAAACTTCTTCTCCATCTTCGTTCGGAGAATACGAGGGAAGTACTTATTGAAAAATAAGTTCTTGAACTCGTCCCATTCCATGGACTCAATTTCATCCCTTTTCCTCATATTCTTAATAAGATTCCACCATTGATCAGCATCACCTTCCAAATGATATACTGCTAAGATGAATTTATCATGTTCAGAACATTGAAGAACTAAAAATATCTTTTCAGTGGTATTGATCCATTGTTCATCCACTAATGGATTAGAAGACCTGCTGAATGAAGGTGGACGCTGCCTCATAAAGGATTTAACAGAATGTTTCTCCCTCATTTGCTCGTTTGGAAGTCCTGCATGATTCATATCTTGAAAATGTTGTTTGAGCATGGATACAAGATTTTGAATTCCATCTCCCATGTTGTTTGGTTGCTCAGGGGGACTATCATTGCATTTCCCGTCACATTCCACATTAACACGGTTCCTTCGAGTTCTAGCCATTGACTAAAACCAAGAATAATAGTGTGATCAACACTAATTATAATAGGAAAACCACATAATCAAGAATAAAATTTTACACTTAAGGTCTTATCATAGGTTATTCATGGCCATTTCTAAAACACTAAGATTGTATTCTATGCTTAGACATATCCTTAGGGTTCTTACTAAGGCTTTAACTTCCTAGTTTCCAAAGGTTGACTATAGCTTTGCTCTGATACCAACTATAACGACCCATACTTTACATACATTGTTATTACTTCATTATTGAATCACAATTATTACAACATATAACAAAACCAGGAAAGGACCGTATAAGTATAGAGTCTTTAAAAACTGGGAAGCATAAAAAACTGGTTCATAAATCATCTACATTGTATCCCATTTATTTCATCATATCTAGAGTCCCTTTTGGCATATATTACTTAATAACATTCTTCCTGACCTGGGAAAATAAAACATACAAAATTTTGATCTCAAATGCTCAGTAAGGGTAAACAAAAGAAATATCAATCACATCATATTCATAAGAACATATCATTTTGGAAATCTTAACCTGCAAAAGAGATCATAATTTCATAACATGGGATAAATCATAGTAGTGAAATCTAATCCCAATAATCATAACATAAAACATGAAACTTTGTGGCATGCACACATAATCATAGAAAATCATTTC
Source organism: Viscum album (assembly GCA_963277665.1). NCBI lineage: Eukaryota > Viridiplantae > Streptophyta > Magnoliopsida > Santalales > Viscaceae > Viscum > Viscum album. The sequence continues at coordinate 1,864,297,264 of OY728148.1, read as the reverse complement.
TTAGTAGTCAAGACTCATTGCCAAGTCTATCTTATCAAACAAAGTCCTTTTCTGAACCGAGTTCACTACTCATTTCAGTCCTATTTTACTGAACCAGCTTAACCTGCCGTTCCAGCCATGTCTATCTCATGAGATATAAATCCTTACCCAATGCATTTGAGGGAGATATAGGTCCCACCCATCTCATAATGATACCATTCTTATGTGTGCCACAAAATCATAAACCTTACATCATAGCATAACCCATGTAATAAAAATGGGAATCTTAAACATCATGCCATCATAACATAATACATATAAGATGAAAGGACATAATAAAAATAATTCCATCATAACATAATCAAATAAATGTAGAAAAATAGGGATAGAAACAGAACCCTATATTATCTTAGATGGAAAATAATTTTGATAAAACACTTGAACTCCATTCTTGAGGAAAATATCCTTTCTACTTCAAAAACATTTTTCCTTTCTTAACATGTCATACAATTTTAAACTAAAGAATTTGATTAAAAATAAAATTGAAAACTTGTAATGGAATATTCTTGGAAATAATTTTTTAAAAATACATTCATGTCGTATAAGTTAAAAAAACATTCTTCTCGTACTTATGTTGGAAAAGTCATAAAGTACCTCGTACGAAAAAATACAAAAGATTACTTTCATATATTTTACTAAAAACTCACTGAATGGTAAAATTGGATTTAAAAAATTGTAGAAGGACATAAATATTACATATTGGGGAAACATTTATGTGGATGATAAATATTCCTCAGTAAATTATGAAGTATAAACAATCTCGGATAAAAATGAGATTGCGAGATTTTCCCTTACCTTAGGTCCGATTTGCTTCGTAAGTGTCTAAAACTCCTGTATAATGATTTAAATAATGTCATTGACTTATTCAATAATCAAAATCATTGTTATGATATCATATATGGTCATATTCTTAGCTTCTTATTAGTAATATTTCATTGTTACTTGTTATTCGGGTGTTTATTGCTTTTTTGTTCTTATGCATGTTTTGTAGAATAAATTCTTATTCTTATTTTTAGGTTATAGATACCTCATTTCCAGAATTTTATTAGTGTAATACATATCATATTTATTTACTCAATTCATTTATGTAATCATTATTCAATGAAAATCATGTAGAACGAGTCGCATCACATCGTGGAGACGGTATTCCGTACGTACGCACGAGCGATGATATTGTTCCCATGATCATGGAATTGTATTGGAGTGTATGTATACTATTTCAGAATCAATATCAATTTACAATAATCATATATAGTTATTATTTACACCATTATACCCATCCAAGTAAGGTGATGGTGGAAAATAGATTACACCACGGCGTGGAGACGGTATTCCGTATGTACGCACGTGCGGTGATTTCGTTTTCCGTAGGATGGATAGATGGTGAAATAGGGTTGTTTCATACTTATAATAACATATAAATATATTAGTGATACTGATTTTATTACTTCATAATGAAAAAACTAAAGAAGAAGAAGTGGAAGAAGAAATAAAGTTGAAAGAATCGGTGACGAACATTACCTCTTCTTTGAAGCGCCTCTTTAAGACCTCATCTTAGGTAACTAAAATTGGTCTTTGAAGAAGACCAGGACCTCTAGGGTGTTTCCAGAGAAGTGGAGAAGATAATTTGGCAGGGTTTGTCCGAGATTGAAGGCTCAAAGTGGTGTGAGGGAGAGAGGGAGGAGGTTCCCTTTTATAAGGGAGGAGAGGGGCACCTTTGAAAAAACTAAAAATATTATTTTATTATAAAGTCATATTCGGTTTTTAATAGCTAAAAATTGATTTATTTCTAAGATAAGGTGATTATGGGTCTAAATCCTCTCATCCAATAGAATTTAGACAAGTTTAGGTATCTATTTTAACCTTATCATTTAGATTTAACTTTAAGTTTGATAATTTAACTTTTACCGTGTCTTCTTGTTTTCTTACACTATAAGGTCAATAAACTTACTATAACAAGACAAACGAACCCCAAGTTGTTTATTATTAATATATATAACCTTATATAAGTCATTTGGCCAAACCTTAGATTTTTAGGAATAAAATAACAATTAATAATATAATATTTGTTTTAAAAACTATTTTATGTCAATTTTGACACTATTTGGTAATTGATTTTTTGTGAAAATCAAAACAGAAAGATTAGTTCGAACAAAGTTAATTAAATCAATAATAAAATGTCATATACAAATTATTTGAATTCATAAAAAGTCTCAAATTACATTTATTTGGGTATTTATAACATCAATTATGTTAATATTTCATTAATAATATAATTACTGCATCATCATTGTGTCATAAATAAATTAAAGTATTTGAAGTCTAAAAATTAAAAATAAAATACAATTATGTAGGAAATATTTTTAGATTTCTAATAAATATTTATAGTCAATTTTATCTTATGTATAACCCTATATTAAAAATGATTTAGTTATTAAACTTTGATTTTAACTATTTTAACCCTTCTTTAAATAAATTAATAATAAATGTCCTAATCTAATCCAAGTGGGCCTAAATGGTCATATTTTATTTCTAAGGTTGTTTTTGGTCGAACCACACTTATCCAATAGAATTAGTACTTGTGTTAGGGTAATAATAATATCATTTTTACCCTTAATTACACTATTTCATTTTAACCGTGGTAAAAAAAAATCAAAAAGTTACTATTCACCAAAAATTATTTTCATCTCATTGAACCACATTTTAGTCCTAGATATTAACCGTGTCTCTTGGATTTTTGAAATTCCACTCACAGATGTGATAAAATTATGTTTTATGTGAATTTGGAAATTCTCTTAGGAGGTGGGTGAAAGACGGTGAAAAGTTCAATAAAATTTTTATATATCTAAAATTATTATAAAGTGACTCCAATGAATTTCATTGAACTTATATAGGTATTATGTATCAATTTTTACCTAAAAAAAATTTAAATAAAATAAATAATTATTTAAATAAAAAGTCGGGTTTTAAATAGTAACCTAGTGTTTTCACTATTCATCAAAAATTGAAAGTTTTCAGAAAAATACCAAAATTTCACCCTAGGCTAATTTCGATATTCCGAATCCGAAAATGAAGTCCGTTTTGAAAAATAAAAATTACAAAATTTCAAAAAGTGGGTCTTACTATTCATAACGGCTAGTTTGAATAATATTTTAATAGCATATCGTTGTTTAGTGAAACTCGGTATTGCGTACAACGCAAGCTATCGAGGAAGGTCGCGGTTGCGTGTAAACCAAGCCAAGAAAGTGTTTTGTGTAGTGAAATATTCCTTTGATGATGTATATAACATAAAAACAAAATATTTCTCATAGAAGTCTTGGGTGTTACACCCTCACACGTCCATTCTCACGGGCCACCTCCTTAGGTGTCTCGTCACCCTAACAAACTACGAGGAATTTTATTCCCTGCCACGTGATATGTAGGAAGTCTCTTCGAGGCTCAAGCCCAACATCACTTTCTTCCTCATGGAGGTTCCAATTCATTCCCCATCTGCATCACTTAACCACCCATCACCCAACTTGATTCTTACCCAGGCCGCCACATCTCGGTGAGATCATATCGGCTGACCCCCCCTATATCAGTGTACCCTACAGGGGTTACACTCATATAATCCACTCTAGTCAGTGTTCTGATCAGTCTTATCCTTCTCCACTAGACATTAAACTTGCGGCAAACCCTGTGTTAAACATGGGAAGCTGATAAAAACCTCATAAAAATTCCTAGGGCATACGATTCCTCGCATTTGACGTGGGATGCCTCGGGCTTCCGTGCCCTCGAGAAGCCCTATAATAAATGGAAGAAACCCAGACACACCAGTCTTCCAGCATCCAGACACGCCAGTGATGTCTAACGTGACTACTCCCCTCACCCAAGGTTGTTTCCATGATCGGTCACTTTGAAATTTCCTGACAGAAGTAGTGTAATTAACCATAATCCATGAAGATATGGCTCTCGGAAGAGATTCACGAACAACGTATTAAATATATAAGGGAGACCCGGACTAGGTGACGAGTTCCGAGGAGGAATCCACTGAATGGTTAACTGACATCCCATCATCCCAATTCGATCAAGGAGCAAACATCCCTGAATAAGAAATGGATGTTTCCCACCTTTGTAAAGAGGTAATGAGGGGAAAAAATAGAGTCGTCGTCCCCCAACAAGATGGATGCACAGGCCCCGACAAAACCTTTAGAAAAAACTCTAGTGCTTAAATTATGAGTAGTATGGTAATTTTGTCAGTTATTTCTCCAATTCAAGTGCTTATAGAAATAATAAACATTATAAAACTCCTATGAAAAGATAATAAGATATATATTGTTCAATCACAACAAAAAATATGGGTCCAAAAAATAAAATAGAATATGTCACACTGATCATCCACTAAAGAAACATGAGAGGTGTATTTGATACATCTTCAACCCACTACATTGTAACAAGAAATCTTGTTAAAAACATCAAATGACCACCCTGATTATTTAATTATCAAAGATAACTTATTTATGTGTTTTATACAATATTTAATAATTTTGGAAAATTAAAATTTAAAAACATATTTTCCACCCATAAATGTATTTAATGTGTTTCAATTATCCTCTTTAATTAAAGGAACAGTTATTTGTAAAATGGTAATGACATATCTTATCAACCTACTATAGCCCATCAATGTTATGGTAATTTTAATAAACATTTTGAATCAAATTATATAATTTTGTTCATAATACCAAATACCTATAGACTCATTACTCAAATGGTTGGTGAAAACCCCAATATTGGGGATAAACCTATTCTATGGGAAATGATATGTTTTACTATGGTTGTGATGATGATATTTATCAATAAATTTTATCTTAAGTTAAGAATAATTTAGATACCCATAAATATTTTCAAATTTGGTTATAATTAAAACTGTGAGGATGAAATTTATTTAAGGGTGAAGAATTTAACACCCTTAGGTTTTGGAAGATATATATTTATTATACTATGTTAAATAGAATTCTTCGCATGAAACACCAAACTGGAACATGTTGGGATATATTATACAATCATCATTAATGAAATTAATGGGGAATAAAAACTCTAGTAGAATAATGATAATGATAAATTCAAATTTCAAATGTTTAAATAATAAAAAACTCATATGGTGAAATTATTTTATCTCGAATTATTATTTTAAAAGATAATAAATTAAATATACCACCTTTATTTGGTTATTTTTATTGCATATTATATTAAAATATATGAAATAATATATTAAAATTATTTTAATTATAAATTAATGTTAAATAATATTAAGAACATATAATATTTACAAACATCAATTTTAAATAAAAGAAATATTAATTTATATTTTTTTCATGATAAATAAGAAATTATAAATTTTAGAAATTAAATTTTATAAAATTAAGTTCATTATTAACATTAAATATTAATTTTTTTTATGGTAAATTTTTATATATTTATGAAATATATTATTTTTAATTATATAATTAAAATATAAATTTTACTAAAAACATATCATTTATGAAAAAAAAGTACGTGCAATATTAGAAAATCATAAACATTTATAGAGATCATATATTTGTTATGAGGTAAATATATATCATTGAAGATACATTTTTGAATCTAAAAAATATATTTTTAATAACATAAAAAAATAGTTACCAATAAAAATTCTTTTTATTTAATTATTTTAATATTAGTTTTCTAAAAAATGGTTAATTTTAAAGAAATAAAAACTTTTTCAGTATATTAATCAATCAACATAAATTTTTGAAATAAAATACAATGATAATTTTATCCATCGGTTATATTTTATTTTAAGAAATAGACATTATCAAAAAACAAGTTTTCGTATATTACATGAGATCTTGTTTAAATTAATTTTTAATAAAATAACAGATTTTATAAAATACATAAATTTGTTATTTTGAAATAGTCTATAATATGTATTTTATTAGGAAAATTTATTTATTTACTAAAAATTTATTACTTAATTAGAAATTTTTATATTTAAATAAAAAAAAATGTAAAAGTGAAATATATATTAATAAAAGACAAAAAAACATGATTAAAAAGAAATTGTTGAGAGATGAGGGACCTTATCACATCCCCAAATCTATTATTTTAAATACTTAGTTATAGATTAGATCTATAGTCATTTGAACCTTTATATAAACTATATATATCTACATAAAATTCATTCTCACCATTCATAAATAGGACACTCATCACCCCTTGAGACATCTCAATGAATTTGATTTCCAAATAAAAATTATTTTATTTTATTTAAATTTAAATTTTATTTAAATTCCATCATACTACTATCGGAATATATTTATTTAAGCCTCATATTTCCATGGATTCCTCTTAGGGAAATCCCAAGTCATCAACAAGAGTAAATTTTATTCCCAGTGACATTTATTTTCATTGTTTCATTCCAAAACATATTTTTTTTAATTCATATAAATTTAAATTAATATTGTTTTAATACACAATTTTTTTATTATAAAGGATTTTAAATTAAATAACCTTCCCATTTCCTAATAAGAAAAAAATAATAGTCATTTGTGAATTATTTAGAATACCATCTCCACAAAGAAGAATTTTTTTCACCACTATCAATATTCACTTATTATAACAGTGAAATTGAGGAATAAAAGTAAATTATATATATATTTTATAATATTGATGAGAAAAATTATAATCCACCATCCTTTACATTCATTATCCATTAAATGTAAATGTAAATTATGGATTGTATGAACTACCACATCCATGAAGCAATGTGTCTATTTTTTCATCTAATTTAGTTGTTATTGTAAATATATATAAATTTTATTCACCTCCTAATCCATATGTAAATTATATAAATATTATTTTTTTAGAATGATATTATACAAAAATAAATAAATTTCAAAGTTATAATCATCCATTATTTACAGTATGTTTGTATTTGGTTCGGTCTAGATAGATACATGAATAATATTATATGATATTATCAGGGGTTACATTGAGAACTCAATTAGTGATACTATGTTATATAAATAATAAAATAATTATACGATTTTGGTTCTATGATGGTACAAATTTCATTAATATCATTATTTATGTTACAACCACTGATTTGTCAAAAATATTTGAAACATGATATTCATAAAATTGATATTTATGAATCATCCCCAATAAAAACATATAATGAAAATAAATAATTATAAATAATTATATAATAAATTCTGGTACAGTGTATCATATTGGAATGATTCTTTGTGAGATAATAATGCAGAAAGAAGATTACATTACTAAACTACTATAAAACTATCAATATTTTTCACACGTTATAGTAGAAATTGAAAATTACATGTTAATATAGATGTAGAGAAAAATTATATAGGGTGTTTGTAAAATTTAAATATAAATAAATATAGTTCATTAATATATTGCTATGTTAGTTCTTTTTTTCTGGTGATTCAAGAACTTTTTTGGATTTCAAGATTAAGGTAAGGGTTTTGATATCATTTTTTTTAGGAAATGGATTTATTATTTTGAACATTAACAACATTGATAATATTGGATTATTTCTTAATAATTCTCTTCTTTAAATATTTATGTACTATAAATGGATTTAATATTCATATTATATTAATCATTTAAATAGATTTTAATTCAAAATTTACCAATTTTTTAATGTTATTGGTAAACTACCTCCCATTATTGAGGTAATATGACCCTTTAAGATATTTATTATGAAAGAACCTGGTTTTTCATTGAGGTATGGATCCTTTTATTTTCAGTTTAATTCTATGATTTTATTTTAATTTAGGATCTTAATTAATTAATAAAGAGAAAATGGGTTTTTAAGGCTTGTTCCGAGCTTGAAACCCCAACCAATAAAATAAACAACTAGAACACATAATTATTAGAAACTGTAGATCCCAGTGTTGAACTTTTGATCAAAATGTGAGGTGTTTTGAGTGTAAAGAATAGGGACACATGGTTTTCTCAAACTATTTGACCATGTCCACACATATGTGCATGATATCTATGGAAAATAACAGAGGAAAATTAAATAGTTGATACATGTTTTCCCAAATAGTGTGAACAAACCATGAATGCCCTTGGAAAATAAGAGATCCAAGTTTAGTGTGCTTTTTGGTCAAAATTGAAGCCAAAATACACACCCATCAATGGAGGGGTAAAATTACTATTTGAACATACATTTTTATATCATGAAACTCCTTATTTATTTCACATTTTTAATGAACAAGAGCCTCTATTTTCTCATGTTGAAGATCTTGATGCCTCTCCACCTAGGTTCTTCAAAATATTATTCATAGAACATCTGAATCAACCTTCAATTGTCGTAATGTATTACTCTATGTATGATCTTCACTACATAGTCTCTATTTTTTGTATTTACATAAGACACTGTTATGGTGTTCACTACTTGACCTTTGATGAGGTAAGTGTTTGATCCCAAAAAAATGAAAAATTAAATTGTTAAATTGAATATATATATATATATATATATATATATATATATATATGGATATTACATGGCCTTTAAAAACTAATTGAATTGATAATTGGTTATATTTTTTTATTTTACATTATCATTTAGGATTAGATGTAATTGAATGTACCTAATAATTTATTTTCTCAATTAATATTACATGAGCTATAATGACATATATATATTTCAAATTTTCATAAGGTTCCTTCTATATTTAAAAAAATCATCTTTATAGGATTGTTCAGAATTGGGACCACCTTGGATGCCTAGGTGAATGCCATGAGCAGTCAAAGGATGTCATTCTGGTTAATTGAGTTGATTTCCATAGGATTTAACCACCATAGAAGTTGGTCTTTTTATTATTATTTTAATGCCTTAGAATTGTAGTAGTGATTCACTTTACTCTTTTTTAAATATTAGAATTCCTTGGATATGCTCCTCAGATTCAACTTAATGTCTTTGGAAAATTAATGACACGATTTCACACTGTTTGGCCCCATCATGTATAGCTCGTGATTACTATGGATAAGATCTATGGATTGATTAATAATATTTTACATTATAATTACTTTGTTGTACCCCATGGTTACAAAAAGACACCTTATAGTTAGACTAAATGAGTTACAACAATGATTTTTCATGAACCCTGAGGCAAAGTATTCCTTGGTTAGACCATGAATCCCCTATTATTATTTTCATTTAAAGGATGTATGATACATTTTACACATGATATCTATATTATAAAATAAATAATAATTAATTAAATTATCACATATTCATGGAAATTTCTAATAGTGGCTAAATCAGGTGTCCTTTATTTATTTTTTCCCTTCATTAATTTTATAAATACCATCACACTATTTCAATTTTTATTCACAGACTGGATTGTGTGGACACTGTTGGTAGTGGCCTAATTAGATTTATATCACACCTTTTCTGGGATACCATTGGTACTCGTGAAGATTATATGATCATAGGTGTGTAAAATTAAATCATCTAGTATTTCACAATTTAGTTTATTCCTTTAGTATAAGAGCTTATTAACAGATTACTGGGCTAATGCTTAGGATGGTTTAATTGTTTTTTTTTCATTTTTTTTTCATTTATACGTCATTTATTGTTCTATATTCCTCATAACATGTAAGTATTTTTATATTTTTTGTAGAGAAATAAAATTACATCACTTTCTTTATGATAATAATCATCTTTTGAGTTTATTACTTATTTATTAGATATTAATGTATGATTTTGTATCCTTATACATATTCATAATTTTTACACTTCTCTTGTTCATCTATAAATTTCAATATTGTTCTTCACCATAACATGAGATAATAGTCTCCTCACCAGTACACCATTTTACCTTTATGTTATTCATTAGACCCTATAATATCGGGAGGGGAACTTGAGGCAATGTGTCCAATCGAGTGTAGCTTCTTGTAAGTGATCTGTTTTCAAGAATTCACGATGTGTAATCTGAGGAAGTCCTTTTCTTTTATTACTAAATTGGAATATAGATCGGAGGCTAAGAGTAAGTGGGAAGTTGTTCATATACTATTTCTCAGAGTATGTGACTCACATAATGGTTAAAAACTTTCTTTACCTGGAATTGGAAATTTTTATTCAATATTTCTCATATTAATGTTGATATACATTTACCATTTAGTGATTAAAATGATTTTTTTAATTTGTTATTCATTATGGATATTCTACCTTGAACATATATGGAAAGGAATATTTTTAAATTAAACATTATAAGAACCTAGGTATGTATATTCCAAACATATTACTTTCCATATACGTTCATTTTATTACTTACATTTTTTGTGTTTCCTATGATTATTGAGTGTACCTTGGCTACGATGTTGACACTAATGAATTATGCATAAAACAAAAATTGGTTTTTAAAACCATAAGCATCATATTAATTTGTTTTTTCCAATATATATTAATGGAGGCATCATAAAGAGATAATTTTGGTCCATGTAAGCAATATAACCCTGGTTACATGAGGAGGATGTTGGCTGAGATTATGTGACTACTAATTTCAATTTTTAATTTATATGTTCCATTATAAATGGAAAATAGTAATTAATTAATTCTAACCATTGTATTTTACCCATTATATTTTGATACCAAATATAAGGGATTTAATTGGATTCCAATGGGAATAAATTTTTATTTATAAAGATTATATGCCTTTATAGATTGGGAATAAAAATCCTTTTAATTTATCCTTGCATTATGTTTAATCTCAATTTTAAAATTAATATACAAATTTTGAATTATAAGTAAAATGATTTCTTATAAATGAGAATTCATAGTGCAATTTAATGAGTTTTTTCCTCCTTAAATTGATATTGATAGTCCATATATGAGAAACCCTATAAATATAAACATGATCACTTTCCAACACCCTGACCTCTGATGTGGGTTGTTGGGTAGTAAAACTTTTCCATTAGTTTTGTTTCAATTAGTAATCCTGTCTTATTTTGTATCTTTTTTTAGGTGTGCTCTTGGATTTTTTATAGTTATACCACTATGAAATCTTCAAGACATACTCTAGGTGGGTGACAATGACCTCGATACGGAGTTGGTGGTCCATTATCCACCAGTGCTACCTCCATTAGTGATACTAAAGTTATAATAGATCTAATAAAAATTGAGAGAAGGGGTTAAATATATTGTTCACTTTTTAAAAGTTACCATGCTTTTAAAAACTTAAACTATGTGTGAATTTAATTTTATTTACTTTATCTTCTTTTATTAAATAATCAACCATGAAAATAAGGAAATAATTTAAAGAATAATATATTTAAAAGTTTTTTCCTTAATGTGAGAACCTAAATCCTTTCCATAGAGACTCTCATTGGTATATGTGAATTAAATATAATGATGAAGGGAATATGAAATTGTAAAACTCCCTTTAGACACATTCTATATCCTGATATGTATAATTATACTCACTCCTTTAGACTTAAATTTATTTCTTACAGAAAATATCCAAAAAAAGAATACTGATTTTGTTAAAACTTCACCACACTTGAACTATCCAAAATCCTTAGACTGATGTGGTTGGGTCAGATTATCTCATTCTAATAAGTCTAGGTTTGAGAGACTCACCACAATGAATTTAGTCTGATGGTCTCAGTACAATGAACCCATTATAAATCATCATTACTCTAACACTTCTCAATTTCTCAGTCTGATCTTACTCTGTCCAGTAAAAAATCATTCATATTTTTGACCTTCTAATAAGGACATGGTCTAGAAATATAACTTTCAAATTAATTCATTAGTGATCTTTATTTTTATTTCATGTTAAAGGTTATATAATATGAATGTATTGTGAATCTATTTATAGGAATATCATAATGTTAATGGTTGGAAACTGGAATACATTACCCACTATCTAATGTTCAAAAACTCTGAGATAATTTAATTTTTGTATTACATGTTTTAAAAATTAAACTATTTACCCACCATAAAGAATATTCTTGAGTCTTCTCTATAATCATCCTTCTTAGAATTCCTATCCTTTCTTTAGTCTGATGGAACCTCCTTTGATCATTATCATGAATCATTCTCACCTCATTATAAATGAATTTATTTCTAAAACAACATTTGATGAAAATTATTTATCTAATGGAATATTAGTATGTTGTCTTTATCCAATCAACTAAAAAAATAAAGTGAATCTTCCAAAAAAACATGGTTGAAACATGTAAATAATTTAGATAAAATTGAAATCTCAATCACTTATCACATTCTCAAACACTTCCTCATTATAATAGTATTATCATCTTGATGATCCTCACATTATGATAACATCATTTCATAACAATTAGTTTTATTTAAGCACTTCTCCCGATGGTTTTCTAGTATGGAGACATTATCCATTGGATCAAATATTGTTCCTAGTATGGTGTATCATTATCAAATTTAACATCAGTATTTAAAATTTTTTCAAGTGAAAAAACATCACTAAATCATTTATCTTTAAGAAATCATCTCTTTTAAATGGATCAATCTCTAGTTACTCTGATGTTCTAAATCTGATGGAGAAATCAATCAAAAACTCTTTAATCTTTATCAGCTTTACTCAGAATAACTTATGAAAAATTTTGAGTCACATACTTCTGTATATGATCTTCCATGTCCAGGTTTCTAGAATTTATATAAAATATTAAGACAACTTCAATATGCTCCATTCTTCAAAGTCCTTTACCACGAGACTTTATCATTATTTATGATAACTCTACGATAAGAAAACAATTTTGTAACTTACATAAGAATGTATTATGACTTATAATACTTTAATAACCTTCTTTCATTCCAAAAAAAACTCTTTACATTATTATGGACCAATTCTCCCACACTTCTTCACAAGGCTTGAATCACAAGTTTTATAAAAAACTAATGATATTTGAGAATTTAAAACTAAAAAAAATAAGATGGCTAATGGTTAGAAAATATAGAACTTTCTAACCCCTAAAATAACTGACTTAACTCAACCTCTTCATCAAAATTACAAATTTATAACCAACACTGAGTTTGATGAAACATGAACTCCATGTCGATGGACCTAAAACTGATGGAGTATCTAATTAGAAAAGTTATATTTCTAGAAACTTTGGTCACTGTTGATGCTTAGTCTCATACTCTGCATCTATTTCTACTCATTATGATCCTTTTTATCCATAGAAAAACTTTCTAAAAAACAAGATTTTAATGGTCAAGACCTCAAAGGTCCATTACATTGTAGGAATTTATTGTTTGAGGTGTTTTAGTAGGTCAAGGTGACTCATTTAAACACTTTAAAAAATTCCCAGTTTTCCAAGTTTTCCAGTGCTGGCTCACCCTAGTGGTGGCTCACCCAAGTAGTTTCTCACTAGAGTTGTCTCACTACTGGTCGCTCACTAGTGGTGTATCACTGGAAGTGGCTTGTTGTTCATCACTCACTGGCGGTGTCTTGGTGGTAGTCACTCACTGGTGGTGGCTCACTGGAGGTCTCTCATCCAGCCATGCCTCAGTAGTTTCTTGCCTTGTGGTCACTTACTGATGGTGTAGTATTTTCATTTTGGGGTGCCTCATTGATTGGTTCCTTTCCTAACTATTTCTCACAAATGGTGCCTCAATGAGTGGTGCCTAACCTAATAGTGTCTCATTATTGGTGCCTCCTTAAGCGGTACCTCATATAACAATGACTCATGTATAGTGTCTCCATATTCTTCTAGTTTTCCCTTTTAATATCTTCTTTGACATAAAATTATTTTATTTTATTATTTGAAATAATTTGAGACTGATTCAATGCCCATAAATATTATATTTAAATTCCTTAGAGTCTAGGGAATTTTGGTTGGTCAAAACACATGGTTTTGATTAGATCCACCATTATTTGAAACTCAAAAAAGTATCTAAACCTATGACTTTGTTTAGATATTCCAAAAGTAGAGATACCTTCTCCCTTTATTATTTATTATTGGTTTCTCTTGATATGGAATGCTCATAGTTTTCATCCCATAGGAGTTGTGTGGTTAGGATTTAGCCTTTACTTTGTTTTTCCATTGATCTTTTCCAGCTGCATGTGAGCCCCTATTTTGTTGCAGCTAGGAAGTGCCAATCGCCTTTTCTTCGAAGTATTTTTTCCTTCATATTTCTTAATTGTTCATCATAAAAGGTGGATATATGGTTTTTTCCATTCTTAAGATGGCTGAATACTGGTAAATAATGATAATTGAATCTGTTTGAGATCAATATATAGGGGCTGGGTAAATTGATGCATGTTTTTATTTTATTATTTTGTTGATAGTTTGATTTGTAAGGGATGACTACCCACTTAAAATACTAGATGTTGGGGGACCTTTTTTTCACACAACATGTCTTCTAGAATTCATTTTTTTCTTTCCATTAAACAATTACATAATTAAGAAACGGTTAACCGTGTATATTCGGCTAATAAATGGATTCCCTAGGATCATACAGTTTCTAGGATAACCCCAAAATCAAAAAGTGGAATTAAAAAAGGGATGACTTGTTAAATATGAACATGTTTTTCTTTGATTGGTGTGGTGATGTGGTTATGGGTATGTTTGGGTATATGGGGTTTGTTCTATTGATTTAGAAATCATGGCATGGTGGGATGATACAGTAGGGATGTGAAACTAGTTGTGATATGTTATGTTTCAGGATGTGGTTGTGAGTTCGGGGTTTTATTTAGCTTGGTATGGTTTTTTATGTATTACTTTTAAGGACAATATTTATTGGTACAGGTGATTCTCCATTAATAACATGAATAAAGATTCACTATTTATCTAGAGTTTGTGGTGTGATGTGTCTTTAATGTGAAATGTGTTAATTAACCATGAAAGTTACTATAGTGTTTGATATGTCTAATGCTTGATAGTTGTTTGGGGTTTGATGGAATGAATAAATGACTATTTAATATAGTTTTTAAGGGTTTGGGTTATTTTGATTAATGAAAAAGATATGGTTAAATAAATTGGTTAGAAATGTGAAATGGGGTTTGTTGCTTGTTGTGTGTTGTTGTTCATTTAGAAGTGGATGAAAAAGTGACGCTGTTGTGAGTTGGCCAGTTTTTTTGTAAACCCATATGATTGGATTGAGTGTTTTGTATTATTCATATATATAATTTTATTTTACTTTTTATTTCTATTCACACCCCACCCTGGTTGAGCAATATATTCCCAACACCCCCATTGTCACGGGGGAGGGTGTATTCTCTAACATCTAGTGTGGAGTAAAGATGGTTGGGTACTCTATCTTTTCCACTCTCTCTTCTAATATAGGATATTATGGAATAGTATGGGATTTATTGTTGTATTATATATTCTTCTATGGTGGTTTTGATAGCCTAGGTGTTTTCGGGTGAGATGTAATGGACTAGGTGTTTGAGTGTGAGGTGGTGTGCTTTCCGAGGTGTCTTCAGGATAATATATGGTGTGCT
Source organism: Viscum album (assembly GCA_963277665.1). Classification (NCBI taxonomy): domain Eukaryota; kingdom Viridiplantae; phylum Streptophyta; class Magnoliopsida; order Santalales; family Viscaceae; genus Viscum; species Viscum album. The sequence goes on along the minus strand of OY728148.1, from coordinate 1,864,281,749 downwards.
TTACCAAGTGTCTTAAAGATGATATATGATATGTTTTGAGGCCCAAGTGTGTATTGTTTTTATGTGTTGTGAAGCCCAAGTGTGTTCGGGAAGGATGTGTTGTGGTTTTTTTGCCCAGTTGTGTGTGGGTAGAATGTGTTGTGGTGCAGAGAAGGGATGGGAGAACTAGGACATTCAAAAATGGTAAAGAGAGGAATACCATTGGGAATGTGCTACATGTTACCCTATCATAGATTTTATTTATATTATATTACGTGGTTTTCATTACTTAGTGAGAGTTCCGTGGTGAGGTTGGGGTGGTTAGTATATCTGCTTAGGTGTTGTTTGGTTCTGTTGAATTCTCATATGGGAATTAGTATACTTCATTCACATATACATGAGAGACTTTAGTTTTCCTACTGATTATACATGTATTAAGTATATAAAATTGGTTTTAGTTTTCCAAGAGGACTTCGCAGGTCGTGCTAGACCTTTCTAGCTCAGATCTTGACAGTTGTTTGTCACTGATTATCTTTACTTTTGGTATTTACATTATATATTTCTATATTGTTATAGTACTATTTTACAAATGAATATGGGATGGATTTTGGATTTATTTTTATATTATGTCATGGGTTTTCAATTTGGATGACTCATCTTATCTCTTGATATTTATTTTTTATTAAAATGGTAATGACCCCCATATTGGGAGGTTTGTACACCATTTGTTCTAGTCACTAACCTAAGGCCTACTGGAGGATGGGACTTAGGGGTCATTATCTCCCTTTATTCATTTCCAACCCAGTAGGGGTATCTTTGGAGGGATGGGTTCACGAAAGAGTTTTATCAGAGGATGATAGTTGAGTGATAGGATGGAGTTTGGAGTTAGGCATAAGGATTATTTCATAGGATGGTCTCACAACAGTTCCAGTTGACCTTGGTGCATGACATAGGCCTGGGAGATTAGCTAGGAAATAGGATTTTATGGTCCCCCATGATCCAGTGCATGGAATATGAGCATATTTAATGGCCAAGTAAGACATACCATATTGTATGTTAAATACCTAGGAAAGTTACATGAAACCTAATTAATTGTGTTTTTGTTTGAATTGGGCTGTTTTGGGAAGGTAAAAAGGTGTAACTAAGTAAAATTATTTAAGATAAACCTTGATAAAATTACATACTACTCAATCTTAGGAAATATTTTTTTCCCTTAAAGCTATGTCTCATAGCTATCATTTGCATGTGGCTCAGGTATTAGAGAATCAATAGGCTATTTTTATTGATCACTATAGGGTTTATTTGGCTAAACTAGATGACCAGTGGAAGAGGATGTTTGTTTCTTTCTTGCAGCATGCTTTGGGAAATTATGAGGATTTTGTTTGAGATATGGAGACAGAGAGATGGTTATAGGATCTTGAGATCTACTTTAGTCTTATTTGGGTACGGAATTGATAATGGGACCCTTTGGAGGTAATTCTGATGCGAGGAGTAGTGTGTTAGTGGTGGTCATTATATATGGGGGAGCAGAAGGAGGGAGACGTTTTGTGGGTCGAATTCTTGAAGGAGTTCTGATAATAGTTCCATTCATCAACCATGAAGGATGATAAGAGGCTGGAGCTAATCTCCCTTATGTAGGAGAGTATGATAGTGTGGGAGATTGGGATAATTTTCAAGGATATTCTATGTTTTCCCCCTATATCTCATTCTAGATGAGGAGTCTCTTGTGAGATGTCTTAAAGATGCACTCTGTCATAATATCTAGTATGTTATTACTTATTTTATGTTTCCAATGTATCTAGAGGTTCATACAAAAGATGATGTGATCAAGAGTATGTAATCATGAGTATTTCTATCGTGATAGGGGATCCAATTGATTTATTTGTGAGGAATAGTTGTTAGTGTATGTTTTTTGGTTCCAAGACCTTTAAGGTTTTGACCAGAATGGATTCAACCTCAGCAGTTTCCTTTATGTCCTCCTATTTTTAGTAGTTTTTGTTCTTTTCCTGGAATAATCTTTATTTTTTTAGGTTTTGGGCATCATGGTCTTTTATTAATTCATTTCCCAGTGGTTCCCCGAGCTCAGTTTGGTGGAGGTGGATAGGTTCGTTGTCAACCTCAGCAGTAGTTTCCAGTGAAACCATTTCAGTAGTAGGGGTGACAAGGTTTTGCTCTGACGATGGGAGATAGAGCTTATATAGGATTACTTGAGGAGGTTCCTCATGTTCAAGGACTAAAAAAATAGGCATGTATGTCTAAATTTTTATCAATAGATATGCATAGAAGATGGGAATGCTCAGTTGTACATAACAGAGCATGCAATTCTAGTGAGTCCAAAGATCATGAGAGGTATTATTAGTTTATTCAGTACCCTTTTGTGTGTTTTTTTGATTAATTATATTCACACCCATTTGTTTCACCTTCTCTATCCCATGCTTAGAGACTATACATATAGAGGCTTCCTATTCCCCTGGTGTTGAGTACGCCATTCAGAGGCTAAACCAGCTTGTTTGATGTGTTTCGGGGGTGTAGATTGATGAAGAGTCCACATTAGTCCCATAGAGACCTATTATTATTATATATGAAACCATAAAATGTCATACTCATCATAAACAAGCTTTATTCGATACGTGATGTTATCGAATAATTCTGGAGGAGATTCGTGTTTTTAGATGTGGATGGAAAAGGTGTGATTTTCATTAAAGAGAGGGGTTTACAGGTGGGTAGTCATCTTGTGGAGCCTCTTATCACCTTTTTGGATGAGTTTTCAGTGGAATCAGTTTACACTATGATGGAATAGGTTCCTTGGGTCTTTGGGGAGTTTCTAACTGTTTTCCTTGAAGAGGTTGTGATACTAACCACTCGACAAGATGTTTATTTCTGGATTTATTTGTATCCCGATGATTCTCTGATTTTTATTTTTCTTTATCGGATGGAACCCTATAATTTGTGGGAGTTATGGATTCAGATATATGATCTAATGTAGAAGGGTTTTATTTTTCCCAGTGTGTCTTCTTGGGGTGCTCCATTGTTGTTCGTGAAAAGGAAAATGGTAGTATGAGTTTGTGTATAGACTCTCGGAGGTTGAGTTAAGTGACAGTTAAGAACCTTTACCCTCTTTTGAGGGTAGAATATATTTTTAACCCACTAAGAATAGTGAGTTGGTTTTCTTAGATCGAGCTGTAGTTTGGATAACACCAGTTAAGGGTGAATGAGGGAGATATCCTAAATTCGGAATTTAGATGAAGGTATGGGCACTTAGATTTTGTATTCATTCCATTTGGTGTTACAAATTTACTATTTGTATTCATGGGGCTTATGAAATAAATTTTATGGGAGTTCATGGAATAGTTCTTTATCATATTCATCGATGACATATTGTTCTATTTAAAGTCGGATGAGGATCTGATCATCTCATAACTATCTTCCTGGTTCTTCGACCCCACTAGCTCTCTGGAATGTTGTCCAATTGTATATTTTGGACCCATGTGGTGCACATCCTTGGGCATGTGGTGTCTTATTAGGTTGTTATAGTATACCCAATGATTGTTGAACCAGTTGTTCCTTGAGAATCACCCAAGAAAGTGGTAGAGGTTCATAGTTTCCATGTTATCTTAGGATATTTTCATAGGTTTATACCCAATTCCTCTTAATTTTCATCCCTATTAACATATTTTAATGGGAAATACCAAGATTTTTTGTGGATTAATCAGTGTTAGGAAGTGTTTGGTTAGATGAAGGGGAACTTCGTTAGTGCTCCAGTGATCATGTTTCCAACAGAAGGAGTTATGTTTGAGGTGTTTTTGTGACACTTACCATTCAGGATTTGAATGCAATCTAATTCAGTAATGAGCAGTGATATCTTATTATTCTGGGAAGTTATGTTCTCATGGGAGTAATTAATCCACCCACGATCATGCGCTAGTAGTCATTGTGTTTGTGATGAACTCGTAGTAGCATTATCTTATTAGGGAGCACTTGGTGTTATTCACGAATCAAAAGAGTTTTAGGTATATATTTTCTCAGCCTGATCTAAATCTATGATCGTTGAGGTGGGTAAAGATTCTTTAGGACTATGATTTTGAGATCTCCTACACCTCAAGAATTGGAAATGATGCAAATGATTCTTTGAGTAAAAAATCATAGAAGGATGTTGTTCAAGAATCTATGGATTCTTGGATAGTGATGGTGGGGTTGGATGCCTTGCACTTATAAGTAAGAGTGGATGGTGGTAGAGGTTGTTTATTTCAGATGAAAATATATCCTTCTCTAATATAGAAGGTGGAGGAGTCTCATTGGGGAGACTAATTGGAAGAGGTGATGTGTGATCATGTTGTCCATGGTGATACTTTGGAAGGATGGTTAGAGGATGGCTTGAACTATATGTTGTTTTGTGTAACGTTGTTTGTTCTGGTTGTAATAAATGATCAAATACTTTTTGAGTTTTATAACTCAAATTTTTCATTGAATCTATGAACTTCCAAGATGTATCCTGGATTGAGGGTGTAATTTTGGTGGCCCAGGATGAAACGGTCAGTGGTGGAGTTTTTGGTGAAGTTCTTGGTTTTCCAACAAGTAAATGTCAAGAATCATTTCATGGATGGTTTTTTAAAGCCCTTAGATGTTCCCTAGTATAAATGGGATGGAAACTTAATGGATTTCATCATAGGGTTACCTAGTTCTCAAGGAGGTTGTGATAATATCTGGGTAATAGTGAATTAGTTTACAAAATCATCCCACTTCTTAAGAATCAAAGAGTTAGGTAGATTATATACTTTGGATAAAAATTATATGGATGAAGTGGTATAGTTTACTAGAGTTATGAGGTCCATTGTCTCAAATTGGGACACATAGTTTACCTCATGAGTCTGGTGAGGATTGTAGTATTTTTTGGCACTCACTTATGCCTTAACACTACTTTCCATCCCTATAAATATGGGAAGATGGAACGTACTATCCAGATATTGGAGTATATGCTGTGAGCATGAATCTTGTACACTGGTGGACCTTGGGATTGACAATTTCCTTTGGTATAGATTTCCTATAATAATATTTATCACTATTCCATTGGAATGGATCTGTTTGAGGATTTTTATGGGAGATTGTGTCATTATAGGTTGTTCTAGATGGAGGATGGAGAGATATATATGCTTGGTCCCAATATGGTGTAGAGCATGATAGAGAAAGTTCATCTCATTTGTGAGATGATAAAACTGGTGCAGGACTGAAATAAGTCTTATATCGATTATAGGAGGAGGCCCTTACAGTTTGATGTTTGGGACCATGTGTTCTTGAAGGATTCTTCTCAAAGTGGGTAGTAGAGGTTTGGCATAGGGGGTAAGATTTATCCCAAATTTGGTGGACCCTTTGAGAAGTTGGGGTGAGTTGGCATGGCGGAATACTAGTTGGCATTATCTTTGTGTTTGGAGAGGATCCACAACATCTTACAAGTCTCTTAGTTTTATTGGTATCTTCAAAATGAATCCCATATCATTGACTTGATATAATTTCATATCGATGATTACATGACATTTTTGTAATAGCCAACAGAGATCTAGGATTATCTGGATAAGGAATTTCTTAGGCATACTATTCCCTTGGTTCATGTGTTGTGGAGTTATGGTGGCTAGATGGAGAGTACTTGGGAGAGATAGATGCAGATTCATGACTAATACCTAGAGTTTTTTTATGTTTTTCTTGATTATTTTGTCTTTGAAGTTTGATGTTTTATCTTTTTTATTTTATGAGAAGATCTTTTTTCCCTAGTTTTTTTATGTGTGTGGTGTGATGTGTGGTAATTTCGTTACATATGAAAAGGGTAGGACCATATTCTTAATAGAGACACATTAACTGTGATGTGATTAAACTTTTTTTGGTGATTTAGTTCCTTCTATAGAGTATAGTATCTTAACATTGAGGATGGAACTCCCTCATTCATGTGTTAGAGATGGTGTGGTTGTGATTTTTTAATATGTGTTGTGGTCATTTTGTTTGATGTGATGAGGACTAGTTTACATATATCGAACAAGGTGTTCATGGATGTGGAGGTTTACCACTCCCACTTTCTAACAACATAGTGTGGTTTATCATTGAATGTTGGTGTGTATAGAGGTGTTTCAAGTGTACTGAGATCCTTGGGAGGTATCTCGAGGGATGGTTGTTTGGACCCTTCCTCTCATTACTTCCAAGTTGGTTTTGAATTATAGAGGGTGGGAATGGTTTGTGAGTTATCTGATGTAATGGACCATACCTATCTAGTCCATTACATTGTGGAAATATGGTGTTTGATGTGTTCTAAGTGGTCAAGGTGACCCATTTCATCACTTTTCTAAATTCCCAGTTTTCCATGTTTTCCAAATTTTTCAATGGTGGATCACCCAAGTGTTGGGTCATCCTAGAGGTTTCTCACTAAAGGTGGCTCACTAGTGGTTGCTCGCTGGTTGTGTCTCACTAACGATTACTCGCTGGCATTGGGTCACTGTTGGTTGCTCGCTGGGGTTGTCTCACTGGCAGTCACTCGTCCAGTGGTGCCTTGTCTAGTGGTGTGTCACCTCAAGATGAATCATTGACGGTGGAAGTCATTTCATCTTTCGGTACATCTTCAAGTGGTCCCTCTCCTAATGGTGTCTCAAGAATAGTGAATCATTTAGAAATTCCTTGACTAACAATGGCTTGTGAGTTGTGCCTCATCAAGTGGTACCTCGTCTAATGGTGACTCGTGTACAGTGTTTCAGGCTTCTTCTAGTTTTTCCATTTTAATGCCATCTTAGATGTAAAATGATTTAAATGCCTTATTTTAAGGGATTATAGACATATTCAGATCCCATCAATCCTATCATTAAATTCTTAAGATTCTGGGAGTGTTTGGTTAGTCAAAAATCATAGTCTTGACTAGATCCACCTTTATTGGAAAATGAAAAATGTATCTAAACTTATGAATATGTTTAGATCTTCCCAAAGTAGATATACCTTCCCCCATTTTATTCTTCCTACATGTTTTCTCTTGATACAGGATTCCCAAATTTCTTCATCCCATAGGATTCATGCAAACAGGTTGTAGCTTTTTGTTTGTATTTCCCTAGCTCTTTTCATGCTGCATGCACACCCCTATTTTGGTGTAGCCAGGAAGTGCCAATGCCTTTTCATCCAAGTAGTTTTTCCTTCTTAATTATTAATTTTTGATCATGTGGTCATGGTATATTATTGTATTCATTTATGAATAAGGATGAATACAAGTTACTAAATATAATTTAACCAGTTCGATATCATTATACAGGGTCTGGTAAAAGTGAATCATGTTTCCATTTTATTATTTTTTTGATATTTTGATATGTATAGGATGACTACCCACTAAAAATCATGGTTATTGGGGGTCCTTATTTGTGAAAAATTTAAATTATGGAATTCATGTTGTTTGGTTTCTGTTGAACACTTATATAAATAAGAACCAGTTAACTATGTATATTCAGCTAATAAATGGATTCCCTATTATCATACATTTTCTATGATAACTCCCAGATTAACAAGTGGAATTAAATAAGGGATTTTTTGTTAAATATTAACATGTATTTATTTTTTGGTGTTGTAATGTGGTTATGAGAACATATATGCAAAAGGGGTTGGTTCTGTTGATATGGAAATATGGGAATTGTGTGATGATGTGGCGAGGATGCACAACTAGTTATTCTATGGTATATTACAAGATGTGGTTGTGAGTTGGTTTTTTTTTGTATGGTGGTTTGTGATATATGACATTGAATAAGGATAGTAGTGATTGGTATGGGTTTTTTTCACTGATAACATGCAGAAAGATTCACTATGTATCTTGAGGTCTTGGTGTGATGTGTTTTTAATGTGAAGTGTGTTAATTTACCATGAATTTCACTGTGTCATTTGATGTTACATGATTGATAGTTTCTTATAGATTGATGGAATGAATAAATAAAAAATTAACAAATTTATAACAACTTGGGTTAATTTGGTTTAAAAAATAGAAATGATTAAATATTTTGGTAGGAAATGTGAAATAATGTTTAGGGATTATTGTGTGGTGTTGTGAATTTAGAAGTGGTGGTAAAAGTGAAGGTTTTGTGAGTTGTATAGTTTTTTTGTATACCCATATGTTTTGATGAGTGTTTTGAATTTTTTTATATATACTTATAGTTCTCTTTTGATTTCTATTTGCAACCCACCATAGTTGAGCACTATTTTCCAAACACCCCCATCGTCATGGGAAATGGTTTCCTTACCAACATATCATGAGGAGTATGGATGGATGGTTACCTTATATTTTCTACTCTCTATTCTAGTAAAGGTAGTTATGGAATATGTTATGATTGTTGGAGGTCTGTAAGTGTCTTATATGGTGGTTTTCATGGCCAATGTGTCTGCAGGTGAGATGTGTTGGCCCATGTGTTTGCGGGCGTAGTGGTGTGCTTTCCCAGGTGTCTTTGGGATGAGATATAGTGTGATTTACCAAGATTCTTATATATAAGATGTGATGTGTTGTGAGGCTTAGGTGGTTGTAGGTGGTATGTGTTGTGAGGACCAGGTGTGTTTGAGTGGGATGTGTTATGGTTTTTTGGCCGAGGTGTGCACAATTATAATGTATTATAGTGTATGAATGGGATAGGAATGTAAGAATGTTCAATGTTGAGAGATAATGGAATACCAATGGGAAAGTGGTGCAGATTCCCCTAACAACTATGTGATTTATGTTAAATTACTTGTATTTTATTACTTGGTGAGCATTACTTGGAAAGGTTGGGGTGGGTAGTATACCTTATTAGGTTTTGTTTGGTTCTTTTTTTCTCATGGGGGAATTAGTATGATTCTTTCACATGTGAATAATAGAGTTTGGTTTTCTCATTGAGTATACTTGTATGCTCAACCTAAGTATATAAAACTATTTTCAGGTTTCCAGGAGGATTTCACGGATTATGTTGGACCTTACTAGCTTTAATCCTAACAGTTTTCATGTTGCTTCTTAGATTTAATTTTTGTATTTACTTTGGAGACTTTTATTTTAATAATCCAATTTAAACATGTGTGGGGGTGGGTTTCAGAATTCTTTTTATATTCTGTCTTGGATTTTTATTATAGAATACTCATCATATTTACTGATCATGTTTTTTAAGGGTAATCACTCTTATATTGTGAGATTTGTACACCTTTTGTGCTAGTCACTAACCTGGGACCTACTAGAGGTGGAACTCGGGGTTCATTATCTCCCTTTTTGCATTTCCAACACAGGAGGTGTATTTTTGGAGAAAGGGGGTTGTGAAAAAAACAATTATCCAATATTTTGATTGGTTTTTAATATTTATATTTTTTCATATGTTTATAAAAAATATTATTTTATAAAAGATTAGTTATAAATAAATCCAAAACATTGTTAAAAAACATCAAAATGGTTATTCAATCTCCTCTATTGGATTTATTTAAAACACTAATTAAATAGTTTTTAATCTCTCGTAATTCAAAACTCAACTTTTATAAACAAATCATGTTTTTGATTTTTATCAAAACATATACTTCCTAAAAAGAAAGTGAACTATCAAAAAAATACTTGATAAAGAAATATTATTAAAGTAATTTCATCCCATAGTGACAATAAAATTTTGAGTCCATGTTATGAAAAACTAACCCTCACATTTATCTTTTCCTGTAACTTTTCCTTTTTCTCTCCCCCATAATCTGATAACCAAAATATTATATTCATAAATGAAATATAAGTAAAAATAAATTATAAATTAAAATGTTTTTACTTTAAATTACCCCTTTTCATACTAATCCAAATCACATTAGGGGAAATCCTTATGAGTTTTATGAAATAACTAGAGGAGGTTGAACATAAATATGGATCATCAAAACCATAAATATTTATTTTGGAATTTTTGTTGTAAATATACTAGAAAATTAATACTTTTTTGAGATATATTCCAGTAACAAATATCTAGTAGAAATGTTATCTTATATAAAATTAAACATTATATCCATTTTTTTTGAACTCTAATGGTGGAAAATATTTTTATAAACATCAATATCATTTTCATTATAAAAAATCATCTTAAATGTTTTATAAACTTTTACATTCAAATCATCCAGCTAAGCATTCATCAACAATATTTGAGTACAATCCTGAGTATCTGAAAAATATTATGATTACAATATGCTTAATGTTAGTAAAATTTGATTCTTGATGAGCCAACTCACACAACATTGACCCAAGAAAAATGATCCTCAAGATGTTGATTTTCTATCATTATAATCTTGAGATCAATCAGCATCATTATAACCATTATTTTTCATACTAAAAATTATTTTGTATATCATCCCAGGTCACATTCATATTTTTAAAAAATCTGATAATTCTATTTTCCTCCAACATATGATTGTCTTTCGGTTCACTTTGATATGTGACAAACAATGTTATATCATAAACAATATTAGGTCTTGAAGCCTTGAAATGAAGAAAAATTCTAATCTAATTCTGAAATTCTTTCTAATTCACAAATTTTCTAGATTCATCATTAATCATTATTTTTCTCCCTAAAATAGGAGTAGAGACTTCTTTATATTATTTCATTAAAAATTTCTTAAAAAATCACTTTCATACTTCTCTTGATATAAAAATATATAATTTTATTTTTTTTAAAATTATAAGCCATATTTAATTCTACAAATGTTGACATTTCAAAATAATTCTTCATTTCGTCATCGAATTCAATAAAAATATTTTCATCATACATATAAAAAAATTATATCATCCACATACATAATTATTATTATTGTGCTTGAGTTATCTTTATTCACTGATAATTTACTATCAGTAATTCCATTAGAAAAACAAAAATAATTAAAAACTATCATGATTTGAATATTTTTCCTATAGGGCTTATTTCAACCCATGAAAGGATTTATTCAATCTAAAAACATAGTTTTCATCATTATCAAGGAAAAAACCATATGTTTGTTTAATGTAATCTTATTCCTCAATCTCTCTAAATAAGAAATATAACCTTACATTCATTAGAAAAAAATTAATTTTGATGTGTATCCACTAATATAAACATTCTAATAGTCTATAATCACTAACCTGGGGAAAAAGTTTATTCTAAATCTACACCTTCCACTTGCGCATAACTGTAACACACTTTGATTTTTTGAATTAATTTTTTTTCAAATTAATTTATCATTTTTGATATTTTTCATTTCACGCAACACTAAAAGTAGTTTCTTTTTTACTAAAACACTATGTTTGGATTGAATTATACACAACACCAAGTTAATCATATAATACACACAATATTAATTTTATCTTTCTCTATAAGAAACACTGATGTTCATTTGCATTAAACACAACAATTACTTTCCTTGATGTCTTATGTAACACACAAGACCTAGTTTTAAAGAAAAATAATATATTATTAAATTATTATTATTAAATATAATAATATATAACCTAACTGTTAAATTATAAATTATGAATATTATTAACTAATTTATAAAATTAAATTATTTACATAAATATAAGATTAATTCATAGGTTACAAATTAATTATAAATGAATATAAAAAATGATTTAATATAAAAAAAATATTATAATTCTTATGGTCATAAAGTTATTTTATCCTAATGAATAAAATTATTTACAATTAATATGTGATATTAATGTATTATATATGATACATATTCAATAAAATATTTTTTATATTCATCCAATAGATTTTATAGTCATAAGATACGAACAATCCCAATTTTATGCATAGAAACATATATTTTTATAAAATCAGTTTTTCAATATTTTAATGGTGAATCCATTTTAAATATAATTATTCAAACTTTTATAAATTTAATATGTCAAAATAAATTTCAAATTTAAAAGTGAAATATAAAAATTAGGTTAGGGTAAATTTTGGGTATTCTTCTCTATGGTTTAATTTTTTAATGAATGGTTAAAAATACTGAATTTTTAGTTCAAAATTGCTCTTTCATGTAATTTATTTATAAGGATAAATTAATATTTTAATTGATTTAAAAGTTTAATTATTTAATATTTTTATCAATTAATCCAATTGAGGTCATCAGAAAAAATTTCAAACTGAAATTGGATATAAAACCATAGCAAGATTTTGAATGTTTTTACTTTAAAACCTACATTGTTGACCCTAGTACGAGATTAAATTTATATTAATTTATTCCACTTATTTTATTGGAATTTGGAAAAATGTATTAAGTGTTTAGAATAAAAAAAATGTATAATGCATAATTAGTTCAACAAATATTTTGAAAATAAATATTAGTGAATGAAATTAAAATTAATTGCATCGATTAATGTAAATTTATTCTTAAGTAATGACTACACCATAAAATGAAGGGCCTAAATGATCTAGAAACTTGTCCAAAAGACATTTTCTAGCCATATTTCAACCATATAGTCATGTTTACTAACATTTAACCATTATTATATCCAAATGAAACATGAAAAATGTTGGTGGAATTCTCCCTTTAAATATTTACAAGAGTGCCACACCTCCTCTACTATAAAAAGGGATCCTTTCCTCCCACTTACTCACACTTCTTCATCCCTTTGTCTTAAAAAATATCATCCAAAATAGCTCCCCAAATTCCCACCCTTAGACATTAAATCATCCAATTGGGTATAAATCTTTCCAAGGAATCACTTAGGTGAAAACCAAAAGGAGTTACCCAATTTGTATGTAACACCCTCCCTCAAGATCAATTATTTTATTTTCTTTCTCCACCACCACAATTAATCTTATTAAATACTTGTATAGAAACACCATTATAAAAAATAAACTAGTATTTTTTTTATTCTTAGTGTTCTACCTACACTTACACACAAATCCATCTAATGGTTAATAAACACATTGTTTATGTGTACGACAAACTACTGCCTCACTGAACGATGACTGTTCATTTTTCCTTTAATACCTATCATGGTAGAAATTATGATGGAAACTATATATATACATATATATTATGTATTATGTATTTATACTTCTTTAATAATTTTACCATACATATCTTTATAGTTTCCATTTGGTGTAAATACGATAATTTCATTTAAGGAAGTGTGGGATACTGCCCCTCAAAGTGACATGATTCATTCACACCTTACATGGAATGTATTAAGAATGAGTTTAGTGAAAATATATGATATATATGAAATAATAATAAAATAATTATTATAATATATAAATATATACATTTATTTATTTTTTATTTCTTTTAATACAACAATATAAATAGAATCAACTTTCATGCATACGTATGGCCAACCGTCTCCATGAAATGTGTGTTCCATTACATACTTTTATATTGTATAGATTATTATACTACATATATACTGAGTATAAAAAATATTTATGTCATGTTTTACATTATATAAATCAAAATATAGGTATAATGCCTAAATATATAATAAATTAAGACACTTGTGAAAAACAAATAGAGTATTTCCTAAAGCATAACCTTAACATGAAAGCGTTAACAAAAGAGTCATATAATGTCATAATAAAACCCTATATGTTATTATATAAAAGAATATGGTTCACTGATATATTTATAATATATTTATATTAATTATATAAGAGTTTTTTATGAGTACGATGAGACTAAAGACATAAGATAAGCATATTTCATCTCACATTTTATTTCTGTGGGATACATGCATTATTCACTACTCATTACTTTTGAGTGATGTGTATACTTCTCATGGATGGATTATTTGATATTTATACTTAAATTTATTGGTATTAACAAATCCATTTTATGAAATTTCTTTCATGTTATTTATGTTTCAAAATTTACCAAATTAGAAAAATAATTTTCTATTAAGTTTCCTTCTTTGAGACACATGACATGTTATGCACATATGTTTTACCATTAGGTGTAAATAATGACTTTGAAATATTATATCATTAATCTCATTATTTTATTTATATTTTAGGATTCATTTATTATAATTTTCTTACATGGGGATTATGGTTCAAAGTTACCAAGGGGTAATAGTTTATTGAAACAATCTCATCGCTTTTTGATATTGTTTATGTTTATGCTTCCTTTGAGAAACCCTTATGATATATATCTCAAGAACATTCATGAATTTTCTTCTCATCTAGTTATTCAAGATTTATTGATTTATTTTTACCATTTTTTAACTCCTTGGTACATAAGATAGTTTGTAAAGTGTTTTTAAGAAATCCCATCTTTAACCTCTCTTCGGTTTGAAATCTATGTCCTCTCAAAACCATGTTTTCTAAAAAGGGTCTCCAAGAATATTTTACTACTCTACAATAATCATGGAAATAATTTTTTTCACTTTTTTTCCTTTTACCATTGTTTTAAAAGAAATATTATTTTCCCTTTCTGAACAATTCATTTTTTAAACCTTTTACCATGAAAAAGTAAAATTCTACTTACCTCATGCAGCATGTACGGATTTAGAAAATTTCATTTCTATGAATATTTTATTTCATGTTTAAAAGGTTAATTTTTGTGTAAAGGTTTTTTAAATTAATTTTCAAAGAAACTATTTTCAAGATGTTTTCAATATTATTTATAATTTTTCTTGGAAATTATTTTTTCAAATGATTTTCATGCTTTATTTATATGTTTGAAAAATATTTTTAATGAAATTGTTTTTAAAATGTGTTTAATCCATCTTTATATATTTTTAAATAAAAAGGTCTATAAAAGGTTTTAAAAACATTATTTATTAATATTTCAAGTCTATTTTCAAGAAATTGGCTTTCTAAAATGTTTTTATGTTTTAAGGAGCCTTTATAAAAAAAGAAATGATATTTTGCTCAACAAAATATTTAAAAATATCTTTCCAAGTTATTTTCTATCTAATATAACATATTTTGATGATACTCATTTCTATATATGAAATTATCCAAAAGTTACATTCATATCCTTTCATGAATTGTTTATGTTTTGATGGCATGATGATTATAAAACATGTTTCTCTTCCACAGGTTATATGTGTATAAAACTTGTTTCTATGTCATGGGTTATATGTTTATGAAACTCGCTTCTTATCACTGGTTAAGATATAATTAAATTTTTATGAAACCTATCCATATTCCATATGTTATGATGTGATGAAATGTTAATGTTACCTATTTAATTTCATGGGTTATTATTTGATTTTTATAAAAATATCTCTTTTAATGGGTCATGATATGATGAATAATTTTTTTCCCATGTATGTGTGATTTTATTATGTTACCAGTGGGACCTATGTCTCCCT
This sequence comes from Viscum album, assembly GCA_963277665.1. Lineage (NCBI taxonomy): Eukaryota > Viridiplantae > Streptophyta > Magnoliopsida > Santalales > Viscaceae > Viscum > Viscum album. The sequence goes on along the minus strand of OY728148.1, from coordinate 1,864,266,490 downwards.
TCAGTGAATTGGGTAATGATAGATGAATCAAGAGTATAGATTTTATGCATGAACCTGATAAAAGTTTCACAATATAATTCATGAACTTGTTTTCATGTTCATAAGTTTATACATGAATCTAATTACATGTTCACAATTTTATGATTGAACCGTATTATATGTTCATAATTTTATGCATGAACCTGATTTCATGTTCAAAATGTTGTCCATGAACAAAATTTCATGTTATGAAAATTATGGATGGACCAGGTTTCATTCCCATAAGTCTATGAGAGGGCTTAATTTGATACCCTTAAATTAATTTGTTAACCTATTTCTACTTAAAAAAGTTCAATATGTTAAACATTGATTTGTATGATACGATTTAATGTCTTATTCATGTGTTATATTTTCATGGAATATGATTTTGTTTCCCTTATTATTCATGTATTATAAACTAAAAATATTTATTCCATGATTCATGTTTATGATATTTGATATGCAGGGTATGATCTTCCAATGATCATGATCATGTTCTTATACCCTAATGTTAATGATATTCATACACATTTACTTTATTTACCCTTATTGAGAATTTTATCTCACCCATTTCTTATGTTTCCATTACCCATGTCATGAATAAATGTTTTTAATTAGAATCACTGAGGGGGAGATTTTTTTGGGAAACATTGAAGATATTTTACCAAGGAATAATATTTTTTCCATGTTTCTAAAGGCACTGAATTATTATGGTCTTTGGGTGACTATTTTTATAATGTTTTTTAAGTATTACACAAAAGTTACAAAACGTCTATGTATGAAAAGAGTGTGTCTCCATAGTTGGTATTTTAATGAAGGATTATTCAACCTTTAGAAACAAGGATGAGAACACTTTAGTGAGATCCCTATTTATATTTCTAAGGAAATTTCAATGTATGTCTCGAGGATAAGTATAAGGATAAGTTAACATTTAAGAAAATATACTAGAATTTTGGTAAAGGTTAGAGTGAGTGGTTTCCTAGAAATACATCTATGTGTGGACACTGCAATTGGATGTGTATCTTGAATTGATTTACCTAGGGGTAACAACTCCAAAGACACATATGGTCCTGACTCGGGGTAATCTGGTACATGAAAATAGGACTTACTACACACCTAGTTTGACACTTCTGGGGGTTATGATTTGAGAATTCACAAACTCTTTAGGAACCATCATGAAAGATTTAAATAGGGAATGATTATGAATATCTTAGGATAAACATAAGGTTTCATATATTAAGTAAGCATGATCCATGATTTAGCAACCCTATAAGTAATTTTTCATGATTATATTCGATCCCAAAATGATAAATGTTTCTCAACCTATGATTTATGGTTTTAGTCAATGGAGATAACTAGAATAAACATGGTTAACAATAAATGTTTAATATGTGTAAATTATGTGCATTATGTGAATCACTTTCCCAATTTGAAATCTCATAATGAAAATTAAAAATGTGTTACATGTATTGGTTATACTTCTAAAGTTAATGTGACGGAAAAGGACATGTAAAAGGTATGTTATGTTCATCTAGTATGATTTACATTAAACATAATAATCATGATTAGATTTATGTTGAGGAACCTTTATATATGATTCATATATAAAATTCTTAGAAAACGTTATTAAGGAATAAGGTGATGAAGAATGAGTAATGATTTAAGAATAATGTTGGATGAATGAATTATTTATGTTTTGTAATTAAAATATTATGTTATATGAATCAATAAATATATAAATATTTTTAGTATAAGTTTTCATTAATGATTGAAAATTAAATTTTGACTGGTGATGAAGACATAGAAAAATGATTTCACGAAAAGCTAAAATTTTGATTAAGGGAAGGTAACCCTTAATTAATGTCTTCCATTAAGATAATGATGTTTGGATAAAGATTTGATGGATATGAATAAGAAAATTGGATGGTATGGACTACCTTAGAACTGATTATTGGAAAACTTTTCTATGTTTTCAAGGATTAAGTTTACAACTTCTTGTATTTAAAGAATATATACATAAATCACTAAAATGAAAAGGCATTCATGTTTTCCAATAGGATTTATGGTAATTAAGATTATTACCATGTTTCATGGGAATATACGGTAATGGTTTTCACATGATTGGAATGTGAAAAACATGTGATACTTTGTGATCCATGGGGGATCAATGTTAATATGCTTTCAGGAAATTATTTATAATGATTTGAATGTCCATATTTAATAAGGTTTATAAGGTTAAATATTTGTGGAATGTTTAAGTTAAACTTCAGAAGAAGTCTCTGAGATTAAATTTTTATCTCTCTATATTTGGATTAATGCATATTGGATATCCTCCTAAAACTACTTTCTGTTGATGATAATTGATGACAAATGGGATGGAATATCATGGATCTTATAATCTGTTAGTACATTCAGAATGAAAAAGGTACCTTCCTTTTTAGAGAAATAGGTGAAGTGGATCAACAAACAAAATGGGTGATGTTGTACTAAAATCATGAAAGTATATATTTTGATGAAAATTATTCAACTTTTGGAAAAAGGATCTTAAATCCAAAAAAATATTAGTACGTTTGTTTCTGATGAATCAAATGTTCCATTAGATTATCCTAGATTTATGGATTTGTGATTTTTTACTTTATCCTAACCAAGTTCTCTATCACTCTCCATAAGAACATGATAGTTATATTTCTCTTCCATATCCATGTTTTCACTTCGCAATTATGTTCTACTAAGTGAAAACCCATTTATATGTTACTTTGGGTAACCGTTATGGTTCCAACATTCCCTTTTTAATGGAAGTTTTATAATTCATTTTAATGATGTGGGTTTCTATGAATGAAACATTAAATTATTAAACCATTAATAACCCATATTAATTTCAAGGGAGAAATTAATTTAAGAGGGGTATAATGTATTACCCCAAGATTTTTGGAATTATTTTTTTCAAATTAATTTATCATTTTTGATATTTTTTATTTTAGGAAATAGTGAAAGTAGTTAATTTTATATTAAATAACTATGGTTGGATTATGTTACATGAAACACTAAGTAAATTGTGAAATACAAGAAACATAAATTTTATCTTTCTCTACATGGAACATTGAGGTTAGATTCCTCTACTGGTAATAATTACTTTCCTTGATGGAATGCGTAACACGAAATAACGAGTTTTACTGAACAATAATATGTTATTAAAATATAATTATTTAATATAATAAGATATATCCTAAGAGTTTAATTAGAGGTTATTAATAGTATTAACTAATTTATGAAAATATATTATTTATAAAAATATAAGATTAATTCATAAGATAGCAATTAATTATAACTGAATATGAAAACTGATTAAATATAAAGAAAAATATTATAATTGTTATGGCCAAAAAAAAAATTTTACCTAAGAAATTAAATTAATAAAAATTAATGAGTGATATTAATGTGATATATATGTTACAAATTAAATAAAAAAAATTATATTCATCAAATAAATTTCATAGACATAAGATACGAACAAACCCAATTTTATGCAAAAAAACCATATTTTTATAAAAGTAGTTTTGCACCTTTTAATGGTGAAACCATTTTAAATAAGTTATTTGGAAGTATTATTTATTTAATATTTCAAATTAAACTTTAAAATTAAATTATAAACATAAAAATTAGGTTGTGATAAATTTTTGTTATTTTTCAGTAAGGTTTTATTTTTTAATGAATAGTTATATTACTGAATTTCTATTCCAATCTGATTTTTCATATAATTTATTTAGAATGTAAAATTAGATTTTAAAATGGTTTAAAAGTTTAATTAGATAATATTTTTATCATTTAATCCAATTTAGGTCATTGTAAAAAAATTCACATTGAAATTTGATATAAAAACATAGCAAAAGTTTGAACGTTTTTACTTTAGAAACCCTGAATGTCATCCTGACTAAGGAATTAAATTTAAATTACTTTATGCTAATTTTGTGATTTTAATTTAAAAAAATGGATTAAATAATTGGAATCATAATAATTTTTTATTTCTAATAACATCATTTTTATACCAAAAATAATTGTGAAATTAATTTAAATTAATTATGTCGATTGAGGTAAAATAATTATTAACTAAGGAAAAATCCATAAACATATGTGCCTAAATGAACCATAAACTGGTTAAAAAGAAATTTACTAGCCATATTTAGACTCTATAATCACTTGGATAGTAATTGGACCATTATTGGATCCACATACAATAATAAAAACATCGTTTGAATTCTCTCTTCAAATATTTACATGACTTCCAGTTCTCCTCCATTATAAAAAGGGATCCTTTCCCCCCACTTCCTAAAACCTATAAAGTACTATGGCTGGAAAAATATCTTCCTTAATAGATACCAAAATTACCTCACATCTACCTTGAAGCATACTTTTGGATGGAAATCCATCCAACAAATCCATTGGGTGCAAACCAAAAAGAGTTACCCGATAAAGAGGTAACAACCTCCCTCAAAAACCTTTCTTTTATTTTCATTCTATAGAATCTCAATTAATATTATTCAATAATTTTATAAAAAACAAGTATAAAAAATATACTAGGATTTTTTATGCTATGGATTTAACCTACAGTTACACACATCTTTCTAATGGGTAACGATCTTTTTGTTTATGTGTATGGTGAACTTCCACCTCACTAAACGATGATTGTTCATTTTTTTAGTTACGACCTATCATGTTGGACATTATGTTGGAAAATATACTTATATATGTTAAATATTATTTTTATTATCTATTTAGTCTTATTATTTCCTTTTTACACACATTTAATTATACTTTCCATTTGATGTAAATATGATAATTTTGTTCGAAGAAGTGTAGACTACCGCCCCCTCAAAGCGATGTGATTCGTTCACATGATACATGGAATGTATTAAATATTTATTTAGTGAAATTAAATGATATATATTAAATAATTATTCTAATTGAATTATAATATATACATATATACATATATTTAACTTTTTTATTTCTTTCAATATGATAATAAAAATGGAAATAGCATCCATGCGTACATATGACATATCGTCTCCGTGAACGATGTGTTCCATTTCATAATTATATAATATATATTATTAAAATATAGATATACCAAATATAAATTATATTTATTTCATGGTTTAAAATTTCAAAATCATGATATAAGTATAAGGACCATATATATAAAAAATTAAGACACATGTGAAAAACAAAGAGAATGTTACCAGAAGCATAACCTTAACATGAAAGCGTTAACAAATGGGTAATATAAAGTAAAAAAGAAAAACATATATGTTATTAGATATAAAAATATGGTTATTATATATATATATATATATATATATTAAAATTATATTTATTATACTAGTCATTTTTATGAGTATGAAGAGATTTAGGACACAAGGTAATGGGATTTCATCTCACTTTTTATTTTCATGAGATGCATGCTTTATTCACCACCCATTCCTTTTGAGTGGTGTGTATACTAACCATGGATGTATTATATTAATTTTATACATAAATTTATGGGAATTTTTATATCCATTTTATGAAATTTATATCATGTGATTTATGTTTTAAAATTTTCCAAATTGATAAAATAATTTTGTCTATATTTTTCTTCCTTAAGACACATGTCATGTTATGATCCTACATCATTTCATTAGGTATATATACTACCTTTGAAATGATATATAACTAATCTACTTATTTTCATTATATTTTAAGCGTCATGTAATTTAATTTTATTACAAATGGATTATGCTTCAAAGTTACCAAGTGTAAAGAGTTTATTGAAACAATCTCATCACATTCCAAGAATGTTTATGTTTATGCTTCCATTAATTAAACATTTTGATCCATATCTTGATAAAATTAATGAATATTCTTAACCTATTGTTATTGATGATTTATTAATGTATTGGTACCATTTTTCTACTATTTTTTACATTATATAGTTAGGAAAGTGTTTTTACAAAATCATGACTTTTCCCTACCTTCAGTCGGAAATCTGTGTCATTAAAAAATATGTTTTCTAAAAAGGGTATCCAGGAATATTCTACTACTCTACAATAATAAATAAACTAAATTTTATCAATTTTTTATTTTACAAATTTTTTCAAAGGAATATTCTTTTCTCTTTCTGAGAATGTCATTTTTTTATCCTTTTACAATGGAAAAGGAATGTTCTTCTTACCTAATATGACATGTACGGATTTACCTGTCATCATTTCTGTAAAGCTTCCTCTACATGTTTAAAATGTTCATTTTTATGATTTTTTTTTTAAAATTAATTTTTAAAGAAACGGTTTTCAACATTTTTTAAGATTATTTATATGTTTTCAAGGAAAATTGACTTCAAATGAATTTCAAGACTTATTTATAATTTTGAAAATTATTTTCAAAGAAATATATTTCAAAAAAATTCCAAGATATATTTATATGTTTTCAAAGAAATTTTTTACCATAAGTTTTTAAAATACTTCTTTATAATATTTCAAGTTTATTTTCAATAAAATGGATTTAAAATGTTAATATGTTTTAAAAATACATTTTCAAAGAAGAAGTGATATTTTCCTCATGAAATGTTTTCAAAATATCGTTCCACATTATTTTAAATTTATGATGACATCCTTTGATGTTAATAATTCTATTATAAGAAATTATCCAAAGGTTCCATTCATATCCTTTCAATAATGGTTTATGTTTTAATGAAATTATGTTTAACAACCCATTTCTCTTTTACAGGTTAAATGTTTATGAAACTTGTTTCTCTTTCATGGGTAATATCTCTATGAAACCCACTTCTTTTCTTGGGTTATTATTTGATGAAATGGTTGTGAAAACAATCTATTTTCCACTGGTTATGACGTGATGAAATATTAATGATATTTATTTTATTTTATGGTTTTTGATCTGATGTTTATAAACCCGTCTCTTTTCAGAGGTCATGATATAATGATTTTTTTTGTGGACCATGTATGTATGATTTTATTATATGATGGGTGGGACCTATATATACCTCAAATATATTGGGTAAATATGGATGAATCATGAGTATAAATGTTATTTATTAACCAGATTAAATGTTCACAATGTTATGAATAGACCTATTTTCATTTCCATATATTTATACATGAACCTGATTATATGTTCACAATGTTATTAGTGAGCCCTATTTTAGAGTCACAATATTATGTGTGAATCTAATTGCATGTTCATAATGTTATGTGGGAACCTAATTTCATGTTCACGGAATTATGCATGGACCTAGATACATGTTCATAAGTCTATAATGGTGCATGATTTCTTGTTCTTAACTTATTGCATGATGTTTTTTATACATATAGATGTTCAATATATGAAACATTGATGTGTATACCACTATTCCATGTCTTATTCCTCTATTATGATTTCATGGATTATGATCTTTATTCCCTTATGATTCATGTCTTATGAACTGAAAATATTTAGTCCATGATTCATGTTTATGATATTGGATATGTAGGTTATGATATTCTAATGATCATGATCACATTATTATACCCTTCTGTTAATGATAAGAATACACATTTCTTTTATTTAACCGTACAGATCATTTGAGATCACCCCTTTATTTTGTTTCCTTTCCCTAGGTTATGAAGGAATATTATTAATTAGAATTACTAAGGGGGAAGATCTTTGTGGGAAACATGGATGACCATTCAATGAGTTGGAATATTTATGTTCCATGTTTCCAAAGGCACTAAAATAATATATTCTTTGGGAGACTGTTTATATAATGTTTTAAGTAATCAAAAAAAGTTATATAATGTATTTATTTGAAAAGAGATGGTTTCTATAATAAATATTAGAAAAAACCTTGATTTTTTTATTGAAATGTTTCCATGTTCATTCAACTTGTTTGTATAAACCAATTTGGATCCAATAATATTTTTACCTTTTTATTATTGTAAAAGATCACATGTTTCATTTTTCTCAATCTGATCCAGCTCTTCCTTCATAACATCCTCAAATTATTTGTGACGAATATATTATGAAAATGAATCTGGTTTTTCTTATGAAACGAGCGAAGTATGATTCTCTAATCTCCATGTTATTTTATTCTGAAATGGATCTATCTCATTCCCAATGATTTTTTTTACTTAACATTCATTTTTAAATTATTAAATTTCAATGTTTATTTTATAGCATCTCTTTCCTCATCAATAAATTATTCAGAATCATGATAATTATATTTTATATTATTATATACTTCATGGGAAACCTTTAGTTTCACCTTATCAACATTCTCAATAACTCATTTATATTTAAAAAAAATTCACATCATATGAATCCACCACATTTTGTATTAATTTTTTATATAATTTGTAACTCCATCTATTGGGTGAATATCCTATAAATATTCCCTCTTCATTTTTCTTATCTAATGTTCGATGACATGGATTTGTTTTTAGCAGACATGGACTTTTAAATCACTTGAAGTATTTTAATGAAGTATTTTTTTTATACAAAATTTCAAAGGGGTTCATGTTGTATTCTAGAATAAATAATCATATATTCTGAAAATGTACAATTGTACTAAAATCTTTTCCCCAATATGACATTGAATGTATGTATTCTACTAAAATGCATCTTCCCATTTCCATCATACATATATTCCTTCTTTCTAGTTATCCATTTCATTATGGGATGTATGGAGGAATATATATATGTTTGATTCCATTATATCTCATATATGTTTCAAAAGTACTTAATGAGAGTTCTAAACCACTATATGTTCTCAACATCATTATGTAAAACCCAATATATTTATCAGGATCTCTTCTAAAGAATCTGAACATTTATAAAACCTATAAGTTTTGTTTAATAAAAATGACATTGGTTATTCGAGTGAAATCATCAATAAAATCTAAAAAGTACAAATCCATTCTATTTGATTGATATCTCATTATCCCACATTAATCAGAATGAATTATTTCAAGAGGTTTGATAGTTAAAATGTCAACGATCTTATGAATTTTAGTAAAAATCGTGCCATTATGAAAAGTAACACACACATCTTCTTCTCTTCTTTTCAATTTTATCATGTTTCATAGAAAATCAGCATTTGAATGTTTGTTCATATTTTTCATCCCAAGATAGTCAAGTATCTGGGGCCATGACATATTATCATCTTCAGAACATAACCAATAAGAGTTGTTAAATTCTCAATTTTGAATGAGATTCGCACTAATTCATTATACTTTTGTAATAAATTTTAAATCCTTCACACTTTTGATGATACAATAATTTTTTTCTAAAAAAAACACTTTTCCATCATCACAAATATTTCTTACACAATGTAATTTATGTTTTAGACTGTAAAAAAATAAAATATCCTTATATTTAAGCTTTTCTATTTGAGTATCATCCATTATGATTCATCAAATATATAAGGAACTATCTTTATTAAAGGTAATAACACCTCCTTCAATATTTTCAATATGTTCCAATATTTTTATATCACATTCCATGTGTTATGTACAACCACTATAAAGTATTGATGGTTTGTTGTTTTTAATTTATGTAAAATATATCCCAATAAAAAAACCACTTTCCTCAACGTTCGTCTATCCAGTATCTTATTATTTTCTACTAAAAGAGAAATGTTCTTGAAATATTTTCATACGAAATTATATATGATGACTAGACTAATCACATATTCCACAAACATTACCTTCAAATGTATTATTTTATGAAATTTTTACCACATCATGAGATGTTTCTTTTTAATCTTATTATAGGATAGTAAAGTTACTAATTCTTTTCTCACTATATCCTTCTATCTATTGAAACCTTCTACTGAGAAGTAATATGTTATGATACAAATTAAAATACATGTTCCAATAGATTCCATGACCCCAAAAACAATAAAATCATTATCTTTAATTAAATTAATATAATTCTCAATAGAAACGTTTTTGAGGTAAATAAATTCTTCCTTCTCTAATATAATTTGGGTGTAGACTATCTTTCCTTCTAAGAGTGATTATAAATTTTGAGTGTGTGATAGTTTTCTCACATATTTTCTCCAAAAAACAATTCCTAATAGTTTTATTATCATCTGAAATGATAAATAATCCCATGGAACATTATTTTTATATGGTGAGGATTTCACCATATTATTGATTTGTAATTTCTAAGCATGTTTATAAGTATTATATTTTACTTTTATGTTTTTTTTTTGAAGTTTTCATTCATCTACCTCAAGGTAATTTTAGACTTATGAAGTTTTGATTGAAAATTTTTACCTTCCTCTTACTCATATTCCAAATTATTATTGATTTCTCAACCATATTTCTCATTTTAAAAATTATATATTTCTAACTTAAGATCACCAAGATTTTTTCTTCTTAATTATTGAAACATTTTTTCACCTTCAATAATGTTTAAAATAAATTTATTTATAATTATTCTTTCTTCCATGAGTGACCTGATTTTCTAAAGGCATGTAAAAAGTTATGTTATAAGAAGATATTTTTTATATGATTCTTCATAACCTTTTTCACTATTTTATAATTCTTTCATTTTTTATACTTTTCCAATGAACATTCCAACTTTTTCTGATCATTCATCTTCTTAATAATTATTTTCAGTTTAGTTTAATTCAATTTTCATACTCAACATACTTTTCTTGTTCCCAGTAAAATTATACTTTTGTTTTTCGGATGAATTTTCTTATTTAGAAAATTTGTTCCACATCTTCCAATGATGTTTTTCATCAGAATCATCTTGATATTCTTCAATATTCTTCTTAGTAAAATTAATATTAAAGTGATCAATTCCACCACACTCAAAACATTTGATATGATATTTACCTCCATGCATTCCTCTTCCTCTATGATAGTTCATGGAGAAAAGAGAAATTATTTTTTCATTCAACTCATCATCATATTTATCCTTATAATCATAGGTATCAACATCTTCAACATATTAAATTTCCATTTTTCTCATAGTTTCAAAATATATTTCACATTTCATATTCTTTTAGATCATTATAGCTATTATAATTTCATAGGAAACAAAAATTTTATGAAATTAACCAAGTGACAAATAATCTTTATATTCTAAGGAGAGAATATTAGAATCAATCATATCTATCAAGATTCTCATATGTTTCATCACTATTGTTTAATCTTCTAGAACTTCTCCAAATACTATAGGGTAGTAAAAAAATCTTTTTCCCTGGTGAAGTATTAATAAAATTTATCTTCATGTTTCATTATTATGTCTTCAAACTTACTAAACTAGATTTTTATTTTTTCTTCCTTCACTACATTATTCCCTTTAAAATTAATTTCCAAATTTTCCCATACACACTTTGACTTTTTGAGACCCATAACCTTCATAAAAATATTTTATTACATAGATATTAGAATACTATTTTTATATTTCCCATCAACAAAAATATTTCTCTTATCAACAATATTTATAATTTCATCTTTTTCAATAGGTGAAAACCCAATTATAGTGGCATCAAAAACATCTAGGAAAAGAGATATGAAATAAGGAATAATCTTATTTTTTCATCCATAATATTTTTTCCCATAAAATTTTGGAATTCCTCAACTATTGAAATAATTGATATTATCCATTATAAGGATTAAACAAAAGATCTGTATTCCTAATATCAAATGATTTTTTAATGGATATAATAATAATAATAAGGGGTGG